>OY282600.1:6315188-7515188 GCA_958298965.1 Chrysolina haemoptera | reverse complement strand
TTTGAAATATCATACCAGGAAATATGGGAAACGAATAATTAACATTGTTTTTTTCGTGACATTTCGAAGAATGCAAGGCTTTGTCTTATTTTTGATATATTCCCTATAGAAACAAATGAGTTTCAATCAATTGATATTACAATAAATATTCAGAAATAATTATAAAGTGTTACTTTTAGAACCCAATCTCAAAAAAAAAATTAAATCAACAACATCTTGGTCTTAAAGCTCATAACTTGAAAAGTTAATATGAATGAAGCTGAAGGTACTACTTGTCAAAGTAAAAGTCATTATTACCCTAGGCATATAAATAATAATAATGATAATAATAAATGATTTGGAGGCACCCATATTACGAACAATATGTAAGAACCGATGATCCATTTCCGCTGCCTTTTCAAAATTAAATACGATTGTATTTTGTTGTCGCATAAAATCAATCAGCCATCTAACTGAAAGTACCTCCGCCACGTAAGAGTCTAATTCAGTTAATTTATAAATATTTTAGAGAGGGTGTCACCCCTGCAGCAGCGCGAATCCCCTGCGAAACCCGCCTCTTTCGTTCAATTTTATCAACCAGAGCATTTTATTCCGTTCTCGCCTTCATGACTCGCATAATATGCCAATTTGTTTGGATGGGCCATTGGCGTAACACTCTGGTAAAACAAACCCTTCGGTATAGCACATAATATGATTGTACAATAGAACGAAATCTGTTTTTGAAGCACTTGTTGAAAAGAAAATCTAGAAAGACGCAGCTTCAAACTGAGTATGGGTACGAAATAACTGTAATGGTTACTTCTTATGGTTTTCAGAGGTACTGGAGACTTTCATCATGAATGACAGTCAAGATTTTGATCCCGCCAGAGGCGCTAATGTTAGTGGAATTCATGAGTATCAATTAAATACAAGCTTAGTTTTTTAGTTATTTGTTATTATGGAACATACGGTCATCTGAAAGTGAGAAGTCTTATGTTGAAATTGAATTAGAATGGATGATACTGCACCGTGGAAGTTTTTTTTTATAACAATGTTACATCCAAAGTTAGGAATATAGATAACGTCACTTTATTTTCAAACGAAGTTTTTTCAGCATCCTTCATAAGTAAATTTCCAATAATGCAGTATTCGGAAAAACTATGGAAAATATTGAGAAAATGGTGAATGGAGCAGTATTGAGCAAATAATCTGATTTTCAGCTACTAGGTGTGGTTACAGGACGATGCATGAGAACCGGATATCTACGAAATATATGTTCCACTTGCTTGAGCGCTTTTTGTGCAAACTGTATTTGCAAAGGTAACCCACCCTTTTATTATGGCCTTCAACAGTATGTGCCTTCAAGCCCCCGACAAATGCGGGTGCTTCATAGCCATCTATTCGAGGTCCGTTACCAACTCTTCGGGTATGGGAACTAGCATCCACCAAACATAACAATGAACCACCTTCAATAATTTCATTATCAACGCCTTATTCAATGGAAGAGTTCTGGAAGAAATGAATTATTTAATTTAAAATCCAACGTAATACTTATGATGAGAACCAAAGGGCGGTCATAGTGTGAAACCACCTTCACACTATCACGGTAAATTGAATGAAAAATATATGCAAGTAAATGTAAATATAATGTCTACCTGAACCCTTCTCATTAGTTTAGGTATTAATGCAACGATTATTTGTTGCGTTCCTGGGCCTATTGTTACCAGTTGTCTTTCGATATCATGCGGGTTTGTTTTGATTTGAGATATTTTAGTTTGTTAATTGTCACTCTTGGGCGGGGGCATGAGGCCCCCTAATGAACGCACCTGTTTCTTCCCCATTGATGGCCTTTCCAAACTTGAATCTCGAGTATTCACAGAGATTAGAAAATCAATAGTTGGAAACCGAACAAAATAATTCTGTAATAAATTATCTGTGATTTAAAACCAATTTTTTCAGTATACTAAAACAACCACATGCATTTTTCGATATGCTTGAAAACCTAATCGAAACACTTTCCAAATGGCATATCGAATGACCCATATTCATGTTTGAAAAAAATCTTCTATGACTTCATCACGCTCACATATAACGTCACGAATATTGAGATTATTTAACAGAATGTGTGGTCGAAAATAAATATTGACGTGTTCTAGAATTTCCCTTCATGTTCACTTAATTCAGTTACAACACAGGTACATCCTCTGTACATATTGATGACATCCCTGGTCTCACTTATGTCAGGGATGTACCAGCTAAGACATCCACGGGATATTTTCCGCAGGACATACCTGGGAATGTGTCCTTATAATGACAGTATACTTTAGGAACAAGGGGCGTACCTGGAATGACCCTGTGTTGTAATGATTAAGAAATAATGAATTCATTACTTCCATCTGCATTTTATTATATTACTGAAGGAAATTTTTCATTATTGTGCCCCGGTACAAAAAAACAACAGTTCTTTTCCTAAGTGTGCTGTCGAATGAAATAGCATACTACTGCTTTGTGGAATATTGTGATTCTAAAAATTTTAATGATGAATTTAGTCATATTATTATTATTCAACGAATATTTTATTTGCGCCTTGTTCCAAAACAACCACCTCCATCTATATGTCTATCGATTCGGATCCATTACAGAAATACTGTACGCAGTACAACATTGATACCACAACAGACACTAAAATTGATCAACAATTACTTCGTGATGCGTTTAAAATTTTCAGAAGCGACGATAGGTTTAAAGTTGCAGTGAATGTATCCGATAGTGAAAGCGCCTCTTCTGATATGTATGATGGATAAAAGATGAACATGTTTACCAGACTAAACGGATTGACTGTTCGTTTAATTCGAGTAGAAATTGCAGTTGGAATTTAATGACCGTTGCATTGTTCATTTGACAATGACCGAATTGGTGTACAGTTTGGAAAACATAGCTGCAAGTGTGAAAATATGCACGCCCATGATGCGCATCATTTGTACGATGCACTATCCAGTGATAAGACGCTAAAAATAACGTGATTGTTCAACATATGTGATGGAAATCAAACTCTAAATATACAAGGAAGTTCTCAAGTGGAGTATGCAATTGAAAATCGACAGTTTTTTTTTTCAAATAAGGAAATATAACCATGATATTTTCATTGACGTCATCCCCAGATGTAGAGATTTTGACAGCAATATGATGGGACGATTTGTGAAATTTTGTAGCCAGGAAAGTAGTTATTTCTGCTTGCAGTTTGTAAACATATACTCATTTTGAAGTAGTCAGACCAATTACCGCCCCTATCTGAGAGGTAGGTCTACGAGAAGTGTGCAACAATATGACTTTTCAATCACGTTTATAGCCAACTTGGCAGGAACACTTACGTAGGTGCACTTTTTTTGTCATCCATAAAAATCATAATAAAATATACAATATGCATCAACTTTTGGAGGAGACTTCTTATGCTGGTGATGTTCTTACCTTAATTTTAATAAGAAGAAACATAGCGATGATGATGATAATTGGGAAAAAAACGACTTTCAATTCTGATGTCAACGGAAACTTCATAAGAAGTTAATGTGGGAAAGAGTTAACACTCAGTTTTCGAAATCAAATCAAATCTATCGAGACAATGATATGAAAAAAAAACTCAATTATTGTTCTTTAAATAAATTAGAGTATATACGTTTCAAGTTATCCCTGGTTTTATCCAAAAGATAAACTCCACAATTCTGCCCTAATTCTAATTTTCTGTCTCATGAAGACCATCCAATTTGAATTACTCTGTATATTTTAATACCAGCTTTCTCTTTCGGAAACAACAACTTCTCAACAGATGATGTCATTTCATTCATTATAACTTACAAATATTATTTGAACTCACTTGATTATGCCATATTCCCCACCTGCTGAGTTTCTTAATGATAGTTTCGAAAGTAAGTTAAACTAATATTTAGCAAATGCCGCCTCCACAAACCAAACTGCGGTTAACTAACAGAAACCGATTTGACTGTTTCTCTGTCATCTCACCAGGATTCAACCAATTTATGTTTACAGAAAAGCGATAATCAAGAAGTGGTGATGTTTTGATACTGTAGGGGAGAATTGGATCCATCGTTACATTAAGTGAAGAGCTAACCGATCTCACCACCTTCCATATTTTTATTAAAAATCATACAACAGCTGTTTGAGACCAAAATAGCCACCTTACTCTAATTTGGTTCAGATATAGTATTTGGTACCAAAATGGTATCGAAAAGTGGGTGAGATCCGCCCCTCAAAAGTGAAAAATGTGTAATATCCCTTAAAATCAGAAATAACAAAAAAAAATCAATAGCTCTTTCAGTGCACTTTGCAAGTTTGGTAGAAGAAGCGCCATGATGAATCCAGAAGTTATGACGAGGCGCGTAGCAAGGGTGGGGGAGGGAGGGCGCTACTACTTACGGTGCTGCTTGTAGTTCACAGGTTTTTGATGTCTTGAGCTGAAATTATATGCATTTTATGTTTGTGGATAGCTGATCTCGATTATCGAGTTTATACGTCCTAGAAAGTTGATGGACAAGTGTTATTAATAATTTAATGTTATAAAATAGCCCGTATGAGGCTAAAATCCAGCTCAAGATCATCAAGCGAAACTTATCGTCTGGCTCACAACTTGTACCAATAGAGAATTTATAGCTTCCTAAATAGTTCAACAATTATAAATTTTTTAAACAAAAAATGAGACTCAGAACCATGAAGGTATATTCTCTTTGTATTTTTGGGGGTTGCTGGATTTTGAGATTTTGTGGCCTGAAAAATTGACAGTCGAATGTTACCAACAATTCTGGGTTGGTAAATGTTGAAAATTCAATTACTAATGCATAAGTTCAGAAAAAATAATTATCGCAAAGAAATGTAATTGGCGCACAATCCAACATGGCCGCCTCCGTACGCATGAGATACGAATTTTTTCCCCAATTTTTACCCGATGTTTCAACTCCACTTACGCGTCATAGAGGCATCCCCGGGAAATTCAGATAATTCTAAAGAGAAACTCTCGAGACCACATATTCCGCGTCATTTTTCGAGAAGATACGATTACTCATAAATTGCAACGAACCCTTTCCTTCAAAATGATACCCTCAACATGGTGTTTATTATGCGGGAAATAATTGAAATCTGATTTGTTCATCAACAATTTGAGTCGGTCAAAAAGGTTCACACAAAGAAGAAGTAAATCATTTTCATCCAAATGGAAGGAATGTCAAACATGACTCAACTGATCTCAAGTTGCTATAACTTCCTAGCTACGAACATAAATAATTTAAATAAAGATTAATTGACCATGTCTTACTTTTGCAATATTATTTTTTATATCAACAATTCCGCCGGTGTTGTTGTGCACGCCATGAACCTTCTGACTTGTTGTTTTGTTTGGTATATTACTTCCTACGATATTTTTCTATGTTATTTCGTTTTCACTGCGGAAACTTGACAACAAAAATTTGAATTTCGCGCGCTTTCGGTGGTGAACATTTCTCAAATTTGAAAGAAATATATCTCACATGTATAATTGACGATTTTTAGTTAAACAAATTTTGTTCTGTCGAATGGTAGTACTGTTTTTCAAAAGAAACTAACCCTTTATGAATAAAAAACGCGTTCAAAAGTTCAGGGGGTAGTTTAACCCCCTTTCCGACATTTCTCAGAAAGCATTCTTTGATTTTTCCATTTTCCGCCACAAAATCTATTATTATGCCAAATCACCTTTCCCAAGTAGCACACCCATATTGGGACAATATTGGTACAATATTGTGAAAACATTGGCAAAATATTCAAATAATAATATTGGCGAGAAAAAAAATTTGAACATTCAGCGATATTGGTCCAATATTTGAAAAATAATATTGGTCCAATATTCTCGAAGTAATATTGGCCTCAAAATGTTAGGCGATATTAGTACAATATCGCTGTAGCACACTTTCATTGGAATAATATTGGTAAAATATTGACAAAATATTGAAACGTAATATTGACGAGATAAAATTATAATTATTTCGGGACAAATAATATTAGTGAAATATTGAGGCAGCAATATTGGCCCCAAAATATTCAGGGATATTGGTACAATATCATTTGTAAATATTGGTAAAATATTCAAAGTGTTGCCTTGGAAACATTGACGAAATATTTCCAGAAAATGTCGAATAATTTAAAAATTCTACAATTTCGTTTCTACTTCAATTTACCACTGAGTAGATTGACTTGTAAACGCATCGTGAGAAGCCTTATTTAATATATGTTACTATGATTCAGCTGTTCTTCCATATGTGGGGCCACCTAGCGGTTTCTTACCAAGTTTAATCATGATTATTTTCAATATTGTTTATTGAATATTCGGCCAATATTCAATATTGTATCAATATTGTCTTTCAAATATTGGCGTAAGGTTTTCGTAACAATCTCAATCAATATAGGGTCAATATAATTTTTAGATTTTTCATCTCTAAAATCGATGTGAGAGTAATATTGAAATCGCAAAATTGGAGCTAGATACTGGAAACAATTTGTAGGCAATATCGCTCTATCGATATAAGTGAAAATTATTGAACCAATATTGACCCAATATTTCATGAAACAATATACATTCAGAACAGGTTGAGCCAATATTCCACCAATATTAATAATGAAATATTGCTTTTCCAAAATGAACCCATATTGGTTTATTATTATTTTTACATTTACAATATACCCATATTGGCCCAATATGAAAACAAGATTCAGCCAATATGTGGTGATACCTGGGTTGGTACCGGATTGAGGAAAGAACCCCTAACTATTGGACTATCAGAATACTTTGTATGTATGAATTTGGACTCTGACGCCAATTGTGGGTCCACTGGGATACTGGATGTAAGTAACAAAATCTTACCTCGTAACATATCATATTGAAAAACGTCCTTATCATCCTCTCTATCTTAATTCGTAATGATATTCTTCCAATTTCTTTTTTTCTCCTTGCATCCACCATCATGTCATTATTTATTCCTAGTGTACTTTCTTAAAACACATAAATATTTTGCTATAACATTGTCTCTTCTATAGTTGTCCATTTTTCATGCAGGGTCGATCTTTCCAGACAATATAAGTGAGTGAAAAGACCCTCGCCGAGCTAATGACATAAATGGATCGCCCTATTGATTGTAACGATACCCCATACACATTTCCCTATTAATTTACATTCATATCTTCGGGGTTTAGTCGGTAATCTCTGGGTACTACATATAAATGACGTGTATATTGGAAAAATGGATTAGCCCTATACACAGCTAACGCCCATGGGAGAAACTATCGCCTGGAAAACACTCAGTCCGTCCGCGGGGACTTCGCCCCCTTGCCAAAGGATTTACTGTTCTGTTTTACACACTGCTATCTTTCAAATACATGCGTATTATATCCCGTTCGTAGAGTGCAGACACATCTGTATTTTTAAATTGGAATCCCGCTTTCAAATGACGGAACAATGCGACAATGCGCTTTTTATAATATTTCCAACCGATGACCTGTTCTATTTTTATATATTTTTCGATTCGTTTGAATGTTTTCCGTATTTTTCTTATCGGTAATACTGGCAGCAGCAGCAGGTATTCGTCGAGTTCGATGATTTTCAGGTGGAGTGAACCATTTCAAATATACTATAATAATAGTGATGACTCATTCACACCTAGCTGCACCTATAAAGTCAGATGATATGCAGTATCCCGACAAAAAGCGGAATTTTGAAAAAATATTTTGATTTTGGTCCGAAAATATGAATAGAAATTCATAAAATCTGTTGTGGAATCATCTGCGGCTGAAAGACAAACTTTACTCTCTATTTTCCATCATTCAAGATAATCTCTTGGGAGGTATTCATGTTGAAAAGGGGAACATTCTCCATGAAAATTAAAAAATGTGATTTATTTATAATATCTAACAGAAAACAACTACTTCCCTGGCTAAAGCCACCCTGGACATTGAACTACACCTTGCTGGCACGAAAACTGTTGCTTAGAAACACTAAGAGAGCTTGCTCGAGAGGTATTCTATACACCAACATAGTTTGAGTGCCTGGCAAGGTGAATTATTTTGAAAATTCTTCATCTTGAAGGGATATTCGATCAGACAATTTCACGGATAGATTATATTAGGAACTTAATGCGTATTGCAGGAACGGTTCATATTCTGTGATCATTGTCACTAGAGGAGTTAAACCGTCAAACTGACATTTTTATATTCACTGTGATTGCCGTAACTAAGGAAGAAGCGAAATATTGGTTTGAAATGAGAAAATGATGGCATTTGATTGGTTTATAACATGAGGGAAATTGTCGGGTAAAAAAGATAATTTAGGTAAACATACGGATATATATATTTTGACATAACTCAAAATTAAAATGCCTGTTATTCGGCTATCTTGAAAACTCAGTGAAACTGCGGAAACATCAATCTTCATGGCACCATCCTAAAAATAAAGTCCTAAAAGAATAATTTTGATACGCAACTAGGTGAATAAATCAATATTTATTAAGAAAAGTATTACAATTTTTTCGATATCTTCAAATATTTCGAATGCAGTTGACAATAGGAAAGAATCTCAAAGTGAAAAAACTTAATATAAAACATTAATCTTTTACATTGAAAACGTATGAAAATGTTGCAACTTTTCAAGAGTTGAATAAACACAATAGCGGCTTAACGGAACAAAAAACTATAAAAAATAAAAAACTGTTTATATCTATTAAGAGTTTCATAACAATTCAATGAATTTCATTCACATTCGAAATCTGGGTTTGAATATATGAATTTCACTGCCGGAGATGTCTTTTTTTATTATTCGTCTGATAATTCATTGTCATAAAGTTCAATTATATTATATAATATGTTGGTGAAAAATTTTATGAAGATGAAATATCCAACTCCATTTCGATAGGAAATCACGGCGATTTTGGAAATGTATTATAGACAATAACGCAATTCAGCAAACGAAATTGAAATATTATCATTTTTTTTTTTCAATATATTCCGGAAGGTGTCCAAAAAGGTTAACAGTATAGTATGAATTTTGAACTTGTGATCGCGTAAATTATAAGTTTAAGAATGCGAATCATGCTGAGTTTAAAGCAATTTTCAAATATAAAAATATGTACCTATATACTTATTTGAAATTGGGGTGTTGTTATACGCCTACTTACCGATAATTATTGTAACTAAAAACAAACCATACTAAGCGTAGCATAGTATCAAAAAAAAAAGAATTCATCAGTTGTTTTGTTTTTTTGCCGGAGAGTATTAAATAATTGAAATAGTAAAATACGATGTCGAAGTACCCTTCTCTCCAAATATTTCCACAATGTGGAAAATATGAGGCAAACATCTTAACGAAAACAACTACTTCCCTGGCCAATACCACGACGGACATTGGATTACATCTGACAGATATTCGTGCAACGTTCTTCCAAGAAGATCCAGTTGCAATTTCTTATTGTAATGATACAGCAGATTTTCCTCCATTTGGCTGGGGAAGACCATACCTGCAGACGCGTTTCGCAGTTCTTCCCGCTCGTCAGTGACAGGGTAGGTCGGACAACATTAGAGTCGTCCAGCCCCAGCCCAATGAAATATAATCCTCTGTACAACTAATGATGCCTCACAAATGAAGCAGCGACTTACAGTGAAACTCAGTTGTAGCGCCACCCGCGGGGAAACCAATAAACAATATCCGTAGCAAAGACACCAGGAAGTGAACAGAGTGAACACATGGTGGAAATATTTGGAGAGAAGGATAATTCGACATTGTAGATTTTACTATTTCATTTACACCATACAAAATAAGAAACTGAACTGATTACCAATAAAAATGTCGCACGACTCGAAGAGCTAATGAGTTAAGGGTGAGTGAAATAAAGCACGTGTATGATGAGTGGTGGTGGAATAGTTATTTACCTAACAAGTGCGGAAAGTAGTACTTTTCCGCACGCGACGGCAGTTGAACGAACGACGCGGAGCGGAGTTCGGGCAAGCCGTTAAGGGCGGAAAAGACATTTTCCGTAAGAGTTAGGTAAAATATTTTTCCTACGAGTGTTTTTGTCCATCTTATTAATGAAAAAACAAGGTTTTTAATAAAATTTTTTTAAAATAATGCTACAAAATGACTAATAAGACAGAATAGTTACATCGATCATTTAGTTAGTCCTAAATATCATCATTTTCAAAAATACAAAAATCGTTCGGAAAAGTAAAAATCGTACGGAAAAGTAAAAATCGTACGGAAAAGTAAAAATCGTGCGGAAAAGTAACTTTTCCGAACGATTTTAAATCGTATGGAAAACTACAACTTTCAAAATGAAAAATCGTGCGGAAAAGTTACTTTTCTCCACGCTCGTAGGAAAAAGACTGTTACATTAAATTTCCAAAACAATCTCCATATGAGAATTACAAAGTACCGTTTAACCGTGAAATGATACATTATAGGAGCAAGCATTTTTTTTTTCAATGCCATCTTTTAACTACAATCGCGTCCTTTGTCAAATCTAAGAGGTGACATTTAGAGATAAAAAGAGCGTTATGAACAAAAGGATACACTCGAGTGAAATCTCGAAAGTTATGTAACCGGAGGGAAGTAGGCGTAGTGCTTTTCTGGAAATGTTTGAAGTCTAAAAGATTTCAGACAGAAAGTTCCAGAGGATTTTTTTTTCTGATAAAAGTTTTATTACGAATTTCTCAGATTTTCGTAGAAAACCCCTCAAAAGCAGAGCTTGTCCGAGCAAGGATTTTTCTTATCTTTCTCCTTCTTCTGATTGAATCATTTTGTTTATTGAAACAATGGAGTATATTGATTATTTCGTGTTTTGGTACTTGAAGAGAGCAATTTTGTGGATTCCGTCCACAACAGAGGTGTAGCGTTTTTTGACTTGTAGCACTGCTCCATTCCTTATCAAGATCATTGATTCCCGTAAGGCCTGGATTGTGATCCACGAAGAATACTTAACATTTTTACATTTCATTGAATATTGCATATTAAATATTTTGAACAAATATAGGTATTTTAATTTTCAGTTTCATATATTGTAGATCTATTTCCTGACAATACATGCAAATTTTTGAAATAAAAGCACTGCATAGGTACCAAATTACTTTTTTGTTCGAAACTTAAACAAGTTAACGTTATTCAAAAACAAATTCTGATACACAACTAGCTCCCTACTACAACGGAATATACTACATAAAACAAAATTCCTTGAAAGTTGGCAAACTTCCATATTATACTTCGTTCAGAAATTCACCTTTATTCAAAATTTTATATAAGAATTTATATGTAGAGTGAAACCGTCCTACATGTTGTAAACTTTCCTAGCAGTTTGTGTAGCATGAATATATAGTACATGAGCTCAAACTTGAATTGTTACAGATTTCCTGAAAATGAAGAGTTTTCCTTAGTTGGTTTCATTCATCATGTGCTACTAATTCTCCACCGTTTTGTCCAGTATAGTTAGGCTAGTGGAAAATAATTTTGCAGATTCTAGCAGCTTCTTTGTTATCTTTATTTGCAGCCAAAAAGGGTAATACAGTAAGAAAATTACTTGTTTTTGCATTGACAAACAAATCATAATTTCGGACCGTGATAAATACCACATATGAATTTTGAATCGAATCGTACCATAATTGCCAATCTTGTCCGCCATTTTGGAGCCGCCATTTTGTTTTTTCCCTTGGAAAAATTCCATAATGAATTGTCACCGAATTTATGTCAAATTAGCTTGCAAATGAAACATCATAATTTGGAATACGGAACAGCGAAAATTGACATGTATTAAAAATCGACGTGTTTTTGCATTTTTTTCACAACACATGCGTTTTGAAGATATTCGATCTGCTTCGTTTTCGGTGTCCCACCCTGTATAGAAATATGAAATTGTTAACATTCATATAGTTATTTTAATACATAATCATTTTAAATCAAAAAAGTATTGTTTATTATTTAGATAGGTTGAATACAGATTTAATTAGCCATGAGAGGTGCCAGAACTAAGTAAATGATATAATAAAACAAAATTTATAATATACAAATGACTACACAATTGTTGAATCAAACATTCTTATAACACATAAAATCAAATATTTATAAACAGAAAAGCGTTGTTGAAACCTATTTTTTTTCTTTGTTGTGTTGGCATCAACTACTATGGTCATTAGTCACGTGTTCTGAATAGGCCTTGTTACTAACTCCATACGCCACCTTAGTAGCAGCATTGATATTCACTAAAGCAACAGTGAATCCTGGAGGATTATCCCCAGGCAGCAACAAGATTCAATCACTCAGATTTTTACATCTGAATCTGAAAAAATCTCGCCCTGCAGATGTTTCTGGCTACAATATATTCCGATCCAGTCTCAGTGACCTGACTTTTCAACCATCTACGGTTTGCTGCATTCTTGAGGGCGACAGCTCTCAGTAGTTTCTGCTAAATCAGCGTTTATAAGATAATGTTTTTATTTTATTTTATTTTATATTCATATCCAAACAGACCTGATGGTCTAATTACTATGGATATAATGTGTTCTGGGTAGGCCTTGTTACTTACTCCATACGCCACCTTAGGAGCAGCACTGTTAATTATTAATGCAACAGTGAATCGTGGAGGATTATCCCCAACCAATCTATCAATTTATATCTGAAACTGAAAAAAATCTTGTCCTGCCTGGGGATCGAGACCGCGACCTTTCGATCACGAAGCCCCTGCGTTACCTCTGCTACAATCCCCGCTCTCTTTCGTGTTAGGTTAGGTTAGGTTATGACAGTTTGCATCCCCAGCATTTTGATCTCAGTTAAACGAGTTGTGACTCAACTCCGTTTATAATCTGAAAAGTTTGGTTAGCCTTTCTCTACAAGATATATTGAAGCACCAAAATACATTGCAAAGAAAATGCATGAATACTGCGACAACATTACGAAAAGCTCTGAAAAGACATGACAACTCTTAATCGATTCATTTTCCAGGGATTGAAAAAGGCTTTACCGAAACTGCGCTTTTTTTATTATCCCTTCAAGTAAAAGACAAATATGCATAGCCCTTGTGAACTTTTGAATAAATCAACGATAACAGAAAGGAATCCATTATTTAGCAATGAGCTTATCAATTTAGAAACTAAATGTTTTGCCATACCAGGATGCTCACTGCAATTCTCCTATACTATAAAGGAATATATTTGAGTTACAAATTCATCAGAAAACAGCTACTTTTCTGGCTAATACCACGACGAACGTTGAATTACATCGAATGAATTTCCGTGCAGAGTTCCTACAAGGCTATCTCCGCAATTGCTACTTGCATGGAAATGTTAATTGAAACATTTGAACCACCTATAGATTGATTTCTGGGTTCTGGCCCTCATCAGTATAGGGTAGGTCTCTGCAGACGATAACTAATGTCTGCAATAAATGGTCCAATTAATAATCCTTGTCAAGGCAAAAGCTGAGGCACCACCCGTAGATCGGTGTTAACCAAACCACGAGCGCCATCTCTACCTCAGCCCAACGATACCTCATTGTTTTTTATAACAAAGGTCCCCACTGAAAAACTTGTTCATTGCCCATGTACTATTCAATACACAGTCTCGAGTTTGTATCCCTGCAGCTGGCTTCTTCCTTATGTTTTACTTGGAGATCCTCCTGTTCCCAAGCTCAACTTATTTTTAAGTTGCAAACTTGCGCAATTTCTATACGGAATGAATGCGAATCCCCATCTTTATGTTGCGGCACCGGTGTCTCACGGATTGAAAAGCGATATGTTGTTTTTGCATCAGATTGCCATGAAATGCAAGTATACGGATCGATTTTTCATGTACGTACCAAAACCATGTAGGTTATAAATAATGGAGATGGGTGGATTTTATGAACTTGAGTTGTCTGCGGGAGGGTGGTTGTACGAGTTTTAACAGACTGGAAAAAATTGTTGAGAGGAAAAATAGTTGTTACGACCGTAAAATAAAACACATGCGAACGGCTCAACGTTTTATTCTATACTGCATTTACAATGCACCTAGTCAGACTCAAGCCATGAATAATACTCAGTCACTGTTTTATGTAATTACGTATAAGTAACCCTGATAGCGTATCTGCACGTTTCCTATACCATTGAAATTAACATGTTTGGGGTGCTTCCACACACCACCGAAGTTAGATATTAGGATGACAATAATAATACTAAAAGTAACACTGACATCAGTAGAAATAATAATGATAGCCGTAATAATAGCGGTTCAATCGGGAATGGTTGTCACACAGTATATTGTATACCTAGACGGTAAAGTGGCTTTTTTCAGTCTTAAAGAAGATATGGACAGGCGAGGCGCAGCCAAGCCTAGCGTGAAAATGTAAAATTTATTTTCTCTGCTAGGCGTAAAGCCGTAAACTTTATCACAGTGTAGGATAAAAAAAGTATTTTTCCGCAAATCGCTGGAAAATTTTGACAGTCCTGACAAAATTTCTTGAAGAAAAAGTCAAGACTTCCTTACTGTAACGAAATGATATTTTTCTACAACATGGAAATATGCCCATTTTATGCGCTTTATCTATCAAGGAAGTACTGTATTTATTAATTTGACTCGACATTATTTTGGCTTTAATAATCAGAGATGAAAGCCCGAGCTTCGCTCTCGGGCCTTCATTAGATTATTAACGCCAAAATCATATCTCGTTGAATTATTATAAGAAACAGTCGAAATTTAGATCCAATCAAAATAGTCGACTATTTATCAAGGTCTTGTTATATTACTCTTGACTCCTTCCAACCATCCAAGTCACCAGGAATATTTTCGGTCCTTTTTTCGAAAAGGGGAAACGGAACTACTGCCGTTCATTATCAAGGCAGCCAGATTCATTCCGGCGCTCGGGTACATACCGAGCAACTGGAGGAGAGAACGGTAACCTTCATTACCAAAGTGGGAAAGAAGGACCCTACCCTCCCGAAGTAATTCAGACCAATCTGTCTCTCGTTCTTCTCACTGAAGACACTGGAGAAGATGGCAGCTAATTATATTAGAACCGAGATACTGGAGAGGGCGCCATTCCACTCCGGGCAGCATGCATACAGGGCGGGCAGATCAACGGAAACCGCTCTGTACGTGCTTACCGAAAGCATCCAGAGATCACTTGAGCATAAAGAAATGGCCATATGCGCCTTCTTAGACATAGACAACACCTCCCATGAAACAATAAATAAGGCCCTAATAAATAAGGGAGTGGACAGAACCACATCCAGATGGATGTGCTCAATGCTGGCTACAAGAACTGCTGAAACGAAAGTGGGCGAGAGCAGCGTTCGGATCAATAGGGGGTTCCCACAAGGAGGGGTACTATCACCTCTGATGTGGAGTCTCGTAGTAGACCAGCTACTCGGAACACTGACCGGGAACGGAGTCACTTGCCTTGGATATGCGGACGACATAGTCATTATGGCCAAAGGCAAATTCGAAGGAACCCTCTGCTATCTCATAGAAAGATAGCTAGAGACATCCAGAAGGTGGTGCCTCTCGGTGGGGTTGAGAATTAACTCATCAAAAACCACAGTAGTACCATTCACTAGAAGAACAAAGTTTCAGCACCTAAGGACTGTTCGTCTCGACGGAGCAGACTTAGAATGGCAGCAAGAGGTGAAGTATCTAGGGCTTACCATAGACTCAAAACTACTCTGGAACAGACAGAAAAGATCACTAATAAGGCAAGATCATCACTGATGGTATGAAGGAACATTGCAAGGAAAACATGGGGCTGTAACCCATCAGTACTGCGATGGATGTACACCATGATAGTGAGACCTATGATCACCTACGGAGCAGTAATGTGGCACGGCACAACCGAGCTCGCCATATCAAAGAAAATCTTGGAGAGAGTGCAAAACAGGAGCAATGAGGTTGACTCCAACAGCAGCAATAGAGGTCATTCTGGACCCTTCTTCTCCCCATATCATAGTCAGGAGAACTGCTTGGGAAGCAAACCTCAGGTCGGCTAAAGTCGGACTCAAAGGGACAGTACACGGTGTAAGGAGCTCAACCTCCATCGACTGTGCGAGAAATTTTTTCGAGCGGAACTAAACACCAAGTGAGAATGGAACATAGAATCCATTCGAGCACTGGGAAAGAATACCATAACATGGTACACGGACGGGTCCAAAACTCCCGAGGGAACTGGGCATTTTCCAAGCGGAAATTCACGCCACAGAAAGGTGCATTCAGTTCAACCTCAACAGGAAATACCGGAACAAAGAAATCGTGATCCTATCCGATAGTCAAGCAAACATCAATGCGTTGAGCTCTTCTCACATCAACTCGAAGATGGTTTGGGAATGCCTAGACAAACTCAATGATCTAGGCAGGAACAACAAGGTGACCCTCCTCTGGGTGCCGGGGCACGTCGGAGTGGAGGGCAATGAACAAGCAGACACCCTGGCACGAAAAGGCGCATCAACGCCATTGATCGGGCCAGAACCATTCTGCGAACTTGGAAAATCTTACTTCCGAGAAATACTCAAAAATGCTGAGGAAGCAATGAGAGCAACATACTGGCTAAGACTTCCAGGGCTGAGGCAGGCCAAAGATCTCGGAAATTTCAACCGAGCAATATCGAATACACTGATTAACCTCAGCAAAACTAGTCTAAAGACAATCACGGGATTTCTAACGGGGCATTGCAGACTAAAAGAACACCTAAGGAAGCTAGGCTTAGAGGAGGACAGCACCTGCAGATTCTGTGGGGAACATCTAGAAACACCCCACCACATATTGATGGAGTGTTACGCTGTACATCATAAAAGATTGAATATACTGGAATCATACCAGCTAACTGTGGGAGAAATACCACGAGTAGACCTCCTCAAAATCCTAAACTTCCTGAACGAATTGAGGCTTGAAGGGCTGCTGTAAACAAGAACACCTTGTGATCAACCCGTTACAAAATGTACAAATATTGACAATAAATTTATTCGGTTGTTTCTATGGATCGATTGTGATACCTTTTTCTAGCATGTCTTTGCATAACAGGAGCAATGAGGTCAACTCCAACAGCAGCAATGGAGGTCATTCTGGACCTCACTCCTCTCCATCTCACGGTGAGGAGAACTGCTTGGGGAGCAAACCTGAGGTTGGCCAAAGTCGGACTTAAAGGGACAGCACACAGTGTAAGGGGCTCAACCCCCACCGGAAGTGCACACCTTGCCGATCTCCCAACTGACGAAATTACCAGGAAATTTAGTTTCGAGATTTTTTTTCGAACGGAACTAAATACCAAGAAACAATGGAGCACAGAATCCATTCGAGCATGGTACACGGACGGGTCTAAAACTCCCGACGGAACTGGAGCAGGAGTATTTGGACCTCGTACCAAGTACTCCGAACCCATGGGACACTTCCCCAGCATTTTTCAAGTGGAAATTCACGCCATAGAAAGATGCATTCAGTTCAACCTCGATAGGAACTACCGGAACAAGGAAATTGCAATCCTCTCCGATAGTCAAGCAGCCATCAAAGCGTTGGGCTCATATAACATCAACTCGAAGATGGTCTGGGAATGCCTAGAAAAACTCAATGATCTAGGCAGGAACAACAAGGTGATCCTCCTCTGGGTGCCTGGGCACGTCGGAGTAGAGGGAAATGAACAAGCAGACACCCTCGCGCGAAAAGGAGCACCAACGCCACTGATCGGGCCAGAACCAATCTGCGGACTTGGAAAATCTTACTTCCAAGAAGAACTCAATAAAACTGAAGAAGCAATGAGAGCAACATACTGGCAAAGACTTCCAGGGCTAAGGCAGGCCAAAGATCTCCTCGGCAATTTCAACTGAGCAAGATCGAAAACACTGATTAACCTCAGCAAAACTAGTCTAAAGACAATCACAGGATTTCTAACGGGGCATTGCAGACTCAAAGAACACCTAAGGAAGCTAGGCTTAGAGGAGGACAACACCTGCAGATTCTGTGGGGAACATCCTGAAACACCTCACCACATATTGATGGAGTGTTATGCTGTACACCACAAAAGATCAAATATACTGGAATCACACCAGCTGACTGTGGAAGAAATACCACAAATGGACCCCTTCAAAATCCTAAAATTCCTGAAGGAACTGAGGCTTGAGGGGATGCTGTAAACGAGAACACCTTGAGATAGCAGAAGAAGATGGGGCACAATAGATCTAACTAGGTCGCAGCGCATCAGTCACCATCCATACCAACCAATACCAATACCAAAATACCTTTTTCTATTATTTGGTAACACTGTTGTTGTTGGCATCAAATAGTTTTGTGGGGCTACTAAAATGTGAATGAAAAAATAATAAATATTCGTCGGATCTGAATCCATATCCCTCAGAACACCAGGAAAGGAAACAGTTAAAACGACTGAAATATGCTGACAGGATTACAGCATTAAAGCTCAAATTCCTGCAAACACACCCAGATATGAATTTCAATAAGTTATATATTAGTATTTGCAGAGCTTTTCCAACCGAGTCAGATTCATTATTTACACAAGAGTTCGAGATTTTCATCCGCTTTCAAATTTCAATTTGTCTGTGTTAAACAAAGGAAAGCTCTGCTAGGTATGTATTAATGTTCAGAACAGATTTACTTCTACAATGGATTATTGAAGGGAGTAAAATTCTATGAAACTTGGTTGAATGCAAACTTCTCGCGCCATATCTCTCAGATACAATGGTTTTAGTTGGAATCATGCAAGAAATACTTTGTTTTACATCTTTTTGTTCGAGTTTCTTAGTTCACGAAGGAGATTGAGGGAGTATTTCTTGAACGTATACTGAAAAAGTGGAAATTTTGTTGAAGTTCATGGTATTCTTGAGAGAATGCACCTTGAACGAATTATGAAAGATGTATTTGAAAATTCCATTTTCTGCGTAAAGTTGTTCTTGAAGAAATTCAGTCGAGAGATGGTTATAGGTGTACTAGCAGCTTTCATATTTCTGTTATTTTATCATTCATAGATGTTATGTGGTGTATCATTTATCCTTCATTGATATATTGCAATAAAAATAGATATTTATGATATAAGGATCATAATGACCTGTTCACAGCTAGTACCACAATGATTAGTTATGATCCGAATTTCATGCAAAATTTTATATTGCGACAATTTCTTTAAAAATAAATTCCTTGTTGCATTACAGCAAGTAATGTGAACATCGCTTAGTTTCAATAATGTGCGTAGAAACGTAAGGTAATGATAGAATTGTTAATTCAATTTTGTTTTAAATAAATTTTTGAGTTTTTTTTGATAAAAAAACTGGAATGTTGCATAATTAACTATTTTATTTTAGAGATTACCAACAGCGCACCTCAAAAAAGGTCTGTGGGAGAATAGGGGGCATGACCCATAAAAAATATCACCCTGTAGATTCTAACAAATATTTGACATCTCCATTGATGTAAGCCCTATAACGTCACCTGTGTTTTCAATTTGAGCCAAATATCTCAATAACTGCATGATCCATAAAGAAAAAACAAAAAAAAATTTCGAAATGTTTATACAGTGCGGCTTTTAATAGCCCCTCCTGTTAACTTTTGAACAGTTCGACGTACAAACATATATGGCATGGGGGGTCGAGTGTCACATAGTTGAAAAGGACATTTCATTCTCTTTACAACCATCTAAATTTTTTGAATTTTGTTGACAATTTTGTTTGCAATTCAAAATCGATATACAAATATACATGCGCATCTGAATACTACACCTCGATAAATTTGAACGGTTTGATGTGAAACATTAGAAACCAAAAATTTTTTGAATGGTATTATCGATACTACCCTTTGAGAGAAAAAACATTGCAATTACTCAACAGATGGCGCTGGGGGCACGATAACTTAAAAATTTCGAAAGGCATAAGAATCGAAATTGGGAAAAAAATTATGAACAAAATTCAAAACTATTTAAATGGTTGTAAAGACAATTGAATTCTCTTTTCAACGATGTGACACTTGGCCCCCCATGTCATTAAAAAAATTTGAGTTGATGCCCCACCCCCACGCCCACTATCGATCAATCACCATTATCATTTCAAAAAGTAGTATTGGTAAAATCCTCGAAATGGTTTTTTTTTCATGTGTCTACATCAAACCATTCAAAAGTTAACCGGTGGGGGGGGGGATTATTGAAAGCCACAGTGTATGAACTTTTAGTCGCTAAAAAAGCCAAGGAATTTCCCCGTTTCGGATGTACATGATGTTTAGGAACACCCTGTATAATGTACATGAGAATTATAGTGAATTCAACGAAGTTCCAGCAAAAAACCCATTTCAGAAACCATATCGATCTCGAGAGTCATTCTCTTGGTGTAACTATTAGTTATACCACCCTCTACGTTTTCTGAGCTTCCACATCTTCCAGAACACGGTGTCGACAACGATCATCAATCATCCCAGACACCCCGGGCTGTCAAACACCTAGACCCAGTGGCGGAGATGACAGGATAGACAAGGCGATCAAGATGCCTATCGACTTACACCAGCATTCGCTAACTTGATTATGAGAAAATAAATGAAATCTTTGGCTGATTATCGAATAACGAAACTTGAGTGCACCGCCATGCATCGTTGATTTTCTTGTTAGGGTTAATTTTCATGAACAGAAGTTTGAAGTATTGCCCACGATTCAGGAACATGAAATGACAAAAATAATTAAATCGTTATTCGAATACACGGAATCACTATCCCCAAACAGTTCTGTTTGTTACATTTTCGAGATGATTTATAAATTTTTTTTTGCTGAAATAAATTAACTCACATTTCACATAGAAGTATTGTAATTCAGCTGCATCGCATGAAAATTCACCATTAGAAAACCTGTCAATTGTGCTAACTGCTCGTGTTTAAAATATGATAAGACCGGTAATATCTAACGACAAAAAAGGTCTTGCTCTCAATTATACTTCCTCTCCAAAACGTCAAACAGTTTCGAACTATATGGATCTCTTCAGCACTGTGCAGACACTTCTGAATGAACAAAAATTATGAAATCTGGAGCATTATATAGTGAATTTCTCGCCAACGCCAATTGACTCTCTAATGGTTTTGACCCTCTACTGGGTAGATATTTATGCTAACCTCGAAGTAATAAAAGACATAGAGATGCCTACACAAATAATAAAATTTATGGACGAGGTGGGGGTGACGGGTGGTGAAGCGTTATGGACCGTTTGTTTACATTTGGAGTAAGAAGGACCGTAATACAAACGAAAAATGGACTTGATCCGAATGAAGCGGGCATACACGAAAACATGCGATTGAATACAGACTTATGTTTAAGGCCCTCTCTTGTAAACGAACAAAAAAGTTATGTTGCCTTCAAGACAAGGATGGAAAAGGCATCTTTATGGTCTTTTTTCACTCTGAGAGGCAACAAACAGGCAGACCAGCTAGCCAAGCAAGGAGCCGGGCAATCCTACTGCGGGCGCCCAAACCCAAACTCGGCATAACATGGATACAAGAAATGACAACGGCAATGAATGAATTAATGGGTGGGCCCGTTGATACATTAGGTCGAAGCGGATGACAGCCGGGCTCGACAGGACAGCCAAGATACTGAAGCTAAGACTCCTACCCTTGGTAGGGGTTCTAATCAGCCACAGCGGCCTCAGGAGGCAACTGACTCTTATCAGAGTTTTGGCAGGCACACTATGCGCGGAATATGGTAAGGAGGAGAGCTCCTTCCACTCTCTGTGCGAATACATGGTATATATGGCAGTCTCCGACAAAACGTCTTCGGAGCTGCCACTATTAGGGAGTGTCAACAAATGGGGGTCGCTAGGTTGTGTGGAAAATACAACCGGGTAGCTTGATTTTCCCCCAGCTAGTCCCAAAGTCGCAAAATTCATTTTGATTTGGAACTTCTTGGAATTTGTTTGCTCTAGCTAGTATTGCCTTGAAAAAGGCTAGAGCCGGAGAGTGTGTATTTGACACGAATTCTTTTATGATATTTGTTTTGTTTCCAAAAGTTTTCACTTTGAACAAAATGCCAGGCCAAATATTTCTCAAACACCCGAATACTGATTATTTTACTTGAAATAAAAAAAAGCTCCAGGAGATTTACCACTAGGAGAACTCGTGTTCTCCCCAAAGGAACGGTATTCCTCAGTGGCTCCTGGAGAATAAACTTGGACTGAGATCCGAGCCTTCCGAAGGCTAGCGAATAAGTGATGAAAATAGACCACCACCATGCACCCCCTAAGGTTGAGGCCCGGAGAAAGGAGCGCCCCAGTATTGATATATACTCGGACACTCCCCTCCCCCTTCCACCACCCCGCTCTTAGAGCGGATCCTCATCCTGATGATTGGCGATCAGCAGAATAAAATCTGACCGTGTGATATGGAGTGCTCAGCCTCTCCGCGCCTGAAGCTCCCTTATATCTGACATGAGTTGAATGGTTACAATGGCTTTAATGTGCATGATGCCTCCCAAAAACTGGCTGAAGGCCCTGTCGTGGGGGCTGAAGGCCCCCGCGTAGAATAAATGAAAATAGAGCACAATGGCTTATATTTATACGAAAGCCGTACATTTACGTCGGCCAATAGGAAGCCGAGCCACCAGTGGGCGGGGCCTATTGGAATTCTCGACTTGGATATACTCCACTGAGTATTTCAGAATAAGATTTTCCAATCTTATCTGACGGAATAATTGGAAATGCCAATTTTCCTCATCAGTATTTCGGGGAGAAGATGACAGGAGGGGGAATTGCACTTCTTGCAATGTAAGGATATTTTGACGTTCCTAAGAATGTCGAAAAGGTTCGAGCAGGTATCCGCCATGGGATGTGTGAAGATACCAGGGTTTGAGAAAAGGGCCACGGGGCCTAGTCGCTGACGCTTGCGTCTCCCACCCATTACCATCACCATTGTGGGTATATTCGGCAATGTTGTTTCCTAGTTTGTATGCAGAGTGGGTACCTCAAAAATTTGTTTTGAACCTTTCAAGTTAATCAATATGGACCTCAAATGAAGACCTCGAACTTATGGATTTCCATTCGAGAAGTCATTTAACAATTGAATAATAGATTATTTTCATTATTTTCAAGGAAGAGAGAGATAATCCTTTTTGGAGAATGAAACCGAACATTGTTAGTTGTCTAGAAGCTTCATTTGCAATGTGTACTAGGTACTCATCGAAAATGGATAAGAAATAGAAGCTACCCAAAAACCAAAATTACGTCACTTTCACTCGACGCGCGTTACGCCAACAAAGTTATTATCCTCAAGAGGTGCACGCTTACTACTACTATTTACTAGGTACTCGTAAACCTACGAATTACTGTTGTTTCCGCTATATGAAGAAAAACTCATATTCGCACTTTGTACGATATTCTCTGTTCAATCTTATACTAAATTCATTGTTATCAAAAATTCGATATCTCGACAAATGCACAAATTCACGAAATTCATTATCAATGTCAACTACCTACTTAGTTTCTTAATGCCAAACAGCCACAGCTACCTTGGATTACCTAGTGTGAATAAAAAATTGTTGTTTAAATGTTGTTTAGCAAATACCATTCAAGAGTCTGAAGTTCACACTGTGTATACTGATATGGCTGAGCCGTTTGACAGAGTTAACCACTATGTCCTATTACAAAAATTAAATACTCATACTCATTTCAAGAAAATATCATCCGATTTCTGGAATCAAGCATGCCAACTTCTTATTGTATGCAGATGACCTAAAAATGTACATGAAGATTAGCTCTGAAGAAGACATGAATAAGCTCAAAAGTGATAGTGCTTCTGTTACTAAATACTGCAAAGCGAACGATCTCACACTAAACGAATCAAAATGTAAATCAATGTCTTTTACGAGGAGAAGGGATTATTAACTCCCAGATTACTCCATATGGAGTTGCAATAGAGGTAGTTAAGGAAATGAAAGATCTTGGGGTGATATTTTCGAAAAACTTTCAAGTTGCTGAACATATAAAGACACTAGAATGTCAGTGCAATAGAACTCTCGGTTTCATGTTACGAAGAGGGCATGAGTTCACCTGGGAAACTTGTATTACATTATATAACACATACCTTCGTTCAAAATTGGAATACGCCAGTGTCATATGGAATCCACAAACTGTAATACATTCTGAAACAATCGAACGAGTACAAAAAAAATTTCTGAGGTCAATGCATTTTAAAAAATACACATTTAAAGTTTCATATGAAAAACAAAGGAAGGACTTTAGCATGTCCTGTTTGAGGAGACGAAGAGGAAATGCACAAATTATTTTTATCTCCAATGTTTTACAAGGTGAAATTTCTATACCTGATCTCCTAAACAAAATTAATATTAACGTACCTGACATAAGACTGCGACGTAGAGAAACCACTTTTAAAATATTTAATACAGGTTCACCAATTGAATACTGCATGATTGCTGCAAATAAGTTGATGCAAAACAGTGTCTAGTTTTATAAGTTGATCCTATTTAAATTTAAATTATGTTATATTATTTACAATATCTATATTTATATATCCAAACTGTATACATGTAAAAGGTTTATCTGTTTGTATGCAGTATGAATAAATAAATTAAATTGTTTTTTCCATTAACCAACGGCAGCCCTTAACAGTCGAAACTTGTACGAGCCTAGGATTAACGAAGTCTCACCTTTAAACGTGCGATTCCTAGCACTTCCTCGGACCATCAGATAAAAATCTGCAGTTGCTAGGATTCGAACCTAGCCGACCAGCAGTCAATGGTTTTGAACGCGACAGTCTCAGCCTATGAGCTACCTGACCCTTCATAAAATATAAGATTCAATAGTTCCTATACAGGTTGTAATCTAACTTCTTGAACTCCCATGAAGGACGGGTGTATAATGCCATTTTATAACAAATGGCAGTTGTGAAAAATTTTTTTTTAAGTTTAAATTGTGTTGGAAAATTCGCCGAACGTCAGCTGACCGGAGCAGAGCCGCAATAATACTGGAACTGCCGGATGGAAGAAATTGTGTAATTTTGAATAGCGGTTTCCAAGATTTTAAGCAAAATTTAAAATTTCCATAATTTTTTTTTTTCGAATTTTTAACACCTGCCATTCGTTGTGAAATGGCACTATACAACCGTCCTTCACGGGAGTGCAATAGGTTAGGTCACACCCTGTTAATCAGTGCTGTCGATTTTTGATATATAACTCTTAGTTTATTGTCAAATATGTGTATGAGATATTTATAGGTAAGTGGCTCTTTGTTTTTTTTTGTTGGTGTGTTGGCGTCGATTACTATGGTCTTTGCCACGTGTTCTGGATAGGCCTTGTTACTAACTCCATATGCCACCTTAGGAGCAACAGTGAATCGTGGAGGATTATCCCCAGCCAACAACAAGTTTCAATCGGAGTCTTAAATGAGATGTAACTGTGACTGAGGAAGACAATGAGTTCCTGAGATGTTGTTTTACATATTTGACCCTACTGTCAGGATAATTTCCAATTCATTTCTATTCAATCACTAATTTCTCCTGTTTATATGTTCTCACATTGACTTTCTACTCCACCCGTGTATTCAGCTTCAAAAATATTTAGAGGTGGATATAGCATATCATTGAATCGTCTGTGAAATTTAAACACCACTTTGAATAGTCTTCTTTCAAAACTTGTTTTCACCACCACTCATCCCATGGGAAAGAAGTTTCCAATATTTCACAAAAACGTCTGCTAAATATTGCCTTTTCACTGGAATAAATCTATTTTCCTAGAATCTGATTCGCTCCGTACAACTGGAGTATTAATTAACAGAATTTAAAATGTAAATACTTCTGAATCGCTTCAACGTGACCAAAATGCAAAACCACTTATTTAATTTTACTGCCATAAAACTTTTGTTTTATTGAAATGCATAATAAATTAGTTCTTTGTTTTTTTTGCGACATCGCGCATCGTTAAAAACGTCTGCTTGATATTTGTCACCGTTAAAGAAGACAGGGAGAATACAACAGAACAATCTGGTATTTTCAGAGAATAGGGTTTTTGTGTAAAATGGTTGAAGTTTACATATTGAGCTACAATGTATTCCTCATCTGAAATTTCTATAAATGGTAATTGGAAAATCCAAATTTTTCCGAATAGAGTTTTATTGATTTTATGGAACACTCAACTATTTTTATTCGTTATAAACCATATTGTCTCTTACATCAGATGGCAGAGCACATTAGTCGGTAAGCATTGATATTGATTGCTTTTTTCTGGCTAGTTTTGTTGTTTATATGAAATACTGTGTAACAGCAGAAGCTTCAAGATAAAAAAGATTAAAAAAATGATTTACCTTATTGTATCATAGTAAATCACAGTGAATCTAACTGTATAGGCCAGTCGCCACGTACTTCTACCCTTAAATAAATGCCAAGTTAATGAAACTTGTAGAGTTTCCAACAAATTTTCCGTGTGGAACTTTTGCTGAAGGGTGAAAAACGCCGTTTTCTTCACTTTTGTAAAACGATAAAATTCTTATATATGATTAGCATTAGAAAGCGTATTTTTTGACCTCATACAGGGCTTTGAAAACACGGCGTTGTGTGCTTGAAAACGTATATTTCTAAATTAACGTACTCTCGTAGAAATAATAATTTTATGTCGTAAATGGTGTATCTGGGTTCATCCTCCTCAATATCGCAATCACTCAATCACAACTTCCTCTTCCTCCTTCTCCTCCTCCTCTTCCTTCTCCTCCCCTTCCTCCAATTCCTCCCCTTCTTCCCCTTCTTCCTCTTTCTCCTCTTCCTCCTCTTCCTCCTATTCGTCATCTTCCTCCTCTTCCTCCTCTTCCTCCTCTTCCTCCTCTTCCTCCTCTTCCTCCTCTTCCTCCTCCTCCTCCTCTTCCTCCTCCTCCTCCTCCTCCTCCTCCTCCTCCTCCTCTTCCTCCTCTTCCTCCTCCTCCTCCTCTTCCTTCTCTTCCTCCTCTTCCTCCTCTTCCTCCTCTTTCTCCTCTTCCTCCTCTTTCTCCTCTTTCTCCTCTTCCTTCTCTTCCTCCACTTCCTACTCTTCCTCCTTTTCCTCCTTTTCCTCCTTTTCCTCCTTTTCCTCCTTTCCCTCCTCTTCCTCCTCTTTCGCCTCTTTCTCCTTTTCTTCCTTTTCCTCCTCTTCCTCCTATTCCTCCTCTTCCTCCTCTTCCTCCTCTTCCTCCTCTTCCTCCTCTTCCTCCTCTTCCTCCTCTTCCTCCTCTTCCTCCTCTTCCTCCTCTTCCTCCTCTTCCTCCTCTTCCTCCTTTTCCTCCTCTTCCTCCTCTTCCTCCTCTTCCTCCTCTTCCTCCTCTTCCTCCTCCTTCAGAAAGGCACACAACAGATCTTTCAGGTCGCAGTGTATTTATAATCCCAACTAGCAAGTAAGTGAAGTAAGTGATACATAGATCTGCTATTGCCATGTAGTTTGATGCTATCGCTGGGATCCAATCAATTCATGTTCATGAACATCAGTTTTCGGTGAGCCGCATATTTTTTTTCAACTAAAGTTAGTTGATAAACGCTTCACAGTCAAACATGAAATCCACTGGCAATTACCACTTGCAACAAACCAAATCGATGTTAATTTATAAAACTAAAACAAGCCATTACTTGAAATTATATTGCATGCATATTTGATCGCGATAAAATATGGTTTGAAATTTTGTTGTGTAGTAAGTTATAGCATCAGATTAGACGGTGATTTGCATTTCTGATTCGCTAATTCAATGTAGAGGTTCGCAGCACGCAACTCTAGTAAAACTATGATAAACTTATGTTCATGCTACTTTTGAAATATTTGTTCCCATTGGAAGTTTTAATGTTTTACCATTTATGTCGTTGATGTAATTTGTTGCATGAGGATTTTATTGATATCCTGGCGTTTCTGGATCTGTTGCGTGTTCCTTGGGAAGTTCAACAAATTGTTTCAATTTCAACAAGTTGAAGAAACGCAATAAGCGATGATTAGTGAAAGTATGGTTTGATAAATGGGTGAATGATCATGCAATCCTCCATGAACCAATATCTGAAAAAGTAAACCAATTAGCAACAATAATGATATTTGTTACATTTCACACAATATGAGGAGTAGAAATGGAGAAGAAAAAGAAAAATTAAATTTTTCAGTTTTTCCAGTTTGTAGGCGTTGGGGAAAATATTTTCAGTGATATCCAAGTTCTGAAACTTTGCCGTTCATCAAAAAAATAAGTTTTTAGAAATAGATTATTAAAACAGAAAGACAAGTTATCAAAGTTTAGTGATAAATTGCTATTTTCTAATGAGAACTGAAGGTCTTAAATTTCAGTTATAGCGCTGAAATCTTAATAATTCTTGTAAGTTATTTTTCTTCCTTTATTCTTGTGTGGCCTACAAAGTATATTGTGCAACAAGTGGGGAATGTTCAACTTTTCTCACGAGGTTTGTGGCACGAGCCTGAAGGGCGAGTGCTGCAAATACACGAGTGAGAAAGTTACTTTCCCCACATGTTGGACACTATACTTTTTCTACAACTACACAAATTTGAATAATACAAATATTGTAACTCAATGTTTATTTTCATTTTTAGAAAAACTAAAATAGCAATGAAGTATCTACCTCTTAACAGTTGAATAAATGATTTAGAGTTGACTTAATGAAATTGTCAATGTGAATTAAAATTAAAAAAAAATTGCCTTACCCGGGTCTGGAACCAGGACCGCCTGCTTGACACACTCATTGGCATTCCATTACATTTTTCTTCTGGTTCCAACCCTGATATTTTGGCTTACATTTGTCTGTGGTTACTGTACTATAAGTTCATTCTGTTCTCATCAATATTTATTATCAAATCAATACATTAATAACAAATTAATATTTTCCAGTTTTCTAACTCATTTAGTACACTATAAACGAATAGAGATTGTAAAATTATTAAAATTGCTATTTTTCTATCACATAATTTCAGAAAACATTTTTTTGAAAGGGATTGTTCGAATAATTGTATACAGTGAGGACCACGAGTCCGTCGCCCCCTCCCTCCCCCGTAGCATCATTATTTCACATTTTTCATTCGATCTCTTCAATGGTTTAATTTTCATTTATACAAAGGGTCTCGAAAAAGCGCAGGTCCATTTTTTAAAAAGGACACCCTGTATATCATTTCATGATCAGTTAGGGATGGTCATGAGGAATCAACAGTACCAAGTTTGATTGTGTTATCTCCAAAGAATACGGAGATATCGCCATTTATTTCATCCTTAAGCTCAATGAGTGTGAGGGAGAATTATTGTCCGAAAAAGTTTCTCTTTCCCACTCATTAGGCTTAAGGATAAGATAAATGGCGATACCTCCGTAGTCATTGGAGATAACACCATCAAACCTGGTATTGTTGGATTCCTTACCATCATCCTCAACCGGTCATTCAATGATATACATGGTATCCTAATAAAAAAATGAACTTCTAAGTTGATGCGTTTTTCTGAGACATTCTGTATAAATGAAACCTAAAGTGACCGAATGAAACTTACAACTTATATACTGATATTTTTGTAATATATGAAATGAAGAAATTACGGGGGGAGTGACGGACTTTTGGTCTTCACTGTATTGTTAAACAAAAAAAAATAATTTAACAGAATTCAACCAATAGGCACCATAGATTCTTAAATTTCAAGTGTCAAATTGTTGGTTTAATATTTCAATAAACTGTTTATTTGTATTGAACTTTTCCCAGCACAGTTATGATTTTATGTAAATTTTGATGGTTTAACGAATAAACATTATTATTATTATTATAAATGACTCCACCACTAGTTGTGGAAACGAACACGAAATCCTTGACTGTATAGTTTGAAATTGGTCATCTTGTATGCAAAATTATTTCACAATTTCCATGAATGAACTCCAGTCCACCTCAAAACTATCTAAAATTCCATTTCCAAACAAACGCAGTCAAAAGTTGACAAGTTTTCAAGTTCCCTACATGCAAATCCAATTTTCCTCATTAGACCATCTCACATCAGAATAATTCAATTTTTGCATAAAGGATTACGTACATTAACAAAATTCCATTGTTGTTTCGATGGAGAAGAATAATAAATATGATAAATGGGTCGCTAGAGGTCGCTACTGTCGCATTAACTAGTTTTAAAATCTGTCCCCGACGTTTCTGGGCACATTAATATCATATACGCGATTAGCCGTGAATAGAAGCAGCCTCTTTTAATGCGGACTAAAATATAGTACGTGGGCTTGGTGCAAGAAGATGGAGAGCGACCTGTTGTTCACAATTTTGAGTTCTTTTTTCTCAGTCATCATATATCCAGTATCAATAAATTGGTAAACCTTTAAAAGGATTTTTTGTACAACTGTCATTAAAAATTTTAATTCATTGACATATGAACTAAAAACTGACGTTTTCACAAAATCACTTTTGTTTTTAACACTAGTGTTATAAGTAAAATGACAGATGAGATGATGGATACTCAGTAATATAGATCTCTCTAATAGAAACACTTCAATCAGATATTTTAATGAGAACACCTACTCAAGAGGAATCATTTATTAAAGTTCGCACATGTATTTGGTCGTTTGTGCAATTGGTAATGCTTATTCCTTTTGAAGTAACAAACGAAGTAGTATTCAGTCCAAGTTCCTTCACCACTGACAAATGATGACATTTATAAATAAAGTGCGTTGGGGTTTATTATAGTTGGAGCATTTGCCTGTCTGCCTTGTAATCCAAAGATCGTGTTTTCGAATCCTATATATTTTTTTCATACTAGCAGTAACTGCTGTACAAAAAAATTTTAATGACTTAAAACTCGTTTCGCAATATTCCCCACTCACAAAATAAAATGCCACTTTTAACACTTGTATCATAAATAACTATTTCACTACAATACTATACTGGTAAACGTTAAGGACAAACATAAAACGCCTTGTCGATGTTTTGCAGAAAATTTCACACCTCACTTTTTCACCCAATCAAAAAATTTATTTGTATTTAGTTGCCATGGCAAATCCGGAAAATTCCGGAAATTTTTATCCTACTGGGTACCCTGGGCGAAATTAATAGGTGGAAATTTTTCTGTGTTAGTTAACATTTTGCTTTTATGTACAATTGGAATGTTGTTTTTCATATGAAAGGAGATAATATTTCATAATTATATATTCACTAAATATTTCGAATGTGTCTGAAAATATTTGGAGAACTTGCATGTCAACGATGAATAGGTCCATCGGTAAAAAATGTATATCAATCAAATCTACCTATGCTTGACTACATGAACTTAATATTTGAAACAATTTTATTCAACTTATCTTTTCGTGAATACTCGGCTGAAATTTGCAACAATTCCTTTCCACATCACTTCCCAATAGACAATCCGCATGGACCAGTCAAAACTATTTTAGTTCTGCGTAATGTGCAATGTAATTTTAGGTTGAAAATGTCACAAAATGAATTTTCCTTTCTCACATACAAACACCGCCACTAATACCGACGCGTAACTGTCATTATATCAACAAAAACCATTCATGGCCCACTGATGTTACAACTTGTTTTCTCTCAGAATAATCTACAAGTCAGTTGAATTAACCATTAATTTGATATATTTTGGTGTGAAATTTTCTTACCGAATCCCCCGCGTGCTTGAATTAATTGGTGGAAATTTATAAGTGAATATTAAATGCAGCAGTACTGACTAGATAGTATTGACTATGGGAATCCCCGATTATAGAAGAGTATATTTTAAAACAAGAAATGAAAAAACGTAATTCATCTCGAGTGGAAAACGCTATTTTTTCAACGACAGATGTTGTTCATAAAATACACGAAAATAAAATAGTTATACAACTAACCGTACAAGTGTCTACCTCCCTCTTCATTGATAAAGTCAGCGTTGTAGGAATTCCGGTAATACCTCGTTTTCGGTAGTCGACTGCCAATGCAACGTTGTCAGTTCAATCGTTTTCGGAGTTCAGAGCCGTTAGAAAGCTGTGAGCCGTGATTTACTGATTTATCCATTCGTGTTTTGTTTGTACGGTGCCTAGTATTGTTTTATTGTGTTTGATTTCTTGATGAGTGTGTGTATTTACGAGAAGAAAGATAGCTGCTTTCCCCAAAATGTCAACTTCAACTGATAGAGATGCTCCTATTTTTCTAGAGTCCATTTGAATTTTTTTTGTTATGTTTAATTATCTAAACCCAACCAAATTCGAATGACTATTTTACCGATGGTGCCATCTTGATATTAGGAGAAATTGTAAAAAAAAAATTATAATCTTCGATTCCGAAAGCCCCCACATACCAATTTTGAATTGAATCGGGTCAAAATCACAAAACTATTCCGCCATCTTGAATTCATGAGTTTTGACAAAAAAATCATATTCTCCTACCCCAAAAACCCCCAAATACCAAATTTGGATGAAATCGGACCACATTCATAATAATTCGTCCGCCACCGTGTAGCCGCCATCTTGATTTTAGGAATAACTGTAAAAACATTATAATCTCCGATTCCGAAAGCCCCCACATACCAATTTTTAATTGAATTGGTTCAAAATCACAAAACTATTCCGCCATCTTGAATTCATGAATTTTGACGAAAAATCATATTCTCCGACCCCAAAAACTTCCAAATACTAGAATCAGGCCATAATTACCATAACTACTCCGCCATCGTGTAGCCGCCATCTTGATTTTAGGAATAATTGTTAAAAAATTTGAATCTCCGATTCTAAAAGCCCCCACAACCAATTTTGAATAGAATCTGATCATAATCACAAAAGAGATCAGAGATAGGTATGCAAAACGTAACCTACAAAACAAGGTATCCATATAGTGCGACCGATCACCCAGGGTGGTGTTGAAAGTTTTTCCTAGTTTTCCTACAGCTGAAAAGTGAAGACGCCAACAAAAATCGCCCCAAGCGCGCCACGGCAAATATTAATAATAATATCCGTCCTCTACCCGCACTCTCTGTGTGTTTATGAGTAAGTATTATTATTATTATTATCATTTAATAAGTTTTACTCTATACATGTACTCCTTATTGCATAATAAATGATCTGACAAAATGCCCAAAATTGAACTTCAAATGAATTATGAGACTCTGATTTGAAGAAATCTCATTGAGTCCAATGAGCAATAATAACTGAAAGGTTTGTCGAAGTATGGCAACGCCGCGTGCGCCCCTTTTTTGAAGACGTTGTAATATTGTTACCAGGCATGGAATTTTCATTCATATTTTCTATTGCAGTAAAATCTCCCTCTACCGGTCGGTAGCTGAACTGAGCCACTCATATATTTGCCACAGCTCGCCATATCACGTATCTATACACACGATCAGTTTTTCCTAAAAAACTCAAAAACAAGACACTTTTTCTCGACTTTCTTTGTTAGGATGCATTCTCAATAATCTAAGTGAGGGCAATATCTAGCTCACAACTCGAAAATAAATTTAAACTGAATTTTGTTTTCGATATTGATAACCTCAAACTTGATCAGTTTTGAGAATTTTTTTCTGGCTACTCATTCAGTTTGCAGAGTTGCCATGGGTCAAAAGAAATGTATTGAACCTTCAGTCACCTCTATAGCAAATTTCAATTGAAATACTCCAACGGTTCATTAATTGTTTACGAAAACCTAAGTCACTGAAAATAGCTGAAAATTGCCCATTGCGACTCCCACCTTAATGGCAATCCGAATTAGATATTGAAGTGAAAATTAGAAACATTATCATTTGAGGTTGTGCTGTGAGAAAAATCGATATTTAAGCCACTCTTAGTATTTTAAAAACTAGTCTTAGGGCTTAAGGATTCGAACCAAATTTTGCAGCTTTCTGGAAAGTCAAGGCCGTACGTGTTAACATCATCTTGGTCATCAAACTATTTTGGTCTGGTACGCAACAATTTTCGGTACCAAACCAAGCTGGTTACCTGACCAAGTTTACTGTATACACCAAAATGACCAAGACTGTTAGGTTGAAATAAAGTCATTAGTCAGCTTACCAAGAGACGGTATAAACGCGGCTCCACTTGTTTCATCACAGTTATATAGCATTTTTGTGTTTTGATGACATAAACTCAACGACAGAAATCAAAATCAAGCTGACATGATAATTATAACCATTCAAAATTGCGACATGAAAACAATGTCTTGGTTTGAGTTTAAATGTAATTGAAAAATGTTGCCTTCAGGTATATTTGGGTATTATTCATCAAGGGTTTTTTTTCTTGATAGAAGGTTCACCCTACATATTTTAAGAACACATTCATTGCACAAAAAGTAATTGCAAGGTTTAGGTGCTTAGCAGGAAAATAAATAGAATACTCTTGCACAGATCTTTTTAAAAACTAAATATTTTTACCCTGACTGGAATATACATTTTTGCAATATATTTTTTTGTTTACAAAAAAAGGGTAGGATTACCAAAAAACTGTTATAGGGCAAGGACAAGGCTTTTTATACTTTAAACGAGTTTTTGTACACGTGCATGATATAACCATGTAATATATGATATGAGATGCCTTTTATTGTTAAAAATGTGAACCAACTTTTGTTGGTACATTCAATAAGTTTGTAAGAGTTCTATATTGTAGTAGGTATTCTTTGACTATTTCTATACAATGCATAGATGATTTGATTCGGTCATATTAAAATTATTTTGAACTTAAGATATTTTTCCATATCTTTATTGAAAAGTAATTCGAGCCTAAGGACTATATCCAGTATTTTTAAAGCAGTACAAAAGCTTGGTGAAAAGGATCTGAACTAATTTCTTTCAGAGTGCAACTGACAGAGGGTCCGATAGGCACGCCCAGTTGTAGAAATATTATATTAATGTGTTAATAATGGTCCTAAGAGAATAATAATGTGTGATTCCAGGAGGAGGATCTGATAACAAGATGATGGATGTGCTCGATTTTTCCGACGCGGGCTGCTCTCTCTGTGTTAACCATTGATGTTTCATTTAAATATTTGACGTATTATGTAAATCGGGTCTGTGCGACGATGGGGTTGAAATTAATACGGTAGAGATTGGAAATTGTTCAGTTGAATCAATCATTTCGTATCATATACGGCCATTCAAATGTTGGCTAGCATGTTGAAAAACATCTGCTCAAGTTACATGCTTTAAATTTCCCACTATCATCTGACGCCGCTTAGTGGAAATGTGAAAAAAATATATAACGTCGCGCGTCGGTTAAATTATATGACTTGAAAATTATTGAAGTATTCCATGATACTTCGCAACAATTTATTTCTATGTGTGCCAGGTTGGTCTGATCTGGATCATCCAATTGTATATCGTTTTATGGGATAACATTGGATGACACAAAAAAAATATTATTTGAAAATGAATAGAGCTATATTATATCTATTCTATATGGAACGTGTTGAGGACGTCTGAATACAAGTCCCACATTGAAATATCTGAGAATCATTGTTCAAAAATTGTTATTTCTGCAAATGGTTTTGCTGATTATTTTAAAACACATTCAAGAACACTCCTTACAGTAGTGTTTATAACCAGGATGAAACCAAAGTTCACATGAAGGACAGCAAATATCATCAGTCAGTCAACCTAAGTCATAATGTCTTAATGTCAACGAACATTATTGAAGAACTAAGTACTATTGTAGCTGAAGAAATTTAAAATAAATAGAATGGAATGGATGGAATTTCTATGTGAAAATTTCAAAAAATACATAAACTTCTAACGTTACATATAATTTTTATCATTCCCTGCGTATTCATCACTTCTCTGTAATCTGAAAATTATCGAGAACATGTCCTGTTTTCAAATGAAACAAATTCAAAATTATAGGCTTATTCTCATCACATCTGTTTTTTCTAAAATCACTATCTAAATTCCAACATGAATTCATTGATACCAGTAACACTGCATCAAATCCCTGTGATTTCTACCAAAATATTTCAAGTTTCTTCCACATAAAATCTCAAGAGTGTCTTATCAATATGTAATCCAGCAACGACAGACAAATTCGAGCAAAAAGTGAAGAATGAATTGTAGCACTCTGAAACTTGGCACATGACATCTCGATATCATGTATTATTAAAAAAAAAAAATGTTTACCAAAAAATCAGGGGTGGAACCTAAAAAAGAGATAATTCAATTCTCCACAAGAATGATTTTCAGTAATACCTCATGAAATACGCTCGTTTTCTCAGAAAACGTGGTTCAACGCCGACGTCACATTTCATGCTCGCGCTAACCCCGTTCAGTTCAGGCAGGGCCGAAAATTAGATTTCTTTGGATTAAAAAAATTTTTTTCATTTTCAGATTGTGGAAGGTCATAAACCCACAAAATCATGTCAAGTTCCTTAAGACTTCTACTTCCTCATGCAAATATAACATGTGAGTATCTGAGTACCTAAAATGTGTTTTGTCCCACTTCACATAACCCTTCTACGATATTTACGGAGGATCCGAAAGTCATGAATATTTAAGTTGATATGAAATAATTATACTGGAGCAAGAATCAGTACCCTGTTTGGACCATATGCAACTATTTAAGGCTAATGAGACAAGTCTCACTTATACATGCCAAAGAAAAAAGTGGGTTTTACTCCTGCCTAAGTTTTCAACTCACCCGTGATCCCTCCAATTTCTTCAGTAAATGTTGAAAATAATCACTCATACACATCCTAAATAAAAAATGAAATATGTGATTTCAAGCTTGAGGTTTGCACTTCATAATAGTGTTATTGAATATATATATGCAGGATATGAGTAAGCGATTATTTTCAACATTTAGTGAAGAGAATGCCGATTTTATGGGTAAGTTGAAAATGAGGCAGGAGTAAAATGAGGTTTGTTTTTGGCATGTATAAGCGGGACCTGTCACACTACTTGAAAATTCATTATTTTCCGATCATCAAATGAAATATTCGGGTCCGCCAAAACTTTCAGCGGCGGGTAAGGGTGACCTGAAATTTGATGTCGGCGTTCACTCACGTTTTCTGAGAAAACGAGCGCATTTCATAAGTACCTACTGAAGTAGTTGAGTTTTGGCGTTTTGGCGCATAAGGCTGCCTTATGCTTCGTTGAATAGGAGCAAAGGAATGAGATGAGACAAACTCTGTCACCTCAAAATTTCGAATTTTTCTCAAAATTCGATTCTTTGCGAAATTTTGTCTTTCTAGAAATTTCGACTATATCTTCGAAACATTCATGTGCTTCCGTATGAAATAGAGGAAGTTTTGGGTTCAAAATCAATTCATCAATCAAACGACTTCCTCTGAAGAATCTCTTCATGATAAAAAGTCCGCACATTTGCAAAATTCGCCAAAACTCTTATCAGCCTCCGAAAAATAGTAATTTTCCTAACAAGTGCGGAAAGACACTTTCCACATGAGTTAGGAACAATACTTTTTCTACAAGCGTAGGAAACAAATTAATTTTTTCAATTATTTATTCATGCAAATGGAAACAACTAACAAGAGTAACATTTTCTATCCACTAATTATTCGTAATATTTATTGTAAATGTACAATTTGATGCATTATGTAAATTTATAGCGGAAGCCAGCATATTTTTTGAAGATGGCTGATTTCCTGAAGAAGAAGGTAACTCGGGCAATACATTATCGAAAGAAATCGAATGTGCAGGCACAGGCATCAAATCGTCGCCGATCGATATAGACGTGGATGGTTCTAAAATGCACCCGGAAGACGATGTAGTGTTCAAATTGAGAATTTTGTTGGACATTTCTTTTTTTCGATTGGTGGAGTCTTCTGAATACCCCTCTGCAACTGAAGTCGATTTCCATCCTCCTAGGCGTTTGATATTAGTTATACCCACACCACAGTCAGCCAGTAAAGTGGCTGAGGAACGCCTGAAGCTGTGACTAGTGTAAAGCTCTGGATTTTGAAGGCGCAGATATACTGCTATTTCGGAGGGTATCTTTCCTATGGTATTGATTCCTACACATTGCACAGTACATTTTCCACTTTTGTAATACAAGAATAAACGACCGTGAGGAGTCTCTTTTGGACGTAAATGTACATAATTTCTGTGTACGTTCAAAAAATAACCATCATTTGCTTCTTCAGATATCACGAAGGATCTAGAGGAATGATTTTTGGAATCCTTGATATTAACAATTATCAGGTTTTCTTTGTCGTCTATGTCGTCAATGGTGAGTTTTGTCAGCTCTTCTCGTCTGCAAGCACCAGCTAATCCAAAAATTGCTACTAACTTAATCATGAGGTATATGTCATCGGGTGCTTCAGTCATAAATTTTGAAACGTCTTCTTGAGTGAAGATTTTGGCCTTTTTCGGTCGAAAACCGACATTCTGTCTTTTAATGAATGCAATTATTTTGTAAAATTTGCTGATATCCAAATTTTGCTTCACTTTGAATACACTCTTCAACATTGAATATCTTGCCCATAAAGTATTCGGCTTCCATGTTTCAGAAATTTCTAGAAAATAAGCCAAGAATACTTCTTCTTTATTTGGTGCTTTCACTTTTTTATTGTTGCACCATTCAATAAAACTCGTGTATTGCTTCTTATACCTTTGTTTAGATTTCGTTGGCAATAACTCTAAGTTCGCATCTGTAGCTGCTTGCACGATTTCTGGTGGAAGTTCTTCATCAGATGAATAATCAATTGTGGCAATTTCACTGAATCGAAAATTTTATGTAAGTAACGCTTTGTCTGTCACTCTGACAATTACAAACAAATTTGTGTATTGATCGGCATGACAATATCAATTGTTACCTACTCGTTATCAGATCAATCAAAGCCTATATATAGGGTGATTTTCATAACAATACATTTTTATTTATCAATATTTGTTCATTTTTTCACATTTTGTCACCCACCACTTATATTTTACGAGGATATCATATAAATGTTTTTCCCGCACTAGTGCGGAAAAAAATTTCCCGCACTAGTGTGGGAAAACTTTTCCAGCACAACTGTGGGAAAATGACACTTTCCAAACTGAATTGCGTGCGGGTAGAGGGTGAATCACGCACGCTTGTAGGAAAAAAATATTTCAATTGAAACGTTGGTTAATAGGAACCATTGTGCGGGCAGGACAGTATCCAGTAGATCTAGCATGTAACGGTGCCAGTCGGATGCACCCCCCCGAGCGCGCTATCCGGGCCGAGAAGGGGTGACGTGCTGCGGCCGGCCAACCACCCGCGACGACCCTCGCCCATTATACTCACAGATAAAGTTGATTCAATTACAGGCGACCGCATCTGCCATCTGTTGGCCATTATGAGTGCGCATCGAGCGTTCTAACGCGATTAACTCGTTGCTAATCTCGGTGCAGCAGCTTGACTCGGCCGGCGATTAGCCGGTGATAAGATGGGCGATACCGCGTGACAGTTATCGGGTTGGATGTTTCTATTTTCCGCATGAGGTTCGGCGAAGGAAAGGTAAGAGAGCTTCTAACAGAGAACGTAAAATAATTTCTCCTAATGGACAAGTTGCAGAAAGTCAAACCGAAAATTAGTTATATTCTGAACTGGAACAACTTCTATTACCTTGCAGTTCCTACGATAAGAATAGTTATTTGTGTACCAAGGACGAAAAACTATCTATTATAGTCGAGTCTGCAAATTGATAGCTGAGGCGCAGCCGAGGCTAGTAAGCAGGAGAGACAATTGACAGTGTTTCGCCGAGATGCATATTACATTTTTTCGTCGACCAAAACAAATTACCTACTTATTTCAGATTTTCGAATCAATAATCGACGATTTTTTTAGTCAAGTATTTTTCGTCCGCAGAGACTTTCGTCCGCATACAGTTTCGTCCACAGATACTGTCGTCCGCAAGTACTTTTCGTCCGCAAACGCTTTTCGTCCGCTGTGGTCACTATGATTTGGCATAGTGACCACAGCGGACGAAAAGCGTTTGAGGACGAAAAGTACTTGCCTTCAAAAATAGTCGATTTTTCGTCCGGAAATTAGTATATAAAATGTTATTTTTTGTAGACGTCGACAAAAAATATTACTTCCCAGGTAGCTCCTCATGTTGGCTGAATCTTGTTTTCATATTGGATCAATATGGATATATTGTAAATGTAAAAATAATATTGAACCAATATGGGTTCATATTGGAAAAACTATATTTCATCAATAATATTTGTGGAATATTGGCTCAACCTGTTCCGAACGTATATTGTTTCATGAAATATTGGGTCAATATTGGTTCAACAATTTTCGCCAATATCGATAGAGCGATATTGTCTACATATTGTTTCCAACATCTAGCTCCAATATTGCGATTTCAATATTACTCTCATATCGATTTCAGAGATAAAAAACAATATTGTATATCCAAGTTTGATAGCACATTGGCGGAAAATTATTTAATCCATATTCTAAAAACTATATTGACCCTATATTGATTGAGATTGTTACGAAAACCTTACGCCAATATTTGAAAGACAATATTGATACAATATTACAAAATAAATTTGTCACTAGGATTGAAATTTCAATATTGGCCGAATATTCAATAAACAATATTGAAATGAATCATGATTGAATTTGGGTAAGAAACCGCTAGGTGGCCCCACATATGGAACAACAGCTGAATCATAGTAACATATATTAAATAAGGCTTCTCACAATGCGTTTCCAAGTTAATCTAATTAGTGGTAAATTGAAGTAGAAACGAAATTGTAGAATTTTTAAATTATTCGACATTTTCTGGAAATATTTCATCCATGTTTCCAAGGCAACATATTCACTTTGAATATTTTACAAATATATGCAAATGACCAATATTCCTAAGTATTTTGGTGCCAATATTGGTTCCTTAATATTTCACTAATATTATTTGTATAATGTCCAAGTAATATTGTACCAATATCCCGAAATAATTATAATTTTATCTCGCCAATATTACGTTTTAATATTTTTCCATTATTTTACCAATATTATTCCAATGTAAGTGTTTTACAGGGATATTGTATTAATATCGCTCAACATTTTGATGCCAATATTGCTTCGAGAATATTAGACCAATATTATTTTTTGAATATTGTACCAATATCGCCGAATGTTCACATTTTTTTCTCGCCAATATTATAATTTGAATATTTTGCAAATATTTTCACAATATTGTACCAATATTGTCCCAATATGGGTGTGGTACTTGGGTTGAGCGGGTGCTACATGATGAACGAACACCTCCCAATGGTGGACGCTTAATAGTTTGTCGAATCATGTGACCGACCTTCAAACGTGCGAGCTACCAACGTCAAGCGTCTAACATTCGCGGTTGGCATGTTTGTGCTTTTGTCGGTATTTCACCCAAGTCAAAGAAATTCCTCCATTGTTCGATGAATTTTCACTGAAATGTAGAGATAATTCAAAAATGAAATATCTGAATGAAAATGCGAATTTTCACTTTTAGATTTTTTATAATATCCATCAGATGTAGTTCAATATCCAGCGTGGCTTTAGCCGGGGAACTAGTTGTTTTCTGTTAGATATTGCAAAAAAATTTCATGGAGAATATTTCCCTTTTCGACATGAATACCTCATAAATGTTATCTTGAACTATGGAAAATAGCGACTAAAGTTTGTCTTTCAGACGCAGATGATTCCACAACAGATTTTTTTGAATATTCCATTCATATTTTCGAACAAAAATTGAAATGCAATGCCCATGGCAGGTTTATGTCAAAAAATGACTTTTAAAGGGTAACCGCAGAAGAAATATTTCCATCTTTTCCATCCTTGATGTGTTTAATTGTTTCTGAAGAGCCTGATTTCCAATTCTTCCAATCTCCCTGATGAGCTTGGCAAAACGAGATAGATTTTCGTCGACAAAAATGTTTTGGGGATTTAATGCGAGAGAAGCGAACCTTGCTTCAATGAAATGAACGATTTCTGTGAGTGATATTTTTGAATAAAATTCTACTTATCTAATTCATTTGATGAATTTTCAATGAAAACTAAAGATATTTAAAAAAATCAAGTATCCGAATGAAAATGCGAATTTTCACTTTCAGATTTTTTCTTTTCAGTTTGAGTCTTTTCACAATATTTATCAGATGTAGTTCAATGTCTAGCGTAGCTTTAGCGGGAAAGTAGTTTGTTTCTGTTAGTTATCACAAAAAAATAACATTTTTCATTTTTCAATTTTTATGGAGAATGTTGGAATAAATATTTAATAGTAGTTGACTAAACCTAATAGATAGAAGTTGTCATGTATATTCTGTAACTGGTGATAATTACTGCATCAACATTGGAGGACAAAAGTGCAATTTCAGTAGATAAAAAGAAAACAAAAAAAACTTGCACTTACCTTCATTCTCTATTCTCCCTTAAATTGTAAACTCTCAATTCTTGAAAAGAGCCAATATTTTTTTTGCTTTCTTCTCACTGTGAACCATGTATGATGTATCCATATCGGCTTGAAATTGAACGGGAGCACACTTGAATCCGAATGGAAGCGTGTTAGTATTAAAAATTCCTTATTTATTCGTCCTTTGGAAGTGATGAAAGTATTTTTTTTTATTATATCTTGGAACATTCTTATCAGGGAGAAGTGAAGACGAAGCGATGAAAACCGATGAATACAACTGTGCTTGAAGCTTCAATCAATCACCGAATATTACGAATATTATTCCTAATCCCCGAGATACATAAATCTTTCTCAGCCAAATCTATCAAAGTACAGATAATACGTTTCAAACACAGTTCGAGGATATGTTTATAGTGACCCCAAGTATTTCTCGAAACCATTGTTTGCACAAGAGTAATAAATGTGGTTGAGCCAACTCTCAGATGACATATCGATATGTGAGGATTATCACTTTAGTTCAGGGATGGACTAGCTAATAGAAAAATCCAAAACTGCACAATTAATTGGCATACTGGGCATCTATACCAACGAGGTTTTGGCTAGGAAATATCTCGGAACTCCAGAGTAGTGGATAATTGAGTCTCGAGTTCCGAGAAATTCCCTGGCCATAACCTCGTGGGCCACCCTGAGTGAACTTTGTCGAGCACAAATCTCACAAGGTGTTCCAATATTTTTGTTATAACGTGATATTTTTTAACTGATTGAATGAAAATTTGTTTTCCTAGAACTGTCAAAAAGTGCAATATTCTTTGTACTTAGTGTATCTGAAGCATACATATTTCACTATTTCACAGAAAATCGTGTCATTTTACGATTATTGCTAGGCCCTATTTTCTGTGACAATAACCTGTAAATGAGTATACTAATATTATACTGATAATATCTGTAACGTTTTGTATATGGTAGTAACATCCACAGAAATAACATGTACCCTTCTAAGTTATTTTGTGGTTCCTAGCTAAAGCTGTTGCACCTTCAAAAACAAATTAATTTTCAGTAATAATATCCCGGCAAAATGCAGAACTATCAAAAAATACTTTCACCTTACTGGCACGAAAACTGTGTTGCTTAGAAACATCACGAGGGCTTGCTCGAAGTGTTTTCTAAAACAACACAGTTTGACAAAGTGAAAGTATTTTGAAAAATCTGCCTTTTGAAGGGATAGTCGATTAGATAATTGACATTTCGTGTATGAACCAAAATTATCGATCTAGGTGATATTCTTTGCATGAGTATCGTAAGCCAGGAATCACATAGATCGACTAGGACCGACCGTCCGCGACCGTCCACCTACGACCAAAATTTCCAACACGTATATTCTTATCGCACAACTCACACTGTATAATGGTCATTGACCGTCCTCGACCGTTTTTCAAAGACCATGTGCGAAATTGTAGTCTGCTGGAAATTTTGGTCGGTGTCACACTATCCTGACGTAATGTCATTTTGACACACATTTATGATGAACTTTTGACTTCAACAAAACTCATGTAAATAGGTATATTTCCTACCGGAAAAATAAAATGTTCTTCTTCTGTATCACTATTGCTCATTATTTAAAGCAAAACTATTGATATTATGAATTTAACTTATTTTCAATAAATGAAAAGACAATTCACATAACCTTTCGAATGTCAAATTAATGTCAGATTTACAAAATTATTCTAGTGGTCGGTCGTGGATGGTCGATCAGTGTGACTTTGAAAGTTTTTATTGATCTACTTCTACTTTTGGTCGTAGGTGGACGGTCGCGGACGGTCGGTCCTGGTCGATCAGTGTGATTCCTCACTAATGGTAACAACGTGATAAATAAGGACGCAAAAGTCTTTTGCGTTCTAGAACCTAAAAGTCTTTTACGTTCTAGCACGAAAAAGAGACACTTTGCTAACTGAAATTTTTACGAAAACGTCAACATTTGAGTTCAGTTTTCGAAGAAATACTTTTGCCTTGCTAGCAGGAAAACTGTGTTGCTTAGAAAAACCACGAGATCTTGCTCTAGTGGTGTTTTGTACACCAGCACAGTTTGAGAGCCTGGCCAGGTGAAAGTATTTTGAAAATTCTGCATTTTGAAGGGATATTCGACCAGACAATTTCACGAGTACATTATATTATGGACTGAACGTGTATTGTATTTTGTGTAAATAGTGTCAGTTGAACTATCAAACCTTGACTTTTATATATTTACAGTGATTGTTGTAACTTTAGAAACGTACAAATAGGGAAGAGGGGAAGAGGGGAAACACCGATTTACGAATACCACGAGCTGGAGACAGTGTTTTCGAAAATTCCTTTCCTCATTGATTTGAATTCAAAAATTGATGGCATTTGATTGGTTTATATAATTAATGTAAGGGAAATTGTCATTATAAATCAAAGGAATGGAGTTTACTAATACCAGATAACACAGAAAAATTGAAAATGATAAAGACCACACCAAAGAATCTGGAGTCAACGTTAATAGCATACAATAATATCGACATCAGCAAATATAAAGCTAGTTTAGTATTTGAAATGAATATATGCAATATTAAAAGATTGCCAGGACTTCCAGGGCATAGTTTTCTAGCGATTTGAAGTAGTAAACGTTTTGCTCATCTTTGGTGACGCTATCTATGTCTATGAACTTAAACCATGATACTATTCGTGCAATATTATTGTGTTTTTATATAATGTGACCGCCTGTAGACAAACCGCTGAGCTTAAACGGGATTCCTGTCATATTCTTTAATCAACATCTATATTCATTATTTTCATACCAAAATTCACAAAATAGTAAAACAATTCTCAATGCAGAGTATGGTTCCATGCTACTCACCACAGCTCTACATCTAGATTATTCTTTAAAATGTTTACATTTTATAAACAAAATTTTATACGTATACAGTGACCGCCAAAAAGTATGTACCATATGGGAAAAAAGTTTATTATTAGAGTATTGGAAAAAAGATTCTTGGGAAAAGTTACACACATACGAAGTTCGAGAAAATAATGTGAGAATATTGAAAATAGCAATTTTTTTTTAAATTTTTCCAGCTGTAGAAAAATATCAAATAATTTTCTCATGAATAGCTTGACCATACTGAAATATTTGTATTCCGATGATAATAACAAAACTTTCTCATTTTCTCCACACCAGAGAGCACTAAATTAAAAAAATTGAATTTTGTCAGAACCCTTGCTGTTACAGTTATATCACAAGTCCACTATTATTGCGGTGATAGGAAAATTCAAAAATATCATGTTTTCCCGATTATACTCAATTTTTGATGATAATCGTGCACGAACGTTTCACTTCGCACATAATCTTAAAAATAGTGCGTCAAATCAAAGAATCAAATCAACATTGCATGCGAAGTGAAACGCTATGGCACGATTATCATCGAAACTTGAAACACCATGTTTCAGGAGTGTGATGTCATCAGAATTGTCGTGGAATTCTGATATAACTGTTAGATACGAACCAATGTAATTGCCAGGGTTTTGACAAAATCCACTGTTTTTAATTTCATGCCCCCTGGTGTGGAGAAAAGGAGAAAATTTTGTTATTTTCATCGAAATACAAGTGTTTCAGTATGGTCAAGCTATTGATAGGATAATAATTTGATATTTTCATACAGCTAGGAAAATAAAAAAATTGCTTTCAATTTTCTCTCATTATCCTTTCAGAGTATATGTGTATAAAATTTAATTCTTATCAACATTTTCAAATATCTTTTTTTGATATCTTGCCATTTCACCCTACTTTTTGTCTTTTCATTGTAATTTTTTTGCAATTTGCCGCCATACCAGTGATCACGTGACATGTGTCATGTGTCAAAATCGATTTTTAAGTTATCGGACATGCACAAACAATTTTCCCAAAAATCTTTTTTCTAATACTCTAATAATAAATAAACTTTTTTTCCATATGGTACATACTTTTTGGCGGTCACTGAATACCTACACCACGGACAGTCTATTACTTTGTGGTATCCCCATGTTTATTTGCTATTACTACCTTTGAATGTACATCCACACATTGTTATTATTCAAATAAACGTTATTATTATTATTATTATTATTATTATTATTATTATTAGTTATCCATGTGTGAGTTGTTGAATCCACATTCGAACCACACATTAACGAGCCCTCGGTCCGTCCCTGGATATATCGATATGTGCGGATTAACATATGAATCAGATTTATTAGATATTTAATGTTTGCGGCTTGCGCGTGCGACTCAGACGTGGGAATAGCAAACAGAACCAAGTGTGATTATTATTTATGTTCCGAAGCTACTAGGAGTGAAATTCTATTGTCTACAGGGCCACTTTATCGCCCTCATTTGGGGGTGAGTCGAAGTCACGGCGAGTCGAGTGTTTATGTTTTTAATGTGACGTGTGATTTTGACACATGTAGTCGTTTCGCGGTCATATTTCATTCAGTGGGTGTACAACGTCTCATGGGCATTATTTCTTGTATATTTTTCTCTCAAAGCACTTTGGCAGTTTCTGGATCTGAACAATTGTCATACAGTGTGACCCCTCTAAGATGGAAGCGCCCTTAAAGTTACAGTTTTCAAAAGATTGGAGTGATTTTTTTTTCGTTAGGTAGACATTCAAAAAGTCTACTAGGATACCAAATTTTATGAATGAATCTCTATTTGAGGGCCAACAAATCTTATTTTCAAAAATTTTAAAAAATTACTAGCGATTTTTCTAAAAAAAATCTGACTACACCACAGGATTTGCGACATTTTCAAATGGTTCTTTTCTGAATAACGTTAAAATGCGTCAATCAGTAAAAAGTTATGAGGAAATTAAATTTGAAAAATATGCCGTTTAATCAACCCACCAATTCAATTTCAGTACTTTTATCAAAATTTGAAATCTGTTGATAAATCTGTTCATAAAATTTGAAAAATACGTTTATGAAATTTCAGGAAAATGTCATTTAATCTCATTATTTTTATTTATCAACAGATTTCAATGTAATTATAGTCAGTAATATTACATGACACCCTCAATTTAGTGGTGTAGTCAAAGTTTTGATTAAAATCCTGTCATTGAATTTGTGCGTTCATTAAACGGTATATTTTTCAAATATCATACCCCCATAACTTTTTTTTTCATCGATTCATTTCAACGTAATTTACACATAAACCATTTGAAAATGTTGCGAATCCAGTGGTGTAGTCAGTTTTTCTCTAAAAAAATTGCAAGTAATTTCTTTAGATTTTTGACCTTAAAAAATAAATTTAGTTGGCCCTGGAAATGGAGATTTAATATTCTGAATCCAGTGGTGTAGACAGAATTCTGATAAAAGTTCTGAAATTGAAGTGGTGGGATGATTTATTGACATGAGTTTCAAATTTTATTCCTATATAACTTTTTTATTGATGGACCCATTTCTATGTAATTTTCACATTTACCATTTTAAATGTTGTGAATCCAGTGACGTCGTAAAATTCTATTTAAAAAAATCGCTATGTTTTTGGGATTTTTGACCTTGAAAAAAATTCGAAGTAGACCTTGAAATTTTTATTTTTATTTCGAATTCATGGTACTTAACTAGAACTTTTGATGCTCTAGCTATTAAAAAAAAACTTCTGAATCGGATAATAAATAACAATTTTAGAGAGGTGGCCCGCTTTCAAATGGGTCACTCTATATGTATATATATAAATCTATTTATTGCACTAGTGCAATAAAGTTTTTATTGCATTCATCTGTCATTATACTTCAACGTGCTGTCATCATGACAAATATAAACGTTCAAATCCACTACATATCAGCAGATATTCTGTGAGATTGGCAATACGTTTTAAACAGTTACATATTTTATATTTTTTTGTATTAATGTTAGCAGTCAGAGAATCAAAACTGATCCGCTTTGGCTTTGTTGTAAACCGTCTATCTGCATAGAGCAAACTGTCTGTACTATGACCACATGCACCTCGTGATAACATACGCGCTCACGGCTACTATGATTTTAATTTTTATAATGCAACTGTGGTTATAGAAAGGTCTGTCAAAAATTAATTCTGTCAATTATAGAATTGAAAGTTTTAAACTGAGTATTATTAATGAAAAAATAGATGATAGTGATCTGTTTCAATGCAAATCGTTGGTAATAATTAATTATTTAAGTTGCGCTTTTCATTTTCCTACACCTAGTACCGCATATTATTAAATCATTTTTTGCTTTTTGCATGAACGTAGAAAAAATGTTGTATGCAACTCGTGCAAAAAATTTTTATTGCACTTGACGTGTTGTCCAACTCGGCCTAAGGTCATCGTCGGACAATTTCACGTCGAGTGAAATAAACACTTACTGTTTGCACTTGTTGCATAAATAATTATTTTTAATTTACTTTGTCATTCATTGTTGGGCTTCTAGTTTCTGTATTTGAATATGATTACTCATCTAAGTATTGAAATGGAGAGGTGGAAATCGAATGATTTTGATATTCAAACAGCAGTATGTGCAATACAAATTCATAATCCTAAAATTCCGTCATCACCCAGATTTTCGTGAATGAATCGGAAAAAGGCTACAAGTCCACGATCCCTTTCCTTCTCCTCGGATCAAAATCATGTAATAACCTCGAACAAAACCGAGAACCCATAAATCATAATCAAATCGAAAAATCATAAGTTCTCACGAGAACGGAAACTCTGCAAATATATACTCGTCAAATATTGACGAAGAGATAAAAAATCGTAACATAATCCACTAGAAGTCCGCAACTGTTTGCCGGTAGCAAACAAAATTCGCCTTCCACCCTCTACGCGACAACGCGTTGCATTTCGACCGTCCTGAAGGGGTGAGGGGTGACACTGCATGCTGAAATATTGTCAGCAAGTGTTTGTGATATTTTTATTGAGTTCAATAAAATAAAGAGGAATATATTACGATGACGATACGTTGTTGCTAAAGGGTATTAATAGTGGGGTAGGTAGCGTGATACATATCTTGTTCCGATTTACCCTGTGTACGAGTTTAAATTGCGATATGTCAAACATGTGTGAACTAGTAGTTTCTCCACGTCTATTGTATTCTACATTGATAACATATCACCGTGGACCCTAACTCATTATTCAACGGCACTCGACCAATCACAGATTCAGAATTTTCAGAATCCACGGTAACTGAGAGGTTTAGACCAATGACAAGACAGCAAATGTACCAAACAATTCTCAAGAAGGCTTTGCTTCATTGGACTTGTCACGGCTTGGCATCCGCGAATGTCAAATTGACTTTAGCTCCTGATGAAATATTTTTGCAACAAAGTTATTTCGAATAATATTTATCTGGACATTCTACACAATCTCGGTTTTTGGTCAAACAGAGTTTGTTTAGTCATATGTCATGCACAAATTCTCTAAGTACCTGTGTGGTCCAGTGGTACGGACCCGCAGAAAAGGTAAAGGTTGTTATAAGAGCGTGAGGGCGTACGTACCCTCTGATAGCCAGGGGTTCGAAACCCAGTCAGGACAATAAGGTCCTGATATACAAGCAAATAATCAGACCTGCGATGACATACGCTTGTCCAATGTTTTGTAGCCTGAAAATGATGCCTCTTCTGAGGTTGGACAGGATTCAAACAAGGTACCCCGTGTTATTACTTATAGTAGAAGATACCTTCGATTGGAGACTTTAAGGGAGCTTGCAGGCGTCGACTCAGTTCCGACATATATACGAAACTTGTCTTACAAGTTCTATAAATACCACATCCATAAAAGTCCTTCCACCAAGAACATTACCAAGCTCAGGGTGTACGATAATGAGTCCCGCAAATACAAGCGCTGGATATCTTCCAAGAGAGAAGGGAGGAACCGGTTTCGTAGAAGTTCCGGGGATACCATCGAAACAACCAGCCTCACAAACTAACTGCAAGCATTGTCTACATTGAATGCTATTTACCACACGCATTAGCTTTGCAGGAGGCGTGTGTCTCACCTAATAGTACCGTAGGTTATGAAATGTCCGGCTTTGTGTTACCATCAGCGTGGTCGAGCAACAGCGCCCTCTCTCTTGATCGGGAGCAGAAGGATAGCTACTTCTGCGTCCACTTATCCATCTTCCCCTGACCCCCCTGGGTTAAGAAGAATAGAAAAAAGTGTATGTGCATTGCCTAAGAAATGTAAATTATAAATTGTGAAATAAAAACCCTATTTATTTATTTATTTATTTATCAGAGCGTGAGTTCGAATCCCTCTGATGGAAGTTTTTTTTCATATTTCCCCTCAAGCATTCAGTTATTCATGTATAATTGTTGTTTTTCCTTATATTGCTTTGTAATTCATAATACTTTTTGTTAATAAATGCAATAATTTCGATAGATACCTATAAGTACCAAAAACTGAGCTTTCATCACAAATTTATAAATTTTCGTGTACTCGCGTATAATGAGCATTATTCTCTCGGATAATCTTTGTCCTCGTGAATAATAGCTATCATTATTCGCTCGTTGAAGAATATACTATTTTCAAGTGCAAAAAGATACTTTACGCACGTGTTAAATACACTATTTTTTTCTAACAGTGTGTGAAAAAAACGCAAAAGTTAACATAAAAGAAACATTTATAACTATTATGAACCACACAAAATAACTACATCATTTTGAAGTTGATTCAGCTACAAACATAAATCTTTATTCATAAATACATATATACATACACACATACAAAAGAAACTAATATAAGTGTGTTAAAAAGATTTTGATTCGTATGGTAAAATAAGTCACATATACACTCTCTATGCATATGACATGAAATACTTGAATCTTAAAGATCAAACTTCAGAATTTTTCAGACTGCCAGCAAGATTGCTTGTTCATTTTCGGAGGAAACAGTTATAGAACAGTCCTAACTAGCTACTAGCACAAATATTGGAAGGAAAGTCTTCTGTGTTCATCATATTAGGATACATGATTTCAAAATATAGTGCTATTAATAACAAATTTGTTAATGCTTTGTGTTTATATGTGTATATACGTGTATACATAACAACTTCTAAAATTATGTATTTTATAATTTAACACTTTTACACGTTTTATATGTTTAAGTAATTCAATTTTTATATTATTGTGACTGAGATACTACTTGGTACTCACAGAATTTTTCAATTTTTCTGTGTACTTATACAACTTTGTTCAGTTAGCACGTCCAACTAAGACATGCCAATAGGCACATGTACGTTTTACAAACGTGTTATAAACGTGGCATTGGTTAAATAAACGTTTCTGGTTAAAAATTTTAACGATAATAATTTTATGTAATCTTCAACGTTGAAAGAATACGTTATGAAGATGTGTTTTCAACGTTACTTCCTCAACAACTTGTTAAATATATGTTTAACAAACGTTATGTTGATTCAAAAAGAATTTTTAATCAAACTCACTTTAACCGATTCATTTATTAATTTTTTATACGTTTATTTATTTATTTATTTATTATACGTTCCTTATCCTTTTATTTGGTCAAAACAATGTCGTTTTATTGAGTATCTTCGACGTTCAAAAAACCTGATTGAAAACGGCAATAAGGCGATAATTAGTAAGCAATTGGTTAATATACCGTTGTTACACGCGACATTTTTTTGTTGAAAAAACGTTCGGTTTTCAGCCATTTCACAACGTTATTACAACGTTCTTGTGCCCATTGTTATTATATGTTTTTTTTTTACTATTTTCAAACATGGAGATTGTACCTACTTATTAAATAATGCTTCGTCAATGAGGATTATTTTCTTCGCACAATAAAACATATTTGATTTGATTTAACAAATGCTAATCGAGTTAAAATATCTCAAAAATATTATTACCACGTATGTTATCCGGCTTGAATTTTTTTTTACCGGGCACTTGTCATCAGTGTCTTCTTGACAACCAAGTCAATTGCTAACTTTCTTAAGCTTTCATTCGAACAAAGATCCAATCAACCAACGTTTGTGTTAATTTTCCTAGTACAACGTATGGATTTTTCTGGTAATTGCAATATCATTATGGCCCTCGGTATATGTTTCGAAATGGAGATATTCATCAGAAAATTCTGCAAAACACGAGGAGGTACATGCGGCGTTACAAGCGAGCGAAAGGCAGTAATGACATAATAACGTATAATTGTTGTTGTTCTCATGATGTAACGAGACCCGGGTCTGTTTCCTTTGTACATACATTCTGTTTCAAATGTGTCTCGATGTTTTTGCGTTGTAATGAGTGGATTGAGAATATGAGAAATTTCCAATTCATGCTGTTTTGATATAAAAATCGTAAAAATCAAAAGTGTAGTAATTTGAAAAAAATCTGTCCCGTGTCAAAATTTTCATGGTGTAAATAATTAACGTTAGAACCCTAAAAATTATTCAGCTGCTCGTAGCGTGCCTCAGGTATTCGTCCTTGGGCCTCTACTATTTAAAGGTGCGTATTCACTAGAGCATTCGCTCCTCATGAGCTCCGAATGAGCACCCCCCTACGAGCATATGCTCGAAAAGTGTGGACGATGATTTGAGCACGAACAGAGCGCGTGTTTACATTACGCAGCATGATGCAGTCTGAGCTTGAACCAAGCAGCACATATGTGAATACGCACCTTAACATTTTTTTCAGCGTACTTGATACTCAGCTGAAGGACGAATTTTTTACAAACAACACGAAATTCCTTTCAAACCTCAATATAGAATGTCATTGAGTCAGACAAAATATTATACTGAAAAAATCCTAAACTTTCTAACGATCATTATACATAATGAACTTGATACCATTATAGTCTCTTTACAACAAAACGCAAAGCCTACTCGGTTTCAAACGCCATTTTCTGGTGAATACAATTTAATTATTTTTTGTCTCCGTTAAAAACATCAATTTTCCATTTTGAATAATTTCATACCTTGAGTAATAACAATCTAATTTTGTGCACTTAATTTGACCTGCATGTATCATCAATAAGAAACATTATAAATAAAAAAAAAAAAAAATTTAATCTTTTCTGTTTGTAGTGCCTCTTGGTTTTGGGCTACCTTTTTGGCGCTTTGGGGATTGGGAAGGTTCTCATTAGACCTGTCCCTTAATCCTGAGCATATGATTGGTTTCACAAATTCTCAAGAGACTGTGTCTTAAGCCTGGTTTGTCATATTTCCTTGGGTTAAGATTAACAGAACTATAAATAGATTTACAGATCAATTTTTGAAAATTTCTTAAAACAATTTTTTGGTATAGGTTCATCATTTTGGTTACCCTCTTTGTTACTTTTGAGATTGGGAAAGTTCTGATCAGACTTATCTCACGATCTTAAGTTCCAATCTGGTTTCCCAGGATGCTGAACTAATAATCATGTTTGTTTCGTTGGTAAACTTAGGGCTGACGTTTTAAAGTTTATAAGTTTTCATTAGACTAAACTATTTTTGTAACTTTGGTTCTGTCACCTTGAAACATTTTCATGATTAAATCACAAAATTTGACTAATTTGTCATTTATCAATTTTCAAAACAAAGCCTCAGCAGACATGTGTGACTCTGCCTGTTGAGACTTTCTCAAAATCTGACTAATTTGTCATTTATCAATTTTCATAACACAGATCATTATTTCTATAGGTATTGTTCTATGCCATACTTCATTGTCATTGTCAACTTTTGACACAATGTCAATTTTCATTTATTTAGTTAGACATTAAACTGAGCTTCAGCAGACATGTGTTACTCTGCCTGTTGAGACTTTCTCAAAATCTGACTAATTTGACATTTATCAATTTTCAAAACAAAGCTCAGCAGACATGTGTGACTCTGCCTGTTGAGACTTTCTCAAAATCTGACTAATTTGTCATTTATCAATTTTCATAACACAGATCATTATTTCTATAGGTATTGTTCTATGCCATACTTCATTGTCATTGTCAACTTTTGACACAATGTCAATTTTCATTTATTTAGTTAGACATTAAACTGAGCTTCAGCAGACATGTGTTACTCTGCCTGTTGAGACTTTCTCAAAATCTGACTAATTTGTCATTTATCAATTTTCATAACACAGATCATTATTTCTATAGGTATTGTTCTATGCCATACTTCATTGTCATTGTCAACTTTTGACACAATGTCAATTTTCATTTATTTAGTTAGATATTAGACTAAGCTTCAGCAGACATGTGTTACTCTGTCTGTTGAAACTTTCATCTAGGTTAATCCTGGAAAAAGGATTTTTTTAAATATTATTCATATGATGTCCTGTTTTTAAATACTTACATGGTCCTCTGGACACATGATATTTTTATGGTCTGGCTCTTGTCCACCTGACGAGTAAGTAATTTTTCAATTTTCAAAATTCTCATTATTAAAATTTCTTAAATTCTATTTCATGTCACTTACTTACAGGTACGCACTGATGATGACTTTATAGTCGAAAGCTCTTTGCTATTATTTTATAAATAAATTTCTGCACGAAATACAAACCTCTTCTTCATCCAATTGTATCATTCTATCTTCGGATCAGAATTTGTTATATGAAAATGGTCTTTGCCTTCCGACATCTTGTTTATATTTCTTTATCAAGATCCAGATACACAAGGTCTCATTATGATATAAAAAGTCGACTTCGATCAAGTTGTAATTCTGTGATTATGGGTGAATTGGCTTCTTATCCAAAGTAGATCATTATACGATAATTTGTAATAGCTTTTGCGATTAAAATTGTAAATACGTAATTTTACAAGGTATACTCATTTATAGTTTGTTCATGATTATATTAAGGACATGACTTTGATATTTTCTCATCTATGGACAGTGGTAGAGTTGGAAAGAAGATTATGCACGTTGAAGTGAATTAAAAGAATTAGTAAATCGTAGGAAGTATTCATGAGAATAATATGCATGATCATAAACTCCTCAAATTTTTTAACTGCTTACAGAGTTACTACTATAGTGAGTTGAAAACTGTTCAAACGGAGATTATGTATAGGTTATTCACGTTGAGATGAGCTTGCAATAGCCCCCCCGCCCTGTTGACTTTTGAACGGTTTGACGTAGACACATGAAAAAAAAAACGTTTCGAGGATTTCACTAATACTACTGTGTGCCTCTCCTGTTACCCCATCCGACGCATTAACGGACCAAGACACACCTCACACAGCACGTCGATATCCCATCCTCGAAGGAGTCGAGGAGAAATTGTAATGTTCTCCCAACATATAGCAAGCTATTCTTTACGCTTTACGCTTCTTTGGTTGAAATCTCTGATCGTTTCAACTGCAACTGCGGCAACCATCTTCAGTAGCCTGGTCGAGGTGCGCTTCTTGACCTATCAACTGAAACTGAAGCTCTCGTTTCTAGCATGTCATTTATGGTGCTAATTTTATAAGTGATAATCTTAGTGCTGATTCATGTACACCTATTGAACAATAAAACTCCACTCTGGCAGTCCCTAGGCCCGGGTTTTGTTTTGAAAAAATTATCAAGGGGACTTGAATAAAAATCAATCCAGTGAATTTTTCATGTCCCATAAAGGGAACTTTATGCCCGCACGGGCATAAAGTACGACATTAGATAGTTGGTAACTAAGCAATAAAAACACAATAATGAACTAGTATGACATAAAAAAAATATATATCGATACTGGCGGAACAAATTTCTCTCTCAGTCACAATATGTCCTTTGGCAGTGCTTGCTCTACTTTCCGGAAATATACCTCCTAGGACCTTTAGTTCACTACCTCCACCCACAAACAGTCCACACGGCCATGGAGAACGATGGTTGCAAGCCCATAAAAAAAACGGCAGGTTGGCCTCAATGTTAGTCGATTTCTTGACTTGTAATTTTATGGTAACCCTAACCGATCTCAAATATAACAAATTTTAACTGCGATAATACTGTTTTCGCTACGGTTCATTAATATAACTGATTTGTGTGTGCAATTATTATATTTTAATACGTTTTACTTTTTTTGATATTTTTTATAACATTTTCCACAATTTTAAAGTAATGCAGAGGAAATGTATTCGTGACGCCACTGTTGCTCTGATAAATACACCCATGATATATTTTTTATAGCTTTATTATAATGTTAGTTTATTTATTTTGTACGAAATTATCTGCGTTTAACTCTAACAACTACCTATTACATGCCTGCGCAATTTGACCTGGGTGAAAATTGATATAATGCCATGTTCACTTGTTTTCGTTTAACGCTCATGGGAAACAAATGGTAGCTTGTGGACAAGTCGTTCCAGAAATTCAGTGGATATTTATAAAAACATTGATTAACTTGATGAGTTGTCCGGAAATTTTCAATAAAGGAACCCGCACAAATGAGAAATGGATCCCTGTCGAATTGGCTGAAATTTGGATATGTTTTAATTTATACCCTTCTGATCAAAAGTCTCCATTGGCCCGAGAACTAAAAATGGACAGTTTTTTAGGTATTGAAGGTCAAATGTTGCAACTAGTGCAGATCTCCCAGCGATCACATTTGATTGATGATGATTTGATGATTTTGATTAGTTTTGACAGGAATAATAACAATTTCTGAATTGTCAATAAATGTCAAGTTTCTACAAAAGATAATGTTTTGAAGATTCTTTTAATAATATGGCTTTTAGAAACATTCTTATTTGATACGAGTGTAATGGGTGGTTTACCCCGAGACTCATGACTGCAGAAGAAAATGCCGACAAATATGAAATCGCCAGCATACGCAGACGAGAGGGGTTGAATAGACCACCTCTTTATGTCATGTCTAATACAAGAATAATGTGCTAACTGTAATAATAGCTGAAACTTATTCCACAGCTATTATTTCATTTTTTATTGACTGATTACAGTTAGCACGCGAGCTGTCCCAAAGCACAGTGCTTAGTGCTCGTGAAAGCACTCGAAGCACTTTTGTGCTCCTAAGCACTATGCTCCCGAGCACTTTTCTAATTATGTGCTTAGTGCTTGGTGCTCCGAAGCCTTTAACAAAAGGGCTTAGTAATTCCCAGTGGTCCAGAGCACTTTTTGGGATTACTAACCACTAAGCCTTTAGCCTTCCCATATAAATGAATCTTATCGGAACATGAAGTCGCGGCAGATGATACCCGGCGGCAACTAAACAAAATCATCGTCATTATACAGGGACAAAATAAAAAACTGTCCATTTTTAGGTCACGGGCCAATGGAGACTTTTCATAAACTACAACATATCCAAATTTCAGCTAATTCAACAAGGTCCTTTGTATTTTAAACGAAAACTGAAAGTATAAAAATTATGTTATCCCTGTATGGAAACAAAGTAATATTTGGCATAGTTTTGACTTAGTGATAATGGTGACTAAAAGTAAATCCCTAGGTTAAAATTCATTGAACAAAATAATTATGAAATCCATAGTGAGTTTTTTTTATATGCTTGGCTATATCCATTTGAGAACCTGATCTGTTCCAAAATACACAAGTTGAAATGCAAGTGACTTAACCAATGACTACTTCAGATTGTTTATAAACACTTCGAAGGGGCTTTAGATGTAAGCTGCTCAAAACAAAAAAAAAACTTATTCCAAAAATACAATTGGTTGTCTGTAAATTCTGTTTACGGACGATAATTTTCATAAATTGAATTCATTTGATAAGCCCACAAAATCCTGCTTGATATAATTTATTTCCTTGCACTGCGTTAACTTCTCATTAAAACATAAATATTCTCAAAATTATAATTAAAAACATTTATTTTTAAATTTTAAATATTACTTACAATTTTTGCAAATCTTATTTAAATAATGTTTTTAAATATAATCACGAACAATTAGTTATAAAAAAAAACTGAGATCAAATAAATCAATATCAATGAATTGTTAATTTGGAATGACGAAATTGGAAAAATTAATAATTTTTTTTAAATGGCCGGCTCAGCTTGTCATAACATATTTTAACATGTGTGAGGTTAAACATTAATTTTTCATCTCACATTAATAGCTATGCACGATCATTTTTTTCATTGAATACTAAATAATTTGACTTTCTATACGATAGTTTATATGAGCCATAATAATTTTTAGTCAAAATTGTAACAAAACCTATTATTACTGCACTTCAATCAAAGAACAAATATTTGAGATTATACTCCTAATAAAGTTCTCAAAATGCAAGAAATAATTACCTTTTTTGCCGCAATTGTTGTTGTAATAAATAATGGAATCCATATCTTTTCACTTCATAAATAGTTGTCAAAACAGTTCACGTGTAGGTTGTGTGCTGCCGCTGTTTCTCTTCTACTTGGACGTGGAAGAGAGTGGAAGAGTGGAAGAACATAGATGCGTCACAAGCCGAACGCTTAGGCCGATCGTGCCTCTCTATCGCCTCACCTTCGCCATTTTGAGCTTGAAGACAGAAATACATACAATAATCTAATAAGACCTTTCACTTCTTGGCTTATTCGGTAATGAGCTACGATATAGTCGTTTTGGATCAGTCAACGGATGTTTCTGGAGTTTTCACTGCGTAAAAAAGAATAAAAATAATAATCTCAACAGTTCTGAGAAAAAACAAAATTATCTCCTTAACGAGCTTCTACCTATTCAAAATACCATGTTATATGTATACAAATAAAAAAAACTTCCTCAAGAACAGTAACGTGCATAATTATGAAACCGAGAATGCGAGAAAACTACATATCATCAAACGCAACCTGAGTATATGTCACAAACCACCAAACCATGCAGGTCCCGTAGTCTTCAATAAGCTCCAATAAATTTTCAATTTTCATACAATAAATAGGTAGAAAAATTCAACTGTTTATGTGTGTATTATGAGTAGACATACTCATTCCTAGATAGAAAGCTACGTGTCAGTTCAAACTGTCTGCGTTTGACGAAACCTACTAGGCGTTTTCTGTAAATAAAGAATTATTATTATCATTACAATACCAATACCGTCGTTCTATGTCCTCAAGAACCCCTCTTTTTTTTCAGGATATCCAAGTATTCTACTTACCACTCTATTTATAACTGATTCAATTATTGTTTTGTCGTTTTTTTAAAAAAATATTGTTAAGTTTCTCAAACCACATCGTTGACATAAAACATTTCACTTACCGTTCATGGAAGATACATAGTAAACTATCATTTCTCCGATCGAACAACTCGATTATCAAAAGTTATGCATAGTCATATATTCGTCAAAACATGTACGAAAATATGAGCACACGAATCAATCAATAAATGTTGTCTGTCGGACATGGGCCAAATATCAACAGCTTTCCAAATTGGAACTTCTGTCAGTTATCCGAAAACCATTTTTATTGTAATCGCCATTGCGGTATCATGCAGGTAATGTAAACGAGAACATTGGCAATGTAATCAGGTGTATCAGCTTGGTCGAAACCATTGAAATTGTGGGAGTGGCTACTGCACCATCAATCCGTGAAGCAATGATATTGGAATCCAATTCAAGACAGAGTTAGATTTCCAGAACACTTTCAGAACTTTTCTGTGCGTTTGTTAGTTGATTTTGATAATTATATCTCTAACCGGAGTACTTCTGTTCTGGAATATTTGTTCATTTATTTATTTAAGTCGTAGGTATTTGTTGTTTAGTATTCTAGAAATTTCATTCTAGCTTTCACTCTGTCGTACGTTTTAGAGAAATTTTCAGGAGTTCCGTGTTTTCACTGTCCATCTGTGCCTCTGAGTCTGAATTTTTCGTAATATGTGTCGGTTCTCATAAACTCCATTATGTTGAAATTGACTAGATTGTTGTCCCTCCATTGGTCCAGGCATTTTAGTCTGGAGGAATGTATATACGGTATTGGGGTTCTCATTGTTGCTCTTTTTTGTTCGACGGCATTTCAGATGTGTCACTTCTTATGTCCTCCATTATGTTGGAGTGGACTAGATTGTTGCCCCTCCATTGGTCCAGGCACTTTAGTCTGGAGCAGTGTATGTATATACGGGTATTGGGCTACTTATTATTGTTCTCATTTGTCCGACGGCATTTTAGATGGGTCGGTTCTTATGACCTCCATTATGTTGGAGTGGCCAAGATTGTTGCCCTTTCATGGGTCCAAGCACTTTAGTCTGGAGGGATGCATTTACGGGTACTGGGGTTCTCATTGTTGTTCTTTTTTTGTCCGACGGCATTTCAAACGTGTCAGTTCTTATGACCTCCATTATGTTGGAGTGGCCAAGATTGTTGCCCTTTCATTGGTCCAAGCACTTTAGTCTGGAGGGATGCATGTACGGGTACTGGGGTTCTCATTGTTGTTCTTTTTTTGTCCGACGGCATTTCAAACGTGTCAGTTCTTATGACCTCCATTATGTTGGAGTGGCCAAGATTGTTGCCCTTTCATGGGTCCAAGCACTTCAGTCTGGAGGGATGCATGTACGGGTACTGGGGTTCTCATTGTTGTTCTTTTTTTGTCCGACGGCATTGCAGATGTGTCAGTTCTTATGACCTTCATTATGATGGAGTGGCCTAGCTTGTTGCCCTTTCATTGATCCAGGCACTTTAGTCTGAAGTACGGGTATGGGATTCTTATTGTTGTTCTTTTTTTGCCGACGGCATTTCAGAAGTGTCGGAATGAATGTACGGGTAGTGGGGTTCTTATTGTTGTTCTTTTTTGTCCGACGGCATTTCAGATGTGTTCTCATGACCTCCGTTATGTTGGAGTGGCCTAGATTGTTGCCCCTCCATTGGTCCAGGCACTTCAGTCTGGATGAACGTATGAATGCTCCTGATTGGTAGATAAGGATACATTGAGTGGAAAGGTGAGAGTGTTACGGGATTACTTTAACGCTCTAATTGATACTTGGAAGGAGGGGTTGAGCTAATAAAATGTGAGTCTGTGGGATTGTTCCAATCATCGTTATAGCCTTAGGAAGGCAGTAATCATCTCGAGAACGATATAGTACTCCGTTTCCTTTGGTTCATCTTGACTGCTTATTTCACGCCAAACGGAAATGGTCGCCATGCCATTAATATTCGTTTGTGAAAACCAAGTTTCAAAAATCCTAGGTGAATCGGTTGAAATTGAAGGAGCTAATTAAAACCAATTTTCTACTGTCTTGTGTGTGAGTGTAGGCTTGTGTTTTATCACGAATCTAGTACCTGAAGTAACGGTCCGTAACGGTCTAGTATTCACTCCCAACTTATTTCTTGTCCACCAACAGTCGGGGACCAGTTCATGGCACACTGCGACGATATAGAGCGGAATTTTCGGACGACCGCGAATGGACATAGGGTTGTTCCAGCACAAAAGTGGTTAGGTTTGTGTGTTTTTACAGGAGCTTAATCTGCCACCAGCAGTTTGCGGCATAAAATTTAATTTCATCATAGCGATATTTCGTTATGTTATTGCCCATACAACTACATATTTATTCGTTTGAAAGCGGGTAACGGGCGTTTGCAGCAGAACATGCAGCGATGCAGTGTGTTTGCAATAAAATGATCCTTTATTAGGCCCGCTATATTCATGGATATGCGTTGCATGTTTTTTGAATACGTGCACTTGTATTTCAATATTTAAAACTAAATTCGCTACATAACTTCCATTGCACTGGAAAAATTGGTTGTGCAACGGATATATGGCCTTCACTTTCAGTATTCCGCTAGTGTATATCGTCTGTAATTGATTTTTATTTGTCGTTCATTCTGGGCTAGAATTGTGATTTCATCTCATTGGAGGAGCTTCATCAGATGAAATTGATGGACTGCAACATAATAATATAATTTATAACTTACAGATGAAATTCATGAACTGCAACATAATAATATAATTAATAACTCACGGATGGATGTGGAATAAAATATGCCTATTCTATATGAATCAATACCCGCATCGGTATTAGCTAGGAGAGTAGTTGATTTTGGGTAAATATCTGCCAATATAGCTAAAACAATTTTTTTGACACTGACAACTAAAATGTGCTATTTTTCAGTTATCATTTCTAAGTGAAATAATTCACTTCAAAATGCCAATGCGAAAAGTATAAATTACCAGTAAGAAAAGTGAAATTTGAATGCGAAAAGTAGTGAAATGGAAAAAATTAATAATCGAAGCAATCAGCTTCGTATTATGCTAGGAATTATTCTCTTAGTAGGTTATTATTGCTAATTTTGCTCCTCCTATACAGGGTGTAACATAAGTACATTAAAATATTCAAGTGACGTATTCCTGAGACAATTTTGAGAAAAAAAGTCTCTATAAGCTTGTGTCCGGAAATGCTTCGTTTCGGACATACAGGGTGTTGAAATTGAATTTTTTTTTCGCTTTTTGAAAATAACTTTTTATTGCAAGAAATAAGTTATTTGCACGAAATTTGGTATCCGGGTTTTTTTTGCGTGGGAAATCATAATTTTGCATCAATTTTCATGTAACATCCAGAGGGCGCTGCGTACGCTGTCATTATTCATTTCAAATTGCCCTAACATTTTTGACAGTAAACTTTTGGTACTTTTCATGAAAAAACCTCATTCCCACACCTGTTCCAAGTGGAAAAGGTACACTTTCTCAACAATGCTGGAGGTGATCGTTTTCGAGATATTTGTAATTTTCTATAATGATGCATGTTACTTAGCTCCTAGGGTGCTAAGTGGAGTTGCTGAGAACATTCCAAAAACTAAGTATGTGGTAGATCTCGTCAAAATAAACAACTTTTTTCCTATAAAATGTTTATCGGAAAAGGATTCGTTTTCGAGATACAGATTGTTGAAATTTTTCTAAGCATCTTCACTTAGCGCCCTAGAAGCTAAGTAAAATGCATTGATATAGAAAATTGTAAATATCTCGAAAAAGATCAACTCCAGCGTTGTTGAGGAAGTATACCTTTTTTAATTGGAAAAGGTGTGGGAATAAGATTTTTTCATGAAAAGTACCAAAAGTTTACTGTCAAAAATGTTAGGGCGGTTTGAAATAAATAATGACAGTGTACGCAGCGCCCTCTAGATGTTACATGAAAAATAATACGAAATTATGATTTTCCACATCAAATAAACCCCGGGTAACAAATTTCGTGCAAATAACTTAATTTATGCATAAGTTATTTTTAAAAAGCGTACAAAAAAATTCAATTTTAACGCCCTGTATTTCCGAAACGAAGCATTTCCGGACACAAGTTCATTTAAACTTAGATCGATCAAAAATTGTATTGATATATACCAAGTATGTTAAAAATTTGTCTTAATTTTTCTGTTTATTGTTCGAGGAATATTTCATACTCTTGTGTGAAGTATCGTTGAAACACTGGTGAAACAATCACACCAGTGTTTTATTCGTCTAGTTTTCACATTTGTATCAAAAATAGCTATATCAAGAAACAAATGGCGACATGTTTCGATAAACAGTATACACAGATACTGTGTATCGAAACATGTCGCAAAGACCATAAATTTCGTGGAAATTTCAATCGTGTTTTACCTTGGTGTCATAACTATGGATTTCCATCAAGTAACGGCCACGTCAATCCACAAAATTTGGAGGAAGGGTCTGCCTGAAAGAACGCCCTTTATTATTCATCAAACTTCACTTTAACTCCACTACCCCACATTGCTGGATGCACTTCTGAGTCTACCATCACTTCCAGTCTGGACCAAGAAGGTGGCAATGGCAGCACATTTGAGGATGCGAGACTCAGGAGTACAGATCAATTGCAAAAATAAAGTGTAGTCTCTCCCTGAAAATCTAATATGTTATACAGACGGCTTGCGTCTGACTGACAAACAGGCTTCTGGTGCAGGCACCTACCTGGAAAGTGTGCGAGGAAGCTACCCTCTGAGAAAGTATATAACAAATTTCCAAGCTGAAGTGTTTGTGATCTCGACTGTATCTGAGAGGAACGAGGAGAAAGAAGGGCTACAGATCACAAAATATATATGTGTTCAGATAGTCAGGCAGCGCTCAGCGATATCTGTCATCCTGAACCAATCTCATGACGCTCATGAGAACCTAGCTGAAACAGATGAAGTTCAGCTGGTATGGGTCCCGGTCGTGTGGAAATGAAGTACCAGATGAACTTGCTACTACTAGGCATCGCAAGAAGACAAACCTTTTCAGCGCTTGATGATTCGGCAGAAGAAAAACTGAACGAACTTTCGAGGGATACAACTGGCTGCAAGCAGCACGACGGCGTGGGTATTAGGCCCCAACAAGTCAATGTCGGCATGGGTATTAGACAGATATAGCCAAGCGCCTCGTGTTCTCAAATGAAAACTGATGGGACACAAACAACTAGGCAGACACATTTCATTAATGGGCATAAAGAATAGCTCACTTGTCACAAATGTGAAGAAGATGAAGAAACTTCACCGCACTTCCTCGGCGAGTGCGAGGCCTACGGAAGATAAATAACTCCAACAAGAGGAAATAATCGACTGAAAATCTTCATTTGAAGGTCCCGATGTTTCGTAAATGAAGCCTAAAAAACAATATTGTAGATGTTGAAAACAAGAGATTGCAAAAAGGGTTCATGATGGCCTACTTGACTGGCTGAGATGGGAAGGAATGCAAAATTCGGTCTTGATCTTGACAGTTTCTGTGAGCAGTCAGTAGAGTGTAGAAGAGTAGGAACCTTTACTAAACAAATAAAGCTCTAACTCTGCCTTTTGGCAGTTCTGGAATTCGTCCCACTATCAATAAAAGCAATTTATCATAATAATAATAATTTTCATTATCATTATATCAAGATCTTCGTCATGGAAGAAATAATGTTTTGGTATACCATTCAATTTCCTGTTGTATATGATTCAAGGATGGCTTGAAATTAAAATCCATTTTTCAGTTAATTATTTAATGATCATGTCTTTTTAATTCTCCACCCATTGTTACTATTATTTTCACAATAAAACACTACTCTCTATTCACATCATCACTCACCGTGAACTTCCCTCAAATCCCCCCCGAGCAATCGAACTCCAACACTTCATCAATTCCCCAAAATATCGATAGACCCACCAGATGAAAAAAATAGCGGCGATAATAAAACGCATCAAATTCACTTTTATTATGAAACAGTGTATAAAACGCGTTTTTGATGAATAATGTTATCGCAGACTGAGAGCCTCGGCTTTCCCGTCATGCCAGTCACGTACAGTAGTCCCGGATAATCGAGAGTCTCGCCAGCTATGTTACAGAAAAATATACGATTAGGTTGGAATAGATCCTGCTTCTTGCATCTCTGTTGTTCGCTTGTTCCGCACTAGATTGGTCGCACAAAGTTAGGGCCAGTACGGCTGTTCAAAAAATCTCAATATATAGTGGTTTTGAATTGGGTATACAGGGCTATTCTTTACTTATTGTAAGGAAATGAAATACCCAAATGAACTGAAATACTATTATTCCTGCAAACTGTTCAATCGATACGTTAAAGGTTTAGGTCGAAAGTAAGTGACACAATTTGTAGGTCGGTTACCCAACTTTTCGCTGCTCACTAATTTCCCTTTCTGAATATTCATGGGTATTTTACCTCTTTTGAATACCTCACAGTAAGATTCAACCTTCTTGTTACAGATCTTTGTATCGAAGTACTAGAACTACCTGTATAGATCAAACGTTTTCCATTGATTCGTGCATTTTGCAAAAATAGATTTTCATATAATTGAACTTTGAACTTGTATAATTTGTACGTCCTATTTCAGAGGGTTTGTATCATTCATGTCCCTAACGCTATCAGTTGAAATATTGTATTCGATGCTTTGTGCAATTCTTGGGAACATGTCCTGGAAAACAGCAGTTGAAACAAAATGGAAGGACTCATTTTTATTATATTTATGATTTTCATTCGACTACCAGATGGAAATATCTGCTGAGCAGTGCTAGTCATTGAGTTTTTACATGCTACACTACCCATCGTATTCAAATAGGCATATGGAAGATCCTGATCTGTGATATCACCAATGATATATAGCATCTATCAAATTCTCATCCGGAATATGCAAATTGAGTGCACTAAGCTCGGAGAATTCTGGAGTCAACAATCACCAAGATATTTCTCCAGGACATATTTCATAATTTACAGAGACCTTGAGTAAATCAGATTCTGGAAAGAAATTACGAAATTGTCGCCTATTGGAATTTCTCAGTTTGTCTAGGAAACCATAGTTTTTTTCAATCAAAACCATCCAATTCCCAACAAACCTCGAGAATATAATATAGTTTTTGGACACCAACTTCACTAAGATTCACCAGAGTTTTCATGTGTCCCCAAAATATAAAAATCTTCGTCCTACTCTCATCCAGAAACACACGATCCAAACATTGTCGCATTTTCTTCTGAAATTAAGGTGAATCACCATTGAGAACAATCCACATATGCTGTCTAGCAAGTGTAAATCTGAAGCCATTGTGTTGAGTCATGATTCCTAGATATGTTTCTGGTTTTCGGTTTTGTGTTTGGTGTATGTTATTGTCTTTGTTACCTAAAATGGAAGTCAAATTGGAAAGTATTGTCATAAATCTGGAACTCCCCGGAAAATTTCAATGATCGTTCTCGTAGTTTGTGTTTCAAGAGTGTATTGTCCTATCGTATACTGTGAATGACGAACATCAAAGTGATAATTGACTAATAATTATATTAAAAATCATCATAGCAGTATTCTTGTATAGGAGCTATTTCAATAGAATCATGATACTTCACAGCTAAATCCATAAAAAAATCTGGTACATCTGGTACATGGTACTGAAAGACAAACCTTAATAAAACAACAAAATCGAACAATCTGGAGTTCTTGAAAGCGTTGAAACAAGAAAAGCATAAACTATAAACAAAAGGAACTGTCGAAAGCAGGCACAAATGACGAAGAAATATGAGGGAGGTAAAAATAATACAATCGCAGAAAATTGGTCGAACTTTACTGGGAAAGTTGTCGCAATTTGAGCAACTCGAAATAAAGTTAGCTAAGGCCAACTTTGTGGAAGATTCTAGGAAGTTTGTGGAAAAGATCTGGAATTTGAATAGCTGGTCATGAGGGTTTTGGAAGATGCGTAAGATTTCACGTTTTTTTTCTAGTGAACTCTGTACGTTCTTAGTATTATGGAAAAATTATATTAAGCTGTGTTTTATTCAGTGAACTGTGTGTTCTTCAACACTTTTCTTTATTCAGTCATCCTGGTATTCAAATTTCTTCCTATATTTCCTATGTAGACGTCACAAAATGCACGTGGTATTTGTTAAACAATATTGAGTTTCTTGTCTCCCGATGCGTTATTTATTAGTATTATGGAAAAATTAAATTAAGCTGTGTTTTTATAGTGAATTCTGTGTTCTTGGTGTATCTTTTGTGTTAAGTCATTCTGATGCTCTATGTAGACTTTGTCACAATCTGCACGAAGTATTTTGTACACAATAATTAGATTTTGTTTCCTCGATGTGTGAACTCTCGTTATTGTAGAAAAATTGAATTGGGCTGTATTTTTTTCACTAAACTGTGTGTTCTTGGAGTATCTTCTATGTCAGTCTTCCTGGTATTCAAATATCATCCAGTGTGCCCTATGTAAACTTTGTCACAAACCGCACGTATCCTGTGAATATTATTGATTTATTTGTTCCCAATGTGTAAGTCTTATCAGAAAATTTGGATTTGCTGTGTTTTATTCATGTATTCAATATAATTCATATATTATAAAGAAAATAAAAAATTACTTATTAGCGGAATTCAATACTTCTGATAGAATAACCTGAAATAGTCTGATAATTATGTGAAACTCTGGTTAGAAGACTGTTTCTAAACAGATAAATGGATTGTACAAACCTTGCATTCGAAAAGTTTTCCTGAATTTCTACTTATTATGAAGTTCACAATTTTTCACAAAATTGAAAGGTTCTCCAAAAATTTTAATTGTAGATTTCCAACGGATCTTTAGGACTTCAAGTGAAATTTTAGAAAGTTCGGGTATTAAGCGTTCTGTATACGATAATTTGTTGACATTCGTTGGACTATCACATGATTTTCATACAATTTTTAAAAGTTTATTTCTATACACAAATGTACTTGTTTCTTATACCTGAGGATGGAACTTGTTATCTTTCATAGTATTAATGTTCTGCTCTCATATAGACTCAGTCACAGTCCAACCTGATTACTGCAATTTTTTGTCCAATCACCATGTTCATCTCTAAATTTTGTATCTCAGTTTACACTCGGCCCAAAAGAGACAGAAATATAAACGTCGCCATGGTTTCCAGAGAGGATAACCTGTACATCGTACTCGACTTTGTAGGAGACTCTCGTTCGGGGAATTCAGACTGTTATTGTCAGAATTTCGAGTCGTCGACTTGTTCTTTTTAGAGGCCTTCTGTTCTACTGATAAAAACAGATCAACTTGGCGCTTGTAACAGTCCCTCTTTTATTTTTACTGATTCAAATTCGGTATTGTATTCCGAACGCGGCGACATACTCTCCGAATTTATAGCCGCCAATTATTTTCGGTGAAAAACGGTGTCAAGTTTTCGGGGTTTTTTCGGTTTTGTTTCAGGTAGTCCGTTGGTGTTCTGGCTTTGAGGATATCGAAGGCGCCGAAAATAAAAAACTCTGCTAATGTGCTGATCATTCTCTAGTTGAATTGTTGATGAGCGCTGGGTATCTGGTCTTTGTATTCGATTGCTGCAAATACTTATTATAATGACTATAATCTCATAATGATGGGTGGCGCAAATTTGTTCGAAACACAAATGATAGAATTGTTTTTTGATACAAGTCATTTGATCGAAAGTATTTATTAGAAATACATTTGATCGAATTTTTCAAGATAAAAAATATATTTGATAGAAATATAAACGATAAAAATACAATTGACACAAACACTATTTGATAAACAAAACAATTTGACAATACATTTGATAGACACGTCAATATATAGAAATAACACGTATATTGATCTTCAATAATTATCCGACAAAACAACAAATTTTAAAATTTATCTTTATGCCGCAAATTTTTCTTCATTCGTATTCTCATTATTACTATGAAATTCTGGTATTGCCGTCGGTCCTTGCTATGTATGCCATCATCATCATTATTATTACTACTATTACATAATTATAATAATAATAATGGTGGAAAAAATTTACAAGCACCCACCACCATCTGGCAAGAGAATTACAGACCGATAACATGCTTGAACGCATGCTATAAGTTGTTCACCCGCATCTTATACATGCGAATACTCTCCGCAGCTGACCTAGTGTTTGAACGGATATATGAGCAAAGGGGGGCAAAGAAGGGGGTTGCTGGCTGCAAGGAGAAGCTAGCTGCTCATCGACAGATGTATAAAGCAGGACTCCGTGCAGTATAAGCGTAACCTTTTGATGGCGTGGATCGATTACCGCAAGGCATTTGATACAACGCCGCATGAGCTTATCTCTCATTTGCTCAGATGCCTTGCGGTGCCCGTTCCGATAGTGAGATACATTAGACAACTGATACCGCTCTGGAGGCCTTGCTTCACCATAAGATCTGGTCAAGTCAGAGTTCGGACAGAGCAGGTTATCTTTAGAAGGGGCGTCTTTCAGAGAGATTACCTCAGCCCTCTTCTTTTCTGCATCTCACTACTGCCATTATCCGTTGCACTCAGAAACACCCGTGGTTACAATTGCGGCACCTCCAGCAACCGGAGGCACAAGGTCACCCATTTATTTTACATGGATGACCTGAAAATATATGCCTCCGGAGAAAAGGATCTACACCAGTCCTTGAAGATGGTGCAAGAGTACACGCATGCTATCGGATCCCAAACACTAGATGCAGAGTGTGCCGTGGGGCGCCCGAGACCCTTATGCATTTGCTGTCAGCATGTCCAGCATATGCGGTCTCAGCGTATATCCACAGGCATAACGCGGCTTTACGAGTGTTGTACTACCATCTACGTCACCGTACGGTATAGACGATACACCGGTGTTGCCTTATGCTCCGGGGAATATTGAATCCGTTTTGGAGAATAAGAAGTGCCGAATACATTGGAACTACTCATTCCCCACCCCCAGGCAAATACAAGCCAATAAGCCTGATGTAGTCTTCCTCGAGCTTCAAAGTAAGACGATTTTCGTCATGGAGTTTTCCGCTCCTGGCGAAACGAAAAGAGGAGGAGGAACGGACTCAATATCGAGACTTACTCTTTGAAATCCGCAGGCTCTACCCAAACCATTCTATTAAAATGGTGGTTCTGATTATAGGGGTCCTTGCTGGTATGATGGACACACTGCTCTCGAACCTGAAAACCATACCGGCTTGCCATAATATGACAGAAATCTTAGCCGGACGAATGCAGAAGGCCGTCATCCTTGGTTCACTCCGTCTGCTCAGGGCACATGATTCTCGGACCCAGTAATTGCTCACCCCATGGACGTGAGGAGTGGCTATCTGGGTAAATCCGGATGTGTAGGAGCTCCGGAGACAGGGCCCGACTGGTATAATCCAACCGAAAAAAAAATTACTTCATTGAATGATGGTTCTAATGAATACATAACAACGGTTATGAAGAACAATAATTTCAACTTCCATATTCAAAAGTTCAGGTTACTCCTGAAGGAGCTCCTGTTCTTCCACTTAACCTGGTTACCTTATTATTATAATTCAGATTTTTCGAAGACCGAAAGTGGGTAAAACTTGAGTACCAAGATTTGATCACATTGCTTATTAGTTACAAGTGAAGTGATTATTAACATTTTTACATTAATGTAATAATATTCTTGAGTTGTTATCTGTCCTCAATATTTGTGCCCAATTTCAGATCATATGGATGACTGAAAGTGACTGAAAATTAATCCTCAAAATTTTTTTCTTAGTTACAAGTAAAGCTAATAAAAGCGTATCAAATTTATAACCATTCTTTTAGATTACCGAAATTGTATTCATCTTTCAGATTGTAACAACTCACCGCTTTGTATATGATGACCATATTATATGCGAAGCTGATGATTTCTTCGGCTCTTTTCTGTAAAAATTAATCATCAAATTCAACTATGAACAAAATAGACCCATGTACCATTCCCTGAGGTACTCCACAGGTGACTGTCTCTCTTGAGCTCATTTTATTATTGCTCCTATATATTTTTTTTCTGTACGTCAAGATTTTCTCATGGTCAGTGGTGTCAAAAGCTTTCCTCAGACAAAGACTGCAATTTGAAACATAGTCGTGGAAAGTCCACACATTCATCCAGGTTACATCAAATTTTCTGTGTTGTATTCAAAAATTGATTTATGATTTTAATTAATGACACATTTTCAAACCTCAGTGATCCAAGGAAAATTTAAAAATGCTATTTGAAGAAAAATCGGAAATAAAGTAAAGAAGGAGAAAAAGAATCAGTTTTTTGATTTACTAACAGTTTTATTTCCTTCAAGATTATCGTTCTTGACTCTGTCAAACCCTACGACTATTTATTATTTTCAGTGTTAACTATTTCAACGTCCCCAACATCTTGAATTTTCCGAAATAATATTTGTAGAGCATGCTATCTATGAGGAAATATTCCGCACTTATTTCTCACGGAATGACATCATCCTTATTGGATTTCAAAATGAAACACTTTACAAAACCTGTGACCTGTCCGAGAGCAGAAGGTCCCCAAGAGGAATAAAACAAATTCACCAATATCTCAAAACAAATGTCCGGACGATCTCTTACATATTTCACATCCGAAGCAATATTAAAAATGTCCCCTATTCAATTTTGGAATTTTACACTTTTCAGTGCAGCCGTAATAAAAAGTATAAATTTTGAAGCGTCCCCGGCGTCGCATGTGTCCCTGACGCTTGACGGGGCGTCAACACTTCGGAAGGGTTTATAATTGAGATAGAATTGACGTTTGAATCGTTTTAAACCTCCTATTTAGCATACATATTGTCAATTCATGTTCTCGCTTTTTAATATGACGCCTTTGTCTCTTTGTCTGATGCTCTCTTGACAAATTTCGGGGGCGCCTAATGAAAAGCCACACTCTCGCCTATATCAATACCATTTGCAGTGAACGACAACGAAATCACGGTTTTATTGGATTTTTAAATTCAATTTTAATTTCAAATGCCACCGCATTAGGGGATTTTCAATAGGAGAATCATGAGGCGAAATGCATACGGTATTATCCTCGGATTCTCTGGAGTTTTATTTCGAGAGGAGAGGCGTGTTGAAGTTGAAGGGCATGCGAGATTTCAATGAGTTCTTTCCGTGGATTGAACTCAGTGCGGCTGTCTGGTAAATGTCTCATATATATATATATGAATAACTTATTTTTATAGGAGAAAGAAGGTCAAATCATAGGCTTTGCCGTTGATACTGTGGTTATCTATAAGGATACAAACTGGTACAATTTGAAAATTGAAATTGAAAGGGATTCTGCTAAAATTAAAACCTTGTTGGACTACAGATTATTATCACTAAATGAAAAAAAAAACTGTTTATTAGCCATTTGGTAGCCTTCTCTCTCTTCCAAACTGTTCTTTCAGATGGAAAACTCACGTGGATTACTTCCCAGGTAGCACCTCATGTTGGCTGAATCTTGTTTTCATATTGGGCCGATATGGATATATTGTAAATGTAAAAATAATATCGAACCAATATGGGTTCATTTCGGAAAAACTATATTTCATTAATAATATTTGTGGAATATTAGCTCAACCTGTTCTGAATGTATATTGTTTCATGAAATATTGGGTCAATATTGGTTCAACAATTGTCACCAATATCGATAGAGCGATATTGCCTACATATTGTTTCCAGCATCTAGCTCCAATATTGCGATTTCAATATTACTCTCATATCGATTTTAGAGATAGAAAACAATATTGTATATCCAAGATTGATAGCACACTGGCGGAAAATTATTTAATCCATATTCTAAAAACTATATTGACCCTATATTGATTGAGATTGTTACGAAAACCTTACGCCAATATTTGAAAGACAATATTGATACAATATTACAAAATACATTTATCACTAGGATTGAAATTTGAATATTGGCCGAATATTCAATAAACAATATTGAAATGAATCATGATTGAACTTGAGTAAGAAACCGCTAGGTGGCCCCACATATGGAACAACAGCTGAATCATAGTAACATATATTAAAAGGCTTCTCACAATGCGTTTCCAAGTCAATCTACTTAGTGGTAAATTGAAGTAGAAACGAAATTGTAGAATTTTTAAATTATTCGACATTTTCTGGAAATATTTCATCCATGTTTCCAAGGCAACATATTCACTTTGAATATTTCACAAATATATGCAAATGATATTGTACCAATATTCCTAAGTATTTTGGGGCTAATATTGCTTCCTCAAGATTTCACTAATATTATTTGTATAATGTCCAAGTAATATTGTGCCAATATCCCGAAATAATTATAATTTTATCTCGCCAATATTACGTTTCAATATTTTACCAATATTTCACCAATATTATTCCAATGTAAGTGTGCTACAGCAATATTGCTTCGAGAATATTAGACCAATGTTATTTTTTAAATATTGGACCAATATCGCCAATATTATTATTTGAATAATTTGCCAATATTTTCACAATATTGTACCAATAATGTCCCAATATGGGTGTGCTACTTGGGTTGACAAAGAAATTAAGGTATTTTATATAGATTTAAAAAAATTGTTGAATTCTTGAATAAAAATGAAAGAATAATAGTTTATCAGAGTTTGGTGGAATCACATTTGAGTTATGGAATCATAGGTTGGAATCAAGTTTTACATGTATTGACATCTGCAAGATCTACAATGTCAGTATCAACTTCACTTTGCGATTTTTTCTGCAGAACTTTCAAGAATTCAATTGGTTCGAAGATCCATAAGAGCAGATTACATAAACTGGATAATTCACAATTTTTCCGTGATAGCGATGGTGTTGATGTAACGCTTTCCCGAGATGGAAACAAATCTGTTCCATTGCACATTACACTGGCACTGCAAAAAAGAAATCATCTCATTATTAAAAGGATACCAAAAGTTGCAAGAATGCTCGCTGATGCTAACTTAACCAAATTAATTGACCAATGCATAAGAAATAACTCAGCTGCTTCATGGGAAAATCTTCTGATGTTCCCATATAAATCTTTCAGCGTGCCTAACGGTAAATCTGACCACAAAGAATCACTAACTAGTGGCATCAGGAGAAACCTCAATAATACTATTCAAACATTTTTCATACGTTCACACAAAAGAAGAGATTTTTGTGTTCTGATGATTCAGTTGCTGAATTCGATAAGGCAATTCTTGTAGAACTACAGTCGAAGCATCCCAAAGCCGTCCATCAAAGCATATATCCAATGGAGTTTCAACCAAGTTCTTTTTTGAAAGTAACGAAAGAAGATGTTCGTCAAGCTTTGAAATCTTCTCGGGCCAGTTCAGCTGGAGGTTTGGACTCACTGAGACCATCACATCATCACATATGCAGGATATGACAAGCTACAGTACTGGTGCAGCCGGTGAAAATCTTTTATCTTCCATGACAACCCTTTGCAATCTCCTTTCTGGAGGAGTTCCTGAAGACATTTGCCCGATTATTTATGGGGCTTCTTTATGCAGTCTGAAGAAAAAAACAGGCGGTACTCGTCCTACAGCTGTAGGTATATTTTACCGACGGTTGGTCGCTAAGATTGCATGTTTCAAATTGAGGGATGAGCTTGGTCAGTATTTTCGTCCCATTCATCTCGGAGGTTGCACAGGCGACTCGGCGCAGAGCGCCTCGTTGCCTGGCAACATCCTCGATTATTATAAATGGCATCATAATCTAGTTTCATTAATAACTATGAGACTGAAGTAAAAAAAATATATATATATATATATTATATTATTTTCTTGTTACATGCTTTTATACTGAATTTTATGAATGGATAATTATTAGAAGCATGTAGTTTCAGGTACTGAATTCTTTTTATATATTTTGATTGTATTTAAACTGTTTCACCACGTACAAACTATCATTCACATAGTTTCTGTAGTTTTATATGTGTTTATTGAAGTTTTTTCTTGAATTTTAATCTGTAACTGCTATATCATTCAAACCCAACACTAATTTTTTTAATACTGTAAAAATTAAACTTCATTCCAATATGTTACATACTTCATGGTAGGCACTGTATTTCTTCAATATTACAAGAGCTTTCCAGAATATTCGACGATGTTTTATTTTTATTTCAGGTTGATAACACTATTAAGAGATGTAGTTAACCTCATGAAATGAAAGCTTAGAGTTATACCCACACCTCAACATATTAAAACATCAAATCCGACACTTAGCTCATTCATCCGGTTGTGGTTCTACTTGAACTTGTAATTAGCACTCACCATCAGATTTACTTTCGAACTTGATGGAAACACGGGTAATTACATTGCAGCTTGAGCTGCATCGCACAAAAGAACATCGGAAACAAGAAAAAACGTTTCGAAACTGAGAACTCAATTACACCTATCAAATTCAGCAGTTTTAGTTTGGGTGAGAAGATGAAAATGCATCGTAACGTTGCCAATACTTTTATAACAATGTTCCTTACGGGGTGAACAAAGAACATATGTGTGACTAACTCGAGTGAACTAATACTTTGGCTTATGCCTGGCGTATATTTAATAGGAGTTAAGCTCTATTTTCAACGCATAAACACCCCTCTACTTCAACTAGTGAATATCATGTATGTCAGGTTGGTGATAACAAATTAATTCGTAGAATAAATAATAATGGTTTAAACACAACATTGCCGAATCAGGAGTTCCTACCATATATGATATTACTACGATTACCAGACCTTACACCTTGTGACTTCTTTCTGTGGGGATACTTCAAATCCAAAGTGTATGAGCAACAATATAACTCTTTGGAAGAACTTAAAGAACGAATAACACGGGTTTGTGCTGGTATAACTGCAGACATTTTGAATAATGTTCGGCAGGAATAGTTATAGTCCCCCCCCCTGTTAACTTTTGAACGGTTTGCCGTAGAGAGATAAAAAACCGTTTCGAGGGTTTCACCGATACTATTTTTTGAAATATAACGCATTGTGATTGCTCGATAGATGGCGCGGGGGGGCACAAAAACCTAATTTTTTTAAATGGCATGTGTCACTCGACCGACACATCGTTGAAAAGAGAATTTGATTCTCTTTTCAACCATCTAATTTTTTTTTAATTTCGTTGACATGTTTTTTTACAATAAGCATTTGAAGTGTCAAGTGTGAGAGCGGATCTGAATTCGTTTCCTTACCTTACCTCAATAACTTTTGAAGGGTTTGATGTGAAATAATGGGACGGAAAATATTTTGGGTGGTATTAAAATAATAATGTTTGAAGAAAAATACCTTAATTGTTCTAGTGATTCACAATTGCAATCAATACCACGAAATACGGTCAATAAAGACAATTCACAACATTAATAATTATTCATTTTGAATTCCTTTCAAAACTTAATTAGGTATTAGGATATCGAAATTGTACCCATTTCATTTATTTTTAATGACAAAAGTAATAACAGGTACTACGAAAGGACTATTTATTGGATTTGTTTAAACGACAATAATTAATTAGTTACCTATAAAAGTACAATGGATTGATGAATTATTGTATTCATATTCACTGAGGAGTTTTGTCTACTTATAATTATTATTTACTTTGAATATTTGATATCATCATGGTTCGTATACGTCCTTTCGAAGAAAAAATTGAAGCAATTTATAATTTTGGTGAGGCCCATCGGAACTACCACGAAGCGGAGAGAATTTTTTAATGAAAAATTTCCTGAATATCCTATAACTCGGAAATATTTAAGGGAACTAGTTGAAAAATTCAACAGAACTGGCAGTGTTCGTAGGAAAGGTGGAGCTGGTCGAAAATCAATTCCGGAAGAGACAAAGGTTTCGATAATTGCCGAAATGGTGGTAAATCCGCAACAAAGTACCTCTCGTGTAGCAAGTACGATTGGGGTCTCAACAGCTACAGAAAAAAAATATTTGAAGAAACACAAGTTCCATCCCTACAAATTAGTAATGTTACACCAACTCACAGAAGACGACCCAGACCGAAGAATGGAATTTTGTGAAATTATGGAGGAAAAGATACCTAGGAACCCCAATTACATTGGGAATATTTGTTTTTCAGATGAAAGTACCTTTTTTTTATCGGAAATGTGAATACACAAAATGTGCGATACTGGAGTGATATAAATCCCCATATCTTTCGAGAAGGTCCCACAGAAAGTATATGTGTGGGCTGGAATTCTGGGAGACCATATTGTAGGTCCCTTATTTCTGGAAGAAAACTTAAACGGTAATTTGTACCTGGATTTACTAAGAGATACGGTTGAACCACTCATACTTGGAATATTAGAAGAAAATGAGAATGAATTTCAGGAACACATCACCTTCCAGCAAGATGGGGCCCCTCCTCACTTCCAACGTCAAGTTCGAGAGTATTTGGATGTAACATACCCCATGAGATGGATTGGACGTCGTGGACCAATCGAATGGCTTATGCCTGGCGTATATTTAATAGGAGTTAAGCTCTATTTTCAACGCATAAACACCCCTTTACTTCAACTAGTGAATATCATGTATGTCAGGTTGGCGATAACAAATTAATTCGTAGAACAAATAATAATGGTTTAAACACAACATTGCCGAATCAGGAGTTCCTACCATATATGATATTACTACGATTACCGGACCTTACACCTTGTGACTTCTTTCTGTGGGGATACTTCAAATCCAAAGTGTATGAGCAACAATATAACTCTTTGGAAGAACTTAAAGAACGAATAACACGGGTTTGTGCTGGTATAACTGCAGACATTTTGAATAATGTTCGGCAGGAATTTGTGAATCGAATTTTTTATTGTCAAGAAGTATTAGGTGGACATTTCGAACACCTGCTTCGTTAATTGACAACAATTTTGCTTCTAATTATTTAAATACTACATGTCATAATAGTTTGTTTTCTTTTTGTTACATTGACACTTCAAATGCTTATTGTGAAAAAATATATTAACGAAATTAAAAAAAAAATTAGATGGTTGAAAAGAGAATCCAATTCTCTTTTCAACGATGTGTCACTCGACCCCCCATGCCATTTGAAAAAATTAGGTTTTTGTGCCCCCCCGCGCCATCTATCGAGCAATCACAATGCGTTATATTTCAAAAGGTAGTATCGGTGAAACCCTCGAAACGGTTTTTTGTTTATCGCTCTACGTCAAACCGTTCAAAAGTTAACAGGGAGGGGGACTATAAAAAGCCGCACTGTATATGTACCTCATATTAAACAAAACTTACTCACCTATTCTACACTCATTCGCCCGTCTCTATGGTCCGGTTGGTTTATTTTTCTGGGGTGACAAGCAGATACTTTAACTTACACATAACACGCACAATAAAAAAGTTGGTTCAGAGCTGATTGGTTCTACTAATTCAGTAATCTTTGGAACTCAATCAAAGGAATCGAAGGAAACCCAAGTAATAGTCTGTTTTTCATATATTGAGGCAAGAGAGAGCAAAATAAATATGAATTGCCAGGTCAATGAGATTTTGGTCCAGAATTGTATCTCTCAATCTGGTAAGGGTCTCCCAGATGTCTTCATAGGACGGTTTATCTCGAGAATGCTTCTTGGTTACCAGATGAAAGATTTTCGTCTGGCTCTCCTTTAACTGTAACATGCGACTAGAATGTTAATATTCACGAGAAAAAGAAGGAAATAGCAAATTTACTTTCGTCATTAACGTCAAAATAGTGAAAATTACAATGCTCATACTAAAACAGACGGCAAACTATCTTTCGTTAACTCAACAAAAAAAAAACTATGTGATTGACAATAAAATACCTAGCGTGTTAGCTTACCAAGACCATATTTAAATACTTGAAACTGTTGAGAAATTCTAATGAATGGTAAAATAATTGAGAAACCCTTCAACTCTGAGAAAATATACCGGTATGCCCCAGGTCAAGGCTGAGACTTCGACCTGAACCCGACTTACTGCTTCAAAAACAACATTTCAATTGACTTCTAAGCGGGCCAGGTCTGTCCTTCGCCCTCCAGAGAAGAGGGGATAGTCTCACCCTTCAGGATTTTATCTTGTGAAATAGATATCGTTACTGGACCGATCTTGGTATTCTGAACCCTATTTTTGTGTTCTTCATTCCTAGTTAACTACATATATCTTTTCCTATTAAGTGACATCATTTCGGTGATCGCCCTGTACAAATAGGATAGGAATGTGAATTCATCTTTATTGGCAAAAAACGATCAAAAATACTGACAAAACATTATCTTGCTAGTCCGATGTCCTCAGTTGCCTTTTCACTTTCAAAATAACAAAATTTGCACACATTTCACAACGAACGACCTATTTCCATATAAGTATTATTTATGAACTAATTGAAAGATAGGGTTGGGTTCATTCTAGGAACTACCTTGTCCTCCAAACGAGCGGTATACGATCGTAACCATTCGACCTTTTTTTATTCAAACTGCAATTTCCAAACGTTACAACAAATTAAACTGTCCATATTTTTTTATGATTCTCTGAAATCTACATTGTTTTTGGCACGTCCCTAACAAATTGGGAGTTCAATTCTTGTAACGAGACTTGATGAGTTCTTTAGAACTTAGGCTCTTTTTCGTCGATGTTCGAACATTTTTGAGACACATGTATGGTTGCTTATCTAGTGGAATGGATTTTGTCCCGCGATCAATGGCGTCTCTCAAGTTTTTATTACACTTCTCTAAGTATACACCATTTTCTGGCTGAAATAACGACCAAGTCGATTTGAAATTATCAAATCTGTACTCAAATGTTATTCGTTTGTCTACGCTGAAGCATATAAAATTGGGACCATTTTTACCGTGCCATAAGAGTTATTTTTTCTGATTGACTCGACGGTTAATTAATGGAGATTGATTCATTTGCAGAATAATCAATTCATTTTGATCATGAAATTGAAGGTTTCGTTCAATTTTGTAGGTATCCACACATACTTGATGGGAAAATTACCCTGATTTCCTCATACCTTTTAAAGAAATAATCAGTGTACCTATCAGGATCGTTATCCGTGAAACCATGAATGGCTTTGTCGTAAAAATGAGATATTAAGAAATGGCTGGCTAGATGTTAGATGTTAGATGTTACAAGGGAGCTGGCCCCTTGGCCTAATCCACTGCGACCTTTCCAGATCTATTGTGGAGGCTCCGATTGCTTATAGCACATCATCTAGCTTCGTCCATTTCATCAGACTGAGCAAATTTGATAATGGCCTTTCGAGATAGCTTTCCGCTCTTGGCTTTTCATCTCCAAGTTGTAGAAACCGCACCCTTGCTAGTCCTTCGCACTGGCACATTACATGTATTGCGGTTTCCTCTTCTTCCTGGCAGAACCTGCAGATTGCTTCTTCCGCCAAACCTATAATATTCATATGTCTGTTAAGCCTACAATGGCCTGTCAGCAGACCTACTACTTGTCTGACGATCCTCCTTTTATAACTGAGGAGTTCCGTCGTGAATTTTGGCGAGCGTCTTTTGATGAACTCCTTGGCCTGTCTCAATCCTGGTCGGGTTTCCCACCACTCTTTAGATTTGTTTTGTACCCACTGTTTGGTTTGGGCTTTTGTGGTTGATTTTGCTACGCCGCAGAAGGGTTCCGGCCCAATGAGCGCTGCCGAAGAGCCGTCTCTGGCTAGTGTGTCGGCCCGCTCATTGCCCAGGTGTCCCTCGTGGCCTGGCACCCAAGCTAGGGTCACACTGTTACGACTACCCAGCTCGGTCAGATCACACAAACAGTCCCAAACCAGTCTTGATTTGACTTGGTGGGAACCGATTGCCTTGAGCGCAGCTTGACTGTCGGAGTAGATGGCGACTGTTTTGTTCCTTATCTCTCGTCTCAGTATTTCTCCGACACAGTGTTGTATAGCCGTTACCTCTGCCTGAAACACTGTGACGTATTTTCCAAGGCTAAGCTGGCTAAAAGATGTTCTAATTTATTTATTTTTTTTCAAACCGCCACATGTACTCGATTGAGCGGAAAATAGTGCGTAATTTGTTACCAGAGCACTCTAGATGCAAAAATAAAAATTCTTCTGTAAAGTCATGAGTGTAATTTCTTTATTTCAACTAGGTGATCCTCAGAATCGTCCCTAGAATACAAAAAAGTGAAAATATACAGGGTTCTTCATTTGAAATTACCAAGATGACGTCGTTTATAAAGTAAAACCGAAAGTGACAGGGGGGTTAGAAATAATACAAAATTTTCTTTAATTACTCCTGTTAAGTTCATAACATAACATACTCTTGAAGCTGTGGAACCTATGGTTTGTCTGAAGAGTACGCTGAAACCCGGTATAATCGAACATATGTATTTATGAAAATTGTCACAAAACAGGTCCGACCAACTATAAATAAGTAGACAGTAAATGCAATACAAATCTCAACATCTTATATATAATATAATACAAAAATTATACAACGTGTTTTATAGCTATTAATGTAACGAGATTATTATGCGATTAATAATAATCGAGTGCCTCGTCACACTCTGAAAAGACTGAACGGCTTGGTGATGATGAAGATAATGTGGAGCATGATAATGATGGTGATAATGTTGTTGATGATGGTAATGTTTGTTGGTTCAAGAATATTGTTAATACTATCATAGTTTTGGAAGTCGAAGAAGGAAAAGAGGCACATCTGGGTTTGCGCTAGACTCGACATCATCTCTTCCTGGGACTTTTTGAGCAATCTCACGAACTATTCGTAAATAAAGTGTTGATTGATTTGCAATTTTAAACGTTGTTGTTACGTGTAATAGGTCCCCCAGACCCCGTTGCAGTTTGACGGACAGACAGCCAGAGTTCTAATCAGACTGGCAGGCCATAATTATTGTTGTTACGGCGATAATTATCATACTGCGTGTTTGCCTGTGTTGGGTTAGTCGGTTTGCAGAACACGGAATACCAGAGTTACATCTGCATTTGTTTCACCAGTAATTGTTTGCCAGAAATGGGACATGCTAAACAGTTTACCGTCCGGTGTTGGCTGAGTAAACTCTGTGCGACAATGATTCAGCGCGGTATACAGTGGTAACAATATTAAGTTACCAGAATATAACTTTTCGAAAGAGTATACACAGAAGAAAATATGTGTAGTTTTTATCCACAATTGTTTGGAATTTTTAAACAAATTGTGTCTGGAATGGTCACAGAAACAATTTTGTGTAGAACTTTCGCACGCTATTGTTTATTTTAATTTGTTGTAGTAATATATCCATATTGTCTATATTTCTTTGAATCCATTTTTACACAATATTGTATAAATTGAATCGAAAATGGGATATTGGACGCCTGTGGTGTCACTCAATGAGAACAAAAAGTATTTTACCCCTTCACCACACAAGTAATTTAATTCCTAGATGCGCATTTCGATAACAAAGTTACCTTCATCAGTAGGATTACTAAACTAACTGTAAATAGGCATACCAGTCTTTTTTATATCAAATAATTAATTACCATGGGTTAATCTGTGTACTGGAAGGTACCCTACCTGATGGGTAGGTATAGCCCACTCAATAAACAATACACCATAGGCACTTAATTATTCCTTTACTGGTATCAAGTCAAATAGTTTGGAATTTAATGGACCATTATCATTATTGAGCAAGGGTTTCGAGCCCCTTTTTCGAATAGCGATACTCTCATAGCAATCTAATTTTCTGTAATCATCAACAGGTTTTATTAATTTTAAATTTTGGATATTAATTTTGTGATGAGTTTCTAATAAATGATCCGCAACACTCGATTTATTTTCTCGTGAATATTTAGCATGTGCCAAATGTTCACGGAAACGAACATTCGTAGATCTTTTGGTTTGGCCATAATATACACTATCGCAGTTTTGACAACTAATTTCATAGATTCCTGATCTCTCCAAAGTTGGAATTTTATCTTTCGGATTACCTAACAACTTTTGGAGATTGTTCGTACTGCTAGGTCTTTAAAGACAGGAAAAAGTTCATTAAAATCACACACGATACACGGCTTACGAGAGGTCTCAACTCTATTTTCCGAGACGCAAACCTTCAGCTAGTACATAGCAGTACGAACAATCTCCAAAAGTTGTTAGGTAATCCGAAAGATAAAATTCCAACTTTGGAGAGATCAGGAATCTATGAAATTAGTTGTCAAAACTGCGATAGTGTATATTATGGCCAAACTAAAAGATCTACGAATGTTCGTTTCCGTGAACATTTGGCACATGCTAAATATTCACGAGAAAATAAATCGAGTGTTGCGGATCATTTATTAGAAACTCATCACAAAATTAATACCCAAAATTTAAAAGTAATAAAACCTGTTGATGATTACAGAAAATTAGATTGCTATGAGAGTATCGCTATTCGAAAAAGGGGCTCGAAACCCTTGCTCAATAATGATAATGGTCCATTAAATTCCAAACTATTTGACTTGATACCAGTAAAGGAATAATTAAGTGCCTATGGCGTATTGTTTATTGGGTGGGTTATACCTACCCATCAGGTAGGGTACCTTCCAGTACACAGATTAACCCATGGTAATTAATTATTTGATATAAAAAAGACTGGTATGCCTATTTACAGTTAGTTTAGTAATCCTACTGATGAAGGTAACTTTGTTATCGAAATGCGCATCTAGGAATTAAATTACTTGTGTGGTGAAGGGGTAAAATACTTTTTGTTCTCATTGTATAAATTGGTTAACAATACCGTTGTGTAGGTATATATGATACAAAAAATTTATTTTATTTTTGTACTATTCTGTTGATTATATAATTGAAAAATACACAATATCGTGTTGTCATTTTACACAACATTTTGTTTTTATTACAGTTCTGTGGACAAAATTGAATCTCAGAATGCACAATACTGTATACAAATTTTACACAAGGCTTAAAATAGCTGTTAAGGAATATTAATTTAAGGTACTCCATATTGTGTGCGACATTTACAGAATGAGTTTTTTAAATATCCCATCACTGCTTCCTCGTTCTCTAGCTAGCCCTTCCTTCTCAACAGGTCGAGGGCTGAATGGAACTGGTGAAGAAGATTGCTTTGGTCTTGCTAGTAAGCCTTGGCCTTAGTGAATTCTAGTATAGCGCGGGTTCTGCCCTCTATCGGCGGGCAGTTTTGTTTGTGGTTTATTACACTTTTCGTATTGTACCTTTTGAATAAAAAATGTGTAAAATTCATCCACAGTTATGTGTTACACAATATATTGTGTATAAAGTTACGAAGCTGGGGAAAATTTCACCACAAACCGATAAACAATCATTGGTAAAAATATTTTACAACCAGGTGTACTAATTTTCGACAGTTGTATACATTATTTTTTTTTTACAGTGTTGAAGGAAAAAATCTACACTGGGATATCTTTCCGTGTAACATAAATCGGGAAAGAAAAATAGAGTACAGCAAATTCTATCACACACAGATAGACAGTGACTGATAAAAATTTTTCGTGAAGTGGACTGTTGTGTGCATTAACGGAAGTATATACTGATACATGATCATAGGATCGATATGTAAATCATACTACGTAATGAGGATGCCAGGATCTACAATATATCAAAATTAAAGCAAAATTAGCCGAAAGCCCTTTTACGTAGTGAATGTGCGGAGTCCTTTCATCACTAAAAAAATGTGTTCCTATACTGTACTTTTTTAAAACCATTCTATGTTACCGTTGGTGAATCCCGAGCCTTTGTGACGATAATTTAGAAACGTCGTCGATCCGTCTAACCAGAAAGACATGTGTATGGGGATGAATGAAAATAAAACCCTCCTCTGGCAATATTCGTGACCCAACCGACAATCCATGTATAAATATTGTAGTACCGAACCTAACACAAGAAGGGATGTAGACAACAGATTACCGACACACCGGTGCAATATATATTTAGGCTTTTGTTTGTCCATTTACCGCCAGCTAAGCTTATGTTTGCTAACACTCACACTGTATATTTAGTAGTGCTTCATGTGCTTTCGATAATGTCGGCCAGGTTCGGGTTTCGACTAAATGAGTCATGACAGTTAAAGATAGAAAAAAGTATTTCAATATTTCATAAGTACAATTACGAACGTTTGTATGGAACCTAAACTTCAGTAGTAATGATGCACAGTCACTACGCTTGTTAAAGTGGAGAAGAAAAATTTCACAAATTCATCTCTCAAGTACTTCAACAACAAGTAACCTTAGGGGAGGTTCTTGTGTCGGATTCAGTGGCATTCATCTCCAGCTAAATATGAAGTTGTACAACAAAGTATTACTCTACATACAGGGTGTAATCTAACCTCTTGCACGCCTGTGAAGTTTAAATTATGTTGGAAAATTCGTCAAAATTTTGGGAACCGCTGTCCGTAATAATACTGGAACTGACGGATGGAAGAAACTGTCTAATTTCGAACAGCGGTTTCCAAGATTTTTCGAGTTTTCCAACAAAATTCAAAATTTTCACAATTTATTTCTTTATTTTTCAAACCTGGCATTCGTTATAAAATTGCATTACACACCCGTCCTTTACCGAAATGCAAAAGGTTAGATTACAGCCTGTATATAAATAATATATACACAATGAGTTATTTATTTTGTTGGAGTATCACTCAGTATTTGGACATAAGAGAAATGTATTGTTTTTATGTTAATAATGACGTCTTTCTATCGTAAAGAAGTTAGATTATTTCAGTTAATAGATCCTTGCAAATACTGCTACTATAAATGCCTAGTAGATTATATAATGAAAGCACTATTTGACAGTGATGTTGAAAAAAATTCAGAATTCTTTCAGTTTCTGAGACAGTTGATAAAATGTTCATTAGTAACAGTAGCAGAAGAAGGCTATCCTCAATCGAAATTGAAACCTACTTTACTAAAGTTAGAATCAGCAGATTATTCTCAGCTAGCAGTACTTGGAAGTGTCCAAATAAAACTCAAGAATTACAAACTGATAAAACTGTTTACATAGGTGTTAATGTGAAAGGACTACCTCTTGATAGAAACGTTTTAGTTGCATTAAGAACCATTCACATTAAGGGCCTGTTTAGTCAACTTTGTCACCGTCTTCTTCTCAGTCTTAAGATGGATTCATGCAAGCATAAATCTAAACTTAAATGAATTTAAAACTAAAATTAAGAATAAAAAACAATGTTATGAAATGGAGGTGTTCACGCAAGAAATTAAGCAATTGAAATTAACATTAAAACTAAGAAAGATGGCCAACTTTCAACTAATAACTTAATTTCTTCCATAAATTAGAAACGGCGCATGCGTAGTCTCTTTACTCTTTCAAAGAGGAGAGAGATGTCATGTTCGCAATTTCAGCATAGGTTTGACGCCATATTTTCTATATCTCTTATTCCTCACAACACCAGAGGCTCCCGCAGAAGCAATAATGTACTCAGTACTAAACCATACTCAGTTCTCTTGGTGATAGTTTTCATGCTGTACTGTAAACACCAGACCAGAATAGATAAAACGAAACACGATAATCTTAGGTTAGGGTTCACCTTTTGTTTTCTGATCAAAGAATACCCTAAGACGTTTCAAAAATTGACAGTTGGAACGATATGCGCATGTCTAGTTCTTTCTTAATTTCGTTAAATTGATGCTGTCTGAACACCGTCATATTCTTAATTTAAAATTCATCTAAATCTTAAATTCATTTTAGTTTCAGTTATGTTGCATGAATCCACCTTTAGTTTCAGTATTTGGTAATCGGTATTCGTCTTAAGGAATAATGTCATTACCATTTATACTTCGCCAAATGAAGTGACAGAAATATAACCAAACTTTTTTGGTTCATTAATCATTTATTGTTTTGATATTATTCAAAGAAGTGAAAATATGAATTACTATATAATAATAATCAAACATTAATCACGCCCTGTTTGTACTGAATATGAGAATAAAGAAAGTTATCGAATGTGAATAAACTATCCAGGAACTGAGTGCGAATGGCACTGACATCGTTGTCTTCGTCCTAAGCCAAAAGTTGAAAATTGGGAACTCTCAAGGTTACGGTTTTAGGACCGAGACTTGAGACTATAATAAAAATCATTTTATAAATGCTCTTTTATGAATGTGTAGAATCAACTTGGTTTATAGATTAGAATTACAACAAAGACTGAGACGAAGACAAAGTGGACTTGATAGGCCTTAATTCGCCTAAACCACAAAATTTTACAAATTGAAGGAAACCCTAGATATCCTTGACAAAAAAATTCGACAATATCTGTCTATCTGTCATGATTTGTTGAGGAAATACTACGATGTATTCAACTCTGAAGTTTCTCTAGAAGACTGGAAAATCAGTTTATTTACTTCTGAAGGAAATGTTTATACGTAGGCAATATCTTGGCCAAGGAAAATCCTGTTTTCTTGGAGAGAAGGAGTTAAAAATTAATTCGATCAAATTATGGGAAAAAACATTATAAAGCCGAAAATGAACTCACTGATTCCTCTAGTCCTCTAGGTGATGTTCAGAAACAAAATGGAAAATTTGTGTGGATTTTACCATGAGAGTCACAAACTTACAACATTTTTAACTCCATATTGTTTTCTAAAGGCTCCCATGGAATAAGTTTCTTCTGGAGATGAATGTTGAAGACACGGTGATGAAGCATTTTGAGGTATGCAGGACATCGAAAAAGTCGTCGATGATATTTTGGTATCACTCAAGAATAGTACAATAATTATTATAAAAATGAGGGAATAAGGGAGACATTAATAGAAATTATTTTGCTGTACCAGTAAGGGAAACTTCTAGACTTTCAATCAGTATTGATAAGAAAACACAGTATTATATCAGTGTGTGTTTTTTTTGATTTCGTTGAAATTATTTCTGTATGGTTATTTCCTGATCGTGATATTTACAAGGTTATTAAGTCTCTTAGTTTTTCCGGTCCAGAGAGAGATGTTTATATTACGTCGTATGTTTCGGCTAATGAAATGAAATGATTGACTGTGACAGCAACATACCGATAATTTCGATAATTTTGTCTTATCGTAACTTGAAGATGGCTTCAGTATAGTCGAAACGTAAAATGTGGAAAATTAATGGTTTTCAATAAAAAAATGCTTTTCCCTGTACCGAAAGAACCAAGGAACTGAATAACCATTGAAATTATTCGTGTCATTTTGTTTCTTTAGAGATTTTCTGATATTGAAAACAGAAGAAAAATAAGCTCATACATATGGGTTTCATTACGACGTTTTCATTGCTCTCTTCCACAGTCATCATCAGGCAAAATTAAATAATCACGTCAGATCCCTTGCTTTACGTCAAATCAATCAATAACTGTCATCTTCTATTTTCAAGTACACTAACCTGAATACCTTTTAAACAAATTTTTCGCTTAAAGCATCCTGTATAATCCCATAGAGATACATTCTTGATGGTTCCCGACCCTTAGAGTCATTCATAATATCATTTTGTCACCCCAGATGACGAATTTGAAAAAAATGTGGAAATATTCATGAAAAACTTATTAAAAATAGATTGAGCGTTCAGCTCTCGAGTCTGAAGAGTTTTCATGGGTATTTTAAAACCCAACCGTCCCTGTTCCCGCCGAATCTGCTGCCTGTCAATAAGTGATTTAGGTTGCTCCAGGTGTGTTTACTCCGACGCGTTTATTCGTAAACATGGCGGCGCTTTGATGACCCATTCATGGGTGGCGTTTGCATGGAATTGGTAGAAGGGTTGATTCTTTTGGATGATTTTTCTTATATTTTCAATACAAAACAACTGTCGTTTATATTTTGAACTGAAAATATAAACAACTGTTGTTTATATTTTATAATGAAAATTTTCTGTGCCAACTGTACGATGAATTTTCGGGGGTAACACCACGAGTGGTCGCAATACTATCGATAATTCTGTCAGAAATCAACGAGATCGAGTTAAAGATTTCTGACAGAATTATCGATTGTATTGTGAGCACGAGTCGTATTTATTGAGATAATTTCACGAACCAACCAAGTTATTATTTGAAATTTGATCGAGTAAACAAAGTGAATTCTTCAATAGTTGCAACTAATGAATAATAAACATGAAGTCTGTCAACCTGACGTTTATGTCATATTAGATAACAAGATGTATCACTGCTGTTTATATTTGTGGTTGACTTGACGACGTGGTCTTTCCGGATCGGAAAGAAAGGAAGCGAAAGGAAGCGTGTACTTTCGCGAAATCCCATACTGATTGGTCCTCATATCGCAGGAGACGCGACTTTCATATAGTGAGTGAAATTGTCGGGGGTAATACCACGAGTGGTCGCAATACTATCGATAATTCTGTCAGAAATCAACGAGATCGAGTTAAAGATTTCTGACAGAATTATCGATTGTATTGTGAGCACGAGTCGTATTTATTGAGATAATTTCACGAACCAACCAAGTTATTATTTGAAATTTGATCGAATAAACAAAGTGAATTCTTCAATAGTTGCAACTAATGAATAATAAACATGAAGTCTGTCAACCTGACGTTTATGTCATATTAGATAACAAGATGTATCATTGCTGTTTATATTTGTGGTTGACTTGACGACGTGGTCTTTCCGGATCGGAAAGAAAGGAAGCGAAAGGAAGCGTGTACTTTCGCGAAATCCCATACTGATTGGTCCTCATATCGCAGGAGACGCGACTTTCATATAGTGAGTGAAATTGTCGGGGGTAATACCACGAGTGGTCGCAATACTATCGATAATTCTGTCAGAAATCAACGAGATCGAGTTAAAGATTTCTGACAGAATTATCGATTGTATTGTGAGCACGAGTCGTATTTATTGAGATAATTTCACGAACCAACCAAGTTATTATTTGAAATTTGATCGAATAAACAAAGTGAATTCTTCAATAGTTGCAACTAATGAATAATAAACATGAAGTCTGTCAACCTGACGTTTATGTCATATTAGATAACAAGATGTATCATTGCTGTTTATATTTGTGGTTGACTTGACGACGTGGTCTTTCCGGATCGGAAAGAAAGGAAGCGAAAGGAAGCGTGTACTTTCGCGAAATCCCATTCTGATTGGTCCTCATATCGCAGGAGACGCGACTTTCATATAGTGAGTGAAATTGTCACTAGTAATACCACTAGAGGTCAATTTATTTCCGGATATTAATTTGACTTCGCGTTGGATTCCGTAAGAAAATTCCACAACGAATTGTGGTGTGAAATCAAATATTTTTAAAATTTATTTTTCGATTCTCAACAATGCAAATTATTTTCTTCACCAGTGAAACATAAAATGTGTGGTCGACTTGATTGTTGAGGTGCCATGGTAACTAAGTGAGACCCTAACCTCGAATTGAAATACTAGATTAGCATATTTTGAGGTCTGAAGTTGCTTCGAGAAAGAAGGCATTCTTGGGTGATTCCAGAAAAATGTAATTGAGTTTGTCAGAAAACGAGTCAACACCGGTAACTTTACGTGAATAACATCAATCAGAATTTTACAAAAGAAAATACTTTCGCGCGCCACTGGTGAATACAAACCAATCGTCCGAATAATAACATCTCAAACTATCGTCGGACGAGACTCTGAGAAAGACCGCTAGTGCGAAAAATAATATTTACCTTTCGGATTTGAATTGAACCATCAGCATTTCCCGAGTAGCTATGTGTATCGTCGTCATACCCATAGATTTACTCTCATAACAACGTTTGTAGTCATGCCGCGAGTCTGTGTCGATGCTGTGTTCCAGTTTATTTTTTTTAAGTGGACCATCAAAGAGTGCGATAAGATGTTTAAGAAATTTGACGACACTATTGACCGTGAACTGATGGTTTTGTTTTTCTGATGGTAACGTCAGTTCAGTAGAAGGATATTTCAATCTTATTTCTCCAGTAATTAATTTTTTTATTTAAATATCAGGACCGGATGAGAGTTATACAATTATTCTTCTTCGGCATGTTCCTCATAGAACCCTATAATCGAAAACAAACAAATATTAAAATTTTATTGCAAATTATGAAAAAAAAGAATCATTGTTCTAACAGTTTTGTGTAATATAACGGATTAGTATATCGTAGCTAGTGGGAAATGGGTCATTTCGTGCTCATTGTAACTATATTTTTCCTACGACCATCTGTATCCGACCATCAAATCTGTAATATTTTTAATGGCACTCTTTATCATAAACTTTCCTGTCGTCATGATTCCCATAAAACATACAACCCAAAAAAGGAATTAATAGAAATATTGAAAATCATAATAAAAATCGAACATTAATCGATTTCATAAAAAAAAAGGTGGTTACTTGGATATGGACCCTTGCCTCCCAACCATCCAACGACCGTCACATCCGGAGGGCACGCTGGATCGTTTACCCAGATAACCACTCCCCACGTCCGTGGGGTAAGCGATTACTGGGTCCGAGAATCATGTGCCCTGAGCAGACGCAGTGAACCAAGGATGACGGCCTTCTGCATTCGTCCGGCTAAAATTTCCGCCATATTACGGCAAGCCAGTATGATTTTTAAGTTTGAGAGCAGTGTGTCCATCGTTCCACCAAGGACCCCTATAATCAGAACCACCATTTCAACAGAATGGTTTGGGTAGAGCCTGCGGAGTTCAAAGAGTAAGTCTCGATATTTAGTCCGTTTCTCCTCCTCTTTTCGGATGACGTTCGTTTCACCAGGAGCCGAAAACTCCATGGAGAAAATCGTCTTACTTTGATGGTCGAGGAGGACTACATCAGGCTTATTGGCTTGTATTTGCCTGAGGGTGGGGAATGAGTAATTCCAATATATTCGGCACTTCTCATTCTACACAACGGACTCAATATCTCCCGGAGCATAAGGCAACACCAGTGTCTCGTCTATATCGTACGAGTGTCGTAGATGGTAGTAGAACACTCGTAGAGCCGCGTTATGTCTGTGGATATAGGCTGAGACCGCATATGCTGGACATGCTGACAGCAAATGCATAAGGGTCTCAGTCGCCCAACAACACGTTCTGCATCTAGTGTCGGGGATCTCTATGCCCATCACGCAGCTACGGCAGACCAGGGTGTTGAAGACACCATCCTGGCAAGCCATTATGAATCTCTCGGTCTCCGACTTCAGCTCACTTGACCTGAGGAAAGCAGAGGTCAGGTTTTTGGATAAGCCAAGGTCTTCAATGTTCTTGAAGAAGACCCCATGCATTGGCTTATCCTTGTGCAGCTGCAGGAGGACCTTAGTCTCCGCAGCTTTGATGTGAGCTTTTTGCTGAACGGGTTCCAACTCGGTGACAGAATTTGCATTCGCCCGTTCAGTGCGAATACGAGACCAAGTTCATCAGCAGTTATTATTATTATTATTATTATTATATATGTTTCCAATGAATTATCACTCAATAAGTGTTTTGAAGGTAGCTTGGTAACAATTCTAATGGTGATCTTTTTATATTTCCTGTAAACCTACTATAGGAACTGTGGCACTTTTATACCTACAAGTCGCATCTATAGCGGCAAACTTTTTTAATTTTGGTGAAGGTTTCACTTAATTTTCCGTTTTTGATTATGCCTATAATTGTTTGTGAAAATTTCCAATTAGGAACTGTCAAAGTATCAAATTGTTCTCTATATCAACAATGATATTATACGAGACATCGTAATGCAATTTCCTACCTGATTAAATGTATTTGAATACAAGAAATATTTTAATAAAATGTATGTGTATTTTTATTTCTGAATCGGGTAAAATTAAAAACAGCTGATACCCGTGTTAGTAGAGCTGAAAGATATTTTTGGGCAGGTGTTAGAAGCGCCGTGAAAACTTTTATAATACTACTTTCATGATAACTGGATACAAAAACGCAGACTTGGCTGAAGAGTAGTGGGGCTTATATAAAATAATTAAATTATTGGGTTAGTGAAATTTTCATGTCAAAACATAATATTCTCGATGTACTTTGAAATTTCGTAACCTTTTTATACGATCCAGTTTTTTCGATTACTTCCGGTATGTCAAATCGGCAAGTTTTGTTTCCTTATTGATAGGTCTAGAGTGTAATACTCACCGACGTCTAAATTACTCACCGACGTCTTCATAATACTGATGGTTGCTCGGCCAAAGACGTCGGTAAATAATTCACTTTTGACTTTCAGGTTATTAGTTGGAAACTAATGTGCTTCAATCAAGGGAAAAATGCTAGGATATCGTGCAAAAAACGCTATGAGGATCACGTACGTTTAGCATTACCGTCGCTGGTCGTCGCTAAACAATTGTATCTGATCTGTAACTGTATTATCTGCTTGCCGTTCTTTAACTTACTTACTTACTATCAAATTTAACATTTGAGATTATTTAGTTTTTGAGGCACGTTGTGATTTCAGTTAAGTAATATTGGTAAAAAAATTAATATTCTCAAGATGACAGATCATTTTGGTTGGATTTCCTACCTGCTGGGATGATTTTGAAATTCCTCAATCTAGAGGGCTATGGATATGATTAGATCACCATAATTCGAATCCTAACATTTTTGGAGAATACTGTTTTCAGTCTGAAAATGAAAAAATGTTAATCCAAGGAAATCTGTACAAGTGTAGAAGGGCAAATTAATCAATTTGCCCCATTAATTTGCCCCATAAGTTACTGCGTTCACAAGACTGCTTTCTTGAATTGATTTGGATAAGCATTTTCTTGGAAAAAACCTTTAATGAAATTGAAAATAGTAATACACTTTACAATCGAACAACACAACACACAGAAGTACGACAACGAAAGCAGATACATCAGTCTCCGAACCGTCAACTTTTTTCGAGTAAGAAAAGTATTTTTTGGTTAATTTGATCTGATTTTTTTCAAAAATTAATTTTATTTAAGATAGCGCAGTCTTGTGAACGCAGTAACTTATCGGACAAATTGAATAAATTGCTCTTCTACACTTGTACAGATTTCCTTGGATTAATAATTTTTCATTTTCAGATTGTGGAAGGTCAAGAAAATCATGTGAAGAATCGAATTTCCTCCACAAAATCAAACTTTCAATCAATAATCGTGCATTGTATTACGATTATGTTGATACCGCATACTATTGGGTTTCAAACAAACTTTCTTTCAAAAAATTTGAAAAGACTACTTAAGATCTTCCACAAAATAAAGTACCATCTTTTGAGATGAAAATGCACTGAGTAAAATATAATTACAAAATAGGATATTATTGTGAAGACCATGTTGATTGAATATAATCATATTTAGAGCGCAAACAGCCGCTCGACCAAAATGGAACACGTTTGAAATAGTTTAATATAGAATGTTTTTCAATTTTCCGCTCTAGAGCGAAAATACTATTACAAAATAATATTCCTTCAAAAATTTTATTTTTGCGTTGAGATCTGACAACGTCAAAGGCTACTTTGGTAAGTGGTTGTAGAAAAAAATAAACAATTTTCAATTTTTTAGGGCTGTGATAAACTCCCTAAGCCCATTAGTATTTTTAATTTCTTGTGGCAATTTTTTATAAATTACCAAACCCAAATATGCAGGAGTTTTGTAATACCCTGTATTTATAATGCGTAATATGAAAATGGCCTTTTTCTCTTATATTTATGTTATTATGTGACTTTTTATTCGGAGTAAAGTTTTGTTTTTAAAATATAATTGCATATTTCATAAATTTGCAAAGAAATAGTGTCAGAAAATTGACAAAAAACCACCTACAAGAGTAGGTTGAAGAAACGCTTGCTGGAAGAAATAGACATTGAGTTACTTCACAAACATACCTATACCATAACCTAATTCGATAGTTTACCTGAGAGTGGAACAAGGATAACAACTGAGGATCCTCTAAGACTTGTTCAAGATTTTTGAACATATAATCTCTTGTTTGAGTATATTACAAAGTTTTTTCCAGTGGATATTTCCATCAATTATCAGACCCAGGAATTTTGTAATCAGTTTTTTCGCCAGTTGTGAAATTTCACGATTTGTTTTAGAACGAGAGGGAAACCGCTGAGGAAATTTTGTACACTAACTCTCAAAAATCGTAACTAACTCCTCTAATACCCAAGTAATACCCCGAAGTAATGCCAGTAATGCCCAAGGCAGAAAAGTAATAAAAATATTGAATCGTGCCTTAATGTTATGTTTTTGGACAAGCACTATTTTGAAGACCTTTTTTTTCATTCAACAATTATGATTTTCGCCAATGCTCTCTCATTTCCGGATAATACCTGTGATACCCAATCCCCATGTTTTTAAGACTTTTTTTTTGGGCATTTTCAACGATTGTTAATTTACAGTAGTGTTCAAACTTCCGAATCATTACTGTAATACCTGTGTAATACCTTCCTTTTCCGACTATTACCAATTAATTCCTTCTAATACACCAGTAATACCTGTAATACCCAATAATTTTCAAGTAATGCCTCTAATTCTTGACTCATACCCAACTAATCCAATTAATATCACTAATACCCAAGACATGTACACCAAAATATCGGTTTCCCCCTCGTTTTAGAAGCATTCAAATATAAATAATTCAGGCAATACGATTCATATATGGAACTCAAAACTTGTTTACTTGTTTCCATTTCCAATACTTATTCAATAGTATCAAAGATGTGTCGTCAGCATGCATCGATATATATGTATGAGGCTCTGCCAAGGACCTCAACATAGACCCTTGCAGAAGTCCTATGTTTACTTATTTAGTTCCAGAATTGATATGTTTCACTGCTCCAGAAAAGAGTTCTGGTAGTTGATAGTCAAAATCGAATGCCTTGCTGAGATCACAAAAAATCCCTGCAGAATATTCTCTTAGCTTCCAAATATTCTGAAACTTTTTAGAACAACGTATTATATGCAAAACAGTTCCTTTTGAAGAACACTTCTGTCAGAACTGTCAGAAATTGATGTCACACCCTGGCTCTGTAACTCTGTAAGGACTATAGAGGATTCATTCAAACTTTTTATTTATCCCTGTATAAAAGACCCAAAAGGCTTCCAAAGAAAGAAAAGAAAAGGCTTTACCTACTACGTCTGTCTACTCAGTCTACTCAAAAGTAATCAATCGTTTATCATATCAATCGACAACATGAATCCAAGATTCAACAAACTTGAAATACGTTCCGAGGATTCGTCGGGCCACCCGGACTATTTCAACAATAAAACAACAGCGCCGGATTCGCTTTACGACCGATAGATGGCGGGCCGATGTCCTCAGCCGACTGAAAAGGCGGGATCGGGAGGAGGGGCCGAGACTCCTTCCGCTCGATTCTCCATGTTAGATGATTTCTTGCCAGCACGATACGTATTGTTAAGTCGTTCCAACATCGTAGCTGCTCTTTCGGAAAGATGTAAATATATGTAGGACGTTTACTTCACAGATTCATTTTATTTGTTGTGTAGAGTCTTGTAATGTAACATACTGGCTGCAATATTTTAGTATGTTTGTAATAGTGTTTCGACTGGAAGTGTCTGAAATAGTTGATATTTTTTGAAAGGATGTGTTTTGGGGTTGCTGGGTTGAATAGTAGTGGATTTGAAACTAGTAATTTTGATTTAAGTACATATTTTAAACATAGGTGTTATTTCTGAAAATGATATTGTTACTGATTCGAAAAAATCAAAGATAAAACTCACCGTAGGTATTGACAGTATTCCCAGTCTTGTGGTAAAATACTGTATTGAATTGGAGTAAGTACTATCTGTACCTCCCTCAAATGGGAATATTCAAACTAATTTTAACAACCTCTGTTTTTCTAGAGTTGTGGAAGACATCCTTCCGAGTCTTCCCAATAATGAAAAAGGAAACTCTGGCGATATCAGGAACTATAAAGCAGTTTCTATTTCATATGCAATTTTTCCAAACTCTTCGAGATATGTATATACAATGTAATGGGATGTAAAGGGATATGATATCGTCACGCCTATCGTTGCACCGTATAGCAAAAGAGCTCAGTATACCTACATTATAACTAACTGAATGTATACAATTCATAACCCTCTTCATCGTCTTAATACTTCCTCATTCTAATTCGCACAGCTCATACGTTTATCGGTATTCTTTTATAGATTTGCCAAGCTTTTCTCTGATATTTGGAAAATTATTTCGCCGACTCAACATGGCTTCGTTCAACAAGTTATCAATGTGTACTAAGACTTTCAATAGGCTTTCGATCAAATAGACCATAATATTCTTCATAATTAATTAACAAAATTGATTTTCTCTAGACAACTGCTAAATTTAATACAATCATATCTACTTAGTTGAAAGAAAACAATTTGTAGAATATGAATTGATTAAATCTGCTTCACACGTAGTTACGTCTGGCATGCCATAGGGCTCCAATTTGGGGCCTCTTCTGATGGTTTTAATTTTCATTAATGACTTGGCGACCTTATCGACAGTACTGATTGACAGCGAGTACAGTCTGAATTGGACTTAACAAATTTTGGTGTGATGATAATCGTCTACAACCGAATGTGACGAAATGAAACATAACATCATTCACAAAAAAATCGAGTACCTTGATATATCATTATGCAATCGACAACAATTTAATCAATCCCGTACAAGAGATGAAAGACATTGGTATCACATATGACACAGCGCTTGGCTCTGAATGTTAAACCGCCGCGCCTATCGATTGGACCATTTTTGAACGATGTTTATGTTATCATGTATTGTCATTCACTTACAATAATCGTGTAATGCTACATTATGAATATGTTGTTTGGTCCATTCTATTTGAATACACTGATAAAAAGGATTTTTTGCATCAATGCATAATTGCATTGATTCAAGTCGATTGTATTCTTGAATAGGTCCAACCAAATATCAGCTTGATTTTTTGACAGAATCCTCTTGACCACTTGAAAGGAAACTGTTTTGAGACATATGAACACTTTCTTCACTGAATAATGAGAGTTGTTTGGTACAAGAATATTTCAACTTTGATAATGAACACTATTGTGAATACTTTCTTTGTTCGATGGTGTGAGTTGGTTGAGGCAAGAATATTTCAACTTCAATAACGAATAATATTCTTCTTCATAATGCAATACATTTTTGATTCAAGATTATCTGCATTTGGAGGCTCAGTACAAATGTGCACTTGGTTATAAAAATATGCCATGGAAGCCATGTTCATATGGTACAGTTCAACAAACAGAGAACAACTGCGAACAATTGAGGTATAATGGTTATATATGAGAATAGTTTTGTAATATTTTAATTTCAGAAACTATATAATCAACGTAGGTACCTCTTCGGTGACGCATAGAAATGCGATCGAATATAGAAACGACAGCGTTATTCGCCATTATCACACACCTGTTGAAAACAAAAATATCTTCATCCTACCTCCACAACTGGTCCATAAATGACCTAAATTCAAATCGTGCAGAAATAATTGGACCTCCATATTGCACTTCTGTAGCAGCACATTTTTATATAACCACTGTGTCAAATACAATACTAACAACTCAAATTATGATTCAAACACAACCCCCAAATCAAACGCGGGCAAAAGCAAACAGGATAGAGGTCCCAGTCGGTAGTCGCAGTGCGCGCTTTCGCGTGGGTTCGCGTCGTTTCGGTAGCGGGGTTTCGCCAATAGTTCTTGAGTCAAAAGGAGCATTTTTCACAAGTAGGAGTTCTCTAGGGTGAAGAGTTTTAATGTATTAATGCAAACAAATTAATTTCAAGAGAATTTATGTAAAGAAGCAAACAGTTCAATAAGTTTGAAATAAGAGTATATTCATCAATTAGAAATAATTATTCTTTTCAGAAGATGATTCTGTTCAAGAGGATATATATATATATATATATATATATAGAGGAAGGGTAGTCGTTGCTGACTAGTTAGGTATGGAACTAGTAAATAGTGGGGCTTTGCAGCAAAATCAAAGAGTACTACTTTAAAGTTTGTCCAAGCTTTCGGAAATTTAATAAATCATTTCCATCATCAGGGATACTACAAATTGCATGTGTAAGTAATATAAAAAATATATATGTATTGTTAACTTACATCTTTGTTGAGATTGTGAGACGCGATGTTATTCAACACTAAGTGACACATTGTGCAAGATGAAAGTTGATATACAACCTGTAAAATTGGTAGGATGTCTTAAAATTTTTTTTCATAAAATACGTTACATTTAAAATTGTTAAAATTTTTTTATTTTTGACCACACCAGGCCAACTTTCATCTTGCACAATGTGTCACTTAGTGTTGAATAACATCGCGTCTCACAATCTCAACAAAGATGTAAGTTAACAATACATATATATTTTTTATATTACTTACACATGCAATTTGTAGTATCCCTGATGATGGAAATGATTTATTAAATTTCCGAAAGCTTGGACAAACTTTAAAGTAGTACTCTTTGATTTTGCTGCAAAGCCCCACTATTTACTAGTTCCATATATATATATATATATATTTGATTGAAGACATCCTTTTTATCAGTGTACTTTTTAAATTTTTATCATCATTTTCTTTATAACAAAAATCAGATTCAGGGTTATTGTTGATTTTATGGGTCTCTCGTATTTGAAATACTCAGTCCAATTTGAGAATGTGTAAATAGATTCCCACAACGAATATGAAAATCATTAGGCAATCTTCAAAAACAATACCAAATGTTTGGTTCCCAACAAAAACCAAATTTTATAAGTGACAATGGTATAGGTACATGCTATTGCAATATTATCAATACAACATAATCCAATATCTTCAATTATTATAGAACCACGCGCAAGCACTTTTCTCACATATTGTAACCTCTGTACTGATATCGTTGATAATGAATTAGATGTGACATCTGCATATATTGAGTACAACTGATTTAACATATAAGATTCTACCCAAGAATGATCAGATACTGTACTTTCAGCACCTTATAAAAACATCAACGAAGCCTTCTTGAATAGTGTCCCCAAAAAAACGATTATCAAATATATTCCTGAAAACATATATATTGTCATTTTTTATACATGTCTTTCTGACACCCATTTTTATAGTGAGTTTAATTTGGGTATAACTGACCTGGATAAATATACATTTCAAAAAATCTTTTGATGAAATATCAAACGTGAATACAACAAACAAAAATAAAATCAGGATGAAATAACAGAGAGGCGAAAAATGAAAATGATGTATTGCTTTGCGTTAGTATGCACATGAAAAAAACTATATGGGTGAGACTGATATTATTAGTAATAATCACCAAGTGCCTAGATATATTTATTATTTATTATATCAGATATCAGCACGAGGTTCTTTGGCATAATAGTTAATACGATTGTACAATATTGGCGAATATACAAGGTTTTATGTTCCACGTTACATGTTTTGAAATATAAGAGCAATAATAGGTACCTAATCCTGTCGGATTATATTTCAGTATATTAGCTAGAACTAATGATAGTCTATTTTATGAACGGCATTATAGCCTTACCCGAAGAAAATTCGTAGTTACCATGTTACCAATATGCTTTCATTCATGCTCAAATTGAAAACTGTTTTACAAAAAGTTTTCGATGCAATCAATCAGGAATATATTATAGAAAAAACTGAAGATGACTTCACACAACATATGCATCGAGGTTAATGTTCCACGAAATTTTTCCAAAACTCTGGTGTCCCTCAGTGATCTCATCTTGGTCCACTAATTTTATATTTGATGTGTACCATGATTTGAGTTTCTCAGAGTGTAGTTTGTTCGCAGATGACCTGAAAGTGTTCTCCACATTCATTGCTATCATCAATACAAAACGCAGTGTGCCTCAAGGTTTAATATTGATACCACTAATTCTCCTAATCTTAGTAAACCATTCGGTAGGCGGCCAATACCTCAGCAGTATGAAACATCATTGACGTTGAACACCTAGATTTGTTAGTTGCATTTAAACCACTTCCGAGTACGAGTGCGTTTTTGAATGCCGATTTTTTTTCATTCCAAAATGGGGCGACCCATCTCATGCCGAATTTTTTTAAACATTTCAGATGTAGGGATGCCTGGCAAATCCTACAGCATTTGTCGACAGGATTGGCAACTTATTTTTAACAAAAGATGTGAGCACCTATATCGAGACCTCTGATGTATATAATTACCGTCTCGTCTACGAAGCTGTGTTTTGCATGAACTGAAACAAAAAAAATCGTTTACTCTCTCTGTTTGCGTTGTTCAGTGGGTCCGTGAGAAAAATCTGAAATCCGTGACATTCAGGTATGGTGAACAGCAAAGGGCGCGCTAATTCTTCGAAAGCCAATATAGAATTAAGCCTAAGTGATGCATTAACAAGCGGGAGAGCGGTGGCCGTATCGACACTGTTTTTCGCGAACGTATCAGGGGTGTCTAATGCGGAATCCCGAGGGAGAGGGACCATTATCGTGCCCCTCTCCGCCCGCTTTCGCCGACGCCGACTACAATGATACCGATTCCCAGCGCAACAACGGATTCGTTTAGTTTAATGCCTCGCTTGTCACTCCCAAAACGTCGGGACTCGCTTTTGGGATACTGTCTGTGTATTATGACCCTGCTAGCTGTCATATCGTTTTGGTTGCGTTCCACTCATTCAGCGTTTGTTTCATTTGTTTCCACCGTTTCCAAGCGTTTTACTCGGTGCTGAATGTTTGGAGAGGATCTCTCATCAACTGTAGGAATTGTTTTTGTTAAAATTGTTATTTTCATCAACCGGCTGCCCCCTTACAAGCAACCCTCAGAAGTCCTCGAGAGACTTGTGCGAGCTAAGAACGATGCAGCCCTTACCGTTTAACGTGTGATGCCACAAAAAAAAATTGGTACCTGAATACAATGAAAAAGTTCATAGATTCAATGAATATTTTTATCAATATTGGTCCAATGAACGCAATCGTTATGTCAATGTACCACTGGTTATCCATACTATGAATACGAATCTTAATAATATCAATGAATGCTTTCATTGATATCATGATCAAGTACATTAAATAGGTTCGTTATGGTAATGAATTCCATTCATCAAACGAATAAAGAGTGATCACCCAAGCAATGAATTGTATTCGTTCAAGTGATGAAACTGTATTCACCAGATTGATTATTATTGTTCGTTCTTCGAATAAATGTTGTATGATTGATATAATGATTCAGATTAGTTCGACGATGGATATTTTTCATCAATCCAATGAACAGTGATTATTAAGTATCGGTTATTCCTTGATTCAATAATTGATATACATCAAATCTATGTTTCAGTTTATTCTCGTGATGCTTTCACACATTGAACTAATCATTTTGTTTATCATTTGAATAAGTGGTATTTATTCATTGCATTCATATCATTCGTAAATGCAATGAAGGCCTCCCACTGATATTGAGCATACAGTGAGTTTCCGAAAGATATGCAAAATAATTAACATGCATTCATCAGAATATCGTAATCCTGATTGGAAGGCGTATCTCCAAGTTATCTTTTGTTTCGGCTGGCTCCTTTCGGAGCTCTTCGGATGTCTCTGTAGTCTGTGCTACCTGAGAAGATGCTTCAACGATCGCTTCTGTCTGCTTAAGTTAACCGGTTCTGTGCAAACAACGAAGTCGTGCGGAGCGGTCCCTCTAGTGGAGGCGCTGTATACTACCAGCTAAAGCTAACTTGCCAGCAACGGTGATTTCTATGCGAGGATTCGGCTGAACAGATGCCGGCAAAATTTATGAGTATATTTAAACACGAGATGGCTTGGTTCGACATAAGGCTTATTATTATATTCATGAACGTATTAATTACGGAGTTATAGAATGGGAGGAAAATGTTGCTTCCATCTGCCTAACAAAACTGGGACTTAGTAACTTCGTTACACCTTCTATGATCTTTCCATAGCAGCAACGAAACTTATTCATAAATGTAAAAAAAGATCATCTTTGATCCCAATGAACTTCAATTCATTATATCAATAAATTCATTGATATTATGTACCACATTTTTTCATGAAATAATATACATTGTTCCAATGTACTTTTTTCTTCATTTCAATAATCTTTTTCAAAGCCGTAACGAAATATGTTCATAGGTCTGAAATCGGATCATCATTGATCTCAGTGTACCCCTTTCCTCACTTCAATAAACTTTTCCGCAGGAGCAACGAAAACTGTTTATAAATGTAAGAAACGATCATCTTTGATCTCAATAAACTTGAATTCGTTGTATCAATAAATACCTACAAAAGTCAGTGAATATTTATTCATTGCCACGATGAAAAATGTATTTTGCCAATGAACGAAGAGGTAAAAAACGGCATTTATTGATATAACGTACCACATTTAGTGCAGTCAGATTTTTATAAAAATATACCTTTTTTAATTGGAAAAGGTGTGGGAATAAGATTTTTTCATGAAAACTACCAAAAGCTTATTGTCAAAAATGTTAGGGCAATTTGAAATAAATAATGACAGCGTACGCAGCGCCCTCTAGATGTTACATGAAAAATAATACGTAATTATGATTTCCCACGTCAAAAAAACCCCGGGTACCAAATTTCGTGCAAATAACTTAGTTTTTACAAAAGTTATTTTTAAAAAGCGTGCAAAAAAATTCAATTTCAACACCCTGTATGTCCGAAACGAAGCATTTCCGGACACAAGTTTATTTAGACTTTTTTCTTAAAATTGTCTCAGAAATACGTCACTCGAATATTTTAACGTACTTATGTACACGCTGTATATTTCTAATTACACTGTTCCGCCATTGCTCGTGAGATGGAACATTATATTGTCTACTAGCGTGCGGAAAAATCCGCTTTTCCGCACTCATTTTAGTTTTGAAAGAGTTACTTTTCCGAACTAGTGCGGAAAACTCTTTTAGTGCGGAAAAAACATTTTAGTGCGGAAAAGTGGATTTGTTAAGTTTTTGCGGATTATAATGACATTTAAATATTGCGTCGCAGAAGGTTAAAATAGAAAGCTATGGTTGTATAGTTTAATATATATTTAATAATAAATGTTCTTTATGTTAACTTTTGGGTGTTTTTTCCGCTAGTAGAAAAAATAGTGTACCTAACACGAGCATAAAGTGTCTTTTCCGCACGCGATTTCTGGCCGAACTCCGCTAACGCGTCGGAAAAGTATCACTTTCCGCACTTGTCAGGTAAACTACTATTTCATAACTTTCAAACTAAAGGGTATCACGTATATTTTTTGCGTGAAGATTATTTTCCCATGATTGTCACACTTTTGTTGTATCTACCAAAACCCTAATCTATCTATATTTCCATTCACTATAAATATTCTGGCATTTTGTATTTTGTACTTTTTCTATAATGAGTGACCTTTTTCACCATATGAAACTTTTTTTACAGAGTCCTGATGACGGATTTATTGAATTCCAAATTGTTGGCAGGAACCGATCCAAATCCCAACAAGAATAATATATCCAGGGGAGTGACAAAATGGAAATCGAACAATTTCGCGTTTTGTTAACAAAAATTACCACCTTTTCTTACACCTGTCGCAACGTCCTGTCCAGCATCCAAGACTCATCCGATATTACCGATGCCAGGAATCGTCTCGCAAGGATTTGACAAAGGACAGGGCGAGGCGGTTTCCCGACACAATTAGGGCAAGCGCGGGGCTAAGTACAAAAGCATGTAGCGGCCAGGGCTGTGTGAGTGATGGTTGACAGCTGACCGCGGTCCGAGAGACCGAACCGATCGCTACGACTCACGCTGGACGTTCCGAGAGGTTGTGAACTCTCATGTCTTAGATGCTGACTACATTACAGAGTGGTTCGAAGAAAGCTGAAGACTTCTTGGGAATTAATGAAAGCAACTTCGGACCTCAATAATAGTCGAGAACACGAAATTTAATAGTAATTTATGTATCAAGTGAATAAAGTGATATACAAATCAGTAAAACGCAAAGTCGTCTCCACAATTTAATATCATCATCTAGTGTAGTGAGATGGTGAACGGTAAACGTTAACAATCAGTTAAACGTCTAAATAGTAGTAGTAGGTAGTACATGTTTCGGACTTATATAAGTCCATCATCAGCTAATTAATGAATTCTACAATAAAGGAGGAATAATGTAACTAAAGACAATATAGCACAATATAAAATTACTTACATGGAGAAGAAATTTGTAGTATCATGTTAAAAATTGTAATAAAGGTTATGAATACAACATTGTTTTTTATTTATAAGAACAACAAACTAAGAAAAGGGGGAACGGCTGACGAGCCTTAAGTCCCTTATTCCTGTAAGGAGAATTTTTGTTTTTGGAAACCACATCGGTTGAAATGTTAAGTGACAGAGAAAATTGGACGACAGCAAATGTGATATGAACTGGTGAAGCTGAAGGCAGAACGGAAACACTGTCAAAGAAACTTCATGTCAAAATTGACACAGAACAATGACAAGAGACCTCAACACACAGAACAATATAGGTGGAACTACGTCCAAAACCAACAATCTCCAGAGTAAGAGATCTAGCGCCACATATCTATACCAGTGACACGAGGAGAATTCAAAACAATAAGAACCGAAGAAAATATGAAAACACAATTGTCACGAAACTGCTATACCATTCCACATCATGAAGCGAGAAAACTCCCCCCAACGTCCGCAGTTTTCTCGCTTCATGGTGTGGAATGGTATAGCAGTTTCGTGACAATTGTGTTTTCATATTTTCTTCGGTTCTTATTGTTTTGAATTCTCCTCGTGTCACTGGTATAGATATTTGGCGCTAGATCTCTTACTCTGGACATTGTTGGTTTTGGACGTAGTTCCACCTATATTGTTCTGTGTGTTGAGGTCTCTTGTCATTGTTCTGTGTCAATTTTGACATGAAGTTTCTTTGACAGTGTTTCCGTTCTGCCTTCAGCTTCACCAGTTCATATCACATTTGCTGTCATCCAATTTTCTCTGTCACTTAACATTTCAACCGATGTGGTTTCCAAAAACAAAAATTCTCCTTACAGGAATAAGGAACTTAAGGCTCGTCAGCCGTCCCCCCTTTTCTTAGTTTGTTGTTCTTATAAATAAAAAACAATGTTGTATTCATAACCTTTATTACAATTTTTAACATGATACTACAAATTTCTTCTCCATGTAAGTAATTTTATATTGTGCTATATTGTCTTTAGTTACATTATTCTTCCTTTATTGTAGAATTCATTAATTAGCTGATGATGGACTTATATAAGTCCGAAACATGTACTACCTACTACTACTATTTAGACGTTTAACTGATTGTTAACGTTTACCGTTCACTATCTCACTACACTAGATGATGATATTAAATTGTGGAGACGACTTTGCGTTTTACTGATTTGTATAACTATACCACTCCACTTCGAGATATAATGGACTTCTACCACAAGTTAATAAAGTGATACTTTTTTACGAGCAGGAAATGTTGACGCACGACGCCGTAGGCAGAATGCGGCATTCCTACGAGTAAAAAAAACAACACTTGAAACATAAATTACTATTTCCTACGAGCGTGCGGAAAAGTAATTTTTCCGCACAATTTTTCGTTTTGCAAGTTGTACTTTTCCGTACGATTTAAAATCGTTCGGAAAAGTTACTTTTCCGCACGATTTTTACTTTTCCGTACGATTTTTACTTTTCCGCACGATTTTTGTATTTTTGAACTATTCTGTCTTATTAGTCATTTTGTAGCATTATTATAAAAACTTGTTTATTTAAAACATGAATAAGATGGACAAAAACACTCGTAGGAAAAATATTGTACCTAACTCTTACGGAAAATGTCTTTTCCGCCCTTAACGGCTTGCCCGAACCCCTCTCCGCGTCGTTCGTGCAACTGCCGTCGCGTGCGGAAAAGTACTACTTTCCGCACTTGTTAGGTAAATAACTATTTTGTAATTTGGTGAAAAAAAGTTACATTTTCAAATGACATTATTGTGGATAGTCGCTTGTTGTCACTAATTTTGACAGTTCGCATGTAGTCTTTAGGTGTCTTTGCACGAGTGTAAATTGTTAATTGTTTGGTGTAAATTTGTTATGAATACCATTGATGACCTTCGAAATCGAATATTAACTGCATTTGAAACCGTAAGAAGTACTCCATGTGTGGTTGACAGAGTACGGTCATCAATGTGTATGAGGAATGGAGGAGGTCACTTTCAACAATAGTTATAACGTAGTTTCCTTGTAACTAGAACTATTCAACTATCAAATTTTTTTTTTTCGAAGTGTTGGCCGTTCTCACCAACGACTAATATAAGTTCAAAATGAACCGAACGGGCAACGATTATCTTACACTGTCGGATAGATTAGAAGGATAGTGCAATGATGCGTATGAAGATCGGTTTTCGTACTCAGACTGAATGAAGCCATTTTTCTTCCTATAATGGGATGCCGGCTACCATAATCGTTTGTTTTTTTATGGTGTCATTTTTCTGTATAACGAGATAACATGGTTTCAACGTAATGGAAGAGTTTCCACTTGTACGCAATGGTGGAATTTATACCTGATACCGAGTGAAGATAATCGAAAATCCAGTTTTTCCTGGATGGGATATAAAATATACATATTTTAATTTTTTTTTCAATGAAATTTTGAATGAGTGAAAGAAAATAACTTCACCCATTTTGTATATTCAGTGCACGACTACATTATGGAAGAATTGAATTTTTCGAAAACATATTTAAGTTTCAAGGAATCCGAAAAGAGGCCAATTTATACAGTGACCGCCAAAAAGTATGTACCATATGGGAAAAAAGTTTATTATTAGAGTATTAGAAAAAATATTCTTGAGAAAAGTTTGTGCATGTCCGATAACCTAAAAATCGATTTTGACACATGTCACGTGATCGCTAGTATGGCGGCAAATTGAAAAAAATTACTATGAAAAGGCAAAAAGTGGGGTAAAATGGCAAGATATCGAAAAAAGTTATTTGAAAAAGTTGCTTAGAAATAAATTTTTTTCACATATACAAAGTTTGAAAAGATAATGAGAGAAAATTGAAAATAGCAATTTTTTTTAAATATTTTCCTAGCCGTATAAAAATATCATATTATTATCCTATGAATAGCTTGACCATACCGGAACATTTGTATTTCAATGATAATGAAAAAACTTTCTCATTTTCTCTACACCAGTGAGCACTAAATTAAAAAAAATGGATTTTGTTAAAACCCTGGCTGTTACATTGGTTCGTATCTTACAGTTGTATCAGAATTCCACGACCATTGTGATGACATGAAACTCCAGAAACATGGTGTTTTCCAGATTATAATCAAGTTTCGATGATAATCGTGCCAGAGCGTTTCACTTCGCATGCAATGTTGAAAGCTCTAGCCTCTTTAATTTGACGCACATTTTTAAGATTATGTGCGAAGTGAAACGTTCGTGCACGATTATCATCAAAAATTGATTACAATCGATATTTTTGGATTTCTCCATCATCGCAATAATCGTGAAATTCTGATAGAACTGTTAGATATGAACCATTGTAACAGCAAGGGTTCTGACAAAATTCAATTTTTTTAAATTAGTGCTCTCTGATGTAGAGAAATTGAGAAAGTTTTGTTATTATTATCGGAATACAAATATTTCAGTATGGTCAAGCTATTCATAAGAAAATAATTTGATATTTTTGTATAGCTAGAAAAATATTTTTAAAAAATTGCCATTTTCAATATTCTTACAATATTTTCTGAAACTTCGTATGTGTGTACAAAATTGAATTCTAAGCAACTTTTTCAATTAACTTTTTTCGATATCTTGCTATTTTGCCCGACTTTTTGCCTATTCATAGTAATTTTTTTCAATTTTCCGCCATACCATTGATCACGTGACATGTGTCAAAATCGATTTTTAGGTTATCGGACATGTACAAACTTTTCCCCAGAATCTTTTTTCCAATACTCTAATAATAAACTTTTTTCCCATATGGTACATACTTTTTGGCGGTCACTGTATAATCAAGTGCCCATTTCTCAGATCAAATATAAAGAAGCTTGAATACACCTGCTTTTGTTATTTCGTCAGCTGAGAATTATAGTGTCTCATATCCAGTTTTCCTCAAATAATCAGTTATATACACCAAAAATCTGAAAAAAATTAAATTGTTCTATATCCATCCATTTTATGAGTAAATGATAATCATACCATATTCTTTGTATTTTAGTGAAATTGTACAATTATGGTAGGTAGTCTATATCCATTTATTTGTTCCATATCTCACTCATCTCACGCATTCTATAGTTCAAAATTTGATATAAATTTTTGTTCTATATCTTGCAAGTTGCCTAATAGGTCTCATGCATGGTTTTTCCTATTTGTTTCAATAAATTATACCATCCATTCTGATACTGGGAAAATAAGATAGCTGCAAAAAATATCAATAATTAACAAGAATAAAAATGATTGAAAAATAGTGGAAAACAAAGAAAACATAGTTTCGGTAGGTTTGCAGTAACTCAATAATAAAAAGATAATAATCAACCACTTGAAAAACTCTAGATAGACTGATCAACGAAAAGTCATTACCATGAAAAATACATTTTGTTGCCATGAACTTTGACGTCATACTAAGGCGCGCGTTTTACCAAATTCAAATTTGCTTCACATTTTAAAATCTGTATTGTTCGAAACTTTCAAAAGTTACAATTAAATGAAACAATGTTTAATGATTTAATAACAAATTAGATGGTGCACACAAAAATTCCAATGATTTTTTGATACATGCATGTGACCTATTGTGCTATATCTACCTGTTGTCACTATTATCACAAATATAAATTAAGTTATATAAATTTGACAGGACATTGCAGTCGTTATAACACAGTTTATAATGCCATTTGGCACGAATAAATTTGCGAAAGTGCTGGAACGCACATAGCCAAAACAGTAGTCGAAATTTTGAAACAGTAATGCGTGTTAATCCTAATTTGAAAAAAATTGACATGTGGTCTGACAGCTGTGTTACGCAAAATTATAATTCGATTTTCTTATTTGCTATAAGCATATTTTTGATTCGATATTGTGTCAAATTATGTTTTGATTTTTGTTCGAAAATATGAATAGAATATTTATAAAATCAAACTTTAGTCGCAATTTTCTATCATTCAAGATAACCTCTTGGGAGGTATTCATGTTGAAAAGGGGAACATTCCCCATGAAAATTGAAAAATGAAAAATGTGATTTATTTGTAATATCTAACAGAAAACAACTATACTTTCCCGGCTAAAGCTACGCTGAAAATTGAACTTCATCTGATAGATATTGTAAAAACGCTCTAACAGAAAAGAAAAATACTGAGAGTGCAAATTAAAATTTTCAATCAGATAGTTGATTTTTTTAATTTCGTCTAATTTTCATTGATATCATGACAAACATTTACTTATTTTTTGGTACGTCCATCAGTTTTATGTTTAATCTTTACAAAGTTCTATTTTGCTATTTATTTCACTCATTTACTGTAAGTACATATTTATGATTGTTTCATTCAAAAATATTTATTATTTACAATTTTAGAGAGACTGAAGAAGGAATAAACTAATTCCGAAAGCTATCCTCACTTCATTTTAAGGCTGAAAGTTCCAATAAACATATACCCTAAAATGAGTATTAACCGAGTTACAGGGTATTGAAAGTGACACAAAAAAATATATTTCCCAGAATAACTCCATAACGGCTTAACTTTTCTTAATGAACGTACGCCCCTGTTTCCTGTTTAGAGTTACAAACATATGATTTGCCTTGAAATATGAATCTGAATGCTGTTAAGTGACATACCAAATTTCATAACTTACTTAAAATGATTCTACCCTCGGAGTTTGTCCCCCTTATTCTGGGACACCCTGTATGGATGAGAGAATGTTCCTAAGAATTATATTTGTACTGCGTATCACTTTGGTTCTCTGTGTTTCTAAATTCCTCATATTTTTCAGATATCCTCCAAGGTGTAAAACTCAGAATATTTTAAAACACTTATAACAAGTTAAGAAAGTGGACACTGACTGATGAGACTGTGTAGGCGTCGTATCAACGTGTGTTATCAATTGTATTCTATTGATATCAAATACAGGTCAACATTTTCAACTATAGATATTTCGGTAGACACTATGTGAATCCGGCAACAGTAAAAATTTCTTGCACGTCTTCATCAGCCGGACCAATGCTATGGTCTGCCTACAACTCGCCTCTTCATGTAAATATATATTATTGCAAATACTCCAACTAATTTATACCAGGTCGTATAATGAATGTCCCAATTAGTGTCCCACGTAGCGAATTTATAACGCGTGCAAATAGACTAACATTTACAGTTGTTGCCAAAACAATTACGTTAAACTGATGCCAGAAGTGAATCGCTTATTTCGCTACTGTTCGTTCGGGAATATTCCGATAAAGTTTCCGGATTTATTGAGCCGACAGCGTTGGTAATAACGGATTAATTTCGGGACTGTGATAACTTGTCTAAGCAAAATATATATATTTCTGATTGACGACCTGAAACTCTCACAATATTAATATAATGAGATGTAGTGTCATGGAGCATGGAAGTAACACCCTATACCGGGTGTCCCAAGCTATCGTATACACGCAATATCTCGCTTGACCTTTCGGTAGTCGCGAGTATCTGATAGATACATGTCCGTAACTCTCTTGCGCGTTGTTTGTGAATCTGCGTGAATCTGCTGATGGAGTTGTTCTGCCGTCTACCTTCCTGTCTTACAAGCTGTAAAATGTTAGGATTTGTTGCAGTGAACTGGTCATCTGAAAAGTGCTACTTGTGTCTGAGATATACGTCGAGATCAATAATGGACTTTTAATAATCTGCGCACATCTATTTATTTATTAACGTAAATGCGATACTTTTTGTTTTATTCAGAATCCCTCTGAATAATTTTCTCGTGGATTTTGGAAAAATTCATAAATAGTTAATTTGTCTATCCCAGTTATTTGTGTAGCATTGCATATCATATAAAAAGTATTGCACATTCAAGCGTTGTTAACTATCATCCTAAGTCTAATGAATTAACAGTTTCAACAATTGGAAAGTTATTTCATCAATTTTAGTCGAGTATCTGAGAGATACACCCGCGATCATTTTTGTCGCGCCAAGGCCCGCGACTAACGGAAGGTAAATTGACAAGATAATTAAAAAATAGAAAAACTGCTTTGAATGGAAGTACCTTCCTAATGACAATAAAATAAATAAATTTTTGGATTCATAGGGTAATTAAGACGAACGACCGGCTATGTACCCGTTAGTACAAAAGTTATAAAAATAGTTCTATATAATGAAAATTTTATACAGAGAGCTTCAGAAATCAGCATTTTCTCAACTCTTTTGACAACTTTTGTAATAAGGGATGCATATACGGTCGTTCCACTTAATGTTTTACCCTGTGTATTCCAATAACTGATCATAGCAGAGCCATAAGTGTTTGACATTATAATAGCTACTCAAACTGAGGGTAATAACAAAAAATTGGAAAATTCAACCCAGGAAATTTTTAATTACAAGGTGAATTTAAAAACAATCGCTTTTTTGCAATTTTTGTAATCACCTAGCGTTTGTCTCATACTGTATATGAATTTCGGACCAGAAGTAACCCTGAAGCTCAAAATATAAAATGAATATATAAATAATTTCACCAGAAAAAATTTCACTTTTCGACTCACCCTGTACAAAATGTTGAATTTGTCAATTTTGACAAAATAAAACGATGAGCATTTTAGTGTGTTAATTGGTTTGGTAAAATATTTAGTGTATAGGATTAATTCAGGATTTCATTTTGAATACTGCTTTACTCACCCTGTATGTAATAATAATTTTATCAAAAGCCAGTCTGAAATAATTACCTTATACACAGACAATATTTGTGGCGCAAAATAATTCCATTCAAGATGTTTTCCTTAGAGCAAATATTACTTTAAAGAAATTACCACTTTCCAACTTCGACACCCTATATCTCGAAAACTAGTCATAGGATTGAGTTGGGCACGTGTACACTCTTTTCCAGGTCATATTCTACAACATTTCCAAAACAAAAATTCAGAAAAATTAACCGGTGACAATTTTGCCGTTGCCTGGTCCTTTGCAAATTTCATTAGCTTTTTCTTTTTTCATAGAAAGACCACTCTATACAATGTTCTCTCAGTCTGAGAGAACAGTTTGTTAGCGTAAAGACATTTTCTTAAATGTTAGAAAATTATGCTTTTGAATATAGCCAAACTAATGTAATTTTACTACTAATAAATGATTTGTTTGAAAATTTCAAATAAATCAGTTGTGTGATACAAACTTAATATTCATTAACTCAAAGAAACATATTACTTCAATATTAATTAATATTTGTTTTTATTTACTAGTTTGAAGTTCACTATAGAAATTAATTTATTAACAATAAAATAATATCACTTTGACTTTGATATAATTTGTGTTACTATTTAAGTAACAAATATAAATATATATGTTATATATATTATATCCACTAAGAATGTATGATTTGAATGTAAACCAATTTATTATTATTCTATTTTCAATCAAATCAAGATCATTCATTTCATTGTTATTGGCGAAATAATCATCATTATTTTTGGCGTGAAAGTGTACTAAGGAAACTGAACCCACGTACGAATGTGTATATGGATTGAAGCCACAGGTGAATGTGAATGTTTGTGCGGGTGACGCAAGGGTGCTCCTACCCTACTAGTGCCGCGGTGATGGAAGGATTGTTGAGGGATTGGAACCTTCACGATTAAATTTCACGATTTCAAGGTGATCATCATTCAAAGCTATATTTCTGTGTAATTATTTTCATAATTGAAATCATTATATTATTAGATGAGGCAGCCGGCCATTTTGACAGCATTGAACTAGGTTAGGTTGGTTTAGGCTAGGTCAGGGAACTACTAATAATACAATGATTTCAATTATGGAAATATTTAAACATAAATATAGCTTTTAAACATGATTATCTTGAAATCGTGTAATGTATTCATGAAGGTTCCAATCCATCAACAATCCTTCCATCACCGCGGCACTACCAGGGTACGAACACCCTTGCGTCTACTCCACGAGCGGCAAACCCGCACAAACATTCACATTCACCTGTGGCTTCTATCCATATGCACACTCGTGCGTGGGTTCAGTTCACTTAGTCCACTTTCACGCCAAAAATAATGATGATTATATTGCCAATAACAAAGAAATTAATGATCTTGATATGGTTGAACAGACAAGCGACAAGACAACACACAAGACTTGAATACAATGGCGTTATAAAAGGTAGAAGGGCACGCTTTCAGAGTTCCAGTCGAATCTCGTATCGAAATGCTGATGAGATGACATGTGAGGGGTTGGATATGTCGAATAATTTGTAACCGCCAAATTCTTTTAGTTAACAGTTAACATATTTACGTTTTCTGGAAATTATTATGTTGGTGACTATAAAGTTCCCGTCGCTTACAGAGTCATTAGTTTTGTCCAAATGATGTCATATTTTTATCCCAAACTGACTCAAATCTAACAAACATTTACTTATATTCAACGAATAATTATCAAAAAATGATTTTTTTTTAAATTGATAAATATGAAATATGCTGAATATAAATTTTTTATTTTGCAGGCCAAGTAATATGTTTTAATGTCAAAAAATCAGCAGGTAGCGAATATTTTGATGTACGTTAATAATTATTTCTGAAATAACTCTGTTATCACTATCACTATTTTGAATCGGGTTTGAAGGCCGTCGTGGTTTGGAATACTTTCCTAACGTTTCGCTAGCGCGAGTGGCTAGCTTCTTCAGAGGTCTGTTCATCTTCGTTCTACTCCGATGACCGAGCTAGGTCTGACTCGCAAGTCATATTTATGGGTCGTAAGGTAGTTCTGGGTATTAATTACCTGGGTCGCATTTGCACTTGTTATTGTGGTAGTCGAAAACATCTCCTTATTACCTGCTGTCATTAATTCGTTACTTGTCCTTTCCCTCGCATTTCTCAGAATTGGGGCCCATATGCGGTTGATATTCAGGGTTTCTTCCTTTCTGTTGAAATTCTCCGTATGTTTGTGGATTTCTATTGCTTCTCGTACGAGACGGCTGTGATGCCCTTGGTTGGGGGCAAGGAGTTTTACGTCGTCAAACCGTATCCTATGTTCCCCATCACTGAGGGCGTGTTCCGCTACTGCCGATTTGTCTGTTTGACCTAATCTAGAGTTTCGCTGATGTTCCTTCAGCCTGGTTCCTATGGATCTTTTCGTGGTTCCGATATACACTTTTCCGCAAGTACACGGTATACGATATACCCCCGCGGCCGATAGCGGGTCCCTTTTGTCCTTTGCTGACCTAAGGCTTTGCTGTATTTTCTTAGTGGGCTTGAAAGCCTTAGCCAATTTACCTAACTCTGTTATGTTTATACGAGATTGATTGAATACTAAACAAAATTACTAATATTGAGCTAACTACGTTTGAACAAACTAATTTATTATCTGCAAAAAAACCTTTTTCTCAGTGAATATACCCACTATTACTCTGTTACGTATTTCTCCAAACAACTGTATTCCATTCTTCTATATCCCACAGATACACCAACCGAACACAAATCGTTGTATTTTCGTTCCAAACAAACATTTATACAAAACCCGGGAATAAAAAAACCGAATGATTTCGAAAGTATTCCAGCGAAACATCCCATTTGTACGAGAGGCAGCGAGTTCTCTCCCTCTCGCGTAATTTTTTACGAATCACCATTGTTTTCAACACGGAGCCGGCAAGTTCAGGATTAAGCCCTTAGGGTCAACGTGGACGAGGGATACATTTGTAGATCCCCGAAGGGGCGGCAGGGCGGGCTGTTGACACTGTCGACAACTTGGATAGCTTCTTGGCCAACTCGCACGGCTGCTGAATAATGGATGGACATCGGCCGTGGATATTGCCGGACACCGATCGACAAGGGTAGCACCGCATCCATGGAGAATTCAGCGGGGATTATTTACTAGAGGTTTTTCGAAGGATCGAGGCAGATTTTGGGTGAATTCATGACTTCTGCTGGTGTTCTGATTTCCGATGTGATAGATTATACAGGGTGATACACACGATACTAGGAAGGCGTAGAAGGGCCAACAACAAAATGTTTTTCGAAACATTTGGAATTGCCGGTAACCGGACAGAACAGAACATGAAAGAACAGAGGCAATTTTATCCAAACAGGGATCTGCTTTCGACTGAAATAAAGCTAAAACTTTGTGAGTCGCTTATATTTTCTAAAATCTCCTACTGTGACAGTATATGGATCAGCCTTACGTCAAAATGACCGTCACCGCTTGCAACGTATACAAAATAATTGTCTAGGGTTTTCTTTCGGCGTTCGTAAATATGACCATATATCTGTGCCGATGAAGAAATCAGGTTGGCTGAATCTGGAGAAACTCAGGGAAATGCACCTCTTAACAAATACCCACAAAGTTTTAACTACCCAAATGCCAGATTATCTTTTCAAAAGGCTAAAAACGTTTTCGGACCAAAACAGATTTTCCACTCGTAACAAACCAACGCCCATCATTCCAAAACACAAAACTGCATTTTTTACTCGTAGCTTCTCATACAACTCACCGAAATGTTATAACTCACAAATAGACTGATGTTTATGTTCGAACTCGGCTATTTACTAAACTGGTAATGCACTGCTAATTTTACTGTTATTTTACTGTTACATTATTTTTTTTATGATTTCTTTCCATTCAGTAACATAGGGTTGAGTTTAAAAACAGTTCACGCTGACACTCCGCCTTTCACCTTAACCTATTTTGTATTTTTTGTATTTTATGGTGAATAAAGACGAATTATTATTATGGAATTGTCACTTTGAACTGTAAATTCTTACTCAAAAAAGATATTTATTGCCAACTGCATGCATAAATATTGTTTTTTTTGCAATTAACAATTGCCAGTTCAAAGTGACAATTGCCAGTTCAAAGTGACAATTGTCAGTTCGAAGTGGCAATTGTCAGTTCAAAGTGGCAATTGCCAGTTAAAAGTGGCAATTGCCAGTTCAAAGTGGCAATTGCCAGTTCAAAGTGGCAATTGTCAGTTCAAAGTGGCAATTGCCAGTTCAAAGTGGCGATTGCTAGTTCAAAGTGTCAATTGTCAGTTCAAAGTGGCAATTGCCAGTTCAAAGTGGCATTTGGGGACGTCCATTATGTGTCCCTGTAAGGTCTTCCATGGACGTCCCTTGGACATCCTAAGGATGTTTTTAGGATATCAATTTTGAAGGTTTTCTATAACCCATGATCCTCCTAGTCAACAGAAAGTGACATACCAACTAGAATAAATGAAACGAAAAAACATTAATAAATTATTTTAAATTCTGACACAAACATTTACATCAATTACAAACATAATACCTATAGAACAGTATAGAAGTCACGGCTCACAACAGCAATAAATACAGGATATTATATTTTCTCAGATCAACGTATTCTTTTGACTGTAAAAATAACTTCAAATTTCGCCACAACCAAAAATTATGTTTATAAGTTAGGTTAAGAAACCACAAGGCAAGAGATAAGATACAGCACAGGACCACAAATGGCACAAATCACAGACTTCACAGGTTTGACATAAAAGTCTATTTTTGGAAAAAATAATCGAAGAATTGTTAGAGAAATAATAAACAATCAAGAGTGTGATTTAAGTCGCCATCCCAACGACTCGAGACTGTGAACTCACTGAAATATAGACGACAATAAAAGGAACGCAATAAGCGCTCTGTGATTGGTTACCGCAATGGCGGGAAGTTTAAACGAAAAGATAAGAATGAGGCACACGGAGTTGAAAATGCGTAAATTAATAGCAAACAGAATAACCATGCAAAATTGATAACGATATAACGACTATTCATCCAATACTAAATAAGCTCAGTGGAAAATGTATGAAATTGATGACGGAAAATTAAAGCAAAACACGTTTTAAATTTTTGAAAAAGGCACGAAAATAATGTTGTAAGTGATGAATTTAGCCTGAGTTTGGACGTCCTGGGGATATTCGCATCGGACGTTCCGAGTCGTACGTCCCCAGGATGTCCATATTAAGTTCTGGGACGTTCGGACCTAAATGGGACATGAAATGGACATCCTCGAGACGTCCAGTGCTATCTGGGACTACAGTATCAACTGATGGAAATTTTGTTAACGAATTTGACGAATCTCAGGCGTTTCCATCAATATGCATACTTTTCCTGCTGAATATATCTGAATTCCGAAATTGCTAGTCAACGCAAACTCGTAACATAAGAGCGTATCAATTTTCCTTTCGAACAAATCTCCGTGGGTTCCGGCAAGCTCTGGATACAAGTGACGTTAATGTTCCGGTTAGAATTACATCTAATATTGACTTGCAAAATCGGCGTTAAAAGTAGAACAGCACGTCCCTGGACCTGGACGTGCTGGTGGCGGGCGATCCCCGACTTACTCTGATTGATTGGATGCTTTGATACCTTTGGCCTTAATTGCATCCCCGATGTGTTTACATATCCTCCGTATCCCGCATCAACCACTTTAGCAGTGATGAGGGGTGGAGGGTGCATGTTTGGTTTTACGGGTGGAATCGATAGTTACGGAAGTAAAGAGAGATGGTGGATTATGGTTTTGTAGTATAACATTTGTTGAATGAATTTTGCTATCAACAAATGAAATTGGACTGCAACACCGATATTTTTTTTTATGCTTCGAATTTTTCGGTAGGTGCCGCCCTACAGCACTGATGTAACGGTAATTGGGAACTACTTAGCTCCTTGCCAAAAAAAACTTAGGCCCTCCGAACAGAAATACAGTTCTTTCGACGGTAAACACCTGGCTATATACTTGGCCATTCGACACTTCCGACATATGGTGGAAGCAAAACAGTTTCCAATATTTACTGATCATAAACCACTAACTTTTGCTTTCCGTCAAAGTGTCAAAGTGCTAAACGATGCGCGCCACGCCAGTTTTGTCTTGATGTGATTGGACAATTTTCAGCTGACATTAAACACGTTTCGGGTGAAAACAACGTAGATGAGGATGTATTGTCGCGGATCGGAGAACTGGTTGTTGCCCAAGGATTCGAAGACTTCACCGCCCCCCAATCTGCAAAAATTTTACTGATAGATACTTTCTCCAAACTTTCTGTATGTGTTTAGATTGTGGAACTAAAGGATTGCCATTGCTATGACTCTTTTGTTAGATTACACTTTGTCATAAAAATTGGAGATTGCAAAAAGAATAAAAACCGAGTTATATTCAAGTCTTTGGGGTATTACTTTCATATGTTTTGTGCCGGAAATAAATAAAAGGTGAAAGCGCCATTTAAATCAAATTTCAAAAAAAAAATTAATGTTCAAAGTGGTTTGAAAGATGGTATTATGGTTGAAAATTCAAGTCAGAAACTTGTTGATTCTCAACAAGAAACGTATCCATGTGAAGAAAATGAAAATCCTCGACCTGAATTGGAGGGCGTCAATCTTAACAGAGAACATGATTTCAGTATGGCCAAAAACAGAACAAAAAGAACTATAAGACTCCAGATCGATACGGTTATACTCAAGATTGTTGTTATATAAAAAAAATTGTTATTACTTTTTTTTGGTGCGGGAGAATGTTATATATTAGAATTCACCTTGTATGAACTAGTTTAGATTGTGGAACAAAAGGATTGCCGTTGCTATGACTCTTTTGTTAGATTACACTTTGTCAAAAAAATTGGAGATTGCAAAAAGAATAAACACCGAGTCATATTACAGTCTTTGGGTATTACTTCAATATTTTATAGTAAGGATTCTTTGAACCATGTCTGCCACCATTTTTCGGTGTCTTTTTTGGTTTCGGAAGCGGTTTTCCAAAGAAACGAAGCAACTCCGGACATATGTTCACGAAAACTTTTTTTTTTAAATCGACCTGACGAATTACCCTCTGTAGTTTCGAATTTTTTTTTTTTTTTTTGAAAAACGCGAAACAAAGAAAATCACAGAGGAAAACGGTGGGAGACTTGGCCCAAAGAATCCACACAGAAAGTTTGGAGAGAGTATCGATCTGTAAAATTTTTGCCGATGGCACTCTAACTATAACTTTATTATAAAATGAACAAACACACTTTTATCTACTCAAATATATTAAGTTTTCGATTTCAAAGGTTGTGAATTTTTTTATGGTTTTTAACGAAAAATTTCGTTGATATATTCAATGAAAGTTTATTCGATTTAATGGATATAATCTTCATGTGATTTATTCAGAATTGGCTCAGGGTATACATGAACTGTATAATATCTGGCTAGTACTGAAATTCATTCTAATATAGACTGTAGACCAACCGTTCCAAGATATTTTTAGAAACAGGAATTCTAGTACGTAACTCTCTAGAACCATATTGTCATGGGATTCACGATATGCTGACGTTGAATTGATGCCTTGGGATGTTTTTAGCGCACCGAGCTGTATTACAAGGTGTTCCAAAATGTTTGCACCAGTGTTTGGCAAGAGCGCAAGAATTTTAAACGTTCAACTGTCAACACGAGCTCATTGAGTATGGATTTCTATAATTAGTATTTCGAATGAATAACTGAGATGTGATGACAATGGGACGTGGCAAATGGCTTGGATAAATCATCGACGTTAGCGTGTTTGGCTGAGACCTTTCCGAGATTTTTGGCTCGTGTTACGAATATTTTTATTAGATCGTTACAAAGTTGCCCTGGTACTAATGATAATTTACAAACTTATTCCTTCTATCAACTGTGCACATTGCAATCATCAATTGAATAGAAAAAAGTGGAAGAAATAGATAAAAAAAATAATACGCTCCGGATATTGGATCTTAGAAGCAATTTGTGTATTTAGAGCACAAAGTGATGGATTTCCGCTCGACAAAAAGAGTTAACGCGTAACGCAAAGCGGAGTGCAGTAATCTTCGACAAACACAGATCTCAGATACAGAAAAAACACTCGATACATTATAGATCATACATTATTAGCTAATAATAATATTCATTTCATTCATTATCTATTAGATTAAAATTGAAGGTACAATTTTGACAATTTTTGATAGATATAAGTAAGTAGCCAAAGTTGGTATCCATATTACTGGCAATACATATACATATCTCCAACACATAAAAAAAGAAAAAGTGCTAGTCCAAGATCTACACCCCGGTCACTGGCATGACGTGTAGAACCTCCAATCAGACACAGATACAGACACCTTCAATATATTGAGTTACACGTTACTTTTATACCTGACAAGCCGGCAAATCGGAAACATCTGAATAAGCCAGCGTTTTATAAAAAAATCGACCGTTAAAGCAAGCGCGGATCCAGCCCTCGATTAAAGGGGGGGAGGTCCTGGGATTTAAAATCAACAAAGAGTAAGTTATGATACCATATATTTTTATATATCATAGAGAGAAAATATCAGAGTGCTTTTCGATTTTTATTTATGCTGAGAAGAACAAAAAAAAAACTGAATAATTTGATAATTACACTAACCCATTTAGACCGTCAGCTAGTGACAGATTTAGGTGCCCCATTTTCGCATATAAGCCTCGAATAGGGTTGAAAAGTATATCGATTTGGAGTAAAATGAAGATATTTTTACGTATTTTTTGTATTCACGGTACGAAACTACAGAGGGTGATTCGTTAAGTCGTTTTGAGAAAAAAAGTTTTCATGAACATATGTTCGGAGTTGCTTCTTTTCTGAGATACAGGGCATTGATTTTTTTTTTCAAACGCCTTTGTATCTCAGAAACGAAGCAACTCCGGACATATGTTCATAGGAACTTTTTTCTTTAAGGCGACTTAACGAATCACCCTCTGTAGTTTCGTACCGTAAATAGAAACACGAGGGAAACAAATAAGCACTGTTCTGAAAAATCGAATTTCTCGGTATGTTATCCCCAGGAGCCACTCGTAAAAATATCTTCATTTTACTCCAAATCGATATACTTTTCAACCCTATTCGAGGCTTGTATGCGAAAATGGGGCACCTAAATCTGTCACTAGCTGACGGTCTAATTAAATATTCTGAACTTTGTTTTTGGGACTTTATGTAGGGATGTATACAGAAGATTGTTTTATTTAAATTACCAAGTCAGCTTTTCGTTTTTCTATATTTTTAAACTGATACCCGAATATACCAATACACATGCCTGTCATACTAGACTTTTCTTATTAACCAATAATGACAATTTTTTAACCCATAATGAAAATAAAATATTTTCATGTAAGTAATTCTATATCCTTGTATCTGAAAATGTGTTCCTGATCGACAATGTGTACATTAAAAACGGGTGTATACAGGGTGTTCCAAATTAAGTCGGCACCATTGCCAACTCCGTTATTATTGATGACACGAATTCGGTTAAATGGGCAAACTAGTAGCATTTTTAATGGCCTTCTCGACGCCGAAAACAAAAAAAAATTGACAGTCGCGTTTTCGAAATATTTCATAAAATGATATTTTTTTAAATGGAACACTCTATATTTCATCATGCATTTCGACTCGTAACTACATTCTCTTATAGAGTGTTCCATTTAAAAAAATATCATTTTATGAAATATTTCGAAAACGGGACTGTCAATTTTTTTTTTGTTTTCGGCGAAGGGAAAAATGCTACTAGTTTGCCCATTTAACCGAATTCGTAGCATCAATAATAACGGAGTTGGCAATGGTGCCGACTTAATTTGGAACACCCTGTATACTGAGAAGTCTACCTGATCAATAAGTAAATTACAACTGCAATGTTTATGTTTATGAATTTCTAAGTATTCTAAATAATTCAGTTTCCTAACTTCGCTGGCTAACTTTACATTAGATGACTGACGAATTTATTGTAGATCTAGAATCGTGATCACAAAAACACAACCGCCAAGTGAAATGAAACGAATGAGTGGTGGCACGAGTTTGTAGAACGTTTTCAACTCAACTGAAAAATTACTCACTGCTTTACTGTCGGGAAAACGTTTAAAATAACTAAAGTTGTCAGTTAAACGTTTTTAGAACGTTTTAACTTTTTTTGCATTAAATCACTGTATTTATTTCATTCCAGCATCTTTTTACAATTTATATTTTTTCAATGTATCTCACTAATCATGAAATAAACACATATGCATAATTATTATTCAATCTGGAAACAACTAATGAAGATCCTTTAAAAACAAAAAAACATCGTAGTAGAAACATGTCAACATTCAAACAACGTATTTACTACCCGAACCCCAGGGTAAAGTAAAAGGATTTATTAATTAAATTCATATCAGTAAAGTATATTTACCGTACTCTCATACCCAGTAATTAAAAGTGCCTCTCAAACAGTTTCACCCTTTCTGTAAACACCCGGTTGCACGAGTTTTCATCTCTCCCAGTTGCGTAGAGTGAGTAAATCATCAAGGGTAATTGCCAAGAATCTGCAACATTCTTCCTGTTTTTTTTTATATTTTTACAAATTTTCTCCAACAGGTTGGATTTAAACTTTCTAAAATCGGTTCAAAAAGCAACTACAATGGAACACCGAATTGACCGAAGAGAGAAAATTCCGCTGTGCCCAGTAGGATTGGAACTGCTGGAGACTAACGTCCGATTTTCTGCCACGATGGTCTTCACTTCTTCTTTTCCTAGTCGATGACTCCACCAAGATCGGGGTCTTTCTCTCGGTCTTTTTGGATCTTCTCGTCATTGCAGTTATCATCTTATTGGCGCAATTCTACAGAATGTCGCTTTCTCCTTTTCTGATGTTCATCCGCCAAATGATCCAGCATGCTTCGTGTTATTTGGGGTTTTTGAACTGCAAAAATTATTTGAGAGCTGCTGGTCAGTTCAAATGGACTATACCTTCATACAAGTATTTGTAGAAGTGCTCTACTCATTTGACAATAGCCAACTGCACTCGCCTAATGACACTTGCGTTCAGCTTTACTGAGTGTCTTTCTGGAGTATTCGGTGACCTTCACCTGTCCGCTCTGGATCTGAGACGAAACTTCCACGTTGCTGTATTCTGTGCCAAAATTAACTTATCACAGCTTCTTTCAGTCTCCTGAATGACTCTTGGTATTTCTCAGGCCACTGGTATCGTGTTTGGTCTTCCGTCTGGTAGGTGGTTTAGCGATGCTAGCAAATCCCACCCTACATCGCTGATAGTGGGTGCAGAAACGTAGAGATTTCTAAAGCTGGTGTTAGTCTTTCAGAATTTTCCTTTACTCAAAAACAACATGACCGAGATGGCATATTTCATTCTATAACAGACGGAAGTATTTGAGGCACGCTCAACTATTTTCCAGTACCATTTTCGTCAATCTCTTGAATATCGCTGGAGCATAATAGATGCCAAATGGCAATAATCCTGAGCCCATCTGAAACATGTCTTTTATCGATCTTCTGGAGTTAGTTCTACCTGAGAAAATCCTAGAATCTACTAACGTGTCGAAGGTGTCATCTTTTTTCGAGAGAAGGTAACTATCTCTGTCGTACAGGTTGTTTAGTTGACGATAGTCCACGCAAAACTTGTCGATGTGTCTACCTATATGATCTATCTACTGTTTTTTTTCTTCCGTCCGTTTTTGTCTGGTAATTCATCACGTTACTCTTTCAAAATCTCCGAAATTTCTCTTCTTTTCTTAACTTTCTTCTTTTAAACTCAGTTTCATTATTGAACACGATTGTCTACAGAAACTTTTGATAAATAAGTTTTGCTTCGAATCGGTGACTTTCAAGTCCAAAAGATGCACTTTCCTCGAGAATATTGTGTCTTTCAGAGTTTCCAAATAATTAAATGTTTTTGGTTCACGAGATGTTAGTCTACTTTAGTACTTAACAACAAACACTTTACTTTTTCATGAGATTTTTTTTATAATTTCTAAAACAATTCCATTGGTGAACATTTGTTTGTATCACGGCTCACCAGTCTATTTTGTGAAAAAAATTATGAGTCTGTTTCCTGGTAGTACGGAGACTTTGTGTTCTTCTCAAAAAAATAATTCTCATCGCATTGCCGACACGAATTATAATAAAAATGCAATCAACAATCAGTCAATCAATTTTTGTTCAATCCTGATCTACAATTACTTCCATACTGTGTTTGATATAATTTTTATTGTGTTTAATAAAGGGTATTATAGTAGGGACTGCGCCTACCTATAGTCTAGTTCCTGAATTGTAGATAGTGACTCATCGTACATTTTCAGATTTTTACGGGATTTGAAAGTGCGGGGGAATGTGAGAAAGTGGCAAAGTAAAACTTGATTTAAAACCCAAGTACCTAGCTGATTTCTGTTCCATTTCTTGTCCTTCTTCATATGAATTATGAACCGTAATTCCTATGAGTCATTATCTACAATTTAGGAACTAGACTATAAGCCATGCTTGTAGCCTACCTCTATAAATATAATTGCAGCTTAGTTTTTTAAAACAACTTGAATGCTAGAAGAGTAACTGAGAAATAAACAACAATAATGAAGTAGAAAGGGATCTGTGACTGAGAATAATCTTGAAATTTTGGAGAGTGCGACAATTGTCTTAGTGTTGAGATTAAGAGATTACATCATTCAATTATCAAACATGCTTTCACGGTGCTGGTAGTCGCTGCTATAACAGATTTTTTCTTCAGGTCATTCTTGTTTCCTATGTTTCCTATGCATTTCAGTTATAGAGGTATGGCATTAAAGGGCTTGGGTACAATTTAGAAGATCGCCTGCACACATATTTTTAACTCTAATACTGGACTTTTTACTTCAAATCTTATGATTGTTGATCACCTGTTATAACAAAATCTCAGTGTGCATCACTTAATCCTCCAACCACTAACCCATAAGTGACCAAGCCATTCGGCGACATTTTTACCAAATTCATCTTAATACTCCGACATCTATCCTGCTGGTAAGTTTATTAGTCCGTATCCTCCGGGTTAGCCGCAAACCGCGTTGGGACGCCTGCTGGATCCTTGTTTGCAACACTAATTATTATTCATAAACCCCAGACCGTGTTGACCAGTCCGAGCCTTGTCGAAATTAATATCACCCACTTTACATGGCTGTTCTCGGATTAGATCCTCTGTGAACCTTCTCAATACATCTCACGTCCTCGAAGACCAATGTAGTGGGGAAATTTCAAATCCACAAAGGTTAACAACATTATTACATGAATTGAGTGCACATGATTTATTCTGGGCATTTAACTATAACTACCTTACAATAAGTGTGAGACTGAGATTGAATTGGAAGTTAGTCCCCACTTGAAAGTGTGGAGAGGTATTGGAAGAGCATAATTATTTAATATCTATTGGTTGCCTGCTCGTCAGATGATCCATTTTCAGCAGATTGATTGCTACAAAAATTATGATCTAACAAAACATGTTCACGCTATCTTATGACAAACTGTCTGCCTGTTTGACCAGTAAAAGTGCTGAACAGATAAAATATCAGCATTATACGAACATTTACTAGGAGCTATCTGCCTTACTGGCGCTCCCAGCTACGTAGTTTTGTTACGGATAGGTGCTTCGTTATCTCTACTATCACTCTTGAAAATTATATCCCCTCACACCTAAAGATGTACGGCGCAATGATAAAATTTGTCTGTTGTGATGACGCGCTGTGATGCCTCTTAACCCAAGCAGAAAAAAACGTGTTCAATATCTTTCGACAAGAATCAATGCATCCGAAAGGTTAACAGCCCAGGAAGATCGATCGACGACAGGGTCTATTTCTGTAACTATTTAAGACGACGTTTAAGAATTCTGCATAGTTATCGGCAGTGGCTTCCTTGCCAGGTTGCGAGATAAGGTCGTCTTTATCGCGTTGGCCTCGACGCAGCTTAATGGCATTCAGCGGTGATTGACGAGCTTGTTGCTAATGTGGGTTTCCAATGATAGATTCAAGCAAAGCCTGTTACAGTGAATGAACATCGTGTTTGCGTTCGGGATGATTTTCGAAGATGCTGGGTTTTGTCTGGTTCTGAGAAGTCGGTTTCGATACTCTTCAAATGTAAATCTCCCGACTTTGACTGAATTGAAGAATATAGAAGTGGGTATTCACTCACGTAGATTTCAATCTAATATTCAACACTTTCACTGAATTCAAATTCTTAATAAAGTTGCAATGAAAATTAAAAATGTTGCGTACTTTAGTATTTTCTTTTCAGACTTTCGTAGATTAATTATGCTTCCCTTGATGATGTCTATTTCATTCTCACTTAATCCGTATATCCCCCTAATAGCACAATTATGACCAATGGACAAGAAAGCATTTGTTACTCTACTGTAAGTTAACGTTGGTAACCATACTGTAAATTTACAACCAAAATAAGCAACTTCAAGCAAATTTGCAAAAATGTATATGCTGGCAGTTTGCGTTTGCAACCTCACCGTAGTCATGACAAAATTAAAAAGCTCCTAGTAAGTTAACAAATATTTATTTGCTGGAATTCAACATTTGTAACTGTACTGGAAGTCTACAGTACCGGAAAAATTTCATCTTGGGTATGGTGGTTTTATGAGAGCGTGAAGAATAGCTTGTTATATATTGAGAGAGCATTACAATTTCTCCTCTACTCGCTCGAGGAAGGAGTATCAACATCAACGTAGGCTGTTAATTCGTCGGGCGAGGTAACAGGCAGTATTGTGCAGTATTTGGACAATATTGGTACAATATTGTGAAAATATCCGCAAAATATTCAAATAATAATATTGGCGAGAAAAAAAAAGTGAACAATCGGCGATATTGGTACAATATTTAAAAAATAATATTCTCGAAGCAAAATATTGGCAAAATATTAAAACGTAATATTGGCGAGATAAAATTATAATTATTTCGGGATATTGGCACATTATTACTTGGACATTATACAAATAATATTAGTGAAATATTGAGAAAGCAATATTGGCCCCAAAATATTTAGAGATATTATATTGGTAAAATATTCAAAGTGAATATGTTGCCTTGAAAACATTGATGAAATATTTCCAGAAAATGTCGAATGATTTAAAAATTCTACAATTTTGTTTCTACTTCAATTTACCACTGAGTAGATTGACTTGTAAACGCATTGGGAGAAGCCTTATTTAATATATGTTACTATTATTCAGCTGTTGTTCCATATGTGGGGCCATCTAGCGGTTTCTTACCCAAATTCAATCATGATTAATTTCAATATTGTTTACTGAATATTCGGCCAATATTAAAATTTCAATCCTAGTGATAAATGTATTTTGTAATATTGTATCAATATTGTCTTACAAATATTGGGGTAAGGTTGTCGTAACAATCTCAATCAATTTCGGGTCAATATAATTTTTAGAATGTGGATTAAATAATATTCCACCAATGTGCTATCAAACTTGGATATACAATATTGATTTTTATCTTTTAAATCGATATGAGAGTAATATTGAAATCGCAATATTGGAGCTAGATGCTGGAAACAATATGTAGGCAATATCACTCTATCGATATTGGTAAAAATTGTTGAATAAATATTGATCCAATATTTCATGAAACAATATACATTCAGAAGAGGTTGAGCCAATATTCCACCAATATTATTAATGAAATATTGTTTTTCCTATATGAACCCATATGGGTTTTACATTTACAATATATCCATATTGGCCCAATATGAAAACAAGATTCAGCCAACATGAGGTGCTACCTGGGTTGTTCCTCGCGTAGATTTCTGTCTATACCCCAGGTGAAAAGTTTCCGATACTGTATATCAAAATCAATCAATTTTCTGAAAAGTTTTGAATTGAAACCATTACAAATGTAATAATATGAGGGGGAAGATCTGTTGTTTGCAGGACAGTTGCTGAACGTTGGCTGCAATAGATGTAACAACTTTACAGTTGCTCTTGATAGGTTTTTGAAAACTTTATGTAAGTTCTCCTTGCTTAGTGGGAGACGATATGAGGAAATACCTAATTATTATTTTTCCTGTATAGAAGATGATATTACATATATCAGGATCTTAATTTTTGTTACACATCTCGTAAATACCTAATTTAATTGGTTTTTGTACATCATCAGCTTAGCGAATCCTTAATAGAATTTCTGAAAACACCAACAAAGCAAAAACTCCAAAGTAATACCCCATTAAAACGAAATTTCCAAAATTACGTGTCATGTTGAACGGGTCGTAAGAAAGATATTAAAAAACTTGGAAAAGTAATCATAATGGTGGTATATTAGAGAAGGGCGCGGGAAACGGCTACGAGGGTCGGAAAGTGTAGCGAGTTTGTTAAAACTGTTAACGAATCCTAAAATCCTTTAAAAAGTGGTTCTAACTTTATAAAGTCTCGAGATTCGATAGAGTGCGCGGCCGGTATAAAAATTAAGCTTCGCACAGCATCGGGGCGTTCATTACCCCACCGCATAACCATAAAAAACGCCTCGAGACAGAGCGGGTTTTCGCAGAAGTTTTTATTCTGGTAATGCTTGGCTCATGAACTGGAATAAACAGGAAAAGTGAATGCATTTATCATTTAACATAATAACAGAAAAGAATATATTACTCAAAAATGAGCCTATCAAGTGAGAAAACAGATGTCCTGCCATACCAGGATTGCTTACTGCAATAAACCTACACAATAGGAATGAATTTGGGTAATAAATCCAGTAAAACACAACTACTATCCTGCCTAATACCTCGACGAACGTTGAATTACATCCAATGAATTTTCGTGCAGAGTTCCTACAAGCCTATCTCCGCAATTGCTAGTTGCATGTAAATAAATGTTAATTGAAACATTTGGACCAACTACAGATCGAATTCTGGTTTCTTACCCTCATCAGTATAGGGTAGGTCTCTGCAGACAATAACTAATGTCTGCAACACAAATCGTCCAATTATCAATCCATGTCAAGGCAAAAGCTGAGACTACTTTTCGTCTCTCTTGTGAGTTCTCTGCTGCTTCTTATGAAACTATACTTATCTCCGAGCATGTCGAGAAGACAAATGCAGCAAAAAGTCTGGTGCTGCTCATAGCTGAAATCTGGCAAAGCTGTTTTTGAATGTCTACTTACTACACTTGCTTCCCTAATCACTTGGAATTCCCCGCCAGAAACTGCATTTACTTTGACTGACGTTTCGTTTTTGAGCGCTTTCTGAATCATTCTCTTGAAAATATCTTTTCAGTCTGTCATGGAAGCCGACGGGTCCTTGGGTTTTAAATTGGTGATGATTGATGATTCCAGTGCGCATTCTAGAATCAAATGCTGACATGGATTCATTCTAATGAACTCTCATCTTTGATGTTTCTTTCTGTTCCTTCAGTCCGGCACCTTGCTTCTGCATTACTTCAAATTGGGCTTTCAGAGACTTGATATCATGGAAAGAAGTCAGTAGTTTCTGTTTCTTCCCTACGGACTTTCCTTTCTCCGACATTCCAATAGCCCCTATTTAATAATATCCTCACCGTATGTGGATGATATTATCCCTAGGAGAGCTGCTACAATGCTTTATCAGCTCGCTGATTGAAGACATCGCTGGAGGTACCGCTGAAGACACGTCTGCACTCTTCGACAAATAGAACCACACGTGCTACCACACTAGTCTTTTCGAAAATGTACGTATCGCAGGAGGTATCGCTGGAGGCAGTAGTGGCGTATACAGAAATCAGTTTTGGGGGGGGCAGAAGCTTAATATAAGCTATAGTATTGACTATATATACTAGTGCTTAGGATCGCACGTTAAAAGTTAAGACCCTCGTCATCCCTAGCTCGCACAAGTCTTTCGAAGACTTCTGAGGGTTGATCGTAGGGGTTCAGCCGGATGACGATTAGAACAATTTTTTTAGAAGTGCCTGTATGTAATATTTTAAACTTTCTTAATGAAACCTGTTGTTTCTTATTTAAAGAGAAAATAAAAAGGGATCTACTAAAAAATATATAATGAATAACAAAATCAACAACAAAATAGTAACTGAAACATTCATTCAAACTTTAACCAACAAAACAGACTCTAAATTAAACTTTAAGTGTATTCAAACATAAAATAAAAGGTTAAAACAAGAAAACACTCATAAAATAATATCCAGTTTTCTTGTCCTTGTTGCGAGAGAATCTAATACTTCCTCGGTATCTACAGTTACATCTGGGTAAATATATAACATGGCAAGGCCATTTAGTCTATCATTTGCCATTGAATTTCTAATATATGTTTTCAATAGTTTCATTGCTGAAAATGTCCTTTCTACACTAGATGTGGAAACGGGAATACTTCAAAATATGGTTAAAAGCACATAAATATTTGGAAAAATAGTGTTATTGCAGAGTTCTAAAGCCTCTATAGCAGATTGTGGGTAATTATTATCCTTGGCAAACATATTGTACCATAGCTTGAATTCTCCTTCCTGAACCGGATATGAATCAGTTTCCAAGTCTTTGTGGTAGAACTCACAAAGTTGCTTAAATTTAGTAGTTTGGTTTTCAATTTTTTTGGTACTTGATGGAATAAGACACTGGAATGATCCTAGAATATTTTTGTGTTGTAGGAAACGTTCTGTAAGTTGTGTTATTGTTTGGTCCAGAAATGGAACAAACACCGATATTTTGAAATATAGTTCAGGAGAATTAGTATCGATGTTTGTTCTTTGAGTTTGTCTAGCACTTATTCGGGGTATTGTTATTTCCCTATTAAAAAATTTCAGGCAGATCGTTTTGGCTTCTGTTAACTGTCGCCTGTCGCATCACTTCCGTTCGGCGCTCATCAGCTGAAGTATCGAAAGTTCAGGTCATGTACATTGTTGCCATATTATTTGAAAATCTGCAGACATCCAGAATTTTTCTTGGGGGGGGGCAATTGCCCCCTTGCCCCCCCTATGTATACGCCACTGGGAGGCACGTCTTCACTATTCGACGAACAGCAGTAGAATGGAAGAATTACTCCTGTTACCACACTTGTCTTTGTTTTGAAGATGTGCGTATTGCAGGAGACACATCTGCACTCTTCGACGAACGGCAACAGAATGATTTACTCTTGTTAGCACACTGGTCTTATTCGAGATTGTATGCATCGCAGGAGAAACTCTGAAGGCACGTCTGCATTCTATATGTGAGGGCATATCAACCAAACTCGTACCCGACTCCTACGTATCCGCCCTCCACAATTTTTACATAAATAATGTGTGAAATGAAACGCTACTGGATACTATTCTGGCGGTTCTGGGGACAGCTCGTGACTGTTCTGGAGAAAACTCTGGTGGTTCTGGAGACTGCTCTGGCAGTTTTGGAGGGCTCCGGAGGTTCCATCGATTATTTCGGCAGAATCATCATTTGCCGGTTCTTGTACGAAGTTAGACCGCTCAGCGGACTCAGGAACTTGAAAAGTAGTGGGGGTGATGTGTTCACTCTAAACCGAAGGTTATAAATAGAAGTGATGTACGAAAAACATTCAGTTGTCATCCAGACTTCGTACTATCAACATCGTCCAACTGTTCGAGTTAACAAGATGAAAACTCGTGTATATTGTTAAGAAACATTTCAATGGTTGAAGAGTTTGATGAATACCCATGTTGGTATGTTGATTCGTGGGATCAAATATGAGAAAATATCAAAACAATACGAAAAAGACAATTGTTCAAACAATTAGGGAAATAGAGAAAAGAGAGCGCTTCGAGAGAAATCTTGAGAGGGAGAGGCAGAATGAGACACGTTCGTTGAGATTTCGGAATCGCCTGCAACAAGAGTAAAGGACGCAATTGAGGAAAGCGCATCCTTAAAAGTGTTACGGACTGGGGCAATGAAGGAAGATCAGGATGCATGCTTCCGGGCGAGGACACGCACGATGTATATCCTGTATTGTTCGGTCTGGAGAACTCCGAGGACGAACAGCGAAAGAAGGCGTCCAAGATGGAAAAAACGAAGTGCGAGAGGTCTGGAGGTAGATCCAAGGAAACAAAACGGAATAAACAAACACACCATCGGTCCCAACTGCGTACAGCAGTACACCGGCGGAACGCAAAGCGAAAGCACTAGTCCTGGCGGTGGGTGATATGGAGGAAAGAAAAAACGATCAATGAAGAGCTGGACTGCTATGAGGAATCTATAAAGGACAAGAGGACAAGACGTAGGAGGGACCCAAACAGATGTTGACGAGATAGCTGAATAGGACCTCGTGGACTTTCAGGGAATATCCAGGATACTGGATATGGACTAACCAGAGGAGGGGTACAAGAACACACAGCTGCAAATGGGCGGCCTACTGAAGGCCAGTGACAAGGCAGTTGTAATCGACGGAAAACAAGCAGTTGCTGAAAAGTACCTATAAGGACTGAGGGAGAGGTACCCTCTGAAATTACGGAAATTATGGAGACAGCATCGAACGGAGACAAAGAATACCTAAAAAAATGAGATAAAGTCGATGAGAAGCAAGGGGAACGGCAACGAAAAAAACAAGTCTTTGCAGCAGTGGCAGACAAGGTAGGTGGAATGAACGCCATGGATCTTTTCTATAACACTATGAATGAGCTCATGCAAACGCCACGGAGCGAGGGCAGGAATGGGCTGCAGGTCGTGATTCGCGAGAACGATCCTGGAGGGGACAGCCAGGAAGCACGATGTGACAATAACCATCCTGACCGCCACAGACCCACGAGCGAAAGTTCGGAAGACAAAACAGACCCGAGAGGAAAACTGCGCCATCTCAATAGAAAGTGGAAAAAAGTCCTATGCTGAACTGGTGAAAATAGTGAAGGACGGACTGACAGGAGAGAAGACTGGAGTAAAAATCACCAGGATATGAAACAAACGACCCGCAGGTGAAGTTGGCCAGCAATAAGTCCATCATAATTGTAACCGGCATGGAGATAACGACAACGGACGAGAAAATAGTCAATGCGTTAGCAAAAGCAGCGGGTACAGACGCTGGGATAATAGATATAAAACATACTAGGACTGGGCAATATGACGAGCTTACAACAATCGTAGAAATATCAAAATACACGGTGGGCAGTATACTGAAAAAGGGAACATACACATTGGTCTCCCGCAATGCCGAGATGCTACAGATGCCTAGATTTTGGGCATAGAACGACGGACTACCGGGGGAGGATAGGACCATACTGTACTCAAAAATATACAAGATTAGACGGTGTCAAAAAACATATGCTCAGAAAACATGGCAGCAATAGCGGACAAAAGGAGATAAATGGATGATGGACTGTTCGGAATTTAGAATAGAACATCCCAAGGTTCTCCCTTATGTCTCCGAAACCGGAACTCTGTTACGCTCTAGGAACTTTTGCTGCTGTATTTCAGACAGAAATGTTTGCCATACTCGCCTGTGTAAGAGAAAATCTCGACAGAGGCTACAGCGGCCACCAAATTACGATATGCACCGACAGCCAAGCGGCGATCAAGGCTCTCACATCATATAGAGTCACCTCTCTGCTGGTGTCTGAATGCATCGATGAGCTGCAAAGGCTATCTTCCGCCAATGAAGTAAAGCTACTTTGGGTCCCTGGTCATACCGGAGTATGGAAAAGAACGGGCTGATTATTTGGCCAAAGGTGCGAAAAGCCCAACGATTGGAACATAACCTATCTTAGGAGTTTCTAGATCATGGTGCGTCTCAACCATGAAGGAAATTGTAGAAATAAAATTCCAGGACACATGGAAAGATGCACCGGGCATGAGACAATCGAAACTCCACATCGGAGGCCCTAGACTCTGCCCACACTCAGCAGAAAGGAAATCAGATTAGTGACAGGGCTCCTGACGGGACACTGCCATCTCAACAGGCACATCAGCATTTTGGGTTTCACGGATGATATCGAATGCAGGTGGTGCTTGAAGGATGAGGAGTCAGCCACCCACATCCTCACGGAAGTGGCCAATACGGGAAGCACACCTCGGGAGCATCGTACTGAACCCGGAAAGTGTGAGGGAGGTATCGGTTAGAAGGCTGGACTATTTCGCTCGCGAGAGGCTAACTTCAAAACTGAACCATCTACCAGTGGTGGTGCATAACGGGCCCGATTGAGAGGCCTACATGCTTATGGCTCCGTCCGCCCACATACTTTATTCTACCATCTATCTTGATCTTACCTGACAGGTGACTTTAAGATATATTTCTGAGAACAATCTTAGGTTATTTGAATCGTGTAGCTGGAGAGAACAAGATGATAGTTTTAGCTGGAGGGCATCTCTCAAGAAACTGCTAACCGTAAAAGCTGCAACTAAAATGGGTTCTGATTAATCTCCAATAGTTGTGTTGGATTGGAAATCGGTTATTTATATTTTATAGGGATAAAAACTGAATAATAATGAAGATAGAAATAAATAATTGAATAAGGAAATCGAAAAAGTACTTGAGCCGAGGTTATAACCAAAATTTTGTCAAGTTTTTTGAACAAATTTTCACTCATCTCAAGACCGTCCCTGTGTTCCTCAGCCAAGCCGATTCCATTATACTTTCCGCGGGCTGTTAATCTTGGAAAGTAAAACTTATGCAAACGAGGCCGCCGCGTGGTTTTACAAGGGACGTAATTTCGAGTCGACTCGAATCGGGGGCGGCTGCGGTGGAGCCGTACGTCGCTTGTTTTTACATCGCATCATCCAAGACGCCCGTCACACACATACCCGCCGTACAATACAAGATTTATCTCCTCTTCATAAAGGACTATCCGGGATTCTTCTTGCGTTTTCGCTGAAAATCTCGCGGGATTTGATTAATGGACTCCGCTTGATTCGAAAGTATACTGAAGTGAAATTTATTATATTAACGGAAGAGATAGCGGATCCGGTGCGGAGTTGGTAATGCGAAGGGGTGTGATTTTAGATGGGGTGAATCTGCCATACCTATATTATAAGAACATTTATCTGCTTTGAGGGTTTTTAAAATAAAAGCTCTTCTCACCCACTCCATTGGAGTTTTATGCAACGGTGAACTGGAAAAATTGCTACAGTTTTTGTGACTGATTCAAACTCAATTCCAAGATTTTCGGGATATCTCGAGCGATTAGAATTTCAGTGTCTGGTTTTCATAACAATGAATAAAATAGATATGTAGGATATCCGGATAACAGGCATAGTTCTATAAAAACATTGCAAATTCCATCATCAGCTCTTCAAGAGCATTTTACCAAGTTCTGACTGATGGAGGAAAAGATGTTGAAATCATAGATTTATCCAGTTTGATGAAAAATTACTCAAAACGGGGTCATTTACAGCGTAAAGATATAATTCAAACTCGTTTAGTGTTCCTATCAAACTCTTCAATTTTGGTATTCTGCATAATCAAGTTTATAATTGTCCACTGTTTGACAGTATAAGTAAGAACTGGCTCAAGGAAAAAAAAGTAATGATGCTCAACTGAAAAATGCAGGTATTAGAATGATTTATCTCGAATAAATAAAAATCTTTGCGGTTTTTTCAAGAAACTCAACATGAACAAAAATCGGGTTTTTTAAAAAACAAGTTTTAAATGCAGAAATCTGCATTGGTCACAATGAGCTTGTCAAGAGAGAAACAAGATATCCTGCCCTACCAGGACGACGCTCAATGCCATAATCCTATACAATAGGAATAATTGGGTCGAAAGTCCATCAGGAAACAACTACTTTCCTGGCTAATACCACGACGAACGTTGAATTACATTCAATGAATTTCCGTGCAGAGTTTCTACAAGGATGTTTTCTCAATTGCAAGTTGCATGGAAATGTTCATTGAAACATTTGGACCACCTATAGATCGATTTCTGGGTTTTTGTCCTAATCAGTATACGGTAGGTCTCTGCAGACAATATCTTATGTCTGCAACAAATGATTCAACAAAATCCTAGCGTTCATTGAACAATGGGCGCCATCTCAACTCCAGCCCCTCAATCAAAGCTATACCCAAAACTTGCGTGATTGATTCAACCACTAATACAAATGAAGGAATCTGCATTGTTCACAATGAGCTTATTACAACCGAAAACAACAATTTTTCTGGCTAATACCACGGCGAAGGTTGACGTACATCTAATGAATTTCCGTGCAGAGTTCATACAAGGATGTGTTCGCAATTGCTAGTTGCATGGAAATGTTCTTTGAAACATTCGGACCACCTAAAGATCGATTTCTGGGTACTTGCCCTCATCAGTATAGTAGGTTGTAGGTTATAGGAAATCTTAACGTTGAACATGACATCAGTCAAGTTACGACGCTGTCACAACGTTTACCTAATCGACTACAAGTGGTGAATATTCTGGAGATGGGTATAACGTTTTAAGAAAGTTTAAGTGACAGTTAAGTTGATTACGTTTTCGCCGAGTCGTCTTCATAACTAACATTCTGTTTGTTGAATTACCTGACAGAAAGTGTATATTGTATAGTAAAGAAAGAAGGACTACAACGATCCTTACCTAACTTTCGAATTGAAAATAAAAAGAGCTTCAAAATATAATGCTTTCTCTAACAGGAAAAAAATATGTGCCAACAAGTGCCAACCTGAATAAAGGGATATTAAGGAAAGCAACTACTTTTTCAGAGGAACAACTGTTTAGACATCAGGAGAAACAACTTGATCATGACCTTAAGAAACAGCTCGATAACATAGAACAACTGAGGGAGAGGTGCGTTACAAAATATGGAGCGCCATGAGTTCCTTAGTTGTAATTGGTTCAGTTTTTGGTCGGATAAGCAACTCCAGTCGTGCTTCGTGTATGAAGTTAGTGGTCTGGCAGACTAACGTTAAATATTCTCAGTTATCTGACATCCAAGGTCGCGTTGACCACTTTTATACTTCTACGCCATATTGAAATTATAATTCTATTTGGCCGGCCGTTAAATCATTGGGACGTAAAACAACAATTACAAAAAATCATAAAGCGTCATTTTAGTTTCCTAGAAATAATTCATAGGTATCACTTCTATAGGTTTTTCGGGTTTCCCTACAGTTGAAAATCAGTAAGTTGCCCCGGAGCGCCACGGAAAATAATAATAATAATAGCCGCCCTCTACAAGCACAGGCTATGCCTTTGGGTAGACTCTACGAGTATTTATGAGGGAGTATTATTATTATTATTATTATTATTATGTCTTGGCCGAGAATATTAATGATTTTGAGAATTTTCGACAGGTCGGGTTTCTTTATTCTCTACAATGATCAGATATGCGTTTTCCAAATTTTGGTGTCTTTGACCAAAAGAGCATTGTGGAAAATTGTTGAAATGAAATTTATAAACAACGTTTGATTGTAGTTCAGTAATGGCTTTTGATTTTGAGGGCGCAAAAACCTTTTTTGCGAAGGTGTTATCGTTCAAATTTCGCCAATAAAGAAGCTATAAGGATTTTATATTACACTCTAGTCAGATCGAAACTTAAATTTGGATCAGAAATTTGGTTAGGGTAATATCAAACCACCCTTTCTGAAGAAGAAAAAATTCTTAACAAATTCTTGAGGTACCTGTATTATATAAAAAGTATCGTATATATCCCGACTACAGTATAGTTAGAACCATAAAATTGAGAAATGAGTTCAAAGTGATATCTTTAGGCAACAGACGAAACCAAAATACATATATTAATATTACGAAACAAAATATTGAATCTCAAAGTTAACTCGCCTAAACTCTCTAGATTAGATTCAATGTGCCTGAAAGCAGAACACGAAATACTCTTATCTTATGTTTAATATACTCCTAGTTCGTACCAAGGACCCCGCTCATAATCATGTTACGACTTGCTTATAATTTCAACCATATGATAGACATACAGTGTGTCCATAAAGTAAACCCCCCCTCGTGTTAACTTTCGAACGGAGTGGAATTTTCTTTTCAATTTTTTTTTTGGCGAAATGGTAGGTTATAAGCTATTTTTTGACAGTAATAAAAATTGTGTACCCTACAAAATTTGAAAGATTTTTTTAAATGGCATGGGGGGTCAAGTAATACCTCATTCGAATTGTCTTTTGATTTTCTATACTACTGCAAAATTTCAGACAAAAATATTCATCCAAAACAAAATGGCGGCACATTATGTTAGAACTTTTATACGCGATTTCTTTGAATAAATGTTAAACGAGCTCAATTACAATTAAAGATATTTTTTGATATCTACAAATGTCCTCTGTCCCTCAGAATCGCATATGGGACATGATTTCTGAGATTTGCTGAGATTCAATAAAACGAGGTATTACACTACTTATCTACTTATTTGAATTTTTTCTTGGCACCCATCTGCCATTTTGAGTGACAAGAAGCTCTTGCAGAAACGAAAAAATATTTTATCATCGCACTAAAGCTCTTTAATAGCAATTTATTCGAAAGGATCCTCTTGTGAGAGTTCTAAAATAATGTACCGCCATTTTGTTTTGGACGAATATTTTTGTTTGAAATTTTGCTGTCGAATAGAAAATTGAAAGACGAATTGAATGAGGTATCACTCGACCCCCATGCCATTTACAAAAATATTTCAACTTGGCGCCTGGCTGCCATTTTTAAAGATAGAATTTTTATATCGTTGTCAAAAACTACCATTTAACCAAGAAAAATTTCAAAAAAAAAATTCCACTCCGTTCAAAAATTAACAGGAGGGGGGGGGATACTTTATGGACAGTATATAATATTTTCAAAAAAATCGTTTCACAGTTTATCAGAAACTTCAATAGAAATTAAGTTCAAAATTTATCATATACCTATAGTTATCATAAGAAATTATTTAAAAATTATTTTTTTAATCGTGTAATAATGAGGCCTTTTATGCCTGTTTGAATAATAAATAAATAAGCAAATGAATAAATAAATTAGAATACGATTTTGGAATTTTCTTCGTACAAGTTATGCATGAGGTATAATTATGCTTTCACTTCTACCTCTCATTTTTCAATGATACCAACGTTTATCGATTATAAAACTGTACGCATATATTTGGATACTCACCCACATAATATATTCCTCAACCTAACACAGTTCTCTCTTTCAACATCCAAGTATCCCATCATAAACCCTGACGACGTTTATTATCTCTTCAAAATAATAATCCTTCAAACTAATACCCAACCGAACCTGCGGACAGGTCCAATTTAAATCGATCTTAATAGCCCAATTGTTCAAACTCTTATCTACAACACAGATTATTGGTGTCCATCAATTTAATACCGGCATAGCTGACGCGCGACGTCTGTCCCTTAATGAGGGTCCCTGGCGCCACTGTCGGTACAAAAACAAAGATATCGGTGATATTTCGAGATTCAGATCTCTCGCCAGATAAAAGCGAAACACGAAAAGCACATTGGACGGCCAGAGGTATAAGGTGTCCGGGCCGGACAAAAAATTGTCCGCTGCAAAAAAAGGATTGTATAGCGCGGTATGAGACGCGAAGGGAGATTTACGACGGGCCGCTTCTTCTTATGGGTGGCGCGCCTTGCTTAATTACGTCACCACCTCGGCGGTACATTCAAAGTCTCGAATAAATAAGAGAAACTCGAAAATTTTTCAGTGGTCGAACGTGGAACTTTGGGTTTTTCGGTGTCCCATTCTCGTGTGTTGAGTCAAGGAAAGAATCAATGAAATAAAACTGACCAGGACGGAGCAACGTATCATGCATTCGTTGTGAAGACCCTGGTTGCGTTCTGAAGATTTTACTTTTTGAGTTTTTCGATACTGCAGTGTGAGTACTACATATTCTACAGATTGCAAGCGTGATAGTTTTGAAGCTAATTTAGACATCAAATGAACGAATGTAAATTCTTTTTTCCATTTCTTGTATTTTTAAGTTATTAAATTTTAAATTTCTATTATAGGAGTCATTAGAATGTAAGTATATATATATATATATATATATATATATATATATATAATTATTTGTCTTTTAATTACTAATGAATTTTAACAATATTTACCTGATCACTGTTACACCAATTAGGAAAAATTGTAAAATGTACTTACCACCCCATATACAACCGTCCATGGTTTTTTTGGGTTATTGTTTATTACAATGAAATGTAATGTAGATATTTCAATTCACTCTTTCAACATATATTATATATTATTATTAATAAGCTCAAAGGTATTTCAGGTATATTATACAAACATTGTAATTTTTATATATGTGTATATTTTATTTTCTGCAATAAATTATTATTATTATTATTATTAATGGTCTTTCTACTGTTACTATTACAAATAAAATGAAATTCTTTAAAAAACAAGCTTTTATTCATAAGCAATATTGGACCATATAGTAAAAAATAACATTTAGTGCATGAAAACAAAAAACGTTTAAATTTTGAAGAAACCTTGAGGCGTGAAATATTATTTGTTACACTTGAAAGGAAGCCTTAAGCTTTCAAAAAATATTTAATTACTTTAATTTTTGTATTCATGCAATAAATGTTATTCTTCACTCTTAAGTTCATTAGTTTTTTATATAATAGTATTTTAAAGTATGAGTGGATAAAAATGTCTTTCAAACACGCGCGATTTATCGAAAACATACTTGAAAGATCAGTTATCAACGAACTTTTTTTTTTTAATTGGTGCACTTTGAAATCATAAATACGGGTTTCATTATTACATATAATGGAAATAAGAACTTACAATGTAAAATAGTTGACTTCGTGATGTGACATCAGTATACCTTTCATTAATGTTTGAAAAAGAGTTTTGCATTTGTTTGTAATATTCCATTTGACGTTACAATGTACTTCTGTCATATCAGTGATCATGAAATTGTCATTTAGTCTTCACGGTTCTCGAGTTGTTGATGTAGCCTTGGAAATGCGCGTTTTTGAAAGTTCGATTTGCACACGCTGAGACGTGCTTTAAATACAAAAAGGGGCACCAATTGAAAAAATAGTAATTTACTCCTAGGAATGCCGCACTCCGCCTACGGCGCCGTGCGTCAATATTTCCTACTCGTAAAACAAGTATCACTTTACTCACGAGTTTCATACAATATTTTTTCTACAACTGCCAAAAAAAATAACCAATTCATATTTTTTTTGCAAATATGAAATGAATTTGGCATATTTTTATTGATTCATTATTCGAAGAAAGTTCGAAGAGTATGCCGGAGAGTTGAGTTTCAAACAAATGAAACGAATAATTTCGACAGAGTCGGAATCCCTTTCTCTTCACACTATCCCGCAAAATGGAAAATTTGAAGCGAATATTAAAATAACATATTGATCGAGATCAATATTATTATTATTAATGTTGACTTGACTTTCGAATAACTAGTCCATCGAAGTAACTTTTCATTTTCTTAGATTTGTATTCAAAATAAATAAACAATCCTCGTGAAGCAACGAATACCTTTTTCTTCCTTAGAACTATGTCAAGGATATCTTCATCACTTTTCATTTCTACTTAAATTTTATTTAAAGTTATCAAGAAATCGTTATCTGGATAGATGCCCAATTTTACAAATTTCATTAATTATTGTTGTCAACTAGTTTCTGACGGCCAAACAGCCATAGCTACCTTGGATTACCTTGTGTAGATTAGGTCCAATAATTCCTTACAGGTATATGTTATTATTTTGAATATATTCGCCGCGGTAGTTTGGAATTTTGATAATACTTATTTAATAGTAAGAATACTAAGAATATTATTGGTGAAACTTTTGTATATCAGATATTTATAGGTTATTAGTTGCCAAAGAAAATGAGAACTGGCTTTATGACAGGATTTTGTTATTATTCGGATCTGTCACTGTTGTTGCACGAAACTGTCGGTTGCCTAGCAACACAGCCGTTAAAAAAGTGCACTTTTTTACGCTTTTCCGTTTAATAATGAAATCGTATGTTGATAGTGAAATATTGTAATATTTTACGCACGCAAACCATACAAAAAAAGTTTTTTTTTGACAGTTGTAAAAAAAATATATTAAATAATATGACAATTTCTTGAATATACAGTATTTTCTGGGACGAATTTCAGTGAATATGGAATTTTTGTAAAACACAGAACCATTTTTCACAAATGATTTCTGACTGGTTTCCCTTTCCCATTCAAGAAATCAGGGGCTACCAATTGCACCTTTTCTCCATGGTTGATATAAATATTCCGAAACTCAAAATAAAGTTTTTGTATTCCTCTCTGCACCCTGTAACTCATACGACCATCACCAACCAGCGCTCTCAATGATCAATTCCACATTCCTCGATAATTGTTGGATAACGTCAAAATACAACAAAACGCAACACTTGCTCTGCCATTTGTGGATTTAGTAATTTATTGCAACTTGTCTATATTTGCAACTTCTCCATGTTTCTGATTATACGCTCATTACTAGTTTGCTTCGATAATAAAACCTAATGTTCTCGCGAAACACCATTCAGGTTAAAAATGTTGTCGGTATAAGGTACCTCTCAGTCAGTTTTCTCGATAAATTATCAATTACAACGAAGTACTCAGATTGCGTTTGTAGCTGCGTATGATCATTATGTAGCCGTTTGTGTATTCTTCAACAGTAACAGGAATATCGTCTGACTTTTGTTTTAGCGAAGTAAAATTTGATTATTCTTAAGAGGCCGTGAGCGCAATCACATTTGGGACGTTTTTTAGGGTAAAAGGGTCAATATCTGAAAAACGGTGCATCGTATCGATTTCAAACAAGAACAGGCTTCTAGAGGACATTTGATACTATGCGGCAGCACCTCATGATGCTTTCCATAGATTGGCAAGGTAGCTGCAGTGGTATTTCTCTTCCATTAAAATTTGAAGCAATAATCTTCATCCAATCGAAATGAATTTGGTATCAAATGATCGGTAAAACGATGATCTATGTACGTGCTGTAATGTATTTTTGAAAATATTTTTTTATCTACCAAAAAAATAACATTTTTGAGATTTTTTTTGTGAAAAAGTGGATTGAAAAGTCAATTTCCATTACAGCACGTACGTAGAATCAAATGTCCTCTAGAAGCCTATCCTTGTTTGAAACCGATAAGACGAACCGTTTTTGAGATATCAATTGACTCTTTCACCGTAAAAAGCTTCCCAAATGTGATCGCGCTCATGCTCTCTTAAGGTATCTCAAACAACGAGACAACAATATTTTATTTCGAATAACATATCAAAATATTCAAAAAGTATGTGTTCCTATCTGCTTGATCCAAATCTAAAACAATATTGATTTTAGTTCGAAAATATGAATAGGACATTCATAAAATCTGTTGTGGACAGGGCCGTAACGGGGGCGGGGCAAGGGAGGCTTTGGCCGCAGGGGGCGCCACAATGACTTTTGGCTAGCCCCATAGAAATTATAATACATATATTTAGTCTAGAATGCCAGTTCAATGGGACGAAAGTGTTGTAAAAAGTTCGATGCATTATGTAGTGCGCATGATCAGGACCAGTTTCATTCATACCAGGGTGGGTTTCAGTGCGATTTTTAAATGATTCATGATATTGAGTAAAATCGATTTGATAATACGTTGGTGTCAGGGCAGTCTATGAGACATGAAAAGTTTTGGTGGGCATACCTATGTTGTGAAACTGCGATTATATCCGAGATATTCATCGAATAAAATAAAAATGAAAAAATATATCTTGAGTAGGTAACTATTTGTGACGTTTCTGAAATATACCTATTTTATGATTTTTTTTCAAGTTCTGATTCCCACGGAAAGAAACATCCTGTATTGTTCGGAGAACATCGTGAGAACCAAAGGAAGGTAGGTAGGAATTGATATTCTGGGAAACAGATGTTCGGCATGTCTCCAAAGTGACGGCATATGGATGTGCTGAGGACTGGAGCTCGACGGGTCAATCTCGAAGGGACCGCTAACGGTGGAACGATTGATAATATTTCGGAAGAGCATCGTCCATGGAAATATCTATAAAACACAGACAGATCGCCAACCTTTCTGCGATGTTCCAGAGGAGTGAGCTAGCTTGTGAGGGAAGTTGTTGGATCACCATGTCGCATGTCATGTCATGCCTTGCTCTCGTCAAGCTTAAAATGATTTATATAAGCCAAACGTAAAGAAAGGATTAATATTCTCAGTTTTATCAAAGATGGGAGTTATTTATGTTATTTATTAGATTTGCCATCAACAATTCATATTCAAGTAGGTACTTACTAAAAATAATGGATTCCAGGAATATTTCGTTTATTTCCACACCATAAAACCAACCACGTCAACACTGTCATAATTAAAATTTCACTACAGAAAAACCCGAAAACCAATAACATACACACTACCGATGAATAATTGAAGTAAACTATGTTAATAAGAAAAGCACATCTAAATAAACACAATAACATTTATGACTAATTTCACAATGAACACAAATTGCCTAAACCACCAAACTAACCCAAACCGGCTCTGGCAAACTACCTGTCTTCCTCTGCTGCAATTGAAAACTGTTAACACTGTTGCACGATCCCAACAAGTCAACGGGAATTTGGTTAGGCTTCACAGTAATGTTAGATTATTTTCGACAGAATCTCGACTACAAAGATAAAATTTTCTGAAATTTGTCAACGCTGCAGAGCTAGGAGACTGGTTATGGGCATGCGCATTGATGAAAACATTTGGAATTTTACAACACTTTTCAGTGTCCCACGAAGAGGGGATTGGCATTCTAGAGTATGTATATACAGTGCTAGTCTAAAGTCCGTTCCCACCCTACTAATTTTTGAACCAACTGGTATATCGCAACAAAATTTGGAAGGCTCAAATAGGAGATAAAAACCTACCTTTTCATGAGAAAATTCCAGCTAAAAGTTTCAAAATGGTAGCTGAGCGCCATCTTCAATAATTATTTTAAATAGGACACTCGGTATATCATTGCATGATCGATTAGGGACGATCATAAGGAATCCAACAACACCAAGTTTGATGCTATTATCTCCAAAGACTATGGAGATATCACCTATTATTTTCTCCATAAGCTGAATGAGTGTGAGAGAGAATTTATTGACCCGCCAGAAAAAGTTTCTGGCCGATTCTCAGCCGATGATTGTTCTAAACTTGTTTTCTCGAGTACTACTGCATCAAATTAAAAAAACTAACAAACGTTGGAAAGAGAATTCGATTACTTTCAAAATGCGGTATCACATGCACCCTACTCCCATTAAAGATTTAAGGGTTGGAGCTAACCCCTCCGAGGAGCTTGAAGTGACAAAGTTGAGAATATGCGCAAAAGATGTCCCCCTCGCAATAAAAATCGACGGGTCCGAGCGTTTTTTGTTCTGTGTACGAGAAATATGAAATACCGGCCTTGTTTCGTTTTCGCTGGGCACCCTGTATATTTCCATAAACCAATTCCAAATTTCTTCAAAATGAAAATTAAATTAATCACCTGCAGCATTACATTTGAAACTGAAGTAACTCCACTATTACCTTCAAGCCCTCGATTCGCCAGAAAGTTTTCTCATCATTTGTACCCCTGAGTAGAATGCATTATTACCATCGCGAACATTTTGCGAACACATCATGTTGAACATCAGACAAGTACAGTTGTAGAGCAAGAACTGAGAATAATACCTACAATACATTTGCATGTATGCAAGTAATTCTCATCATCCTAACTAGTTCAGTTGCTAACATGTAGTCGTGGGTAATGTTCCATCCTTGTGCTCGTGCTCGACTACCATTTGGTTATTTTGTTCTTGGTGTATCCTTTGTTAAACGAAATAACAAGTGTGGCTGGGGCTGGATGATTCCGCAATGGGGTACGAGGGAGATTTGAAAAGTTGTTCTTTCTTCATTTTCTGGAATGGTTGGTTTTGACGACAATAATCCATGATTTCGTGATTTCCTAACAAGTTTACAACCGGTTAGGAACGTGATGTTACGTTCTTAACCCTAGGAAGCTATCGCTCGTCAAATTTACGACGGTAGGATTGAAATTGTCAGAAATCTTCGGTGTTGTTCGGTTTGAGTGCAATTTTGAATCCTATGGCTTCATCGTGTGAAACCATACCTCATAAAGGACCTATAACCATTTGCAGCCTTTGTCTATCGAAAATAAAGAAAATGGACATTCCAGTTGTGACCAGTACAAGTACAAAAGCCATATATTATGTGCGAAATAGAAACACAGATCAACATCATGCACTCAATGTTAAAAAATAATCTTCTTGTGTTTTTGTTTAGAATACATGTCAATTTCAGTTATAAATATAAATGAATTATCAACCGCCATTTTACTTTTACATTTTATGGTTATATGAAGAAGTCATAAATTTTACGAAAGGGTAGTAATTACGTACATTCAAAACACGTTAGCTCTCTAGGTACGATTGGGTTTTGAGACGAGGTTTTGAGTTCTGGCCGAATATTTGATAGATTTCTGACGACTCCTACCTTCTCATGAAAATATTTTATGCGATTTTTTGATTACCTAAAATCTGTTTTGTCGTTCACAGAGATGTTTGCGGATGATCCGAAAATCATGAATAATTTAGTAAATAAGGAATATACATGCCAAAAAAACTTTGTTTTACTCCTACCTCATATTCAACTTACCCATAAAACCGGCATTATCTTCCTTATATGTCGAAAATAATCGCTTATTCATAGCCTGCGTATATGTTTAATAACACTGTTGTGAAGAGCAAACCTCAAGCTTGAAATCGCATACTTAATTTTTTGTGTAGGATGTGTATGAGCGATAATTTTCAACATTTTCTGAAGGTACTGCCAGGAGTTGAAAACTGAGCCAGGCGTAAAACCCATTTTTTTCTTTGGCATGTATAAGTGAGACTTGTCTTACTAGTCTAAAATCGTTGCATATGGCCCAAAGAAGGTACTGATTCCTGCTTCAGTATAACTATTTCATATAAACTAAAATATCCATGACTTTCGGATCCTCCGTAAATATCGTAGAAGGGTTATGTGAAGTGGGACAAAACACATTTTAGGTACTCAGATACCCACATGTTATATTTGCAAGAAGAAGGAACGATATGTACTTTTTCTTTTCCTTCTACCATGATTTGTAGCAAAGTTGTGACAAATCTAATTTTCGGCATTGCCGGAAATTCTACGATTTATTTGTCTGTGGTTATTAACTTACTAGGAAATCCAGATAAAAGAGATTATAGGTTGGTTTGTAAATATATTTTGTGAGGTCCTTCAAACTGAAAATGCATACTATTATACGTCGTTCCAAGTAATCGATTTGGTTGTATATTGCCAAAAAATAATAAAAAAATTATCGCATGAAATATATCAAAAAACTTGTACGGAAATAATTCATTGACATTTGCAATGTTCAAAAGTACAAAATAGAAAAAAAAAAAGAAATTTCACACGCTTGTTTATACGCAACAGTCCTCCGCCTGCGTCAGTATGTTTCCAAGCAACATGTGTTGGGGGCGAAATTTAGGGGAATTGAGCAGTGAATGTGCGATAGTATTTCACGCCCGTTACTTACCCAGAAGCTCAGTGGGATGTGGATTCGTAAGGGGTTGAATTTTCCGGAGCGCCACGGATTCATCGCCAATGAAAAAATCCGAAACCACCATGATGAAATGGGACAACCCACTGCACTATGTTATTAAAACAGATATAGTGATCTAAAAATAATATGTAAAGGTTTTTTTTTCTGGGTTACTTGTATTTGAACAGAGAGATAGCCATATATCTTACTAATTAAAATATTATTTAAAAATATGTTAGGCATAGTGTCAACACGGGATATTCACTGTTCGTGGTAAAATATCTTTCATTTTTTAATTTTCATGGAGAATTTTTCCCTTTTCAACGTGTCTGTGGTGATTATGATAAGGATATTATTAGAATGAATTACCCCTATAGCAATTACCATTTGTGTGACGTCACAAGGGCTTATTGAGGGCTTATTGAGGGGCAATCACTGACTTGTAATCTAAACTTATCTGATAGGGTAGGCTTGGATGGTTCTATGCCTTGTGATGATTGATTAGTTCAAGTTTTCCAGTGGCTATACCAACAAAATGTGGCACTACAAGTCCTGACTCTAGATTCTGTAGATACAGAGGACGATCCTAGTAAAAAAACTTAAATCGCTAGAAACACGGAGAAATGTCCGGATGAGAATTACCACAAATCTTCTCTGGATGAACGAAATAATTCGATATTGAAAAATTCACAAGTCTAGTAGGTTTTTAGGCAGCCGTAAACGAAAACGATAAAACAGAAAGTGACACCTACGCCAGTAAGTCACTCTGTGATTCATTCAGAATTGACAGCACATTGTTGCCAACTGAACCAACAAATGAGCGGCAAACAGCGCTTTCACAGAATGACATTCTAATATTCGTGGCGACTATTCACCTCATAAAAAATAAAATGTGTCCTCTTCTCCAAAAAAAGAAATTAAGAAAGAAGTATTTGAACTAATGTTCGAAAAGGTGAATAAAGTATAGAGTTTGTTAAAACAAGAGAGGCTTTCTTAGTGCAAAATGAACCCGTAACACATGCTTTCAAAATGTGTCATAACATTTTGTTGAACAATTATCAATGTCCTTGGTTTATCACTCCTGGAAATAGAACCCAGAATGCATTATCCAAAGATCGATCCAACGCTATTCCAATATTGGGCCAATATAGCTTGGGTCAGGTAAGTTTTCAAGTGAGTGGGTCTCCACTGCGACCCATGAGGATCTGTTGTAGCTTACACCAATCCATATTTCACCAAATAAACCCAGAGCTTCTTCATGAAGCTGATTAGTTTACCTGGTGGATGATCTTTCGGGTTCCATGGCAAGAGTGAGGCTCTGTCCGACATCCAAAACCTAATCCTGTCCACGTCGGGGCAGATACAAAGTATGTACCTGTGGTAGAAGTCGAAGTCACAATCAAATTGTGGAGATGACCACAGGTAATGAATGAAACAGCTACAGCTCAAATATATGAAAAATATATATAAAAGTTCATCAGAGTGCATTATAGAGCAACTATAGTGTATCAATCAAACGTAACCTTTCGAGGAAGATAAGTAACTCACTCACATCCTGTCAATGGAGCATTTTTCCGTTGAAAATAACTTACTAGCTTGTGAACAATGCAACAATAGTGTACTCAATATTGGGAGCAAATAAAATATTTTGTCAAAAAAAATTAGAGAAAGTTCCAATATTTCTTTCCAGATATTCCTCATAATAGAAGTTCATTAAATAATAATTCATTCAAAATAAACCAAGTATCTGTAGTAAAAGCAAAATTGAAGAAAGCGATTCATGTTCTTGAAACATTTACGACTACTTTGAACCTCTCAATTAAATTTTGAGTTATGCATATAATAATTAGTAAGTCTCCAGTACGTTTCATATAATTTACGATTGGAAACATCATAGAAATTTGGTTTTTGCTCGTCGAGCTCTGCCTAGCCATATAACACGTGTTTTTAGACATCATAAGGTTGTTGTAAATCTTTCTTGCTCCGTGAAATTGCATTAAAATTACATGCAATATCTTTTAACGATTTGAAATTATTTATAGAGAGAACGAATGGCGATGGATATTACTAGGGAATTTTTGGACCACTTAAAATAACAACTTTTGTCGTTATCGTTAATTCTACTACTGCGCAATAAAAGAAAGGAGGGGAGGCAAAACAAATAGCGATAAGGAACAACGTAATAACGACGGTGAAATAGTTATTTACCTAACAAGTGCGGAAAGTAGTACTTTTCCGCACGCGACGGCAGTTGCACGAACGACGCGGAGCGGAGTAGATCATTTTTTAAAAGAACAGTTACTAAACTTTTCTTGACCATTGCAGTTGTTCGATGTACAAAAACAAGAATGGACCTTGTAAGGCTCGGTTGCAACTGACTATGGACTTCACGTCCTTCCATGACGAATACATGGCGGACAACATTGAACACAATCACGGGCCTGATCCGGAACACTGTACAACCCGAGAATATGGCGAGACCATGAAAGCAGCTTCAGCAACGTCTTCGGAATCCACAATGTCATTGATTTCTGAACATATTAACGTATGTCAGAATATATTTGATTTTGAAGACAACCGTTTGAATTTGTACAGAATTTAATTTTTTTATTATTTTAGGTACCTGATGAAATGAAGGGAAAACTTCCATGCAGCGCCAAGTTCAAAGAGTTAGAGCCAAACGAGACAAGTCACTTGCCCACGCTGCAACTGTCGAAGAACTCCCAGTACTACACATCTTTTTGACTGACACTGGTGAAGATTTTGTCAAGTTCGACAGTGGAAACGAGTGGGATTGCCTGGTGATTTTCGCGACAGAAAAGGGCCTCAACTTGCTAGAGAAAGCTGATCATATATTTGCCGACGGGACGTTCAAAACGCAACCGCTTTTGTTTCGCCAACTTTTCAGTCTTCATGCTCTTCAAATTGACGGGGAAAATGTAATGCGCTTACCAGTTGCATACTGTTTAACTACAAGACAAACTCGGGCCTGCTACAAAAAGGTGCTTGAAGAAATCAAGCAACTTCGCCCAAATGTGGCGCCAAACACTGTGATGACTGATTTCGAAGAAGCCTTCATTTCGGCAATTAAGGGCACATTTCCAAATGCTCAGCATCGAGGCTGCTACTTTCACTTCCGCCAGGCGAACTATCGTCAGATTCAAACCAATTACTTACCCGGAAGTAAGGACACTTTTGGAAGACTCGAGTACGGCAATCTACATGCGAATGCTCATTGCGTTAGCATTCGTGCCAGTTGATCATATTGTAGAAGCTTTTGAAACCTTAGAAGATAGTGACTTTTTTACTGTTCGTAATTCCGAATTACAAAAGTACCTTGAATGCTTTTCAAGTACCTGGATTGGACAGGAAGTGAGACGAAGTGGCGTTCGCAAGCAGCCGCTTTTCAGCATCAGTTTGTGGAATTGTTACGATAGTGTTTTACAATCTCTGCCGAAAACAAATAATTTTGCCAAAGGATTCCATCGTGGACTAGTCTCGCTAATGGGCGGTCATCACCCCAGTTTTGGCAAGTTTGCAAGAGGATTACTCAAGCAAGAAGCCATCAATCGTCTTCGAGAAGAGCTGTTTCCAGCAGGACGGTTCGATCCTAGGGATTCTACTGAGGTGAAAATCCAAGAACGTCTTAGAAAGGCAGTCGAAAAGTTTGATGATAAGAACATTTTGGACTACCTCAAATCAGTAGCTCTTAAGATAAGTTTCTAAAAATCTATCATAGATAGTATAGAAGATTGATTCTGAAACTTCTAGTGCAATGTTTTAGGCACATTCATTTCATACACATTGATTCATGTTTCAAATTTTTATTTCTTTGCTGAAACTTGTCGGTAGTCTACTCAACAGCAGGTCGGTAGTCTACTCAACAGCAGTTACTCTCGCAGTTACTTTTTGGATGATGTTTACTCGGAAGTCAATTACTCAAAGGTCGTTTGCATCTCGAGTCCATTTACTTTAGTGTACGATGGAACTGTCGTCGTTTACGCTGAAGTCGGTTTACTTTCGAGTACAGTTAAGCTAGAGTCGGGAACTCTGGAATGCTTTTACGCTTAAGTCGGGTTACTGTACTGTCGTTACTTTCGAGTACAGTTACTCTAAAGTCTCCGTCCGGATCCACGATGCTGTGGTCCGAAGTGAGACCTACCGAAGTTGCTAGATCAGTGGTCCAGGGTATTGATGGATGCAGTCCCGTTCCGAGCCTAGTTACCAGATGCAGGACAGTACAGAAAGGCCAGAGCTGAACGAAGTCATGGTTTCAACAGAAGAGGATGCCAGCCACAGTGTGTGTACCACGGAAGAGGATCCAAACATAGACTTTTTCTTGTTTTTTGAGTATATATGCTATATAAGTAGAGTAGGGATTTTGCATTGTATAGAGATTTCGTAGGTTTATATTTCATATAAAGATAGGGGCCAGCTTTCTCGAAGAGGGGGCATATGTCAAGAATGACAAGAGCTCCCTGTGTATGGCTGGAGTACAAAATGTTCGGTCATTGATATGTTATTATTAATTGATCAATTCGGAAACCATGTCCGACCATGAATGAGTCTGATGACAGCTTGGCCATGACACTCGGTTACACCGATCACAGTGTCACTGCACCGGCCAAATGTAAATAACACACTTCTTTAAATGAAGACTCATTTATGGTGGGAAGGATGGATATTCACATTTAAGCTCCAACAAAGATTGTTGCTTCATTTATTAAGGTTCAGAGCCGGTGTGGCTATGGGCCTGGCCCTTTTGGGGCCTTGCACCCAGTAGTGTTATTACTGTAGGGTAAGAAATGTATTTTATATTAATATTTATTTTTTTGTGTATATATAAGTATGCTCCAATGGTTGTTTGACTAAAATATTTGTATGTTGTTATCATCTAAAGTTTCTCTGGGCTACCATCTGTAGCTACGACCCCTAGTCACAGAGTAGCAAAGGGTAGCAACCCTAATTGCGGCTTATAGTAAAGGCCAAAAAGGTATATAAGCCAACTATGTGACAGTCTGTTGGCTGAGCACAAAAATAATAAAAATTGAAAAACTCAATCTCACCCAGAATTTTAGTTTATATACTCAGGAACCTATGAAGAGTGGAAAATCTCACTCCATTCTTGGATATCCGATGCCGCTGTATCCCAATCTAAAAGAGCTTTCTGATAAGAGAGCAGCAGATATGAAATATCTGACAAAATTTATACCCTTTGATGCTAGGCCGTTCTAAAAAATAGGATTATTAACTTCTGATTTTGAGGATGATTTAGACGGTTTTGTCAATACGCTCATTTTTGAATGGGAAACTCTGTAGAAAAATGAAAACAATGAAATGAAAAAAAATTATAAAATTTGTTTTTGTAATTAAAACCAAGAGTCAGTCAAAATAAAAGTGTAGTTTGGTTTTGTAACAAATAATCACTAGATTTGGCATTTATTGAGAAGGAGCCAACAACGAAAAAGAGCAAATTTAGTTGCTTTATATTGTTATATTAGTTGAGAAACAAGATGTCCTGCACTACCAGGACGATGCTTATTGCCATAATCCTATACAATAGGAATAATTGGGTCGAAAATCCATCAGAAAACAACTACGTTCCTGGCTAATACCAAGGCGAACGTTGAATTACATCTAATGAATTTCCGTGCAGAGTCCTACAAGGATGTCTCCGCAATTGCTAGTTGCATGGAAATGCATTTGGACCACCTATAGATCGATTTCTGGGTTCTTGCCCTCATCAGTATAGGGTAGGTCTCTGCAGACAATAACTAATGTTTGCAACAAACGATTCAACAAAATCTCCATGTAAAGGCAGAAGCTGAGGAAAGTAGTTGTTTTCTGATGGATTTTCGACCCAATTATTCCTATTGTATAGGATTATAGCAATAAGCGTGGTCCTGGTAGTGCAGGACATCTTGTTTCTCTCTTGACAAGCTTATTGTGAACAATGCATGCAGATTTCTTTAAGTTATATTAGTTGTTATATTCAATGGCAGTAAAATTGCGACAAATAAGCATTAATAATTATTTCTTAAAGAGAAACGCATTAATTTATTCAAAAATGTAATTAGATATTTTGCTACATCATTAAGTTCATCATTGGTCGTTTTCTCGAAACGTGGAAATGGCGTTTGGTACCTTTTCAATAAACTCCATTCAATTATCAATTACTTACTAGAAATATGCTGTAGGTACTTTTTTTTTTTCAGCATCACTTATTTCACCGCTGTCACCAGAAGGTCAGAAATTGCGTTTCTGGATAAAATACCAACAAAATCAAACTCTGTTTTTAGTAGTGTTACCAAATTATACCTAATTCCTACATCTCCAACTCAAAGAAAAAATGATCTCCCTCGTCCCCAAAAAATTATCCACGCGAGCATTTGTTCGCCAAGTTTCCTACAACCATTCCAAGAATGATAACTGTTAAAGTACGTCATGTGAATTCGAGTGCATTTTCAAGCACGGCATTTGTTGCGAATGTCAACGTCGAGTACATTTTTACTCGCAGACATCGGTGCGAGACTCTAGTGCTAGTTAGACATCTGTTCCTGCTGCGAAATGAACTCAGACGACTGCTTGCAGGAAAACGTCAGCACAGATCCTATGCTGGAATGGCATCCGCATGAATTTTACATGCTCCATAATAATCCATAATTTACTCTCGAGTTTGAATTTGAATTGTGAGATGTAGATTTTGCAGGAATAACAGGTCGGTTCGCATTTGGAAGAATAGGGAATTGACTGGAAGTCCCGTACACTGCAGGAGTGAGTAATAAAAAGTATTCATTTATATTCATCAGTGAAATTCACGTGATGAAATGGCGGAGCGTCAGTATCATCTGTTTTCCAGGTAAACCACAAAAAAGGTATTTACATCAGTTAGTATGATCGTCAAAAAAAAAATATTAAACGGACTAGGACGACGCTTATTGCCATAATCCTATACAATAGGATTAATTGGGTCGAAAATCCATCAGAAAACAACAACTTTCCTGGCTGATACCACGACGAACGTTTCGAATGCCTCATGCCCGGTGCATCTTTCCATGTGTCCTAGAATTTTATTTCCAGAATTTCCTTCATGGTTGAGACGCACCATGATATAGAAACTCCTAGGTTAGGTTCTGGTCCAATCGTTGGGCTTTTCGCACTGTCTGGCCAAATAATCAGCCCGTTCGTTTCCAGGTACTCCGGTATGACCAGGGACCCAAAGTAGCTTTACTTTATTGACGGAAGATAGCCTTTGTAGATCATCGATGCATTCAGTCACCAGCAGCGACGTGACTCTATATGATGTGAGAGCCTTGATCGCCGCTTGGCTGTCGGTGCATATCGTGATTTGCTGGCCGCGGTAGCCTCTGTTGAGATTTTCTCTTGCACAGGCGGGTATGGCAATCATTTCTGCCTGATATACAGTGGCAAAACATCCTAGAGCGTACCAGAGTTCCGCTTTCGGAGACTGCCCGTATACCCCGGCGCCGGCTGACTTATCCATCCTGGGCCATCTGTGTACCAGATGATCCCCTTGGTGGGAAGCAGGTGGTGCCCGATCCGCTCCCAGTCCTCCCTTGTGGGAATAACTGTCTGCGGCCTTTTACTGAATCGTATGGCAGGTATCGAACTGTATGAGAGTTGTGTAGATCCAATATAGAATCTTGGGGATGAGCCCCCACGTACTGCCAAATGCCCTTTCTGAACTTTATGATCAATATGCTCGTTCCAGTTTAGCTTGGAGTCAAAGATGACTGCAAGGTACTTGACTGAGCTTTTGTATTGCAGGGACCTTCCAGTGAGTTGAACATCTAGGAGGTCCCCTGGTTTGCGTTTCCTGGTAAAGAGAACCAGTTCTGCCTTTTCAGGGTTTACACTGAGTCCCGCCGAAAGGCACCATTCATCCACTGACTATTTCACTCACTTGCGAAATGAACCAATCAGAAGTTCTAGTCAAGTTCGGATTACCGATAATACCAAATTTGACTCTTGACTCTGATTGGTCTATCAAGTTCGGTGTTTTCGGGGGTAATACCACGAGTGGTCGCAATACTATCGATAATTCTGTCAGAAATCAACGAGATTGTGGTAACACCACGAGTCCCGTAGGGACGAGTGGTGTTAGGGACGAGTGGTGTTACCTCAAAGCAATTTGATCGAGTTAAAGATTTCTGACAGAATTATCGATTGTATTGTGAGCACGAGTCGTATTTATTGAGATAACTAATGAATAATAAACATGAAGTCTGTCAACCTGACGTTTATGTCATATTAGATTACAAGATGTATCATTGCTGTTTATATTTGTGGTTGACTTGACGACGTGGTCTTTCCGGATCGGAAAGAAAGGAAGCGAAAGGAAGCGTGTACTTTCGCGAAATCCCATTCTGATTGGTCCTCATATCGCAGGAGACGCGACTTTCATATAGTGAGTGAAATTGTCAGATTTATTTAGAGTGCATGTGACAGTTAAGCGACAATAAAAAGTGATTACGCTGAGCACGCATTCAAAAATGTTTGTAAAATAGTCAAATAAAATTCTACTCGTGATTGAATTTTTCTGATAAGTCTGTTTTTCTTTTGTGATCTCAACTGAATTGATTCGAGAAAACGTCCGCAGGACGAGTCCCACCATGCAAATGACATATAATTTGACGTTCACTCAATTAAATTTTTGAAATGTTAGTTACTTCGAACAGAAATAGAGATATCAAAAATAGATATACAAAATTATGAGTGAAAATACATCAAAAATACTACATTAGGTTGTAAGTACACGTGGAAAATGTTCAAAGAGTTTAGTGACGTGAGAAAATGAAAGGTGTACCATTAAAGAGTTGCCGCGTATACATGAAAATTGGGCCGTAAACATTTGGAATGTGACTGGGTAAACTCAAAGAAGAAAAATACTCTGTGTTTTCGAAAATAGTGTGTTAGGTAGGTATACTGGTTTCATAATTCTCTGAAAAAGAAAAATTCCCACTAAATATCCCTAGACTATTGATAAATTCTCATAATTTGTCTTGAATTTCGTCCAGCGAGTGGCTGTTAGATAACAGCAACTACCAAGAAACTCGCCTTCGAAAATCAGCGACAAATTATTTCGAAATTATCAATAGCCTTGGGATATTATAAGTGAAAACGACATTCGTTTATTAAACTGGCATGAATGTCAAAAATGCAATTAATTCCATTGAGCGCGTTGCAGAAGCTCCATTCCCATCATCCACACACCGGAACGAAAAACAGCGAATTGTAATGTCATCCACACATACATGCCTGATTAACATAATGACATGATGTAGTCTCGCTGGCAACACCTCGCGATGCTACATCACCAAAAAGCATGTCTAATAAAATTAATAAAACGGCTGCTGCAGAATATTCTGCATCACATTGAATATAAATTTACATATATTACATAGCAATATGCCGTTTACTTGGGTTATTGTCGTGAGGAACAGCACATACACTCCATATTTAATAATTGACGATCTTAGGAGGTGTTGGGGCACAACAGTTACGACCATCACAGATGGTCTGTATTGCTTCATAAACATGCTGGATATGCTGACTGAATTTGGCAGTAATGGGTTGGATTTGGATTATCTACGGGGTGGTGGAATTGGTACCGTACCGATATAATTTGGTTGGGAATTCTGATAGAGTCAATGATACTGAGAATGGAGTAAGAAAGAAGAAGTGATAATATTAATTTTGGGTCGTCTCCTCCAAAATACTGAACCTATTAGTAGGATCTACTTGAGCGAAAAAGGCATTTGAAGAATAAAAACTTGCTGATAGCGATGGAAGATCCAGTATCCGAAACGTCAACGTTTTTCGAAAAAGACAAATATATTTTTGGTTAATTTGAACTCATTTTTTCAGATAGGCAAATTCAGTGTAGGATTCGTGTCTGACAAAAATTATGATTGCATTCAAGACAGCAGTCTTGTGAACGCAGTATCTTATCGGGCAAATCAATTAATTTGCCCTTCTACACTTGTACAGATTTCCTTGGATTAACATTTTTTCATTTTCAAATTGTGGAAGGTGAAATACCCAAACAAATCATGTCAAAAATCGAATATCCTTCACAAAATCAAACTTTCAATCCATACATTTTTGAAGAATGTTTCCGCAGTGTCATTTCAAGATTATCGGTACAATTTTACAAATAATGACAACTGTAATAATTACAATAGGTACATGGTCCGGATGTTCGCAACGATCTGACTAGTAAGTCTCTGTACTTCAGTAGTTTCTACCTGTCTCTGTCTGGTTTGTATAGAAAGAAACTTGGAAATTTCAAGTGCTGGTCTGGATCGGATCGGTTATAACAACCCATAGCAGCACAAGTCTCTATGATTTAATATGTCCTCAAATCTAAAAGAGAAAACTGTTTGTTTGATACCTATTATCATAACAACCAACGTATTTTTGAATTGGAAAATCCATGAAAATCCACAAAAAAGACACGCATGGTCTTATGGAAAATGCGGCTTTGTTTGTCCCCCCATCGAATGTTTAACAGCTGTCACATTACGTCACAGACACTGCTCTATTGCTTAATTTGTTCAAAAATTCACTCAGTTAGGGAATGCAGAAAGACGGATATTCTAGCGATGTGGCAATTTAAATCATTAAGTGGCTTGAATGAGTTTATATGAAGGATTTTTTAAATGCTACAAAAATAGTTGTTTCATTGAGAAATATGAAGACAACGTCTTTTCTCTATAAGTTCATGTCAAAATCATGGTCTGTCGACAGACCTACTGTAAAAATGGATTACAGTGTGAGCAATAATTTTGGTAAAAACTTTATAAAATGTTTTTTCTCTTTATATCAAATATTTCTTCCAACACTAATGGGTTGATTCAAGGTTTCCGTACTTGAAATTATACCAAACATCGTAAGTTAAATTTTTCAATGAAGTAACTGTTAATGAGGCATTTACACAAAAAAAAATTATGGATACTTATGTACGCCACTATCTGATTAAATATCTAGAATGGGTATTTGTTTGGTTACATTCCCAACTGAGTGAATTTTTGAACAAATCAAGCAACATATTAGTAAGTGAAATACAAATGGGGACACAAAAATACGAAACAACCTATGTCTATCGAGGGAGTCGAAACAATGAAAAAAAAACAAGCTCCTTATCGATACTGAACATAACATATAATTCCAGAAAGGATTCTGTTATTTAACACTGAGCTTATCAAGTTAGAAACTTGATTTCCTGCCATACCACGATGCTCACTGCGATTTTTCTATACAATATAGGAATATATTTGGGTCAAAAATCCATCAGAAAACAACTACTTTCCTGGTTAAAATCAAACATATTCCTATATTGTATGAAAAAATTTCACTGAGCATCTTGGTATGGCAGGACATCTAGTTTGTAATATATAGTTCCAATTAAAAAAAAATTTGATCACGTCACTCCTCCACCTACGGCTTAGTAAAAAAATATTTGAATTCACAAAAAAGTCAAAGTTAAATACTTACTTCCAGCCGATTTTATTTTTTCGGTAACTCTTATTGTAACTGAGAATACTGGGACGATACATACATTTTTTAACTAACTGTACAGAATGTCGATTTCTTCAGCACACGAAATAACACGAAAAACGAATAATGTAAATAATCAGTAAGTAGGAAATACTTATTTATTTACTGATTATTATGTACATATTATCATCTTATAAGTATCTGAAATGTTCACTTTCAGACAAACTTTTGTTTCTTCTATTACATTTTTCAATTTTTGAAGCGTTATCTTTTCACACCAGTTCATTATTAGATTTTTCAAAATTTCGATTGTCAAGGGCCCAGTGTCATATACTCGCGTTTCAAGATATCAACAAAGGAAAAAGTTCGATAGCATACAATCTGGGAAACGGGATGGCCATTTTATTGCTTCTCGTCTACCAATCTAACCTAACAGTCGATATCCATTTTATACAGATATTCACGAACTTCTATTAATCCAGTACGATTGGGTTTTGAGACGAAGATCGATTGCAGCACCACCAAACTTGGTATGCTAGTTGTTGAAACCATGATAAACACGAAAAAAAATTGTTTACCAAAATTCCAGGGGAGGAAATTTTTTTTTTTGTTCAAAAATAAATAAATAGATTTTTGCTGTAATCTTTGAAAGTTTATGATTTATCGGAAAAACAACTCAACAAGGTGAAAGACAATTCAATTCTCCACAAAAATTATTCCTAACAATTTCTTAAGAAATACGCTTGTTTTCTCATAAAACGTGATTGAACGCCGACATCAACTTTCAGGTTCACCCTTATCCGCCACTGAAAGTTCTGGGCGGAGCCGAATATTCGACTGGTCATAACTCTGCTAAAAATGATCGGAGATGGAAAAGGAAAAGTTCATATCGTTTCTGAAGAATCTTACCTCCTCATGCAAACATAATGTGCGAGTATTTGTGTACCTACAATGTGTTTTGTCGCACTTCACGGAGATGTTTGCGGATGATTCGAAAATCATGAATAATTCAGTAAATATGGAATTATTATACTGAAGCAGCAACCCAAATCTTTTTTCGACTACATACAACAATTTCACAGTAGTGTGACAGGTGCCACTTATACATGCCAAAAAAAAACTTTGTTTTACTCCTACCTCATATTCAACTTACCCATAAAACCGGCATTATCTTCCTTATATGTCGAAAATAATCGCTTATTCATGTCCTGCGTATATGTTTAATAACACTGTTGTGAAGAGCAAACCTCAAGCTTGAAATCACATACTTAATTTTTTATGTAGGATGTGTATGAGCGATAATTTTCAACATTTACTGAAGGTACTGCCAGGAGTTGAAAACTGAGCCAGGCGTAAAACACAGTTTTTTCTTTGGTATGTATAAGTGAGAATTTCTTTAAATACATTTTTTTTGGGTTCCACTCCTGATATTTTGGTAATTTTTTCTAACAATATATTATGATGTCAAGAAGTCATGTGCCGAGTTTCAAAGTGTTACGATTCATTCTTCACTTCTGGCTTACATTTGTCTGTAGTTACTGTTTCATATGAAAATGAGAGGAGTAGCTCCATATTGTTGAAAAGACACTAGCATGTTAAAATGGATTGGATTCGATTGTACTACTTCATCATTGGGATATGTGATTGAATTTTGCATCATATCAAAATATAATCGCCCAGTTAAACTGTCATCTATGAATATGAGCCCAAGTATTTGGTCACCCTTAATTCTTGCCCACACATTCACTCTGTGAGGACTGTGAGTGTGTCTCTCTTCAACCAGGCGTGGATTAGTGTCCCTCCAGTATCGAAGATTATGTGTGTGAACAGTGCCACATAGTGAAAAAAAAACTCATCACTAAAACAAATGTTCTTGACATCATCGAAGCATCTGGACACTGTAACAGCATTTTTTCATTTTCTTTGTTCTCTTGAAAGAGATGGCAGGTTATCAGAATCATTACTAGAATTCATTATTTTCTTTTCATTGTATAATAATGACACAATAGCCTCATATGAGAGAAAATAAAAATAAAGACATACAATATACCTCATAATTTAATAGAATCCAGGAAAGATCAGTATTGTGTTATAGCTATATAGAAAAACCTTTTACTAATGTTAATATTGAATGGAAATAATTGACTCAGAATTATACCATATAGCACTCAATAAGTTTCACAAATTCATCATTACTCAATATATTTCTATTTACAAAAACTTCTGTCTGTTTACTACATTATTCATCTCCACTATCTCTGTACTGTTCTTGGTCGTCGAATAATTTGTAGGTTGCAATTTGAATTTTAATTTCTCTAAAAAATTGTGAAAGTTGATTGAAATTCGGATTGTGAGGGCGTGGTACATCTCGGTACATCGCTTACTCTCGTTATAGAATGGCAGAAAATATTTCATGAAACTTTGATCTAAATGTATGCTTTCAAAAATGTTCAAAAACTCTGAATAATTATTGTCCCAACTCCCACAGGTGAGGTGATAAGAATTTTTCTTTTTACTCCAGTTGTTAAGTCATAAAATACAAGAATTTCGTGAGCGACTGTTATGTTTCACCATGGATGGAGTTGTAACATTAGTTTTGTCCGTCTCTGTCTTCATGAAACCATTCCTGCTATGTATGACATAAAAACTTGGGGAGCAAGTTTACAGCCCATTATAACATTATGATTCTGGTGCTGAGACTTATCACACTAATAAAAGTAAAGAATGGCTGTTTTAATTAATATTCCTGATTTATGGAATGATAATAAGAATTTCTACCTTGGTGGAATGTGACAATATATACGGGGTGTTTGTAGAAAGTTATCTTGTTGAATTTCGTCGAGAGATTTCATGTATAGCGAAATTTCATACAAATTGATTTATAATAATATGTACCATGAACCATTTGTAACATGGATTTTTTTGATGTCTTATATTTCTGATCAATTGTATACGTTGACTTATGTGATGGTCCAAATTTTTAGAAGGTTATTCTGTAGGGAACATCGACTACTTCTAATGAAAGTGCTACAAAGATAATTGAAATTAAACTAGAAAACAGAGCAGATAATCAGGAATATACAGGAAAAACCTTTTAATTTATACGATGAAAACAAAACCTCGAGTGGTATTTAGTGAGATAATTTAACGAATCAAATAAATGTATTATTAAACAAAAGTGAATAGAACATAATTTATTAAATTAATTGAATAATTCATTGAACAAAAAGTACATTCAACAGGAAATATTATTTAAATGTACAATTAGTGAAAGTACAGTTTTGGTATACAATCCTACCCGAAGAAGACTGCTGAATTTGATATTTTCCTCTCTTAGATTTGTCACTAAAGTGAAATGATGCTGTGAGTCTAACTGAAGGTATGGCTTCAGAGAATTGGCGTTCGAATTTCCGGTCAGAGACTCCTGCTTTGGCAAGAGTAGAAATAGTGCTAGCCCTATGGGAGTGATTAGTTATTTTATTTTTCAGATCTAGACCAATTTTTTCTGCAGAAATTCTGGTCCACTTTGAAATTTCGTTTACACCAATGGGCACATTTTTGTACCATTCCTTGGCATTTTTATTTTTCCAAAACGGATTTGGTGTTAGAAACAATCTATCTGAAGAAATATGTTTGTTTTGTTTTTCTAGAAGCATTTTCAATAATCTTACAGGTCACACGTTCGGGTTTTCTTTATTTGTAGTCAACCACTTACTTTCACTGCACCTTTTATATCCACCTTGAGCTGTTCAATGTCAATGTCAATGTTCTAGTATTGTTTTTTTCGGCTTTGAAATAATAAATTTTACACTGCGCACTTTCACCACCTCTCCAGGCTAATTCAAAAGCGGCGATATGAAAAAGTTTTTTTTGAAGTCCCATTGGAGTATTTTCATCCCACTGCTCTGCCATTTTTATAACTTCTTCTTTACTTAATGCTATAGAACCTTGCCTTCTTTTATCTAAATTACTCTGCAGTTGCTTGCGTTTAGCATTTTTAGCGTTTCTAGTGGCTTGAAATGTCACATCTTTGAATGGGTCAAACACAATCTTATAATCCATATAATATTTTTCTTGCACAATTTTGGCTACAGTATTCCACATTGTTTTACCTACGTACTCCTTGTAGTAATTTCCGTCTGATTTCTTCATATTATACGCCCAATCTGCCAATATGCTTGAGATTTCCGTCTGCGATTGAAGGTAATAGTTCATACCCCTTCTCTCGACAAAATAATTGAAACTGCCTCCAAATTGATGATTTGTTTTTTTTGTTGTTTTTTGGAGTGGCGTCGTATATTACAGAATTTATTATTTGAGTAGTTGCACTACCAAATCTAACGTTAACGCTCATTTGAAATTAAAAACAACACTTTGTAACAAAAAGTATCAAAATTTGTTGTCATTTGGCTTTGTTGATAGCAACGCGTCCTTGGGTACAGCGTCGGATTCAATAAAGTCATACGACAATTATTAGTTGTTGCCGTAGTAAAGGTAAATAAAAGTTTATCCACTTGCAAACAGTTACGTTCCTATTTATCCGATATCAAACTGCCAAAACTGACGTTTCTATGGACGATTTTATACATGAGTTGAATTGTCACTGTAATTGACCGTTGATTGGTCGGTTCTAAGAAATTGAAGGAATTTCCTTGGCTGTCAGAATAGGCGTGTATTATTGAATTAAATCATTATTATCATCGGGCATCTCTTCAAATTTCATATTGCTACTACTACCTGCTAGAAGTTTGCATAAATGGTTATTTAAATACGTTCGAATATTCATGAACGTGACAATTAAAATTGTTTATCAATTACTTTGACCGTGAATTCGTTCATGAGTGAATTGACCTTTATTGTTCAGTTGTTTATACTCCTCAATTTGTTTAACTAATAATTATATATGGAATGCGAATTTCGGGATGAATGAAGATTTGATGTAATTCAGATGTATTAAATTCAACTTACCGGTCCTTTTTGACAGTAGTGGTGACAGTGCTTTTTTGGGTATACCAGCAGACGACATTATTTATACGAAACACATCATAACTCGATTCAAAATGGAAGATTGTTTGAACATCTGCTGTGAATTATACTTTTTCAAATTGTTTGCATTTATTCTGTTGCCTTTTTTTGTCCATCATTAGCTATTATGATTCAAGAAATAGACGCTAACCAAAACACCAAAACTACGTCATTTTCACTCGACGCGTGTTTCGCCAACAAAGTTAGCTTTCTCAAGAGATATAAGCTCATAATATGTAGTTTTATATAACTTGTAGCCTTCGGCTATTTTTTTCTGCTTCTTTCAGTACAATGCGAGGCATATCATTTGAAGTTTATTCATTAAGGTTGTTAACTACTTTTTACGTATTTATTCTGCCTTCGCACTTAAGCTAGACAATTCATATATTTCCCTTCAATTTTCAATAAATTTTTTTTTGCTACCTACCGCCCACTTTCTTGAGCCAGTCAAGTCAACTCATGTCTTATTTTTTAATAATAAATAAGTAATCTGTCCTTCACTATTATCAATTATTTGTTGAAACTGATCCTCGTCCTAACCGAATCAATCTGAGCCGCCTATCATCACTTAAGTGGTAACCTCCATTTATTTCAATCTAAGATAAAGTAAAATTTGCACTTGTTGAATTTTGGAGGGTTGTACAAATGGCTTATAGCTCTTGAGAATGCTAACTTGTTTGGCGAAACACGCGTCGAGTGAAAGTGACGTAGTTTTGGTGTTTTGAGTAGCTTCTATTTCTTGAATTGTATTCACACCAAAGGTCCCAAATATTCATTTTCGATGGCTATTATGATTTCTCCATAATTTCCATAATAATTTTTACTAAAATTTTTGCAAGCTCATAGTTTGGACTATTTCGGTATTAAAATAGACAAGTGTCTAAATCGTCATTCAATAAAGTTATGGATACGAAATGAAAATATTACCATGTTCAAGGACATTCAGTAGCCAAATTTTCTTATTTCATATTATTGGTTTCGAGATATTTGGGTATTTGGTGTAGACCTATATTTTTTACAAACGGTCTTCCAAGGGAATTAAATCAAATGAAAATATAAAGGGTGTTCGTTTAAACAAACATTACTTTGAAAGTTGCATATTCATCGGACAATATATTGTTAGTTATTTTGAAGCATCAGTTTTATTTTTCACTACAATAGAACAAACTAGTATTGGCGCAATGATCGCCCAACACGAAAAAAAATATGAGTAGTTTTTTCCACAATTGTTTGAAATTTTTAAACAAATTGTATCTGGAATGGTCACAGAAACAATTTTGTGTAGAAATTTTGCACACTAATTTTTATCCTAATTTGGTGTAAATTACACCGTGTAATAATATATCCACTTTGATTTTTGTTCGAAAATATGAATGGGATATTCATAAAATCTGTTGTGGAATCATCTGCGGCTGAAAGACAAACTTTGGTCGCTATTTTCCATCATTCAAGATAACCTCTTGGGAAAAGCGGGACATTCAATGAAAACTAGAGAAAATAAAAAAAAAATAAACTATCTGAATGAAAATGCGAATTTTCACTTTCAGATTTTTTCTTTTCTTTTCAGTTAGAGTCTTTTCACAATATCTATCAGATGTAGAGTCTTTTCACAATATCTATCAGATGTTAAAAAAAAAATTGTTAAAATTGTTTTTTCCGTTAACTAGCTGTCGTCCCCTTACGAACGGCAGCCCTCAAAAGTCGAAACTTGTGCGAGCCAAGGATTAACGAGGTCTTACCTTTTAACGTGCGATTCCTAGCACTTTCTCTGGCCATCAGATAAAAATCTGAAGTCGCTGAGGATTCGAACCTAGCCGACCAGCAGTCAATGGTTTTGAACGCTTCAGTCTCAACCACTGAGCTACTTGACCCTTAATGTAGTTCTTAATGTAGTTCAATGTCCAGCGTGGCTTGTGCCGGGGAAGTAGTTGTTTTCTGTTAGATGTTACAAATAAAACACATTTTTGCCTTGTTCCCCTTTTCAATATATCCACATTGTGTATATTTCTTTGAATCTATTTTTTAGACAATATTGTTTAAATTGGTTAACAACACCGTTGTGTATAAATGTTAGAGAAATTGTAGTGCTTTTTTGTACAATTCTGTGGACTATATAATTGAAAAATACACAATATTGTGTTATTTTTCCACTCATCATTTTGTTTTTATTATAGAGTTGTGGACAAAATTTAAATTCGGAATGCACAATGCTGTATAATAATTTTACACAAGGCTTGTGCTTTTTAAAATAGCTGTTGAGGAATATAATTTTTGAAATACTCCCTAATGTGTGGGACACATTTACACAATGAGGTTTTCAAATATCTCATCACTGCTTCCTAATACTCTAGTTATCCCTTCCTTCTTAACCGGTCGAGGTTTGAATGAAACTGGTGTTGAAATTGCTGTGGCCTTGCTAGTAAGCCTTATTGAATTCTAGTATAGCGCCTGTTGCGTCCTCTATCGGCGAGTAGTCTTGTTTGTGATTTATTACACATTTCTTGTTGTACCTTTTATATAAAAGCTGTGTAAAATGTATCCACAATTATGTATTACACATATTGTGTATAAAAGTCACAAAACTGGGGAAAATTTCACCGCAAACCGAAATAAACAATCATTGGTAAAAATATATTACAACCAGGTGTACTGATTTTCGACAATTATAGACATTATTTACACATTTTTTTCACATTGAAGAAAAAATCTACACAGATATTTCTTTCCGTGTTAAAATACACAGGGCTCCCGGTCTGTGCAGGTGGTGCACTTTCGAAAATATTTTAGAAAAATAAGCCTTATATTCACCATCAAAATCTCAGAATAGCCTTTTCATCCACCGAAAAACACCCGGTATAATTTAGGTACTAATATGTTACTCGCAGATCTCCCTAATCGTGAAGGTAATTCGGAACTATCGAAAGCAATAAATTATCACTTTTCCCTTTCCTTGTACCAAAGAATTGTGTAGGAGATATTGTTCGTTATCTGGCTGCCAACTCCTGGTACGAACAAGTCCTCGCCAGGATCAGGACGATGTAAGAGATCAGATCGCGGCTGGTCAGACCACTCGTCTGTCTGGTCACGGTGACGCCAGGGTCCATGTTTAGACCAATTATAACACCTTCAACAACTAAATGTCTGCGATGGTCATCTCTACAAAAAAAGAAAAGGCTCGGCAATAAAAGTTAATGTTTATTTAAGAGTCGTGGTTTACATTAGTATCATTTAACTAAGGATTTGGAGGAGAAATTGTGAATGAGACGGGTTTTTTGATGAAGGTAGTGGCTTTGAAATTGTTACGATGATAGTGTAGTCTTGCTCTATTTATATCCCTCGGTCATTGTTTCTTGTTGGATTTTAAATATTTCCTTCGACTGACATTGAATGTTAATTGGATGTCATTGTTCTCTGCGTTAAAAAGCTCTCAGGTAACCGAGAATATTTGGAGGGAGGGTGTGATTTCAAGACGAAAAGTTCCCGTAATTCAGGCATGAGAATTGAATTGACAAAAAGGGGCAACAGTGATTCGAGCTTGAATAATTCATTTGATACCTAAATTTCAAATTGACAAGAAATTATGACCTTTCTGACACTTGTGGCATACTTTGAAGATACAATTTTCTTTTTCTCCAAATGACATTAAAAGCGGCCTTTTAATGACACTTGGCAGGCTTAGAAGTTGTACTTTTAATGCCTAGGCAGAAAAAGTCCACTTTTACTGCCTAGGCAGAAAAAGTTCGTTGCTAGGCAACCTTCCAAGTAATAATTTAAATCAAAATTGACAATGACATTAAGAAAACTCAAAATGATGCTGATGATAATAAACTGGTCTCATTGCATTAAAACTACAAACTACAACACGAAATTTTTATTTATTAGATATATTTATGGTGAATTGTGAACAATTATTTAATACAATTGAACTCTGTCCACTTCCCTCCTTTCCAGTAAAATTAACAACTTTAGTATCAACACTTGATACTCCGGAAACGCCAGAAAATATTTTATTGCCGATGTTCGACAAATTGGCTAGCGAGTCCTCAATATAGCCCTCTGCGACAGAGGAAGACTTCCTTCCTCCATGTTGCTTCAACATTGTTATGTTGCACCAGAATGTACCAGCAACGTGGCCGAAGTTCTGCGAAAGCAGTGCCCGGTATACTCTTTCGCATGGGATAGGGCTGAACTTTGATTTATTGGAAATCTGATATGGAAAAAACAATTGAACGTCACGATTGTGGGCCCTCAGCCAATTGTAACGGCACCATTTTTGTTTTGCGGAAATGCGCTGTTGCCAAGTTGACCTCTTCGGATTACTGGAAATCTGATATAAAAAAAAACAATTGAACGTCGCCATTGTGGACCCCCAACTAATTCTAGTGGTACTATTTTTGTTTTGCGGAAATGCGCTGTTGCCAAGTTTGACTGACTTGGAAGCTAGGTTAGCTTGCTCAGATTAGGTTTGTGTGTCAATTGCGAACGAAAAACTAATTCATGCATTCTCGACTGACTCGCAAGCTAGGTTAGCTTGCTCAGGTTAGGTTTGTGTGTCAATTGCGAGCGAAAAACGATTTCATGCATTGCTCAGGTTAGGTTTGTGTGTCAATCGCGAGCGAAAAACGATTTCATGAATTCTCGACTGAGTCGCAAGCTAGGTTAGCTTGCTCAGGTTAGGTTTGTGTGTCAATTGCGAGCGAAAAACGATTTCATGCATTCTCGACTGACTCGCAAGCTAGGTTAGCTTGCTCAGGTTAGGTTTGTGTGTCAATCGCGAGCGAAAAACGATTTCATGCATTCTCGACTGACTCGCAAGCTAGGTTAGCTTGTTCAGGTTAGATTTGTGTGTCAATCGCGAGCGAAAAACGATTTCATGAATTCTCGACTGACTCGCAAGCTAGGTTAGCTTGCTCAGATTAGGTTTGTGTGTCAATTGCGAACGAAAAACTAATTCATGCATTCTCGACTGACTCGCAAGCTAGGTAAGCTTGCTCAGGTTAGGTTTGTGTGTCAAATGCGAGCGAAAAACGATTTCATGAATTCTCGACTGACTCGCAAGCTAGGTTAGCTTGCTCAGGTTAGGTTTGTGTGTCAATCGCGAGCGAAAAACGATTTCATGCATTCTCGACTGACTCGCATTTGATTGAATAGAATATTGCCCACTTATCCATATCAATACAAATTTCCAGTTTGCTAGTAATCCGAATTGACTAACCTGGCAACAGCGCATTTCCGCAAAAACAAAATAGTACCATTAGAATTAGTTGAGGGTCCACAATCGCGACGTTCAATTGTTTTTTTCATATCAGATTTCCACATCTCCAAAGTGTCCAAAACTTGGCAACAGCGCATTTCCGCAAAACAAAAATAGTACCACTAGAATTAGTTGAGGGTCCACAATGGCGACGTTCAATTGTTTTTTTCATATCAGATTTCCAGTAATCCGAAGAGGTCAACTTGGCAACAGCGCATTTCCGCAAAACAAAAATGGTACCATATGAATCGCCTAATGCCACAGAATCGCGATGTTCAATTTTTTTTTTCATAACAGATTTCCAGTAAACCAAATTTTTACCTGGGATAGTCCCAGAAAAGTAGCAATTTCTTCTGGCATTTTACCGAATTTGTGAATGCCAATGAATTGATGATGTGCTTTACCGTTCGCTTACTTATAGAAGACACGCCGATTATTTAAATTCGAGGGTGTGGAGGCTGCATATTTTCTGTAAACGCTTGAATATTCCGTTACTACAAAAGATCTTGATCTTTTGGTCTTAGTATTTGGTAGCATAATTAGCAATTTGTCGCCCATATCATTTATATCATCTGTTTTCATTTGCAAAAGCTCATCACATCTACAAGCCCCAGCGACTGCAACAATAAGTACAACCTAAAATATAAATTGAAAATTAGTTCTTTAATCCATAACAGATCCTTTTCAATATATTCCTACCTTCGTACACAAATACAGTTCATCTGGGGCATCTGATAAAAATTTCTCGATTTCTTCTCTTTGAAAAACTCGGGATTTTTTTGCATGGAAACCGTCTGACTGGCGTTTCAAAAAAGCCCGTAACTTCAGGTATTTTGCCAAATCAATGTTATTTTTTATGTTCAGGGTAGCTTTCAACATCGAATAGGTAGACCATAACGTTGAAGGCTTCATTTTCTTTGAAAGATCGAAAAAATAGACAATCAGCACATTTTCGGAGAAAGATCCTATATTTTTTTTCTGTCTATATTCCATGAATCTGCTGTATGTGAGTTCATATACAGTTCTTGATTTTTCCGGTAAAAGGTTAAATTCCACATCTCGCGCCTGGTCTCTTATCTCAGGTGGTGTTAATTGCATCAATTCATCCTCACTTTGCAGTAAATCCATTTCTAACATGACAACTTTTCAAAATTGACAATGACAAAGTAAACAGTAAACAAACAAATTCAACAAACGTCATCGGCGGTAATCATAGTAACGCAGGGCCCAGTTACCTTTGATGAAATAATTTAGTTATTTGGATATTGATAATGAAACGCAATTTAAATATGAAAAAGTCGATTTTGAGTGGAATTGGAACAAATTTGAAGAAAATATTATATGTTTCACACGACAGAAAAGCAGATTTAATGCCTTGGCTGGTTTCATACTATACTCTTGAAAACAGAAGAAATAATAATGATCTCTTCAGAACTTTTGTGCTCTGTTCCTTTTCTGGTTTCTGCGAGGCTTACTAGAAGGTAGATAATTGTTTTATATTTATTAGCTTTGAACTAATATGTGTCAAAATTCCTCTATTTCTAGAACGTGTCTGTGTTATGACGATCTCAATTCTGATTCTGGTATTGATCTGTTTTTATCTCTCCAAAATGTTATTTATTTTGGTTAAATATATACTATTGTATAACAACTTATAAAAACTACATTTTTTAACCTATTGGAATGATTTTTTTTTCATTAGATAGGTAAGTATTCAAAAAGTCCACTAGGATACCAAATTTCATGAATAAATCTCCATTTCCAACGCCAACTAATTTTATTTTTCAAGGTTAAAAACCTAAAAAAAAATTCCGTTTTTCCGCTACTGAAATGCTTTGTGATCATGAAAAATTATGTGCTGAACCCGTTTTGATTGACACTATAAGGAATTCGTTCACTGCGTGAGCTTCACGAATAAAAAAATTCCGGTTCCATGCAAGGTAAAAGAATCGGGAAATCCACACGAATGACTTTTTCAAAAATGTCTCTTCTGTTATTCATAGTCGGGACATATTATATAAATAACTTGGGAGAAGGTGATCCTGAAAACATTATTATGTGACTGAATGAAAGAGCACTGAAAATTGAGAAAATTGCATTTTTTCGAATTTCGACCACGTTTTTCTGGAAAACGGTGCATTTTCGAGAAAAAATTGTGGATACCTTTTTTTGTAGAGTATTTTATGCAAAATATTATGACATCATTTGTTTTGGAAAAAATGGATTTTTCGATTTCCCTCGGAAAATCGTCAATAACAATTTTCCAGATGCTTTCACGACTTATCACTTTCGAAATTCGGATTCAGCGGGTCAAAATATATAAGAATAACTTGGGTGATCCCGTCGCGCTTCATCGGCTACGAAAACTCTCCCTGCCACCGGACTAAATACCTAGATCTAGATTTAGTACAACCAATATATATTTTTTGTGGAAATTAATTCTAATAGTGAGCGACTTGCGCCATGACTTCGGGGAAAATTTTTAAATAACTAAAATCCAAATTGCAACTCAAATTTTTTTTTGTGCAATTGTTTAAACAATGATTATTAAACAAAAGGGTCCTTTTTTGGTTTTTTGTAAATATCTCAAAAGGTACTGGATGAATGGCTTTACTCATGAAAGACCGTTTGTAGAGAAGGAAAAAACCTACAAAATGGTTTCTGGAAAATCCGGATACGACCATTTTTCGCAGACAAAAGCTGGAAAAACGCTTAAAAAAAGGACTATTTTCAAAAATTCGTATCTCCCTCAATTTTCAATATTAAGGAATAATTTTTCGGGAAATGGTAGCTAATATCATGTACGTTGAGCTCCCGAAAGGTGGAAATCGTCGCTTCAATAGTTTTTCTACAATCGGGTTTTAAAAAAAATTACAGCCATATTTTGCATGATGCGTCATATTACGGGAAATGGTCCGATTTAAATTTTTAATGCGGCATTTTGAAGTTGAGGTTTAAAACTACAATTTGTCTATCTCACATTTTCCCATAAGTTTGGAGAACATTGTTAAACATGCTTCTGAACATAGCGCTTCGAGTGAAAATTCGTCGCCGAGTCGTGCTAAGGTAGTAGTGGAGGGGGCGACGAAAAGCGGAGGAGAAGTGAGAGACCGGTTGCGCGCACAAGGCGCTTTTTTGTATACAGCAAAGACGTCGCTTGTAATTGCATTACTTTTATGCAGTTGTCACTGCTGGTACTGGGATCCACGTCCATGATGCAACCCAAATATTGCACTTAATCACCCTGCAGTTCAAATATACAATAGGAAAATTAATAATAATTAACTTATACTCGTTGAATATATTAATTTTTTAAGATGTTCACTGGTACAAAACTGCCATTGTTAAATAAACTTTGAAATTTAATAATAAGAAAATTTTTAATTCTTCTCCAAGAACCGTAGATCTGTACAATGAAAAGCTGCGTGGCAACTAACATAGACCGCCTTTGAGAGCGGTGTTCAAGGCCAAACGGGCACATCTGCTCCTGAATTCTCGGCGCCCCCTCCACTACTACCTTAGCACGACTCGGCGACAAATTTTCACTCGAAGCGCTGTATTCAGAAGCATTTTTAACAAATATGGGAAAATGTGAGATAGACAAATTGTAGTTTTTAACCTAAACTTCAAAACGCCGCTTTAAAAATTCAAATCGGACCATTTCCCGTCATATGACGCATCATGCAAAATATGGCTGTAATTTTTTTAAAAACCCGATTGTAGGAAAACTATTGAAGCGAGAATTTCCACCTTTCGGGAGCTCAACGTACATGATATTAGCTACCATTTCCCGAAAAATTATTCCTTAATATTAAAAATTGAGGGAGATAAAAATTTTTGAAAAAAGGCCTTTTTTTAAGCGTTTTCCGGCTTTTCTCTGCGAAAAATGGTCGTATCGGGATTTTTCAAAAACCATTTTGTAGGTTTTTTCATTCTCTACAAACGGTCTTGAGTAAATGAGTAAAGCCATTCGTCCAGTACCTTTTGAGATATTTACAAAAAACCAAAAAAGTACCCTTTTGTTTAATAATCATTGTTTAAACAATTGCACAGAAAAAAATTGAGTTGCAATTTGGATTTTAGTTATTTATAAAGTATCCCCGAAGTCATGGCGCAAGTCGCTTACTATTAGAATTAATTTGCAAAAAAACCGTCATTATTTTTGCTATATTGGTTGGACTAATTGAGGTATGAGCTCGGGTATGAGCAAGAAAAATTATGTGTTTTTTTTTTATATGTGACAAATTCAGTTTGACTTGGGTCGAAATACTGAAAAAAACACTCGTACAATTCAAATTATATCTAAGTACCTTGTTTCTAGTGCCTTGATAATGTCCCACAAAAAGATGTTTGAAAATATTAACCATGCATTTTATGAATCATGAATATTTTCACGTACTCTAAATGACAATGTTAATATAAGCATAAATACTGTCGTTTCGTAAAATCGACTGCAATTTTAGTGAAATGTTCGAATTAAATTTATTTGCGTTATTTTATACTGCATGCAGATGACAACTCTATTCGGGACAAACATGTTTTATTTCGAAATAAAATGGCTTTTTATGGTCTATGCTTTATGACGTCGCTTCTAATAAATGTTTTACATACTGGTATATGGCGAAATATCATTGACAACTGTCAATAAAATATATTGTGAATTTTTATGGGCATTGAATACTAACGAATCTATAATGGGATACTGGATTTTTTGCATTGGGTTATTCTATATGGATTAGCTATGAATATAAAATTCATTGGTTCATATCGAATAATGTGTTGAAACGATTTTAAGATATATTATATTATATGATGATCGAATTATTCATGAAAGACAAGGGAGCATCTCGAAAAACCAAAAAAAATTATCCCAAATGTTGAAAACTGCTGTCCGCGCCTTGTCCACCGACTTCGCCATAAAATGAGCAGAGGGTTAGTCGGCGAGCATGACAACGTCTGCTGGGACCGCTAGTATCATATATTATGAATTTTTACATAGGAAAAACATTGGACATTGAGTAACGGAAAGGAAATACAGAAATATTGCAAGAGTATGGATAATAAAGGAAAATCTAAAACGATAATATCAGTGAAGAACAGAAGTAACATTGTTGAACAAACTGATATAGAAGAAGAAGGAAATTAAACCAGCTTATTGAATTCACAGACAACATGTGTTCTTGGCTTTTTTCCATATTTCTAGGTTTTCGAGTCAACAATGGTAGGTATTGTTGTGATATGATATATTGTGGTTTTTGTTTTTTTTTATCAAAAATAGAAATCAATATCAAATACAATTTTAATTAGAACATAAAGAAATAATTTACCTGTACTGGACTATCTTATATAAACATCCTGTATAGTAATCAGTCACCAACAAACAAAATGAAGGGTAACATGGATATCATCAGATTTCATAGCATTACAAGTATACCAATTATTCCAATCATACTGTACATAATGAAAAATTGAAAATTGAAAATGAAAGGTCACAGCTAAGGAATGTAAAAAAATTTAATAAGCAGATACGAAACAAGAAAAGGAATGAATTAATGGGAAATATTAATGTAATAATCTGAACAAGTTTTGCAAAACAATTTAGATATTGAAGTGAAATTAGAATAGTTATTTGAAGGGGTAATATGAGAAAAAAAAATTAATCAAGAAGTTTGAGAAGAGTTCAAGGCTGTTGATTCGAGAAGCAATGAAAAACCTGGAAAGGTTGCTAAGGGTTGTTGAAAAAAAAAAGAAAAAATTGGGAGGAAACAACAAGTTAAAATTTATAAAGACGAAAATTAAGGAAAAACTATATTTTGGAGGCATAAGGTATAGTTTGTCAAGTAAAACTGCCACAAGCAAAGCAATTGAAGTAATTATTTGGAGCTGATATTGATAAATCGGAAAGAAACTTACTGTCAAAGAAGAATATCCCAGCAGTGATCCATAAGTTCACGGCACAGCACAGAAGAAATAATAAGGTACTTTTAGAAACATTTCTGAGTGTATTTATTCAAAAAACTTTACATAGGTACCTAAGGCACTAAGAATTTTTCAAGTAAATATAAAGTCAACATAACCTCACTCAATTATCGACTATCGAACTTTTGGAACAGGGCGATTCGATACCTGAAAACCAGTGTCGGTACAAACTTTATTTATTTGGCATTTGAAAAGACTGAATAATTTCACATATTTTGAGAACTATGCAGCAAATGTGAACATATTTGAACGATTTAGATATAATTTTCAATAGAGTAGGGCTATTGGCGTAGGATAGAGTTTAAGGATTGATTCAGATTACTTGTTTTGAAGAATTTCCATGAAATTGCCGAATATTAACAATCTGAACTAACATATTTCATAAAATAAAAAGAAAATGAACACATTTTGAATATTGAGTATATTTAGGTATTCATTATTGAAAATTTACAAAACTTATAAATTCAATTTTGACATCAATAAGGAGCCCAATCTGTGACCCCCCTGAGAGAGAGACTGTTTCATGTCTCTTTGAAACTGACTGAGCTGAAAAAGGAAGGAAAGAACAGGTAAATAAGAAATAAAGTAATATAGGTAAAGTTTCTATTGATAAAAGCCAGGCATATATACAATACAAATTTTTATATCCAAATCATTCAAACCGGAATATGTCATATCATATCAATTGTCATCTCAACCGGTGATTTTTTGAAAACTATAGTTATTACAAAATCCATTAAGATTATAACAGTATATTATCTATTTGTGGGCATTTTCTGCTGAACCAGAGTGACCCGAATATACTTTTGCATGTTGTTTCTGGAACTTATAGAGCACATATCGAGAAACGCACAAAATACCAGAATTTCTTATTGATGATGTTATAATGATGATAATAATATTAATGTGAATGAAGTAAACGTTGAACGTAGCTTTGAACTGGATAACAATCCAATATTATGGCATGATATGTTATTATAATATAATAATAATAATAATGGTAATTTTTGTCTGTTCGTTAAAAATTTTGCAATCGATTTTTAAATTAGCATTGAACTAGATTGCAGGGCAACATCACAGCATAATAATGTAGTAATAATAATAATAATAAAAATAGATAGGAAAATAAATAATAATCAAATAATTTAAAGAACAAAAGAATAACGATTTCATAGTAATATTCAGTAAAAATAAAAATAAATGAAAAAAACTATCTGAAAATTTATTTTTATGTTGAAAAAACCTGGGGTGCTTTTCAGTTACATTTACATAATCACAGCATTTACGAAACCTAACAATAAAAACAAATATAATTGATATCAAGCACCACACGCTTTTTAAATATTGAAGTTAATCATTGTAATTTTTTTTTAAACAGCGTGTGTCTTCAATTTCGAAAAATTTTATTTTATTCAAGATATTTTTTATGGTTACAGCATCTTTTATTGCTCTCTCTAAAATATTAATTAAATATTTTTTGGAAAAGCATCTTGTTATGTTTGATAGTAATAAGAAATCGGCACTCAAAGTAATACAAGGTGTTATCACAATGGATGATGAAGGCGGAAGTAGGATTGAATAGAGGGTATGGGGGCGAAAGATGCAACAGAAGAAGAAAAAGATAATGAGAGGTCACATACCGTTCCTAAAACGGCTTATGTGTAAAAAACAACAACTTCGTCAAATGGGTTTGGGTATTTATTTACATTGATGACGTTGCCAATACTTTTCTACAAGAATTTTCAACTGCAAATCGCAAACCTATATGCAGCTGAGAAATATGAATGGGCTGATTGTCTTGAGAGCTGAACCGTTCTAGACATAATATATATGCAAGTGAACAACCCATGCATTCAAAGAAGCAGCCCTATAAACTCGCAGACTGGTCAGTATCTCAGCTTAATTGAACATAAATACTGAGACAAGACATAATTAAGAGCTATCAATAAAAATAACGAGCGCGCAAATCAACTTTTATAATATGTAAACGAAGAGACTACCTTTAGTCAAATCACCAATAACCGATACGAAGCACGTTTACTCCGATATCTAAACGACTTCCCATCAGTGTTACACCAATTAAAACAAAAAAACGACGCAGACGATTGTGGCGTCAGCGGCCATCTTGAAATCAAGTTCACCTTGTTAACACGACGATTTTTTTCAGAACAGGTCAACGATAGTGGACGAAGGTGTGGTCAAGAACGGGGCCCGCCTTCTGTCCTGGTAATTGTACACTTGTTTGGAGTCCTACCTGTGTTGGATACGAGAGATATCAAGTAGCTTGAGCCGGTAAAAGCATTTGTTTACATTCGGTTTGCAATGTTCCTGGCCGTTCCCAGTAAACATTTTTCGATTTCGGAAATATTTCTGAAACATAATCTGTAAGCTTGAAACATTCCAACTTATGTTGCCATATTGTTTCAGGTATATATTGAAAAATAAAGATGTCCGCCCTCAGAGACGTTTCAAGGAAACCTTTCATTAGTAATGTTACGTAACTATTTCAGAAACATTCGAGAGACATTTCAAGTTAGTTGATGATGTGACAATAAATATTTTAAATACTTTATTGTTAATGAAAGGTGTCAGGATCCTACTTACTTCTGTACAATTTCAATGAATATTGCTTTGATGTTTCAAGGACATTTCTAAATCTAAAAATGTCTGACCTCAGAGAGGTTCCAAAGAAAACTTTGCAATAGTTCATATTTTGGAACATTCTTGGCATATTCCAGGTTTGTTTCATAATATATATTTTTCAAAACATAACAGCCATTTGAATGTTTCAGATATATTTCTGAAGTAATTCTGCATTGCATTTATGTGAAACATTACTAAATATTTGAAAAACATACATAGAAACATCCAGGGAATATTTCAAACACAAATATAGAAATATTCTGGAAATGTTTCAGAAATAGTTAAGTACAGAAAAAACACTGTGATTCAAACAAAACTGCTTACAGTTAACACACTCATTTCTAATAGAAACAAAAAGAGGGTGGGTCAATCTAGCTAGCTTTGATGCCATCAGTTCCTCGTCCGAATCCTCCGAATCGTTACAAATCACATCTCTCCAGTTATATTTGTTTACTATGATTTCACACGATATAACGGAGTTTAGGCTGCTCCATCTTGTGACCAGAAGATGAAGTTTTCGAGGTTAGAGATACATTCAGAGCTTTGTGCCCACGACTTTTGAAAGGTCCATACGCAAAGGAAAGAGCGGTTTTTCAGCGAATAAATTTTGACAGATAAAAGAAATAATAAGTAAATATAATCATTCACGATGATGGTAAAAAATGTTACGATCATTCGCAACTGGAGTCCTTTTGGAATATTTCAATTATTGAGGGAGGGTGTTCTTTAAAAAATTTACTGATTTCGAAATGTTACCGAATGAAACACATATTCGATATATCAATAATTTGTTTTTGTTTTTTGTTGAGATGCTAAAATGAAATGTTTCGGTAATTAGGTACCTACCATTTTTGACTGACTCGCAAGCTAGGTTAGCTTGCTCAGGTTAGATTTGTGTGTCAATTGCGAGCGAAAAACTAATTCACGCATTTTCGACTGACTCGCAAGCTAAGTTAGCCAATATTGCTTCGAGAATATTAGACCAATATTATTTTTTAAATATTGGACCAATATCGCCGAATGTTCACATTTTCTCGCCAATATTATTATTTGAATATTTTGCCAATATTGTACCAATATTGTCCCAATATGGGTGTGCTACTTGGGTTATTGGGGACCGTACTATTATTATATCAAGTCAAGTAGTTCATACCGTAAATCAAGTCAAGTCAAATATCAAATTTTCAAAAGCTTGAGATTTGAAGTCAATTCAAGAATTTAAGAAAAAATTCAACCTACTTGGCTTGATGAATCCCTGCTTCCAAATACCAAATGTTGCAAACACAAATGAATCTGAACTGACTAATACCCCCCATTCACGTTGGACTATTATCCCAACGCCGAGTTCCAGAATAAAGCAGTTATTGAGATGAGTTTTTTGCGGGCATCGTTCCTGCTCATGAGGAAATAAACGATAAAACCTCTAAGACACCTTGGAAGTCATTAAGTGTACCGACCGTAAACAGTGCGGTATTTGGCTTAAATAAGCGGCCAAAGTTGGGAAAGCTCCCCTCACCAATGGATTTCTCTCGGCCAGAGGATTACCATCGCATTTAAATAAATACATAAATATTACATCACTGAATTGTGTATAATTAAATTCGAGAGCCGCGGAAGCCGCTTTTCTGAATGCTAATTTCTCGCTGATTGTAATGGATGTTCATTTCAGTTTACAGGAGAGCTTTTGTTGCGATATTGTTGCCGCCTTCCTTCTACATTTCACTTCATTCGTTCAATTTGCGCCGCTGATATTTCGCGATTCGGATCAGCATCTTACAGGACTCAAAAAATGTCTCTTATGGTAGATACCATGAAGAATTTATCCGCTGGCATGTCATAATGACATCGTCATGTCAAGGTAAGATCAACCCTAGAGTATGGCTCCATTATTTGGAACCCTCATTAAAATGTACATTCCAACGGTATTGAAAAAGTCCAAAGAAAATTTTTGAGTGTACTTAACTTTAGATTCAATAAACAACGTCACCACTTCTCATATGAACAGAATCTGAAATACTATAAAATTGAAAAACTTGATATGAGACGGAAATTTCTAGAAATATGTACTTCAACTGCACACGGCACCTCGTTAGAAACAGACCATTGTTCGTAGCAGCCCACAGCTCAACAAATGCACACTTGAACTCACCATTCATTAGATGCCTGAGATCCTATAATTCAGTTGTTGGTAATAATTCTGATTTGGATATTTTTTCCACTCCTTTCTTGAGCTTCAAAAAACGTTTGAAAGCAATAATGTTTTCAAATCATTCATAAAACTTTTTGTTTTTTTTCCTCTTCCTTTTCTTGTTCACAATAACCTTGAGTAACATGTTGATGGCTGAAGCCACTGTTATTTTTTGGTAGCGTTATTTACTTAATTGACACTTTCAATTGTTTATTTTTATCATACTTAGAAATATGTCTCAAGTATTGTTTAATACAAAATAATCATTATTTAGTTTTATATTTAAGTTTTTGATCCCATTCATTGTACCATGTTCTTTTTTTTAAATGACATTTATAATCATATGTCACGTTCATTTTTTGAACTGAGTAACTTCTTCTAGGAATGACTCTTATTAATCTCCACTCAGTACTTTATTGTAAGCTTTCGCAACCATTCAATTATATTGTTTTGTTTCGTGCTACTCTGTAATTGGATGGGTAAAACCATCTGTTGAGTGGCCTATTCATGTAAATAAATAAATAAATAAATGTATTTTAATGACATAATGCAGTTCATTATGAATATACCGGAGCTTTATTCCAACACCAAACTGCTATTTTTTAACACATCGACACGTGTTTCAATCACCAAGTGATGACCACTTCAAGAGAAAGATCAAACAATAGTTACATACAGAATTGTCCTTATTTATACCCATTAGATATCTCTGCTAGATACCTGCGTCTTGTTTGTCCTAAATTAATTGCACAATATTGCCTTATCTACTAATTAAATAACTAACTAACTAAATTAGTAAATAAGGCAATATTGTGAAATCAATTGAGGACAAACAAGACGATGGTATCTAGCACAGATATCTATTGGGTATAAATAAGGACAATTCTGTATGTAAATTCAGTTCAATCTTTCTCTTGAAGATGTTCACTTGGTGATTGAAACACGTGTCGAGGTGTTAAAAAATAGCGGTTTGGTGTTAGGATGAAACTCCAGTATATTCATTACTACACCAAAGGTTCCAAGTAGTGCAGTCGTTAATTATGGGCCAAGGGCCATAATGAAATTCAAATGTGAAGTTTCTGAATGTCTAGCATGAATGAACTGGTCTGCGGAAATTTGTTCGACACCATTTTTGTCCGACAGTAATTTTTCGACAGCTTTTGTTCGAAAAGCATTTGTTCGAATAGAAATTTGTTCGACCAGCACTTTTTCGAAAGTTTGAGAATTTTTCAATAGTTATCGATATTCCAATGACATTAATTCATGAGTTGCCTCCTTTTTTTGTACTCCCAATTAAAATTTATGTGTTCAGTTTCCAAGCACTCAAATGTCGTGAGGAACGTAACGTAAGGTTAGTTCGTTCTAGTTCAATTTTACTAAATAGTTACTTGTTTTATTTTTTGTATCATCTTTTTATGGGTGTTGTACATTTTTATCTTTTTATATTATTTTATTTCTTATATTATTTTATTTCCTGCAGTTTCGTCCACTGATGTTTTATTGATCATGTCGATGCATAGAACTAAATTGCAGTAAAGTAAATGTCACAAATATAAAGTGGAAAAAAATATATATAGACAGCTCTATTTCTCATTCTTCATTTCTGGTAGGTTTTTTGATATAGGTAACGCTTCCAGTTAAAGTGGAAATGTCATTTTCAAACTTATATAAAGCTGTCTTTACTGTAATGTAAGTAATAGGAAATGACATCTGAATACGATATGCAACGAAAGTAGCTGAAAAAATCGAGATATCATCGTTTTTGTAGTTTCGAATACTCTATTATCATTCACTCAAGGATAAGGGCCATGGTGGCGCGATGGTAAAGAGAACTTGCTTCTCGGCAAAATCATCTACGGCTTCAACATCATCTCCATTACTGACACTTCCTTTTCCACTGTTTCTAATTTTTTCCAAAGACTAACTCTACTCAGATACATGCTTAGACTTAGATATATGTCGTTGAATCTTATCTTTTTTTTTTCTGCTTCTCAGCCTTTTCCTGTCCCGTTTTTTGTTTATTTAGCTCTCGAGCTCGTTTTTTTTAATCAATTTCTGTAAGGTTTTCATTTTCATCCTTTTATTTTCAACAGCAATATCAATACAGATGGATTTCATGCAAAAGATCATCAATATTAAAGACATGTGGATATATGCAACGGCAACGACATGTCTGAGTTTGGACAATATTTGTGGCACAAATTAAAAAAAATTCTAACGACCAAGCTTACCCAAATTGATTAGTAAACAATTATAACAGAATCACTTTCAAAAATATTTCTATTTCGTTTAATTTATTTTTCTTTCTTGGGAATGTCACTAACGCAAATATACCACAAAACCACATAATTTTCAATGTTTCGAAACCGTACAATATCACAGTCAAGAGAAATTTGAAAAACTTTAAATTATACCACTGCCAACTCTATTTCGACCTATATCGTATCCTGATTGAAATACCTGAGAAGAAATCCTCCTGGATATAATAAGATTTACAATGAACTGAATCGATTTCGTCTGTGTTGTTTTTTTTTTCATTACGAAGTAAATATCTGTTTGGCTAATTTTCCGAATCACACGCTTCTTCATTGAAGGGCGCCCATTTGAAGAGATAATGCCTGATAACTACTCCTTGTCAAGATGATTAAACAGTATGTCTGCCATCTGAATTGCTTCATTACAGACATCTTCTACGCGCAAATTGCTGGTGGTGTACCATAACGCCCTCTTTATTAAGACTAGCATGTCCACGTTCCAATATCTTAAAGTTTACGATGACATGGGAATGTCATATCAGTGGTTTTATGCATTTGAATGAAGCTCATAGTGTTATATTCAATTCTCAGATAATTTAATTTCGAATTTTACGAGTGCTTTTACGATCCTGTACAGAACTTCGTTATTACATCTTTTATTACTAATCCTTTTTGTTTACAATCCGAAATAAATTCGAATATTAGCCGACAAGTATGCGGTTCTTGGAGGGAAGTTGGATTAATCTAAAGTTTATACATCGCGTTTTACTGCGGAATAAAATTTTTTGGATTTATGGTTTCCTGTGCATGAATGTCGCTGTTATTTACTGGTGTTGCTTTTGGAATGGATTTGACATGGAAATCAAACCTTGGAGCTGTGCAATAATTAAAATATAATGTACACGTACCAATTGCCCCTTTCAAGTCAATCTATAATTAGAACAAACTTATAACGGCAATAAAACTGAGAAGAAAGTAAATTTCAACCAATGGCATTAAGTGGCAGGTGTTATGTTTTCAATATACTGGTGAAATTTGACTAAAAGAGGCAAGAAAATTGTATAAGTGAAACAGAAGTTGGGTCCCAAATTATCATCGAAACAAAAGTTTACTAGTAGGATAAAATAACGCTATATTATAGCAATGGTTTTGAGTAAACAGGTTGTTCCATTTGAAAGGCAACACCTAGAATATCTCAGTTCTCAAAATGTTTCTATGGAGTTCGTATTATACAATATAATAATACAGCACAAACTGAATCACACTAATTACAATCAGAAACGAGGTAGGAATAAACCAAACTCTTATATACCTACCATTTCTGAACGGATTCTGAACATAAAAATAAATTATGTCCGCTTTCTTGAACCAGCGATTTTGGTTTTTCTTTAACAAAAATTCCATTCAATGCACTGTCCCAAAATTTTTAAAAGCTTCCAAATTTTAAGTCAATCGGACAACTAGAAGTATGTGAAAATTCACTTGCAATATTCAACCCATACATAACATGGCAAGTTATAGTTACGATTTATTTGAATTGCAAAATAATCAAGCTTCATTCGAAGCTTTATCGTATCTTTGATATCGATGATGTGAAAATAAAATCAACAACTCACATAGTATCTAGGGTATTATAAATTAACTAACGTATTATATTGTAACTAATGTAAAACACGATTAAAATTTTCACAAAATTTATTGTTTTTGCGACATGTTTCGATGAATGAATGAATGAAGAATAATTTAATGAACTATATTCGCTTGAAAAAAATACTGTGTATCGAAACATGTCGCGAAGACAATAAATTTGGTGGAAAAGTTAATCGTGTTTTACCATAGTGCCATAACTATGGATTTCCATCGAGTAACGGCCACGTCAATCCAAAAAATAATGTATTTTATTTTTCACTTGTCCATTACTGCTTTATAATACCTTGGCAACGGTTGCTACCAACAGTTTAGAATTCGCAACGATTAGAATGAATAATTGAACGAGTGGTTACAGCCACTTACCGAATTCCATTTGTTGATGGGTTGCAACAATTTTCTCGCTCGCCGAGGGTATGTTGTTGTTGATAGCGAAATCATTTACCAACTGATCTGTGTGCCTGTAAACCACGTTTTTTCGCGAAAATAAAAAGTAACATAAAAAAAAAACGCCGAGTCCGATACCTCGAGCCAAATCAATATAACGAAAAACTGAATAGAAAATGGTCTTCTTCCTAATGAAGTTTAAAATAAATAAATATAATATTCCCGAAATTACCCAAAATATATACAGGGTGAACGGACTAAACATTTCCGCCCACCATGAAAGACCAAGTCTTTTATCCCACTAATTAGACTGATTCGGCAAGGGGCAAAGTTTGACCAATGGTCGTTTTATGGATCCCTGACTAACCCTTACGGTAGCGACTCTACATATATTATCCGATCCAGGATGTAACTCTATAATCCTGCCCAGCTTCCATTTTAAAGGAGGGCTATTATCTTCTTTAATGACCACCAATGTTCCAACTACAGCTTGAGAATTATTGAGATTCCATTTGTGTCGTTGCATCAAATTATTGAGGTATTCCAAATTCCAGCGCTTCCAGAAATCGTGACTTAAACGTTGCACAAGCTGAAATCGTGTCAACCTGTTCATAGGAATATGTGTCAAATCAGGATCTGGTAAGGCAGTTAAAGGTTCCAAACAAAGAAAATGACCGGGTCGTTATGGAGGAAATAATGAATCATAACGCCCGCTAAATGTTTTTTTTCTGTAGTTCAATAAGTCAATTACTCAGAAAAGTTGTATTTATAACTGTACATAAAGGGACTAATTATTTTCTCTCCAATAAAAATTACAACTTTCAAATGTTTCTGAAAAATTACTACCAAGTTTGAAGTTCTGTGAGTTGACCGATGAAGAACTCCTCAATGTGCATTCGGTTTCGTTAAATACTATGAGAAGAAATTTATGAAGTAAACAACGTCGTTTAAGATATTTTTTTCGTGAAAAATAAATTCTTGTATGCACCACGAGCGTTACTAGATCCTAACTAGGATCTATATAACGCAATTGGTACATAAATAGCTAATATGTTGTTATGATGTTAATAATTTGTAGTTAAGATTAAACCTAGAAAAAGCTTAATATTCAATGATACGATAAATAATATGTTTGCTTCCATCTGACATAAATATGCGAATAAAAATTTACCAAATAAATTAACTCTACCATGTTGATTTGGAGTTGTCAAGACAGATCAACCAGTTCTAAATTTTTTTTGTTGAGTTAAATGAGTTGTTGTCTGCAGTTGTCTGCATATTAATCTATGAATATATTTTAAAACATTTGCTGAAGCGTTGAAATAACACATGAAAAAAGACTGGATTAATTATTCAATTGCTCTGTGGGAGAATTTCAGGTGGTGGTTCTTGTCACATAATATGAAACAATATCCACTTAAACGTGTGTCATAACTTGCTTCGTTTCCGAGTACAGGGGTTTCAAAGTTTTAAAAAAAATCGGTTTTTCATGAATTACCCAAAATTCTTTTCACCAATTTTGATAAAACTTCGTGTATTTGTTAGCAGTAACAATGGTTTTCTTTTCATGAAATTGGACTTTGAATTTTAAATCGATTATATGAACTTTTTTCACAAAATATGATAAGGAATCACCTCCTGAAATTAATGACATCATTCGAGATACACCCTGTATATGATATTTATATCACATCTGCATCTCATGTATCATCATTATACCAAACATCAACTATAGTCTGTTGAAATTTTCTCTTGATTGGTACACTGCTTTCAAACTTCATAAAAGTAAATTAAAATGGACGTCATCTTAACATCGTTCTAGAATTCGGATATGGAACATATCAGTAGCACTGAAGGGTACTCAACTTATCAGACATCGCCACCCAATAAATTAACACCTTGGACTATTTTGCTAGTGTCAACAAATACACTAGAGTAGTTTACATTTGACACATACGATCATCAAGATGGTGAGAATTTCGAGACAAACTCATTTCACTCATGTTGTAAACAGTTCACATCCCTCGTGTTGACTAACGAAAGAAGAACGTTCAAAGTATTTCAGTAATAGTCAGTGAGCGAGACGTTTTTTTGGCGCCGATATAGTTTTGAATTGATATAGCCGATACGTGATGAAAATCCAATGAAAATCCATGTTAATATCTATAATAAAACTAGAGTCAAAATGATTTTCACAAAATAGAGGTTTACAAACTCACAAACCTCTTTTTTGTGAGAATCATTTGAACTATGTTTTATTATGAACATTATAGTTGAAGAAAATTACAAGTATTGAAGTTGTACCTAATGTAATGCATAAACACCAAAAACATTAAATAATATCTCACGCATTTTCATCATGCAAGTTAGGTTATCTTGCTTACGATAGGTTTGTGTGTCAAGCGCGGGCAAAAATCTAATTCACGCATTTTCAACGCGTAAGCTTGCTCAGGTTAGGTTTTGTGTCAAGCGCGAGCGAAAATCTAATTCAAGTATTTTCGACTCGCACGCTAGGTTAGCTTGCTCAGGTTAGGTTTTGTGTCAAGCGCGAGCGAAAATCTAATTCACGCATTTTCAACGCGCAAGCTAGGTTAGCTTGCACAGGTTAGGTTTTGTGTCAAGCGCGAGCGAAAATCTAATTCAAGTATTTTCGACTCGCAAACTAGGTTAGCTTGCTCAGGTTAGGTTTTGTGTCAAGCGCGAGCGAAAATCTAATTCACGCATTTTCAACGCGCAAGCTAGGTTAGCTTGCACAGGATAGGTTTGTGTGTCAAGCGCGAGCAAAAATCTGATTCACGCATTTTCAACGCGCAAGCTAGGTTAGATTGCTAAGGTTAGGTTTTGTGTCAAGCGCGAGCGAAAATCTAATTCAAGTATTTTCGACTCGCAAGCTAGGTTAGCTTGCTCAGGTAAGGTTTATGTGTTAAGCGCGCGAGCGAAAAACTAATTCACGCATTTTCGACTCGCAAGTAAGGTTAGCTTGCACAGGATAGGTTTGTGTGTCAAGCGCGAGCAAAAATCTAATTCACGCATTTTCAACTCGCAAGCTAGGTTAGCTTGCTCAGGTTAGGTTTGAATGTCAAGTGCGAGCGAAAATCTAATTCAAGTATTTTCGACTCGCAAGCTAGGTTAGCTTGCTCAGGTAAGGTTTATGTGTTAAGCGCGAGCAAAAATCTAATTCACGCATTTTCAACGCGCAAGCTAGGTTAGCTTGCTAGGTTAGGTTTGTGTGTCAATCGCGGGCGAAAATCTGATTCAAGTATTTTCGTCTCGCAAGATAGATTATTTTGGTGCTCAACTATTTAGTTTTCAAGTAAGATTTGTGGTGACAACAATAAATAGTTGCTGCTGAATTATATATAAATATACTGAAAAAACTCAATACTTCGGAATTCAAAAATAAATAATTTGGTGATTGAATTTTGGTGCTCAAATATGATTTTTTGTGACACACGATAAATATTTGGAAATCATATCGATATTACTTTGGTGCTCGCTTAAAAACGATCCATAATAATTTATTGTGGTATCGCATTTTTTCATTTCAACAGAAATATACCATATTATATACAGATTATGAGAAGTGTTGAAAAAAAATATTCGAAATTTGGTATTGGAATCCAACAAAATCTTAGTTATAAGGCACTGACAAAACCTAATATCAGGCATATGACTGTAAATAAAAATACTGTTAGGGTTTGGTGATAGAAAACTGCCATGAAAGTATAACTTCTGATTAAGCAAAAATGTAGATGACCTGTGGCAAACAACACTCCTGTATGAAATCAATAATCTATGAATAAGACAACCCAGAGAGTTGTTTTAATATGAAAACAAAGAGCAAAATTAAAATCGAAAATATTTCAAAAATAGAAGAAATCTATTTAACAATGAGCTAATCAAGTTCAACACTAGATGTCCTGCCATACCAGGATGCTCACTGCAATAATCCTATACTATAGGAGTATTCGGGTCAAAAATCCATCAGAAAACAACTACTTTCCTGGCTAATACCACGACGAACGTTGAATTAAATTTTTGATATCTAGGCGATATCTCCGTAGTCTTTGGAGATAATAGCATCAAAGTTGGTATTGTTGAAACTTTTAGCTGGAATTTTTTTATGAACAAGTAAGTTTTTATCTCCTAGTCAAGCCTTTCAAATTTCGTTGCGATATACCAGGTGGTTCAAAAATTAGTAGGGGGAACGGACTTTAGACGGGCACTGTATTATTACAAGTAGGATTCTTCTATCCTGGTGACAAATACTTCACCTATTATTGTACCAAGCCTATGGATCATCAAAAGTGAAACTGTTAATGGCTGATAATAATATATGGCATTCCATAAAACAGCATCTATCAGTGCGGCATCTCTGTTCAAAAAACTGAAAAACCTCAAATCATAACACAGTTATCTGAGTTATCAGCAGAATGTCACCCAGAATTATCACCTCAATAATAATAATCAAGATACGTAAATCGAATGAGATGAAATAATTATCCTGTTTGTATAAACAACTATCCATAATGTAGAGCAAGAATTATTTATATGTTTTCATAATGGCTGGCATTCATCTTCAATTCATTGCTGCTCTGGTATCATCAATTATTACAGAAATGTTTATAAATAAATAGTAGAACAAATATTCATGTCATGAAATGAACTGACCACCCGGCACCCGTAGACTCAATCTTACTGAAAAAAAAAACAAGAAATCAGCATGTCTGAGAAAAAAAGCTGGAGTTGATTTACAGGGAGAAACCTGTAATATTCATAGAATGAGAATCGAATCGAAAATATCTAAAAATCCATCAATATTTCAGAACAATGAAGTTTATAGCCCGATTTCTATGAAATGAATATTTCGGAAAGACGAAGATATTTATTTCCAACAATTTTTTTTGATTTTGTTTGAAGAAATTTAAGACTCAAATTATACGAATATCAATGTGGTTCCAGCTTTTCCAAATAATGGACCATAGTGATATTTGCAATAGGGGTAATTTTCAGGTATCTCCTTGTCAAATGACCTCATGAATCTATATTCCCATCAATGAAAAAAATCATTCCCTTGTTAGAACCATACCTACAATCCTAAAGAATGCAATTAGTATTTCACAGAAAAATTTACATAAAAAGTAATTCACCCCACCCCACCAGGAGTATTTTAAATTAATGCTACTATAACAACGTCAAAATTCTAGGAAAAAGCGGTGTCCATATCTTCTCGGTAGCTTAGTTGGAAGAGCTATGATCTGGCAGAGGTCGTGGGTTCAAATCCTACTCGAGGAGGATCTTTTTTCTAGAATTACAACATCTCTCTCTATGCTGCGGTTTATAATATTTATATCCAAGCCGACATTCAAGCACTCTAGAAGGTTGCAGGGGATGGATTGATCTTTGACGAAACCGTGTTGTTCTGTGGGTATGATGAACACTTTTTTTTATCAAATAATGTATCTTGTACAACTAATTATTGATTCTATCACTAAGGAAGACGTGAATAGATTAATGGGTCTATAACTGATTTCCAAGGTGGTGGATGTGGAAATTTTGCGGAGGATACTAGACAAGATAGTAGACAAAGGGAAACAGAGAGTGTCAACAAAGGACACCGCACACTTTTATAGGGAAAGTGGCCCTCTGTAGAATCGGCTGAATTTTTGATATGTTGTAGTCCAAGTCATTCCAAACAAAGAGTCCAATGGGCATAACTTTTCCTATAGGCTAGTTTTGACGCTAGAGGGTGTTGAAAATTCAAATCTTTTCTCTATTGTTAAACAACAAAGAAGGTTACCCTGAATAATTTTCACTATTCTGAGTAATCAAGATCTAAACATTCATCAATATAAGATAGTATTAGAAGTATTTTTCGTTGGTGTCATTACAGATGGTCAATTATACAGTGTGTTCCATCTCGTATGAACAAACTAATAGTTCGAGTTGATGATGAAACTCAAGGAGGATGTTATAAAAATAGGTCTAATTAATTTATATTCGATTATTTTATTGATGCTCAAGGAGTATGATGGAGAAACTCCTCCTGGCGGGTCAACTAAGCCTCCATTCACACATTTAGCATAAGTATAATATGGAGACAATGATGGGCTATAACTCAGTATATTAAGTATGTTACATTTAACGTACCTAGTACCGTTGACCCTAATGAAGCACCGTCGAATTAACCCTAATAATAATTTACAGGGTGTTTCATTTTGGAACATATCGATACGATCAAAGAAACTGACATTGTAGTTGATTCACAGTTGTTATTTAATAGAATTTCGATGGCGAAATTTTACTCTCATCCTCAATAGACCTGGAATATCAATACGTTCGTCAAATTCTAATAAAATGTTCCTCAAATCCTGCCATTTATCTTGTACATGAGATTGGGGTTTATTAATTTCATCGGTTTCTTCGTCCTCCATTGTATTCACACTCATAACATTTGAATCTCATACTGCAAAATTATACGCCATATTCAACTTTACATTGACATGAAGTCACAAACAATCAAAACATTGCTCAATGGAAACATTTTTGTTTTTTTTTTCTGTAGTGAAGGGATGCAATGTTTTCATATTATCCATAGTACCCCATTCTTGAAAATGATTGAACAGTTTTCAAAACGAATCTAAACTATAATATTTTCATAATGCGTCAAAGTTCAATTTCCCGAATACTGTTGTGATATCGAAATAAAAACGAAAGTTAACCAGACAGCAGGATCCCGAACAAGAATTTATTGCCTCATATACAGGGCAATACGAAAAAAATAGGGTTGGATGGTGGAACGCATTAAATTAAAATGAAATATTAGTTATAACACCTGCGTTACCTCCATTCACCTCTCTACTACTATTATTTGTCTCGGAATCAGTTGGATGTAACGAATTTTTGGTCGAAATAAGTCCATTCGCAAATGTAAAAATCCCTGACGTTACAAAGATAGATTCAGAAAGAATTTTTTCTACGGGTATTTTATTGACATATTTTTAATATTTCTTGTTTTTTCTCATGCCTTCAAATTATACAGGATTGTCGAAAAATATTTTTCAATACGGAACTTTTCGAATTTAACTATCGCTTTCTTTTAAAACGAACACTCGGTATAGTTTTCAACTTTGTGATGTAAAAAACGGCGTAGAAAAATATTCATAAAGAGTTTTTGATTGTAGATCCCTATAAGGCGATTTGTAAGCATTTTCGAATTACTGAACTTTAGAAATTGTAAGTAGCTGGAACACACTGTATAATTGACCAAATGTAACAACTCCAAAGAACAATATTTGAAAAAGTATCTCATATTGATGAATGTTCACATCTTGATTAATCAGAATGCTGATGATTATCAAGGATAACGTTTTGTATTGCAAAACAATGTAGAACAAATGAAGGTTTTCATGGGCCTCTAGCTCCAAAACTAGCCTAAAGAAAAAGTTGTGCCCATTGGACTTTTTGTTTGGAATGACCTCGACTACAACATATCAAAAACTCAGCCGATTCGACAGGGGGCCACTTTCCCTATTAAAGTGTGCGGTATCCTTTCTTGAGAAAAATAGGGTTTTATTTATCTAAAACACGGGAAGAATTCATTTTAAACAGTATAGATGTATGAATGTAGAGGTAGACTAGAGTTTCTGAATTTCTTTCCATTTTCCCTGCGAATCTTACGAAAAAAATTGGTTAGTATTATAAAAAACTCGATCTTTTTTTGTTGTTGGCCGCCCTCTTTCAGCACTAGATCCGATGACCGAACAAAAGCAACGCGAAACAAAAGAATAACCACCTCTGGCCTGTCGCGTGTGTTTTGAACGATGGTAAGGGGTGGCTTAGCTTTTGTTAGAATCACTCACGTTTGCGTGGGAGATCAGGCTTCGTTAAAAACACTTAACAATAACCGCGGGAAATTTTATTGTATGGTAAAATGGCAACGTACGTCGAGTAGAGTTGAAGCATTTTTGCACATGTCCATTTGTTATCAAAACAATGCCGCTGAAAATGTTTGCGTACATTTTAGGCCGAAGGGGTTTTGTATCCATATTAATTATTCTGAAGAATTACTCGAGGTCGGTAATTGGGGTACGCGGTTATGTATGACCGAAATAAATTTCAATTGTTTTCAACTGGTATAGGGGTGAGATTTGCGAAATTTAGGATATGAGGTTTAATACAGTACGATTGGGTTTTGAGACAAGAATCGATTGTAGCACCACCAAACTTAGTATGCTAGTAGTTGGAACCATGATAAACACGAAAAAAGTTGTTTACCAAAATTGCAGGGGTGGAACATTTTTTTTTTTTTCGTTTAAAAATATATAAATGTATTTTTGCTGTAATCTTGGAAAAAATATAATTTTTTATGAAATGCGCTTGTTTTCTCAGAAAACGTGATTGAACGCCGACATCAAATTTCAGGTTCACCCTTACCCGCCGCTGAAAGTTCTGGCGCAGCCGAATATTTGATTGGTCATAACTCTGCTAGAAATAATCGGAGAAGGAAAAGGAAAAGTTTATATAGTTTCTGAAGACTCCTACTTTCTCATGAAAATATAATATGCGAGTATTTGAGTGCCTAAATGTGTTTTGTCGCACTTCACAGAAATGTTTGCGGATGATCCGAAAATCATGAATAATTCAGTAAATATGGAATTATTATGCTGAAATAATGTGGCAGGTCCCAGATATACATGCCAAAAAAACTTTGTTTTACTCCTGCCTCATTTTCAACTCACCCATAAAATCGGCATTACCTTCACTGAATGTTGAAAATAATCGCTTATTCATATCCTGCATAACCGGGTGACCACGAGGTGAGGTACGCCCCCAAAATTTTCTATAGTTTTGAAGATACAGATTTAAAATTTGGGATGTCGCTACAGTATTTGAATACGCATATTTTGACCCCTCTACAGAAAATCACAACTTCCGGTATAACTGGAAGTGAACCCAAACTTTTTTTTTCAAATGATACCCTGTACATATTTTTTCATTGTCCGAAAGAGAATGCAATTTGTGATAACAGTTGATTGTTCAGTTAAACAAAATTGGCCATGAAATTCAAACTTAAATCATCACAACTGACAAACGACATCAGAAGTTATCAGAGGAAGCGTCGCAGTGCGATACAGTTGATAACTGAGTTTCTCGTGTAATTGCATCTCCCATATAATCCAACAATTATCAAAAATTTCTTAAAAACTGAATAGTACCCATAAAGAAATGCTCAAAACTGCTATTTCTCAAATGGCAACATGTTCTTTTCACTCCATCATGATGAAAAATGATTAATTATGAGATTACTTGTGTGAAAACTTCTGTAGAATTCTGAAAGAAATCGAAAATACAAGATGTTTTATCATGAGTGTTCTCAAAATTAGATATTCTTCAACGAAGGCGGCCATGAACATAAATAAGCAAAACAAAAAAGCAGCAGTGATTAAACGTAGAACAAATTTTGACTTCGTTGAAATAATAATAAAAATAATTTTGTTTATTGCTTTCTTAATTATGTTCTAAGCCGCCTACGTTGAAAAACATTCAATTTTTGGAACACTCATTATGAAACCTGATTGTATTTCCGCCATTTTTCAACCGATTTTCAATTTTGAACAGTGTTATCACAAATTGCATGCTCTTTCTGATAATGAAAAAATATGTATGTCATTTGATAAAAAAAGTTTTGGGTCACTTCCGGTTGAACCAGAAGTAATGAATTTTCAGTAGAGGCTATAAAATATGCGTATTCTAGCGACACACCAAATTTGATATCTGTATCTTCAAAACTATAGAAAAGTTGGGGGCGTACCTCACGTCGAGGTCACCCGGTATATATTTAATAACACTATTATGAAGTGCAAACCTCAAGCTTGAAATCACATACTTCATTCTCTATGTAGGATGTGTATGAGCGATTGTTTTTAACATTTACTGAAGAAATTGCCGGGATTATGGGTGAGTTAAAAACTGAGGCAGGAGTACAACCCAGTTTTTTCTTTGGCATGTATAAGTGGAACTTATCTCAGTAGCATCAAATCGTTGCATATGGTCCAAAGAGAGTACTGATTCCTGCCCCAGTATAATTATTTCATATCAACTGAAATATCCATGACTTTCGGATCCTCCGTAAATATCGTAGAAGGATTATGTGAAGTGGGACAAAACACATTTCAGGTACTCAAATACTCACCTGTTATATTTGCATGAGGAAGCAGAAGTCTTCAGAAACGATGTGCACTTTTTCTTTTCCTTCTACTCACTATAATTCTCTCAACCTATCGAAATCTTTTGATAAATCTTATATTTTCTGAAATATAACAATAAAAAAAATCATATTTTTTTTAAATGAAAAATTTTGTAGGTTCCACCTTTGATTATTTGGTAAACAATTTTTTTTTGATAATACATGATTTCGAGATGTTATATGTGAAAATATTGTTGTTTGGGGCATAAAGATTATTTGGCCTGGTTTAAAAACTTTTCTTCTAATATTTTCATTTAGTTCTTTACTTCTTCTCATTGCAAAATCCTCTTAATTAATTTAAAATTGATGAAAAGTTTAGATTTTCTTAATATATTTCTTCATTGGTCGATATAAATGGAAAATTGCCGAAAATAAATTTCGCCATTTTTTCTGTTGGAGACATTATCTGCACTATAACCTTGTGGGGCTGAACCTCACATAGCAGCTGGTGCTTGTGCTTTTGTACTTAGCTCAATCGTAAACTTTTTTTGATTTCAAACTTGAATTGTACCTGTTATTTGCGAGTTAAGTTAGTTAATTGCCTGACATGTTCGGCAAGGAAATGATCATCTTGTCTTTTGTGTATTCCAAGCTAATATAAATCCATGTTCAAATAATGGCTAAGTTCATAACAAAGAAAATGCCGACGGTCTCAAAAGTTTCGATAAAGTATAATGAAGCAATGAAATAAAAGAGTTCGGGTAATGGGTAATCAACAGTCCATTGTGGTGATTTTCTTAATTCCGTGACTTTTTCAGACCGACAGCCTAATTGAGAAACAATAATTTATTCAATTCCAACGACGGGAATCGGAGTTCTCCTGACCGCTGATTGGAGGGCTGTAAAGGGCTGCAACCCATCCATTATTCCTAATGACACTCCAAAGAGCTCTAAGACGCGGACAATTACGTTAAAATAATCAGAGAATCCCTAATTATTGTTCGGCGGCAGTTAAAAATGAAAAGTGTCTGCCCTCTTTGTCTCGGTTTTATTATTTCAAATGGGTTCTGACAACTCCAAAAAGAATTAGGAAAGTAATTAGGGTCATTTTTGGTTTTTGGTGTCGACTAAAACTTTTGTTTTGACGCTTGATTTACTTCTAGACAAAGAAACGAATTAGGATTGTGAGCGATATTTATCGAGTGAAAAAATCAGTTGGGAAAATTCGAATGAAGGACTTTCTATAAATCTTTCATCATGATCAAGCCCTATAGTGAGTCGTCGATGATATTATTCATGGTTTCATCATCAGGTTCACACGAAAAGTTATAATCTTTGTTCAAGTAACAGTACCTGGGCGTTGCAATGTAATATGAAACTTAAATTCATTTAAATAGCAAACGTAAAAAAAGGGTTTGAAAATGCCCATTATTATTATTAGTATTATTTTTGTAACAATGATATTACGGTATTCTTGTACTCTGTCTTCAGTTCTTATGTGTGTGCCAAGTTTTGGATTATTCAGACGATTAGAAGTGGGTGAAAATTGAATTTAGTGATTTTCATTATTATTCTTAATTCATCGAACATCATTCAGAAGGAGCCAAACGAAATCCTAATTAGCTGAGGAACTTCTCCATTACATAGAGGATATATTTCTACAAGGTATCAACGTATTTCTACACTCACTAACCACAACTGGACCTAGTTATGCAATAAGGAACCAACCGACAAATTGTAAAAATATGAAATAATAATAGCAGGCAGACCTAATTTTATATAGCCATTGATTTGCAACAAAGAACCAGATAACAGTACCACGAGCACCACCTTACGAAAAAAATATCTATATTGAAAAATAAAAGAATATCCAAAAAATTTTTGCGATAGAGAACCAGAGTCGCATGGATCTGTTTTTCAATATTCTATGGACTAAATTTAATATATGTTTGGATCCAAAGCTACTTGGTTCTCTATAGCAATATTTTTTTCCTTAGGTATATTTGTGAAATTGTCTTATTAGTACTGTTGTATGGAAAATATTGGAATTGTTATCATTGGAGCGATGTTCTCTGATATATTAACGTCGGAATAGAATTAGTTATGGGAACTTAGTAGTTCGAAATGTGCGTACTGCATTTATACCAACGTATGTGAAACAGGTATAACGAAAAGTTGTTACTACAGGGAACTTCCAAGAGCGACAGTTCTTACGATTTTTTTTTCTTAAATCAAAATGAAAATGTAAGTTTTTCATAAAGTTTCAAAATGCCTAAAAAACATTTTTCTAAAAAAAAAAAAATTCTGCTTTGAAAATTTAAGGATGACAAGGCAACCGCTAACCTCCAACCAGGCTTGCACTTTTATACCTGCCTATGATTAAAGAAGTGTTGCTGAAATTCTCATCTTGCCTGGAATAATAAAAATAACCCGTGCTACGCGTCCGAGGAAGAAGAAGAGGAACACCAGTGAAGAGCAACCTCAAGGCACAGTATATCTGCCATACATAGAAGGTGTCACCAACCGAATTCGAAAAATCCTATAGAAGGAGAAAATCAATACCGTCTTCAAACCAACCAAGAAAATATTGGAGTAAATAATGACAGCAGAGATCTACTCGAATCAGCGGGAGTTTACAGGATTCCATGTAACCGTGGTAAAGTTTATATCGGTCAGACCAAAAGTACCATTGGTACAGGCCTAGTTGAGCACAAGCGGAGTAGGCGGGAGGACATTACACATTACTGTGAGCGCCTCAACAGAGCCACAAAAGGTTTTTTGTTTTCTGGGTGAGTGGCCCTCCATTTCTGAAATTGCCCAAGTTGCCGTGGTAACAAGAATATTATAAAAAGTGAAGCTTTAGAGTGAATTTTTCGAGCAGGTATACGTATACGTTGACTCTGTCAAAGAAAGATCTTATTTCCAAAACCGCAATTCAAATTCAGTTTCTTCAGCGTCTTTCCAAGAAGTTTTGATAACGGAGGCAGATACAGCCTCCGAAACGTCAACAATTTTCAAAAAAAGAGAAGTATTCTTTGTTAATTCGATCTCATGTTTTCAGATAGGCAAATTCAGTGTAGGGTACGTTACTGACAAAAATTAATTTCTTTCAAGACAGCAGTCTTGTGAACGCAGTAACTTATCGAGCAAATTAATTAATTTGCCCTTCTACACTTGTACAGATTTCTTTGGATTAAATTTTTTAAATCATGTCAAGAATCGGATTTCCTCCACAAAATCAAACTTTCAATCAATATTGAACAATATTATTATGACCGAGGCCAACATATTAAAGTTGAAATCACTCAGCTTCTCAAACAAATCGTTTTCTTAAAAAAAAACATACTAGCTACATGATTTAGCGCATCCGACACAAACACTTTTTCTTAGTGTAACTGATATGCCATCCAACGAAACACCATTATCAAAATCGAAAATAATCTTCCCCAAAATGATAATCAGACGATTTCTAGAATTTATGGCCCATACACCTCTTGATGTCCCCAGAAAAACACACAAAAATATAAGTACTCATTAAAGTTGATGAGTACTCATTAACACGTAATGTAAACTATGGAGGATGGGTAAATGTTTGAACTGTTTGAAGTGGGCGATAAAGAGATTATCGGGTTGGTGTTAAGTAATTCGGCATATTTATGGGCTGTCCCAGATATAAGTTGTTATTCTTTACGAGCTCTTCAAGTGGGAAGATACATATTTATTTATGTTCTGCCGTAGGAATTATATTTTTTTTGGGGGGGGAATAGGGTGTATGTTCTGTGATTTATGGCGGCATCGGGTGAATTGGATAAAGGAATCTTTGAAAACAACACGTACAAGAGGTGGGTAACACGTTGTTTTCAAAAGGCGTTGATTAATTGATCAATATACTCGAATTATATACAGGGTGTGGCAATAGTATGTCAGAGTCTGATTGCTCGAGTTATAGGTATGATATTGAGGAAGATTATTCAAAACAAACTTGAATTAAACAGCAGTCAATATTTTTGTTGGAATGCTATGTATTGTTATGATACCTACATGGACATTGGATAGAAATTTGCATGTGCAATATTTAACCTCTGTTGGAGTCTAATCTTCATTAACAATACACCATGTTTCTGTTTGATTAGTCAATATGGTAGTGAACATTAACGATAAGTATAGTTTCCATTCAAAACAGTCCGTATTTGAAAGTTTATTTCTATTACAAGAAGGAAGTTAAGATCAATCTACAGTTTGGCATGATCATAAAAGGATTATATAAATTGAAAGTACAAAAGTTTAGTGAAATTATTAGTCAGATCCATAATCAACTTTTGAACACACAGTATACAAATTCAGGAAATTCTACGATTTTCATATGCAACAATAGCAAAGTACACTTTTTGTTCTCTGATATATTTCCTTTACATGGATCAAAAGTCAAAATTTGTAGAGCAGACCGGTCCCTCTATCCTAAATTTTTCAATGGTGGGTCTCGTACTAATTTCCAATCCAGAAAGTCTCGGTCATTTTGAAGCCACCATTTCGAATTTATGACAAAAAATTCATATTCTCTGACATCAAAAACCCCCTCTAACAAAAATTCCATAGAGCATTTTTACCTGCCAAATTTTAAGTAAATCGGATGACTAGAAGTGTGACAAGTTTAATTTTCAAGCTCTGACTCACACATTCTAATATGACAAGTTAAACAAAATATTGTACTTACTCAAATAAAATTTTAACAATAGTAATAAAAATATAATAATCCGAGAGGATGGCTAGAACGGTAGAGCGCGTGGGTCATCGATATCAAAGCCAAGCAACGTGGTGCGAAGTTATGGTTTGGTTGTAGACTTACGGACGACCTCCTTTCGAGATCTATTCTCTCGGGTCGTGCTAGGAATCGCACGTTAAAAGGTAAGACCTCGTTTCGACTTCTGAGGGCTGCCGTTCGTAGGGGAACCACATCAAGTTAACGGAAAACACAATTTCAGCAACAGTTACTTATTTCCTTGGAGAGGAGTCAAACAAGTTCGATTGTTTCAAAGAGTAAACATATTAGAATTTATGGAAAATTCGCATAAAAAATTTAAGAATAGAAAACACCAATTCAAAAAAAGTAGAATAAAGAATTAAACAACCCAGAGAAAAAAGTGTTGATCTCAAAATAATAAGAAATCACTCACCAGCAACATTTATTGAAATCCAGGAAGCAGCATCAGCAGATCACTATACAGGGATTGTGAGATTCGAATCTAGAAAAAAACAAACAAAAAAAAACGAAATAAAAAAACGGAAAAAAGCAGAAAAAGAAACGTTCACATGTGGAATAATTACTTCTCTCAGTATAGAGTAGTAGGTACAATATTTTTATTTTTTTAGTTTTAAATAACTAATTTTTCAGTCAGAACAAGTTCTGGCATAAGGAAGTTTGAATTTACATTTATGAATAAAATAAAATAAACAGTTCCAAATTACCTGATCAAATAACAAAAATTATTCAAAAGTTTTGTACCTACTATTTTGATGAATGAATTTCATTAGTAAATTTTCTTTGAAATTATTGAAAAATAAAATTATAGGTTTCGAAGTTTTGACTTTTTCTGATAATTTATTGAAAGTTTCTATGGATCTGATATTATCTAAGTGAGAGTGATTTAAAATCCGCGTATTATGACTATGCTATCTGGAATTTTTCTTATTCTTTTCAATATTCTTGTCTAATTTGAATATTTTTCAAATTTGACAAATTTAAGAAGTTGTTCCAGTGTTATATCATTTGTGATTTCGTACAATTCTGAGGATGGTGTGTGGTGTTTAATATAATTTTTCTACATTCATGCAAGAAGCAAAACTTCATTGAACTATATTTACTGGAAAGAAAAGTTCTTCATTGCACTAGTGCAATACAAGTTTCATTGCACTAATCTGCCATTCGACTTCAACGTGCTGTCATCATGACGAACATAAACGATGACCCACTAGATATATATTCAGCAGATATTCTGTGAGATTGGCAACACGTTTTAAACAGTTACATATTTTATAATATTTTGTATTAAGTTAGCAGCCAGAGTTAAACAAACAATGCCTTCCCTAGAATAACTTCATAATCAAAACTGATCCGCTTTATTCCAAACCCTCTACCTGCATAGAGCAAACTGTCTGACCACACCTCGTGATAACATACGCGCCCACGGCTACTATGATTTTGATTTTTATAATGCAACTGTGGTTATTGAAACGTCAGTCAAAAACCATTTCTGACAATTACATAATTGAAAGTTTTAAAATGAGTATAATTAATGAAAAATAGATGATAGTGATCTGTTTCAATGCAAATCGATAGTTATAATTAATTATTTAAGTTGCGCTTTTCATTTTCCTACACCTAGTGCCGCACCTTAATAAATCATTTTTGTTTTTTGCATGAATGTAGAAAAAATGTCGACGTGTTGAAAATTTCACGTCGAGTGCAATAAACACTTACTTTTTGCACTTGTTGCATAAATAACTATTTTATTGCTTTATTTATTAATCTATTAATAATTTCTTTTTGTTTTTGACTGCGTGATGGCCATTTACTGTAATAATATATCTGATTCAAAAGATAATGTGTGCGTCATATGTTAACAATTGAATGTTTCTTCTCAGAAATTGTATTCTTCCAACTGAGACGACCAATAGAATTGTATTCTCAAAATTAAATTTTTCGTCAATAATGCAAATATTTGTGTTTATCAACTTCAGCATCAATTGTTTTCCTTTCAATTTTAAGTTGGCGTTCCTCTAGTATTTTTGTCAGACATGACTTTTCTGCTGATATAGGTATATTTTTTTGATAAGAAACAAAGTACCAGAACTTTATTTTATCTTTGTCATTGTAATAATTTTTTTCCAGAGAGCACCTGTCATATCGGTTAACCCAAAAGCAGATGCATCCCGAATAAATCTTTCATTCAATCGGTTATACCTTATAAAAAATATTATCGAATAAAGCTCTTTTCTTTTATAACAAAACGGAGCGCATTATAATCGTACATATGTAAATGTCTTGGACTTTCTTCAAATCAGATTACCTTCAAGCATAATTATATAATAATAGAAACCGAAAGCGATAAGGCCTTTGTTCAAGGAGATATCACGAGGCATTCACGAATCGTGGTAATCCATTTTCCAGGCTTCAGAATACGAGGTGGGTCTCAGAAATTCTTACATACAGTGTGCTCGATATTTGAATCAACAAGATGGTTGTTTGTTGTTTACAATATTGTTGAAATTTTTTTCGAAAACAAATCAAATTGAATAATAGTATCAAAAGTAACGAATGCCGAATTTGAAAAACGAACATAAGCTATGCTCGTTTAGGATTGAATCTTCCACCAATGTCTATGTAGAATTAACAAATTTATTATAGCAGCTTACATTACTTTTGAGAAGCAGCTTGATAGTTAAGAATTGCTGAGTATTTTTTCCACAAACGTCAAAAAATGAAATGAAAGGTTCGCGCATTGACAATAACATGCGAAGTGACACTTTCTTTCATTTTCCGTCGATACCATGACACCGTGCGAAATACCTTTTTCGCACACTGCAGGTAAACTGTAAGGGATTTTGATATTCTAATTATATGGTCCTCAATCAAGCAAAAATTCAAGTAATCATTCATTTCTTACTTTTTGGTCCTCAATCAAGAGAAATTCCAAGAAATCATTTAGTTCTGAATGTTCAACAATAATTAAATAAGGCTTCTTAACACTTTCATACTATACTTTTTTTTTTGAGGTTTGTAGAAAAATTTTTGTTTGCATCTCGTGCGCGAAATATTTCGGTGATTTTTTTTAAGTCGGCTGCGCCTCGTTAAAAAAATCAGTTCTTGATAAACAAAGTAGCTTTTCGAGCACTAGATACAAAAATAACTATTATAGACAGTTTCAGGCTTCAAAATAAATAGGAATGGTTCTATTTTTCCCCCTGAATCGAGGGGATTTTAAGGACGTTTGTGGAAATGTCAGGTTCGCCAACACTAACTATCAATTACCAATTACTTGAAATGAGGGGGAGTTAAAGTACTTTTCCTCCCTAGGGGGGAAAAGTATGAGTTTCCCCCTGGTTTGAGAGAGAAAAGTGTGTGTATAGATGTAGGAGGAAAAATCCTTTTCCGTATCGAAAACGGTCCGGGAAAATATTTCTTAATTCACGATAAGGTTGCGATTTCAGAAAAAATAGTATGTGTACCTCGTAGTGAAAGCACATTCCCAGACTTGAATGCTTGTTGGCCTCGGCTTAACGTTTCAGCCAACAATTTACATCGTCATCCGTTAATGTAATGCTATTACTACTAGAAACACAATATACTATTGATTGATCATCTGTGAAAAACACCGTGAGGTGCTGCCGCATACGTAGGTATATAGAATCAAACGTCCTAAAAAGCCTGTAGTGTTTAATATCAACCCGACGAACTGTTTTTGAGTCATCAATTGACTCTTCAACACAAAAAAGCATCCTGAATATGATAGCGCCCATGGCCTCTTAAGGCGCACCGAAGCGCCGAATAATTATTCTCATAATTTTACTTGGTTATTGTTGTTTTCAATATTTCAACTGAAGTACCCGACTCAAAAAAATAGGAAAACCTTTCATTCTGCCCTCGTACACGATCAAGAGATAATGTCTTGCTGGGAGGCACTATCGCGACTTATTCACAGAGATCGGCAATCTGTTTCCGAAACAAATGAATACAAGGCGTAAGACAAGTTTAATTAAACCATATATCACTATCAAGCGTTTTCTCCTCCAAGTTTTGGATTACCTTGTTAGCCGGATCCGGATTAATCATTCTGGATTTTTCATTCATTTTGGCACGCTCGAAACAAATCTCCTTGAGATTTATGGTCTTGTTCCACTAAACCTATTACGAAATTCATGGAAATTCCTGGCGCGCCAAGAAAATTGCCTTTTAATTACTCCACGTGGAGGTAAGAGGCTGATGGAAATGTGATGCACTCCAGTAAGTTATGGGATTTTCACTGAAATAGTTCATTGTTTCGATTCAGACAGTTCATTTTAATGGAAATTAAGATAATCATATTCAACCTACTGGTTTCTGAGAGATAACAGTTATTAAGTTCTTTTATCTGTTATGGATTGATACTCATGTTTGAGCCTTGGTTTATTGTTTTTTGTTGACTCATTCATCCATGTACGTGGAGACGCAGAGATACGATCAAAACATGAGTGTCCTAAAAGATTTTGCTTGTTTTGATCAATCGCCATCCTCTGGAAAGAAATTTCACTTTCAGCCCATTTCCATCACTAACCAAGGAAAGTGGAGACCTAGCAATGAACAACCCTGAAAAGGCCAATAATTTTGCAAATATATCTTCTGTAGATTTTGCAGTGGATTGATTGGAAACAAAAACCCAGAAGACCACTTATTTGCCTGAGATTACTTGTCTCAACGAACCATCAAACGAATTTTGCAGGATCTAACTGAAAAAATTGCAAGAAACCGGGCCAGCGTTGACCCTAGCCCGTCCAACACATCTTGTGGATGCACTGGCACGCGCTTTGGAATTTGAGGCTGCAAAGCAATCTTGCAAGAGCCAAAGTGAGGTCCGGATGATGGAAAAAGATCTACAGGAGCCTGCTACACTAGAAGCTGCCATAAGGAAAGGAAACTTGGACACGTGCGTAGTCAATGTCCAACCCTCAAGAGGTCAAGACCAACGAAGTTTGTCGAGAAGGGGCAATCGTCGAAGCAAGCTCCGGTTAACAACGCATATGTCGTTGTCCTCGAACAACAGAACAAAGGAGCCTTCGTAGACGGTTCCATCAACAACAAGCCTTGCACCATGCTGCTGGATACAGATACGACTAGGGCTATTCTTGGACCTCCATTTGCCAATACACCGGCAAGAATGGAACCGTCGACTTGGAAGTTATGCACAGCAACAGGTGAAACAAACACTTTGTATGGCGAGCTACTAATTGATTTGAGTTTGGGCAACAGGAAACTGAAACATCCTGCGTTGGTGACTGATATCGAGGACGACGTAATCATCGGAATGGACATCATGAATTCAAAAGGGTTTGAGCTGAATTTCAAATGTGACGTCCTGCGTGTGAACGGAGTAGAGTTGGTACTTCATAAAAGAAGTGAAGAAAAGATTCGTGTCCTGTAAGCGTACCTAAGAGGGCTGAAACCATTCTGGAATCTCGCATGGATGATGGAGCGAGCCGTGGGAGTGTGGTTGCGTGTTGATAAATTTGTGTCAGTCAATTATTACCCAGTAACCTCAAAGAGGGGAACCGTCTTGGGGCACGGCTCCAGAAGAATTGGAAAAGTTAGTCACCACTTCATCGAAAGACAGGATCAGCTTAGCAGTCCAGATTGAGGGATTCAGTCGAAGAGTATCAGAACATCTTCGATATTGTTCAAGGGAAAGGAGGTAGAACGAAGCTGGTCCAGCACAAAATTGATACTGCGGATGCTCCAATAATCTGTCAATTAGCCAGAAGATTCCCTCTTGCTAAGAAGGAAGACGCTGACAAAATTGTTAACGATATGGGAAAAGAAGAAATAATTCAACCGTCCGGCAGTCCCTCCCGAGAATAGACGATACTCTAGACACATTGGCTGGCTCAATAGTTTTCTCGACTCTACATTTGACGAGCGGATATTGGCAGGTAGAACTGAACCCAAAGAATAAGGAGAAAAGAGCCTTCACTATCGGCTCAGGATTGTGACTGTTCACAGTTATGCCAGTCGGCCTCTGTCACGCTCCAGCCACCTTTGAGGGATTGATGGAGATTGTATTGAAAGGACTCTCATGGAGAACGTGTCTGGTATATTTCGACGACATCATCGTAGTTGGCAGATCGTTCGAAGATCATGTGAGAAACCTAGAGGAGGTATTCCTGCGCCGGAGGAACTCTGAACTGAAACTGAGCTCTAAGAAATGCCATTTGTTCCAGAAGGAAGTCCATTACCTAGGCCACGTTGTCTCCGGGAAAGGAGTGGCAGTGGACGACCAGAAAATCAAAGCTGCCAGAGACTGGCCCATCCCAAAAGACAGCTTCGGAGTTTTCTTGGCCTGTGCACCTACCGTCGATACGTGCTAGGGTTTGCCAACATCGCCAAACCACTAAACAGACTGAGTGAGGAACAGACTCAGTTCCAGTGGTCTCATGCCAAAAGTCATTCAAGAAGCTGAAAGAAGCCTTGATCAACGCACCTATCCTGAGCTAACCCTTACCCAATGGAAAATTCATTTTGGACACTGACGCTAGTAACGTAGGGCTTGGAGCCGTCTTATATCAGATGTAAGGGCAAGAGAAGGTCAATCGGTATTTTAGCAAAACCCTCAACAAACCAGAGTGTAATTATTGTGTGAAAAATCCGAAAAAACAGTAAGAAACATCGGACAGTGGAATAATTTCATTCAAAATGATTTCACCTTCCTGTCCCCTTGAAGACTAATAAAGAGAAAGATAACGCGTTGGAAGGTCTTCCATGCTGGAATTGAACTACATCTGACAGATATTGTGAAAAGACTCTAACCGAAAAGAAAAAATCTGAAAGTGAAAATTCGCATATTCATTCAGATAGTTGATTTTTTTAATTTTCTCTAATTTTCATGGAGAATGTTCCCCTTTTAAACAAGCTCTTCATTTAGCCATCTCACTAGAACCCCTTTCCAGTGATACCGAGTATCAAAATAGATGACTGGTGTATACTGAACCATTACCCCATGATGCTTTTTCAGAAACGAAATTTTCTTGAATTTTAATCGGATTTAAATAATGTACCTTGATAATATAGACGAAATCATTGAAAAAAAAAACTGATATGAACTATTACCCCAACTACTCAGCTGTGTCCCGGACTGATCTTTGTTCTCTACAAATCTTTCTGAAAGAGGAATATTTTAGCTCCATATCAGTTCCTTGTGTAACAGCATTGGTTACTATCATTGAAACATGAAACTCCGTGACTCATCTCGTTGAAAAATAGCTTTCCATGGCTAGAACTGATACCTCCTCGGTATCAAATAATTTAGTAGTTTCAACACTGAAAGATATTTCATCGATAGTCATGTTGGTGCAGTTTGTCCAACAGACCCTCACAACCAATCGAACAGCTTCTTGTAACTTATTTATGAGACACAAAAAGGTTCGAGCTCTCAAACACAAGCCTTCCTGTTGTTGAAGCCATAACTCCGTTATCATAATCGCAGCAGGAAGACGAGTATTTTTCTCTTCGTTAACGAAGAGCTGTCTCGCAGTTTTGTTTCCGACTTGTAGCCATATATTTACGAGGCAGCCAATTCTGTTTGTCGAATCTGGAGCGATATTACAAAAGTCGTGTTGTTTTGCCGGTAACAACGAGCGCATATTGCCGGTTAGTTTATGGGACTCGGTGGGTGGCAGTTGTGATAACTGTGGACGCTGATTGTCTTGCAGTTCTTCTTCTGATGCCCTTCGACCTCGTGTCGTTTGTGTTTGTTTCGATATTTTCTGCTTGCCTTACGCTTTGATCTATTGATCATGATTCACACGATTCTGTTCAAATTCGTCGGTAAAAATTGTTGTGGTACTGTGTCATGTATGTTTTACTGCAGATGATGACACTGAAATGGTAGGGAAAGAATAAGTCTTACTTGACAGTTATGAGAGATAAAGAGAGAGATATTTATTGATTACCTATATGTTGTAATACATTTTTAGCAGGTCATTTACAGTAATTGTAAAACATATCGCCTTAGACACAGTATCGGAAACTTTTCATCGGGGTATAGACAAATCTATGCGAGCAACAAGGAACGCAATGATATGATAATACCACATAAATAAGAGAGACGCACGCACTACGGTACGCCTCCCCTACTACCTCGTCCGACGAATTAACAGCCACGTCGATATCCCTTGCTCGAGCGAGTCGAGGAGAAATTGTAACGCTCTCTCAACATAATTGCAAGCTATTCTTTACGCTCTCATGAAACCAGCATACCCCGATGAAAACTGTCCGATACTGTATAAAAGTTGACATTGATATTGAACACATTGAAGTAAAATTACTTCTTCTTCTTTTTTTTTTTTTTTTGGCTTTTAGAAGTAAAATTAATATGGACTTACACGAATTGACAGCACTGAATAAAATTAGGTTCACTCGTAACACAGTCATTGCAAAACATAAAGGACTATATATGAAATTTTACTTTTTTTCAGTAGAAAGGATTTCACAATCTGTTTGAAATCATGTTTACGAAGGTTCAAAGAATATCATCAAAATTCCATAGTTCTGAAATACACCCGAGTGTTCTAACAATATGAGACATTCAGAAAACTTGTTTGATTGATGATCTATTTATTTTGTGGAAATTCATGATGAAATAAGAAAAGGAAGAAAAAATATAGGTTAGGTTAGGTTAGGTTTAAATGTGAGTGAGCCCATACATCAGGCTCTCCACTGCGGCCAATGGCCTATTGTGGCTCACCCTATGGTTATATTTCTCCCAGCATATCCAATCTCTTAACGAAATTGAGTAACATGTTGGGAGAACAGTTTACCAGATCTTCTGGCCTTACTTTTGTATTGCCAAATATTGAAAATCTGGTTCTGGCTGCTGCAGGGCATGTGCACAGGATGTGTTTAGCCGTTTCATCATCCTCCATGCATAGACGGCACTCTGCATCCTGTGCAAGTCCGATTTTATGCATGTGGTGTTTGAGTTTGCAGTGGCCAGTGAGCAAACCTACTATAACTCTGAGATGTGCTCTACTGAGTTCTAGAAGTTTGTCAGAATCCTGTTTTTTCCTTGTATAAGCAATAAATGCTTTGGAATGGGCTAGTCCTGGTAGACTGAGCCAATACTCAAGTCTTTTATTGTCTGCCCAGGCGGTTGTAGCATTCTTGGCAGTGCTATATGCTAAACCGATGACCGGTTCTGGCCCAGTGAACGTTGTTTCGGCCCCCCCTTTTGCTAGGGCGTCCGCTATTTCGTTTCCTTCTAGGCCCGTGTGACCTGGTATCCAAACTAGGGTAACGTTGTTGCCTTGTGCTAGTCGGTTCAAGGTGTCTCTGCAGTTCCATACTGCTCTGGATTTAAAGCAGTTGGATTCAAGCGCTTTCAAAGCTGCTTGACTATCTGAAAATATTTTTATTGTTTTTCGTGTGAGGTGTCGGTTTTCCAGCTCCCTTGCACACATTTCAATGGCATATACCTCTGCCTGAAATATCGTAGCTAATTTAAGAAAAAAAAAAAAAAAAAAAAAAAAAAAAAAAAAAAATATAACTTTTGTCCAGTTTCCACTAACACTTTACTACTCTATTACGACCGGTATCGGCTGTTACACCATTTTCAAGTAACTACAGATTACATCAAGTTCGTGAATATATATATATATATATATATATATATATATATACATAAGAAAGTAATTAAAGAAAGGTTGGGTTTGATTACCTAACTGATGTTTCAAAGCAAGTTGGAAAATACCTGGAATCTACCTGATGAGTCAATCTAATTTATCCAATAGGGGTTCATACAATCGGTGGGTCCAACTTTGTTATCAAAAGTCACAAATTCAAAAGTGGAGAGCTACATAATTCTAACTGGTCATTGAGGGTGGAAACTGGACAAAAGTTATATTTTTTCTTCCTTTTCTTTTTACATTCAGAAAACATAATACGCAGTGTGTCAGGCTTGTTATAAACACACCCTATTTCAAGAAGAATTATGGAAGTTGTCTTCGAACACTTGTGAATCTGGGATTATGCAATCATTCAAGTACCAGGTAGCTCAAGGGTTGAGACTGTCGCGTTCAAAAGCATTGACTGCTGGTCAGCTAGGTTCGAATCCCAGCGACTACAGATTTTTATCTGATGGGCCGAGAAAGTGCGATCGCACGTTAAAAGGTGAGACCTCTTTGATCGCTGCCTCGCACAAGTTTCGACTTTTGAGGGCTGCCGTTCGTAAGGGGACGACAGTTGGTTAACGGAAAAAACAATTTCAACCACAAAAAAAACAATTTAGCGTGGTACATATCTGTAAAAAAATATAATTAAGGGTCAAGTAGCTCAGTGGTTGAGACTGAAGCGTTCAAAACCATTGACTGCTGGTCGGCTAGGTTCGAATCCTCAGCGACTTCAGATTTTTATCTGATGACCCGAGAAAGTGCTAGGAATCGCACGTTAAAAGGTAAGACCTCGTTAATCCTTGGCTCGCACAAGTTTCGATTTTTGAGGGCTGCCGTTCGTAAGGGGACGACAGCTGGCTAACGGAAAAAACAATTTTAACAAAAAACTCCTTGAAGATTCTGATAAACTAACATTCGATGACTAGGAATTAAATAAAAAACACATCCCATGTAGCACCTCATATTGGCTGAATCTTGTTTTCATTTTTTTATTTTTGTTTGAAAATATGAATAGGCTATTCATAAAATCTGTTGTGGAATCATCTGCGGCTGAAAGACAAACTTTAGTCGCTATTTTCCATAGTACAAGATATCCTCTTGATGGGACGTATTCATGTTGAAAAGGGGCACATTCTCCATGAAAATTAAAAAATGAAAAATGTGATTTATTTGTAATATCTAACAGAAAACAACTACTGCCCCGGCTAAAGCCACGCTGGATATTGAATTATATCTGATAGATATTGTGAAAAGACTCTAACTGAAAAAATCTGAAACTAAAAATTCGCATTTTCATTCAGATAGTTGATTTTTTTCAATTTTCTCCAGTTTTAATTAATTTTCAATATCATACGTCCATGGGTAATACCGAGCAGTGAAATGGAAGATTTAATTGGTATGGATTTGGATCCCTTTTCTAGAATGTTTGCTAAATCCGTATATATTTCATTCATTTCATAATTATGGCTATATCATCAGCGTAAGCAATAATTTGCCCCCCCTCCCCTGTTCCAAGATTTGTTTTGGTAATTTCCTCACAGCATTTTATATATTGTTCATATTGTATCATATATTGTGGTTTTTGTTTTTTTTTTATCAAATACAATTTCAATTAGAAACATAAAAAAATACTTTACCTGTACTGGACTATCTTATATAACATCCTGTATAGTAATCAGTAACCAACGAACAAAATGAAGGGTAACGGAGATGGATTTCATCAGATTTCATCAGATTTCATAGCATTCCACATAAGCGAAGTCATCTTACGTAGAGAAAAATCTATAACAATTAGAAAATAAAAATTAGCAATAAAAATCATACTGCATATAATGAAAAATTAAAAATTGGAAATTAAACGTGACAGCTAAGGAGTGTAGAAAAATTTATAAGCAGATACAAAACAAGAAAAGGAATGAATTAATGGGAAATAAGACAAAATAGGTTAATGTAATAATCTGAACAAGATTTGCAAAACAATTTAGATATTAAATTGAAATCAGAATAGTTATTTGAAAAGACAATACAATCAAGAAGTTTGAGGAGAGTTCAAGACTGTTGATCCGAGAAGCAATGAAAAAACTGGAAAGCTTGCTAAGGGTTGTTGGTTGCAAAAAAAAATTGGGAAGAAACAACAAGTAAAAATGTATAAAGACGAAAATTAAGGAAAAACTATATTTTGCAGGCATAAAGTATTGTTTGTCCAGTAAAACTACCACAAGCAAAGCAATTGAAGTACTTATTTGGTGCTTATATTAATAAATCGGAAGGAAACTTACTGTCAAAGAAGAATATTCCAGCAGTGATCTATAAGTCCACAGCACAGGTACTTTTAGAAACATTTCTGAGTGTATTTATTCAGAAAACTTCACATAATGCACTCAGAATTTTTCAAGTAAATATAAAGTCAACATAACCTCACCCAATTATCGACTATCGAACTTTTGGAACAGTGCGATTCGATACATGAAAACCAGTGTCGGTACAAAAATTATTTGTTTTTCATTTGAAAAGACTGAATAATTTCACATATTTTGAGAACTATACAGCAAATGTGAACATATCTGAATGATTTAAGGATTGATTCAGATTACTTGTTTTGAAGAATTTCCATGAAATTGCCGAATATTAACAATCTGAACTAAAAATATTTCATAAAATAAAAATAAAACGAACACATTTTCAATACTCAGCATATTTATTTATTATTGAAAATTCCCAATAACTTATAAAATCAATTTTGGCATCAAAAAGGAGCCCAATCTGTGACCCCCCTGGGAGAGAGACTGTTTCATGTCTCTTTGAAACTGACTGAGCTGAAAAAAGAAGGAAATAACAGGTGAATAAGAAATAAAGTAATAGGTAAAGTATCTATTGATAAAAAGCAGGGATATATACAATACAAATTTTTATATCCAAATCATTCGAGCTGGAATATGTCATATCATATCAATTGTCATCTCAACGGGTGATTTTTTTATAGCTATAGTTCTTACAAAATCAATTAACCTTATATATATATATATAAAAGTTGACTTGAATTATGACGTCGGCCCTCTCTTTTACTCCTTCATTAATTTTGATTTCAATATTAGCTTTCTCAGTTTGTGTGGAACTTTTGACTTTTTCAGTTGTATTACGAATTTTATAACAATCATCATCGTGATTTGGAAATAATTGTAGAGTTTACGTTTTGCCACTAATACCTACCTGCTCAAAATTGTTAAATGGATGTATCGATAATGATTCACAATAGCTATTTGTATTACTAGGGAGGAAAGTGCCACTTTTCCTCCCGCAGGATGTAGTTTACTGCCCGACGAGAAGCGGCGGGTAGTAAACATCCAAGGGAGGAAAAGGCACTTTACTCCCATGTAATACATATGATTTTTCATCCTAACCACTTAATGAACCTTTTTTTGTAAATTTAAAACGCATCTCAACTGCTTTTGTCTAAAACGCACCTATACTTGCATGATGGAAAGTATAGACAATACAGTCATATCCATCTGAGAATCTGCGGTGGTGCAATGACTAGCGTCTTGGGCTTGTAATCCGAAGATCTCAGGTTCAGCTCCTGCCAATTGCTACTTTTTTTTGAGAATGTTATTTTATTTTTTTCTTGTTAGCGATTTGAATTATTCGACATTTAGATAGCTTATACATTTCGGATTACTATTGAGTGATTTTCTCATAAGTAGTGTTATGTGCCTATTTGAATGAACTGTCAATCATTTTTTTTTCTAAGAGCTGCGCTTGTAGAAAAAATAATGTGTGTATTTCGAGCACGAAGTGTCACTGTCGTTCTCCAAAGATTAATCTTTTTGTCGAGCGACAATTAATCACTTTGCGCTCTAAATACACAAATAGCTATTAAAGAACACAGAATACAGGATATATAAAAGATGTTCCAGAAATTACGGAAACAATTTGATTATAATAGATTCACAAGTTTCATCGTTTACAACTTACTTGAAATGAGGGGGAGGAAAGTACTTTTCCTCCCTGTGAAGGAAAAGTATGAGTTTCCTCCCTGGTTTGAGGGAGGAAAATGTGTACTTTCTATAGGGGTAGGAGGAAAAATTATTTTTTTTGTTGGTAAAAATTGTTGTCATGTTCAATTTACTGGTGGAAATAACAGTAAAATGGGAAGAACTTTTGTGTCTCACACTTTATGGTGTTATTGTGAGGCTTCATAAGTAAACGCTGAAGAAGCAGTGAAACTGGATCAAAATAGTAACTCTAATATTTTAAAACCTCACACAAATTTGTTTTCAATAGGGTCGTGTTAAAAACTCATCTTCATTTCAGTTATCAAATTCTGTAGTTTAAATTACCAGCCTAACGCATAAAAATGGTATCATCAAAAACTAAAGACTCATTATAACGTTAAACTGAAACGAACAAAGGCGGTACTCTTGTTGAAATATCTATGACCGACCGAAGACGATGTAACCTATCTACGAGCTGTAATAAAGATAACTCCATTGAACCCAAATACTTAACCAATTACAAAATTTATGAGTGGAAGATAGCGCTAATTATGAGGATGTCAGCGTTTGAATTAACAAAAGTCAATAAATTCATCCATACAGTTGATAAACATCGAAATGATTTCTAAATTTGACATAACGATTTTATTAAAGTTAATCGAGTCATTTCTTTCAATGGATCCGCCTAACATTAACGGTTATTGAGATAATAGGATGTGACGTTTATAGTTCATTTATTTGTGGAGTGATAGTCGTTCGTTATGGTGCAACACTTAACGCAACATTAAAAAAAAAGTAAAAGTGGAATCTACTATTGAAATTTCTCTCAGTCAGATCTCCTAAACTTTCAAACACGGAGCACCGTAGTCTGCACAGGAATCCATCCTAGGCCAAAAACCATTTTCACCTCACATTATAGATTTGTTGTGTACCTAGCTTCGCAAATAATAGGTTTATTCGTTTGCATCAAGGTGCATTTTGAATCGAGTGTAGCTGAGTGCAGTTCAAACAAAGGAATGTGTTGAATTATTCTGCAAACTAATACTAAAATCGAGTGTGAATAACACCAGGTGTAGGAAAGTGCTACACCTCGATGTAAACGTATAAACCTAATGATTGTCTTCATTTTATTCCTGGAATCATAAAATATTTCTGAAAAATAAGACCCAACGATTGTATTGAAGTGAATTCTTTTTCGAACAAAATTGCACAATAGAAATATTTTCACTATTATATGTCATATAGAACGGTTTTTTAAAAGTGGAAGAACAATATAACACAACTCATCACAAATATCAAATCAAAATTATTCTTTATTTCTTTAAAAACGTTTATAGTAAAAACTCGGGCACAAATGCACAGATATCAGCGCAAGAGCATGCGCTGCGCATAAGATTGACAGGTGCTAATGGTAAATTTCCATGCGATACAGCTGAACTGGAATACTTCTATGTGAAATGTGAGTTAATTGTATTTCAGCAAAAAAAAATTATAAATCATGTCGAAAATGTAACAAATAGAACTGATTTGGGGTAGTGATTCCGTATATTCCAATAATTATATTGTTTTATTAATTTCATGTTCGTGAATCGTGGGCAAAACTTCAAACTTCAGTTCATGAAAATTAACCCTAACAAGAAAACCGACGGTGGCGGTGCACTCAAGTGTCGCGGGATATTCGAAAAATAGCCCACGGATTCATTTGTTTTTTCGTAATCAAGTTGGCGAATGTCTCTCGTTTTATCCTACAGATTTGCAGGTATAAGTCGGTACACCAGGGTTTTTAGGCATCTTAGGCCGGGGCTGAGTAAAACCTAATGAAGATTGGTTTGATCTTGCTAGTAAGCCTCGGCCTTAGTGAATTTTAGTATAGCGCGGGTTGTTCCCTCTATTGGTGGGTAGTCGTATTTGTGATTTATTACATACTTATTTGGTGTTGTATCTTTTCAATGAGAAATGTGTAAATTTTATTCCCAATCATGTATTACCCATATTGGGTATAAATGTTACAGAACTAGGTGAAATTTCACCACAAAGAGAAATAAACAATTATTGCTAAAAATACAGGGCGTTTCCGAAATTGGAGTAATTAAGAAAATGGGTAGTTATATGGAACATAAAATGTATCAATAAATGACAATGATTTCCGTTTTTGAAGCAGTCAAAAATGTCCAAAAAATTGTATGAAATCGCTTTCAGTTAGCTTTGTTTGGGAGTCACTGGTTTGTTTCTCCAGGCCACAGCGTGTTTCAGTGTTTCAGGTCGTCTTGTGCAGGTTATAAACCTCTTACTCATCAGTGATTACCAAAAAAGTCTTGAAAACTTTAAAATTCAATATCTCCCAAAATATTTTTTTTTACAGAAAGATATCTCGTTTCGTTTTGTTTTGTCATCTTCTACTTCCCATTTCATTTATTGCTCAAATATCGGAAATACCCTGTAAGTATATTATTACAACCAGGTATACTAATTTTCAACAATTGTATACACACATTATATAAACATTTTTGTGAAGGAAAAAATCCACAAGTATTTCTTTCCGTGTGGATATGAACCCAGTTCACCAAGTTCAATACTACATAAATATTCTATCTGATTATAATTTTTAAAGCAAAATGGAACAGCGTATTAAGTTCCGCGGGAAAACCTTCACAATCAAAAAACGATCGGATGTCAGTGGAGTTAAGCGCGTGACATGGACACATCAAGTTGGCCCCGCCCATGTCCAAAGAGTGCCACATTGGAGTAATGAGAATGATTGGTGCGTAGGTGGAGCACTTAATTAGATCGTTTTATATGCACTGTTGCCGAGTGTCAGGGGGGTTATACCATAGCCTAATTGAAGTCTTGATTATTAGCTGGGTAGGTGTATACCATTTTGTAGCGTTTTTACGATTTTGTCATGGATCTTCAGGATATTTGGCTCACAACGTACGGAGCAGCATTTTCGACAGATAAAATCATGCATTGAAAATTTTTTAGCATAAATCAGCAACATTAAAATAGTATATTGTAAAACCAGTACGAAAAATAGAATATGTCCAGTTACTTTTCTTACAACTCATCTTGAGAAACAAGATATGTTGGATTTTAAAAATATGGAACTTTTCTGAATGAATTTTGCATGACTCTGTTATACCTACCTACAAATCGTTTTTATATAGAGGAAAACCTAGTTTTACGATAGTCAATAAGTAGATTATGAACTACTATTCAACAACAAAAAAATCAAAACAGAATTCCAACCCGTTAAAAAGTTAACAGGGATGGGATTACTCTAAGAGAGTTCTTACATTATGTACTGCCATTTTGTTTTGGTTGAATATTTTTGTTTGAAATTCTGAGGACGTTTAGAAAATTGTAAGACGTTTCGAATGAGCTAACACTCGACCCCCATGACATAAAAATTCTTTCAAAATTGCGTCTTTTTTTTCGTCGTCAAAAAGAAGCTCATGAACCGCTTTAACACAAAAAAGTCCAATCAGTTCAAAAGTTAACAGGGGATGAGTTACTTTATGACCACACTGTATGTTTGTATTTCCAGAAATATGATCTCAGAAATTGTCTCAACACATTGTGTTGGATATCCAAAAGAGAAACACACTCTTTGGTGTACGTGTTGTATATGTTTATAGACTGCCCAGATAACACAAAGAAGTCCCCAGTACGTCCGCAGGACATAAATCGAAGACATTCAAGACTTCCCGAAGACGTCCATTACTGGGACATAAGACGTCGTCCTTAGGATGTCCTGGGGACATCCGGTGTTACAAATTGGAACGTTCTGGGGACGTCCATTATATGTCCACGACTATTCATCTAATACTGGTGACAACTGGAGAAACTCACTGAGCTCAATAAGCTCAGTGGAAAATGTATGAAATTTATAACGGAAAATTGAACCAAAACACGTTTTAAATTTTTTAAAATGGCATAAGACACGAAAATAATGTTGTAAGTCGGTAATATGAATTTGGCCTGAGTATGGACGTCCTGGGACATTCACATCAGACGTCCCAAAAACGTTCCGAGTCGTACGTCCCCAGGATGTCCATATTAGGTTTTGGGACATTCGGACCTAAATGGGACATAAAATAGACATCCTCGGGACGTCCAGTGCTATCTGGGTGCAAACATTTTGTATGGATCAAATGACCCAGCATAAAATATATTCAAAACGATGCTGCTATATAAAAATAGTTATTTATGATACAAGTGTTGAAAGTGGCATTTTATTTTGTGAGTGGGGAATATTGTTAGTTTCGGAGCGTAGGACTGGGAACACCCACCATTCAATTTGTAGGACAATATGACCATTCAATTATACAAATATTAACCAAGCAACGGTGAAAAAATCCGCTGGTTACTAATGATTTCTAATGACCACGTCATTGGTACACGTTGGGAGTGGGGGACTCTTCAGTCCTACCATCCATTTTATGGGACAAAAGTTTTTTCGAGTACTTTGGCGAATTATCTAGAAGGTTGAACTAAAAAACTGACTGTTTTGCACTCACCAAATCGACATGATTGACGCCTGCGCAGTTTATTTGCTATCACTAAGGAGAAATATCGTAGAGGAAAAAGTGATTTGTATCAAATTACCACTATTATACTTCTGTACTACAGCATTCAAAGCCTCCTTGTTATAATTATTGCAGTACAGCCTAGTACCCACCTTTCTCATGTATTTCCTCACTATTTTCAATAAGCCCCTGAAATGACATCGAAAATTAAAATCTACGCCACCGGCTTCCAAATTGGCAACAGCGATAAAATTATTTTAGTATTGACCGGTTGTGAAAAAAAATTAATCGTTGTACTAGTAACTCTGAGTATGTCCAGGCAATAGGAAGTATTCATAGAAAAGAAAACATCGTTATTTACCTTACATTTTGTTGAGTTTCACATGCAAAACTTGTTGATCTGCTCTATCGAACTGACTTTGATTTATGTTTCTAACTATGACGTTAAGCAGCAGCACTTCCTAATTCAATCAGTTGCGTTAATTTTCAACTAGTCCCTGTATTTTCATGTAGCTCCGTTTTACGGTAAGTACTTATATATATACAGTGTGACCCATTTAAAATGGAACCACCCCTGTAGAATGTGCATTTTGCAATCAATCTCAATTTTTTTTTTATTGAAATATTAAGCATGGAAAACTGTATCTTGACACTAACTTTCACAATTTTAGTTTCATTTCCAAGGCACTCTATGGTTTTTTTTGTTTGTCAAAAACGGCAAAAGTTTATTAGGCAATTTTTGTTTTCAAATTTGACTACACCACTGGATTCGTAGTCATTATAAATGAAAACTGTCAAATTTTCATTAAAAAATATTTGTTAACAACGAAGTTACAACAATTTCAATTTTGGAATCAAAGTATATGTTTGTAATTTTTATTCAGATTATAGACATATTTGAGATCTGACAACACTGTCATCACCAAGTAGAACACCAGTGAATTTGTACAGTGAAAATCCGAAGTCAATAGCTCAATCCGTTCTACAGTTATAACTCCTGAAAATATGGTAATGTGAGAGATTTGTGGTGCAAGCGTTTTGTAATAAAAATCTGACTACGCCAATGGATTTGTGAATAATATTACTTCAAAATCATTCATTTGAGTGTAGGTTACGAGAAGTGTATTCTAGAATAACAGAAAATTAAAAATTCATTTTCAAGTTATGCAGTACTTAGTAAATTCTTCCGCATTTGTTTCCAAAATTGAAATTGTTGTAACTTCGTTGTTAACAAATATTTTTTAATGAAAATTTGACAGTTTTCATTTATAACGACTACGAATCCAGTGGTGTAGTCAAATTTGAAAACAAAAATTGCCTAATAAACTTTTGCCGTTTTTGACAAACAAAAAAACCATAGAGTGCCTTGGAAATGAAACTAAAATTGTGAAAGTTAGTGTCAAGATACAGTTTTTCATGCTTAATATTTCAATAAAAAAAAAATGAGGTTGATTGAAAAATGCACATTCTACAGGGGTGGTTCCATTTTAAATGGGTCACACTGTATATATCATCAATCAATGTATAAGAATAATTTTGGATAAAATGTGTTAAAATCAAAACATCGAGTCACATTAAACGTATAATCAAAATTATGGATATATAAATGAGTCAGAATGAATCTAATATTATAGATAAATATGGAAATATATACTGTTATAATTTTAATGGATTTTGTAAGAGCTATAGAATCACCCGTTGAGATGACAATTGATATGATATGACATATTCCGGCTCGAATGATTTGGATATAAAAATTTGTATTGTACAATATGCCTGGCTTTTATCAATAGCAACTTTACCTATCACTTTATTTCTTATTTACCTGTTCTTTCCTTCCTTTTTTAGCTCAGTCAGTTTCAAAGAGACATGAAACAGTCTCTCTCCCAGGGGGGTCACAGATTGGGCTCCTCTTTGATGCCAAAATTGATTTTATAAGTTATTGTGAATTTTCAATAATAAAGAAATATACTCAGTATTGAAAATGTGTTCGTTTTATTTTTATTTTATGAAATATTTTTAGTTCAGATTGTTAATATTCGGCAATTTCATGGAAATTCTTCAAAACAAGTAATCTGAAACAATCCTTAAACCCTATCCTACGCCAATAGCCCTGCTCTATCGAAAATTATATCTAAATCGTTCAAATATGTTCACATTTGCTGTTTAGTTCTCAAAATATGTGAAATTATTCAGTCTTTTCAAATGAAAAACAAATAAAGTTTGTACCGACACTGGCTCTCATGTATCGAATCGCACTGTTCCAAAAGTTCGATAGTCGATAATTGAATGAGGTTATGTTGACTTTATATTTACTTGAAAAATTCTGAGTGCATTATGTGAAGTTTTCTGAATAAATACACTCAGAAATGTTTCTAAAAGTACCTGTGCTGTGGACTTATAGATCACTGCTGGGATATTCTTCTTTGACAGTAAGTTTCCTTCCGATTTATTAATATCAGCACCAAATAATTACTTCAATTGCTTTGCTTGTGGTAGTTTTACTGGACAAACAATAATGTATGCCTATAAATTTTTACTTGTTGTTTCTTCCCAATTTTTCTTTTTTCAACAACCCTTAGCAACCTTTCCCGTTCTTTCATTGCTTCTGCAATCAACAGTCTTGAACTCTCATCAAAATTCTTGATTAAATTGTCTTTTTACTTAAACCTTTCAAATCACTATTCTAATTTCACTTCAATATCTAAATTGTTTTGCGAAACTTGTTCAGATTATTACATTAACCTGTTTTGTCATATTTCCCATTAACTCATTCCTTTTCTTGTTTTCTATCTGCTTATAAATTTGTTCGTACTCCTTAGCTGTCACATTTCATGTCCAATTTTCAATTTTTCATTATCTACAGTATGATATTTATTGCTAATTTTTATTTTCTAATTGTTATAGATTTTTCTCTACGTAAGATGACTTCGCTTACTTGGAATGCTATGAAAACTGATGAAATCCATCTCTGTTACCCTTCATTTTGTTTGTTGGTGACTGATTACTATACAGGATGTTTATATAAGATAGTCCAGTACAGGTAAGTATTTCTTATGTTCTAATTAATATTGAGTTCTATTTTTGATAAAAAAACCACAATATATCATATCACAACAATACATATATTTTTATGAATGGATAAAAAATGTAACAGGAAGTTAGTTTTGATTGTTGATAGGATATATACACAATTCACTTTGTTAATATTTATGGCTGCATATCTATCATTTTGATGAATTCATCTCTTGGGTATTCGGAAATGGATTTGCATAATTTTTTCTTGAATTGAATAAGGTTATACGATTCTGTTAGCATTTGATTCATTCTTGGTGTCAGATATGTAAAGCTGCATTGGCTAGTTGTTTTCGTTGAAAATGGAGTTTGGTAACGTAACGGAAATGAAGTAGATATTATAATAATGATATGAATGTTGTGAGTATAAGCAACTTCTTCAAATGAGAAACAATGGTCCTGCAATAACAGGACCACGCTAATTGCCATAATCCTATACAATAGAAATAATTGAGTCGAAAATCCATCAGAAAACAACTACTTTCCTGGCTAATACCACGACGAACGTTGAATTACATCTAATGAATTTCCATGCAGAGTCCTACAAAGATGTCTTCGCAATTGCTAGTTGCATGGAAATGTTCATTGAAACATTTGGACCACCTATAGATTGATTTCCTTGTCCTCATTAGTATAGAGTAGGTCTCTGCAGACAATAACTAATGTCTGCAACAAACGATTCAACAAAATCTCCATGATATACAGGACGTTTTTTTATTAGTTAAATAATTTTAAAAACTTTATGCAAAGAAATAATTATTTTTGAAATTTTGATGTGATCCAAAAGTGTTCTTATTATTCGGAATGAACTAATAAAAATAAAATTTAATATAACCAAAGAAATAAAACAGGCAAATTTCGGTATTTCAGAGCTTTTCATTTCTCCACAAAATTCAGTCTACCCTTTTCATAATAATTGGTAAAGTATAACCAGAATTATAAGGTCATTAATCACCAACCACTTGAGATATCAGCAGGCGGTCAGGCAGTCTATATTATGCAGAGTTGTACCTGCCCTAACCATTCAATTTTGTTTTGTATGTAAATAAATAGGTAAAATGATATTGGGTTAAGAAAAATCGCTTGATTATTGAGAATTATCTTACTTTATAATTTTGAGTTGTTTAGAATTAAATTTACAACACACATTTACAAAATTACTCACTAAGATCAGTTTCACTCTCACTGTCGTCACCCAAATTGATAATAATCTTTTGTTTGGGAAGTTTTTCTATATCCGTATATGATTTTTCCACCTTTTTAATATGAAAAACACAGTTGGCCCAGCTGCTGTCAGGAATGTTTGCAGTTTCTGTTTGAATGAGAGCTGCGACATTTGAACTTAAGGTTGGAGAAGTATTATTTTCTTCGAACAACTGACTTAAGCTGATATGTTCAATTGGGTTAAACATACAGTCATAAGGAGGAAGTCGGAGCACCGTATGTCCCAAGCTTTCAGCCAATGAATCACAAAAATATTTATTTATTTTTTATCGAAAAACTGGGTAAAACTTCTAACTGTTTTTTTGTGTACTTTTCCTCATAGTGCATATCATGATTTAACATATATTCTTGTAGTGGCTTTGGTGTCTTTTGAACACGGTGCTTTATCTAATCTTCGACTGTGGTAGCTAGCATTATCCATGACGATAATACTGTTGGGTGGAATATTTGGTATGAGTTTATTTTGGAACCAGTCTTCAAATAATTCGGCTGTAGTATCATCATGATGATCGAGTCCTTAATATTCCTTGCGATAAAGACACGCATTTGGTATAAAACCACTTTCGGTTCCTGCGTGAATTATCGTAATGCGTTTTTCTTTATTAGACGGCGCATTAGTTTGGCACAAGTCAGGTGAGTCTACCCAACTTTTTTTTGGAATATCGTATGTATCGAACCAAGTTCCATCCAAATAAACTATCGTTCTACCACATTCTCTAAACTCGTTTATAGCCAATAAATATTCAAATCTTCATTTCTTGAGGCGCGAAAATTTCATTATGATGTTTCTGCCACTACTGAGTTTTCTAAATTGAAATCCGTTTCGTAAAAGAGACGTCCTCAAAGTCTCTTTGCAACACTGGATACCTGTTTAATTATTTTTTAGCCGTTGCATTAAAATATCTAATGTAGGCACAATTTGCTCTTTATATAAGGCATATATTGTTCTTCGAATTATATCTACATCACAGCCATCTGGTTTCCTTGAACCACCAGAGTCTTTTCGTTTCTTTCTTCCTAAAACAGGGTTACTTACTCTTTTAAACACTGTAGAATACGGTGTTTTTGTTAAAGAAGCACTTTCTCGCACAGCTTGATCCTTGGACATTCCACGTTCCAGAAGGGAAGTATAAACATTTAATATAATTTGTTTTCCATGAGCGTGTAACATTTGTCGACTAGTCGTACTACGACCACCAGTTGAAGTACTAGCTTCAGGATGGGGCCACGGACGCCACATTTTTCACGACACAAAATTCGAATAGACACAACTGACAACAGAATATTAGGTAATGACTAAATGTTGTTTAACTTTCTCCCTTCTATTTCTGAAGTAGACCATTATTGCTATAATCTCGTTAATAGTCCATTAGTACCACAAGTCAGATGGCCAGGTAAGTAAATTTTATTACTTACACACATTTAAACATATCATAACCAATGATTCTAAATCAACTCAGGAGATTTTTTATTACCAAATATATTCAAATACAAAACTGTCAACAGAAGCCAAAAAAATGGTGAGCCTACTATTATTAAAATGCCAAACTATTTCATGAGATATTTGAATTCGGACCTGGGAATATTTTAAGGGACACACACTTTCATTGCTTATCTGTATTCCGAACAATGGGTAATAATGAGGGTCGTCGGCTAATATTGATTTACAACCTTACTAGCATTGTTTAAATATAGTTACTAGATTGTTGGTTCTACTTTATAATATAGTCATCTTTCGGTATTCACAACGGATTATATTTCTCAGTGCTGAACTAGATTTTTAGTAAACAAGTTTTGTTACCGACATAATTTTTAATTTCCTTTAGAACATAGTCAAGTATAAATAAACAGCTTCGAAGCCTTTAATACCATTACGTACACCTTTCAGGTTTCTCTGGCTAGTTTCCGAGAAATAGAACCGGAACAGTAGCAGCGTGCGGTAAACGGATACGACTAATCAGGTAAGAAACAAGGCGAGGGCATGTCGTAAATTAAATTTACGGTAATCCCCAAAGCCCGACATTGCTGAGTACAGGTCATCTGATACGATCACGTAACCCTTGAGACTGCCATTGACAATATTGCCGACGAATGTTACCGGATATCGGGTCTCGTAGAATGGCTGAATGCAAACAAGCGAAATTAATTGCGGCGTACAGGGTGGTATATCTATCGCAAGAGAAGTCAAGGTGAATAAATAAATGTGAATAAAACAGTGTATATGCTCTTCAAAAATAAAAATAAAGAAAGTTGGGACCCAGATATCAGAATTGTGGATCAGCCAATTCAAAAGGTCGATCATACGAAATATCTGGGATTAGAAATCGATGACAAATTAAATTGGCACAAACATGCAGAGCACATGACAAAAAAAATTGTACCAATGATTGGAGCACTTTATAGATGTCAGACCTACTTGAATCTACAGAATAAAATTATGATATATAATGCTTATTTTTTTTCTATATTCCGTTATCTCATAACAAACTGGGGGGTATGTTCTCAAACGTTATTTAAAAAAATCAAAACTCTACAAAATAAGGTGGTAAAAACTTTATTTGGCTATGATTACAGAGCTAATACAGAAATGATCTACCATCAAACTAAAATATTACCGCTGGAAAAAATTCTACAAATAGAACAATGTAAATTTATCTACAAAATAACAAAAAATCAACAAAAATGCAACACAAATATGAATATAGTTAATGAAATACATTCGCATGAAACTAGAAGTCAAGACCAAAATTTATCTACCTCAGGTGAGAACGAACATTGCTTTAAATAATTCCTTTTTTAAATGTCTTCAATCATTCAACCTTTTGCCAAATTATATAAAAAATAAAGATAGTTACTCCTCGTTCAAAGCGGAAATGATGCAATATGTTAACGGCCATTAAATTTAAAATAGATATGTTCCGGTACCAGCAATTACTGCTGATTAGGAACAATGCTTCACAAACATATTGATTATATACATATATGTGATAAAGCCTCGAAGATTAATCAACTTTTGGAACAAGCTTGTTGTGAAATGTTCAATACTATTAATTGTAATTAGTCTTAGAATACTTTATAGTCTGAATATGTGATATAGGCTAAGAGATTATTTATACTTTTCATACTTTGTATTGTAGAATTTTGTATGTATATTGATTGAAATAAAAGCATATAATTAAAAAAAAAAATTCCTGCAACATCACTAAAACTAAAATTAATTTAAGATTTAGATGAATTTTAAATTAGGAATATGACGGTATTCAGACAGCATCAATTTAACGAAATTAAGAAAGTACTAGACATGCGCATATCGTTCCAACTGTCAATTTTTGAAACGTCTTACGGTATTCTTTGATCAGAAAACAGAAGGTGAACCCTAACCGAATATTTTCGTGTTTTGTTGTTTTTTGTTTTATCTATTCTGGTCTGGTGTTTACAGTACATGAAAATAATTGGTATGTTCCATTTGAAAAAATTGAGTTACCCTCAGTATCTGAAAAACTATTGATTTGGCAACATTGCCAATATCACTGTTGAATTGGGCATCATCAAAAACCATGTTATATGAATTTTTTCATGAATTTTTCTCGAACCGTTTCGAAAATATTGGAACGTTTCCAGACTTTTGAACGAAAATGCCATGTTGTCATATTTCAAAAACTACAATAAATTAAAATCTGATATTTGGAGACATAAATAATGAGGAGGCGCTGAATTGATTGTAATGAAAATAATTGGGATGTTTCCTTTGAAAAAATTGAGTTACCCTCAGTATCTGAAAAACTATTGATTTGGCAACATTGCCAATATCACTGTTGAATTGGGCATCATCAAAAACCGTGTTATATGAATTTTTTCATGAATTTTTCTCGAACCGTTTCGAAAATATTGGAACGTTCCCAGACTTTTGAACGAAAATGCCATGTTGTCATATTTCAAAAACTACAATAAATTAAAATCTGATATTTGGAGACATACGTAATGAGGGAGCGCTGAATTGATTGCAATGAAAATAATTAGGATGTTCCATTTGAAAAAATTGAGTTACCCTCAGTATCTGAAAAACTATTGATTTGGCAACATTGCCAATATCACCGTTGAATTGGGCATCATCAAAAACCATCTTATATGAATTTTCATGAATTTTTCCCGAACCGTTTCGAAAATATTGGAACGTTCCCAGACTTTTGAACGAAAATGCCATGTTGTCATATTTCAAAAACTACAATAAATTAAAATCTGATATTTGGAGACATAAGTAATGAGGGAGCGCTGAATTGATTGCAATGAAAATAATTAGGATGTTCCATTTGAGTTACCCTCAGTATCTAAAAAACTATTGATTTGGCAACATTGCCAATATCACCAATGAATCAAGCATCATCAAAAACCATCCAGTAGAAATTTTCATGAATTTTCTTTCGGCCGATTCTGAAATATGAGACCGTTCCCAGACTTTTGAAAGGCACTGTATAGCTCAAGAAGGTTATATTTGCTTACACCACGTAAAACGAGATTCAACAATATTCAAAATGCCACATAATTAAAGATGTCACATAGGTGAATAAATGAAAGGTGCCGCATAACTCGAAGCCACAATGAATGACACATAACCTAAGGCTACATAACACTAGAAAATATTTTTTTCAAGTGATGTTTTCCTACAAATATTATATTGTATTGATTTGTATACGTATGAAGTATCCCCTTCAATGGACATCGTGTACACTCCAGTACGCAGTGATCCCGAATGTATACATAAAACCGATGCCACTCATCTGCTCATCCACTAATCAAGTGCGGGTCATAATTTTCAATTTCAATTAAGTGATCCTCCGAAAGCATGGCTGATATAATAAAAGATAGCGATGCCAGTTTCTCGTGATATGATCCCGTACACACACACACACATCTGGTATTAGTGGGAATGAAGTGGCAGCCAATGATGAACGGACGTGCGTAGCATTAAATTAATAAGTCGGGAGCCGGAGTTAATCCAGGACTTGTATCTCCCGGGACTACGGAATGTCATTATTATGTAGATCACACGTTGATCCGATTGTTCGAGGGGTCAAATCAATAACGGGCCAACGTTTTATTAACATATTTGATGGGCTGCTGATAGTAATTAAATCATGGAAAGGAAAATTGATGTCTATCTGTCATGGACTGTGTGATCTGTGAACTGATACCTGATTATTGTTAGAACCTGTCAAATACTCTACAAATCCTTGAAACTTCATAGAATGAATGGAGCAGAATTATTTCGTGTTTGATTTCGAAATTGCTATCTACCTGAATAGCAGTACACGGTCTAGAAACCTTTTTTATGAGTGGAACCGATATCCACAGAAAAAATTGAATATCGACTAACCTCAAAATATAAACGAGACGATGCGAACATTGACAGATGACATCTGTTTCTTCCAGACGGTAAATTCTGGAAGGCCTATCGATAGCTCGATATCAATGGTTCAATAAATGGACTGTAAAACAATAGGGTAGCAAATACGCGACTGAATCGAAAAGGAATAGGGATAACGAGCAGTAACAAACTCACCTTGAATCCTTATCCTTAAGAGTTCTTGGTCTTCGTGCATGCATGCAGGGCCACACAGGGAAATACAGACGTTCCAGTGGAGAAAACAACGGGTTTTTTGTTTTATCAAAAGCACGAAAAATGCGTATCACTCACACCATATATATATATTCGTTCATCGAACTTGTACTAGTCGAGGCTACTACGGCTTAGTGATTTTTCGTTGTCCACAAAAACTCGTGACGTCTGTTAACTGCTTTTCAACGCGAAAAGAAATACAGGGTGTACAAATAATAGATTATGACGGTAAATGTGTCTAGACCGAACATTCCGCCTCCCCAAAAACAAGTTGAAGACATGTTTTTTTTTTTACAAACCCAAGGTCCAGCTGAGACCAACCAGACAAAAAAAATATGAGATTAAATTAAAAAAAAAATGTATAAAAATTAAAATAAAAATATATATATATATGTAATGAGAAGATCATTGGGAAATTGGCAGAGGGCACAATTTCACCAAGGGTCGCTTGAATGTACCTTGGGCAGTGACCACTTCTGCCACCCGAGCAACATCATCTTTGCCAAGAGATATTGATTTGATTCTACCTAAAGGCCACTGGAGCGGCGAGAGGAGATCATTTTTTAATAAAACCACGGTACCAACTTTAACCGGGGTTGAGGGGTCGAGCCACTTGCTCCTCTGCTGCAGAGTATGTAGGTACTCTCTGCTATATCGGCGCCAAAAATCCTGATGGAGGCGCTGAAGTAATTGAAAGCGTGATAAACGATTAAGTGAAGTGGATGTGAAGTCCGGCATCGGAATAGCAGTCAAGGGCTCCATAGTCAAAAAATGGCCTGGATTCAAGACAGAAAGGTCATTAGGATCCGAACTCAACGGAGTCAAGGGGCGAGAGTTCAGCACGGCCTCAATCAGTACAAGTACCGTATACAGTTCTTCATAAGTCAAAATTTGTTCACCAATAACTCTGATTAAATGGGTTTTAACCGACTTAACGCCCGCTTCCCAAAGGCCGCCAAAGTGAGGAGACGAAGGGGGGTTGAAGTGAAACTCGATGGTTTCCTTTGAGGCAGCGGCCTCCATATACTTCAAAAGCTCTTTTCGGGAACCCACAAAATTGGTTCCGTTGTCGCAGTATAAGTGCTCGCACCGTCCCCTGCGAGCCACGAATCTCTGAAGGGCAGCCAGAAATTAGCAAGGTAGCGCAGTGTCTGTGACGCAAAATTTAGGAGAAAGAAACAGTAATTTGGAAATAGAGCATGGCAGGGCAGTATCTTGCTAGCCGAGGCGTACGCCACACGTTACTCAAGAACACATAACTCAAGGAGACATATCTCATGATGCCACATGACTCAAAGCCAATGCTAAATAACTGAAGGTCATATAACTCATGACGCTATTCAACTTGAGTTGTCACATAACTTTCGCTAAAAAATGTATGGTGACGTTTCTCGAGATGCTACATGGTGAAATATAAATCAAGTTGCCACAAAACTTCTGTCGCCATGTTACCCATGTTTCCACTGAACTTGATATGCCACATAATTCAAACTACTCCCTTACCCATGGGGCCACATGACTCATCAAACCTCATAACCGAAAGGGGCATATAACTCAACAAACCACGTAACCAACGTTGCCATCATTACCATAGAGTCCATTTATCAACACGCCGCATAACATCTAACTGAAGATACCACTTAATGCAGGACATCACATATCTCAAGATTATATTAAGCATTATACCACATTACTCAGGACAGCACATAACCCAAAACGTTTCATAACTCTCTACGCTATATAACCGAACCCAGCATATAATCCAGAATGTCACATAACTCAAGATGAACAAAAGTAGTTACGCTATATCAATCAACACACCACACTACCCAACCCGCTACATTACTCAAGATGCCACATGACCAACACGTCAAATAACTAGAGCTTTATTGATGATACGTATCCCTCAAAACTCATGATGTCACATTTACTAATAGTTCAACGTTCCATTACTCAATATCGCGCTGACTCTAAGTGACATATTAACCAACACGCCATGAATCACAATCACAACTTAGGTACTCGTGACTCATTCAATATATCGCATGGATAAGACAAGACAAGCCAATAAATCATGACACCTAACACGAGATGCCACATAACTCATAACAACTGACACATGAATGTGCCATATACATCAAGACTTTGCACAACACAATACGTCAAAAATGGATGACATATAACTGCGGGCTACTATCTCATGGTGTCATATGACTCAAGATATCACATGACCGAACAAGTCTCACAAATTACGAATCCATCCGACCAAAGATGTCGTATTATAACTAGGTGCTACATAACACAAAATGCCTCTTGATATCAGATGCAAACAGAAAATGCTACACACTCAAGCTGCCACATAATTCATGATGTCATACATATTCCAAGATGTAACTGATTCCAAATCTAGCACACTACATAACTCAAGACGCCACATAACCAAAATCACCCTATAACTCACTACGCCACATCATCAAACACGTCACATCATCCAAGATATAAAATAACAAATGTTACATCAACACGCCACATTACCAACTTTGCTATATAAATCAAGAAACCATATTACTCAATACGCCACAACAATTTAAATGCCACATCAGCAAATATGCTTAACTCAACATGCCATATTCATCAACACGTTCTGAAACATCAGATGCCACATTACTCGAGGCGCTACACGAATTAACATTACGCAAGACGCAAAATAATTTAAGATGTTATATAACTCAAGCGGCCACATAATTCGAGATAATACATAGTTCATGATGCCACATAATTCGTGGTAACATATTTTTCCAGATGCCACATTACTCAAGGTATCTAATGACTCAACTTGACATATTACACAACAAACCAATCAACCCGATTCGCTACATAACTCAAAGACCAACCATTTTCCAAAAAGTCACAAAAGATACCACATTAATCATGTTGACACTTAAGTCAATACGATACTCAATTCAACCCGCCACATAACTCTAGCTGCCGCATAACTCAACACGGCACAACTCAACATGCCACCGGCATACCATTTCATCTCTCATGTATACCCGCACGTGCGAATTTCATTGCCATTTCAAAACAAATCTTTTAGAAATTTTAATTTTTCTATTTGTTTTTTGGGAATAAACAGCATGTATATGTTTACATGCCTAAGTGTTTTTGTATAGCTCTGGTGGTTTTGGTTAGTGTTAAAACGCAAAGATTAAAATTTTTATTTTTTTTGGCAGTTTTTCAACAAATTCACCATATATTTTATTTCTTTAAAAAAAAAGTCAAGACAACATTGCTGATTATCACCAACATTGTTGTCGTCAAATCGACATCTTTGGAGCGTCGGACCGCTGAAGATCCTTATTAGTTTTGTCGGACAATGGTGCAATTGAAAATTTCATTTAATTATTGTATGCTCCTGGAAAACTCAGGTTGATGCCTGTCGCCAACTTACAAGTCGTGAAATCGGCACGTTTAGAGTGGTGGACAAACTGGAAGTACCGAAACTTTTTGTCGGACAATTTTTTTTACATTACTTCTAGTAATATTTTTCACTTTAACTTAAAAACTGAATGCTGGTCATTACCTTACATGTAAATGCGAAATTGACGTGTTTCTCAGAAAGCCAAAGGAAAACTTACCACTGTCAAGGTTTCCTCTTACTTAAACAGTAAACAAAGTTACAACTTGCTGGTTATCACTTAAGATTTTGTACGAGGGCTCGCAGACTATACGACTTCAGCTACAGATTATATTTATTCTTTCTGTCATGCCTCGTAAAAAGTATGGAGTACATCAAACCAAGCACGGCTGCAATCTCCCCGCATTGTACGAACCAAATCCTCCTATAAAAAATGTATCAATAACACGACTCAACACTTTCTATAACTCATTTCCATTGGTGCTACTTAATGATCTCCTAAATAACCCACGTGATTTTCCCGTAGCGCGTTGTCAAACAGACTGCAATCAACTGGAGTTGATTCTCATTACTATGCTATCAATTTTTTTCTGTCCGAATCCCATGGAGCACCGCACTTTTTGGTGCACCGTGCATAAAAATCGAATCAATAAATGAAGGGTGATACGTCAATCTTGATCATGGGTTATTTAAAGCTCATGAGTGAGTGCGACTGGAGTGTAAATAATAGAAAAGAGTAATTATCTGGCTGTAAGTGATCTGTGACCCCTGTTGCCAAAACCATACAAACACAGGGAGGAAGTGGCTGGGGAATCGGAATGATCAAGTCGGCAATGACGGAGGAGGAGTGCTGCCTTCGTGCACCCCTGTCTGCGTGGAATATGAGACTGCGAAAGATTATATTGAAACAGTTTGCTGATTAGTCGAAGACGATGGATATGTTTGCCAGAGTTCCTAGAACGCACATTAAAATTAAAGTTGATATACGAATTTTATCAATGATGAAAGGCTCGAGTTGAGAAAATGGTACACTGAGAAAAAAATTTAATAACCCCAGTCAGAAATCGAATTACCCCAGCCAGAAATTGATAGCATAGGGGACAAGCGAGTTTTTACTCGTGGTTATAAAGTCGACTTTGCTGATAACAACTCACTTGGGATTATTAAAAATTGTCCACTAACATATATTCTCGAACTTTTCTCGGTAGAAAAGTTCGAGTAAAGCGAGTGCACCTACTTATTACTTCAAGGCATTGTTGCAGTTATTGTGTAAAACACATTTTTCAATCAACAATTTTTTCATGGAGGTAGATATCATAATTAGGGAACCGCTCTTTTTTTCTTTCATACAATATAAATTATAATTTGAAAAAAAAAAAACGATTCCTCACTACATTATAAAATATTGTTTTCAGGCAATGAAGTTTTATTTTCAAAAAGCCATTTTTTTCAATGGAGATCGTTTCTGAGCCTCTCAAAAATAGCTCAAAAAAAATTTCAAAAATTTTATTTTGGTTCAACAAATTATTAGGGTTTTTATGTTAAGGTGGATTTATGCATATCGCCTCTTCTTCAATTTATACATTCACTTTCATCAACTTTTTTCACTAAGATGTTAAAATTATGTGTTTTCCATGGCACCTTTTATGCATTTAAATTGACTATAATCTTCCTTTACATATTCTTTAAGAAATATCATCTTTTATATCTTGAGGAGAAAGAAAATAGAAATATTAATTACGCAGGCGCAAATCTCTAATGCAGTTAATGAAATAGTTATTTACCTAACAAGTGCGGAAAGTAGTACTTTTCCGCACGCGACGGTAGTTGCAAGCCGTTAAGGGCGGAAAAAATATTTTCCGTAAGAGTTAGGTACAATATTTTTCCTACGAGTGTTTTTGTCCATCTTATTTATGAAAAAACAAGGTTTTTAATAAACAAATTTTTATAATAATGCTACAAAATGACTAATAATACAGAATAGTTGCATAGATCATTTAGTTAGTCCTAAATATCAGCATTTTCAACAATACAAAAATCGCGTAGAAAAGTAAAAATCGTTCGGAAAAGTAAAAATCGTTCGGAAAAGTAAAAATCGTGCGGGAAAGTAACTTTTCAGCACGCTCGTAGGAAAATAATATTTCTTGTTCATTTTGAAATAAAATAAAATTCACCGATGTTACAATGAGTTGGTCTGAGAAAATTCTAAGTATGATTTATATTCAAAAAAGGAGACACTTTGTGATTAGGTTGATGTCAAAATAATCAGAAAGAAGAAGAATAATAGTTGTTTAAAGCAAGTGCAGAGAGGCAACAAAATTTACTGAGTAAAAATTGTACAATGACAGTGGATGAAAGTTGAATTTTAATGAAAAAGCTGTGTGTGTATAAATCTGCCTTCAATGATCAACTTGTTACTCTTGAATAATAAAAGCCCAACTAATAAAAAGAGTGTTGATTTTTCCCAGGTAATTTCCTGCTCTCGTTTTACCTTTTTCTTATTTTGTATATCTGCAATAGTTTTTAAAATATTCCAAACCAAATAAACCGTACCCTCTTTTTATTTTCAAATTGTTCATGATTTTTGCGAGCCCAACTTTTCTTATACATTTTTCTTTAAGCCATTACGATTCAAATGACACCTCGCTCATAATTTTCGGTTTATTAAGAAAAATAGCCATCCAAAAAGCACCTGCGAACCATACTATGGATAATACCGCAAGTCAAATGAACCTTCTGATTGATTTACCGAATTCCACAACGTCTAGAAAATTCCCTTACACCCCAACAAACTCAACTCAAATATCTCTTTCAAATTGTTTTCGAGTTCCAGACTATTCGCAATCTTTTTGTAAAAGATTGTGTTTTATACAATGGCAGATTTCACACGAATCCATTCGACACTGCGAAATATATTTTTGATTGAAATACACCCGTTTGGGCTGATCTCACACTGGGGATGTTCATCTTGCATGAGCAGCGTGATATAAGAACAGTTTGAATTGAGTACGGACAAACGTCGGGATCGCCGTGAATAACTTCTCGTTCCAATATTGTGCAGAAGTTCCAGTTTGACAGTATTTTCATAGGCGTAACATTGCATGTTACAGGCATGTCCTCGGCTTCATAGAATAAAATGTAATGTAGTCGTAGTGTCGCAGCTACAATCGTCGATGGATATACAGGATCGGAAACAATTTATCTTGGCTATAGACAGAAATCTAGGCGAGCAACAACGAATGCAATGATATGATAACATTGTTTAAATATAAGGAGGATAGTTGGTCAACCTTATGGGATTAATATTGGATTCAAATGGAGGCGACATGCAGATGGCGTCAGTGGTGTTCGCATCCAAGTCATGTCGCAACTTGAATGGCAGAATACGTAATTTGGCAGTCACGTTGAATTTCCGTAAAGTAGATGGCGGATCATGTGATGAATTGTAAATAGAGTAGGTAGGTGGCACCAATGACTGCAATAAAATTAGGAATATGATTCGATTCAAGAAATTATTTTTTCTGATGTTTCATGGACTGTATCCGCTAATTAGGGTCACCATAAAGTAGATAGGTATATTTGGGGTGTGGTGATTAAGTTGTTAGTTTGAAATTGAAAGCAATTTGGACAGCGGTAAATGGTGGCAGGAATATATAAAGGTCACTTTTGACTCTTTAGTTTAGTTATTAGGTGGAACTTAAATTAAATAATTTTAAAGCTAGCTGGTTACAACTGAACTGCATTAATTAATTTCAGATTTATATTTCTAAACAGCCCTCCAATCACCCCTTTCTAACCTCAAAAATAGGTATGGTGCCAGAATATCAAATCAAGCCTGAACCACGTTTTAAGATAACCTAAGCAAATAACACTACACGTATCATATATGTGAACTAATAATCTTGATTTTAGACTTCGTATTCGATAACACCTTTCATGCCATTTTAAACAGCTTTCTCAGTTTATATATTTCGGTGTATTTCCGAAAAAATACTTCATATTATTATTCATGAGACATTTTTACATAAAACGAACCTCTTCCGTATGAAATAGGAAATATTAAATTTGTTACTCAATTATTTTTTAAGGCATCGATTACAGTGGTCTTACTTGATTATAATATATTTTTTTTCAAGATATCAATATTAAAAATCTCTTAAAATCTCTCATGAGTGACTCTTCTTTGGATCCGTGCCTGAGTGATGATACATTTGCAGTAAACTCACCCAGAAGCATATTTACAAAAGCTACTTTGCTTGCTTTATTGCTCGCGGCTACCAGTTTAGTTATGCGAATCTGTGAATTCCAATTCCAGCGCGATTTCTTCAAAGATTTAATTGGCTACATCGCAGTACCCTGTGCTCCTGTGTGTAAACTAGTAATATTTCACAATATATCCCAGAGACAGTACAAGACATCGCTGAGCCCACTGAAGAAGCTAGTGATATTGTGACATCAGGTTAGCTTGCTCAAGTTAGGTTTGTGTGTAACTTATCCGTGTTAAGGTTCTTTTGCAAAAAGAACTGTGTAAGTACAAAAATAGTCACTCAAACCTGTACTTTCAATAATTAACAGAGACAATTTTCTCGACTGAAAAATATCCAATAAAAAGTTCAAACAAAATAGCTCTCAAAACTTCTTCAAGATCATTAGGCAAGTCCAACTCTGCTTCCACTGCTTTGAAATAAATGGTATAAACATGTATGAAGATGTGTTGAAATTGCAAAGAAGGAAACTTTAGGAAGTCTTTTGTTTACGTGTAGAAACCTTCTACAGTATTTTTGTAGTTCCTCTCAATGTCCAAGTTTCTTATAGTGGGCGCATCAGTACAGCACTAAAATAACGTCACATATTCATGTTAGCAAATAATTACGCTAGATGGCACTCGCGTTTGTTTCCAATACCAATTCCACAGGCATTGACTAACTATCCCCCTTATTTAAACAATGACAATAATACCACATAAACAAGAGAGACGCACTACTGTGTGCCTTTCCTGTTACCCCACGCATTAACGATTCGAAAAATAAATCGGTACTTACTAGATAGTTTTTCAACTAACGTCGGCTGGCAAGCAAACAACTGGTCGGACAGAATTTGCTGCTGAATAATGAAAGTCTGGTTTAGTGCGAGTTGTACAAGACAAGTTCAGTTCAGTTGCTAAGGAAATAGAAATTTCATTGGCTAATTCCTAGCAATTGAACCGTTGTTGAACTCGTCTTGTACAACCCGCCCTCAGCAATCAACTGGACAATCGAATGGATTCAACAATTCTTATTGAGATGAGCTATCAGATGGTGTAAGAAAATCTACAAGAAAATCGACAAGAAACTGTCTCGGTTTTTACTAGAATTGAGTAAAAAGTTTGATTTCCACCGGTTTTGTTGACAATTTTCATCAACGATTCTATAACGAACTTGATGTTTCCTGATTGCGCATCGCCACCGCTCTCTTTATCGAGTACGCCTATGCCGCCGATTGGCAGAGCATGAAAATGTCAGGGATCAGATAAATATCAGGCAATATGATTCGAATGGCAGTCGCGCACATCTTCCCCCATAATCCACGACAGAGGTTTTCTAGATTCGCACCAGGGGATCAGGACTCGAGTCGGCTCTATTCATAACCTGTGACGTATTTTCGTCAATGATTCCGTTTTTATTCGACAAGCGGAGCTCTAAATCATAGATGAAGTTGTATTTATGGAGAAACGGGAAAAGTGGATTTGCTGAAGAATTGTTTCCTTTAGATATTCGACAGTTTTTTCATAACTGAATATTATATTTGACGTGAATATTTTGATAAAGATCCATATTTTTTCCCAGTCTATATAGACTTGCACGAATATTATTGACTTCACTAAAAATGAGAAAACAGAGAACGTTATCAAACTTTATATTCAAAGACTGAGTGATTCCGTTGTAAGGACCGTATAAAGACACTACCCTTACCAAGTCCTCCTTCAGGGTTTGAAAAATTATTGCATTAAGCCCCCCGTTGGGCGCCACTTTTGAAAGATCAAAATACAGTATTTGACTAGCATGGTACTATAGAGTGTGAATGAAGGTTTGTTCATCAGAATTACTGAGCAAATACACTGTGGTGAATTCTGATTGACCTTGGCGGTGATGTTATTTTTGTTAGTTGGATAACTGTGCTCAGAGCAGGCGCCAGAAGTAAAAAGTAAATGAGAAGGATACCTACCACAAACACTCCAGAGCCACGGTCTGTAATAAGCAAAACTTGATGCCTAAATGAGTTATGAGTGCACAATAAAGAAACATGAAACATGCGATGCAGTGAGTTGATGGAATTGATCACTAAACGTCTAATATACTCAAACTGAATCCACCCAATGATTACTGGCCTATAAGAGTCAGTCACTGTAGTCTAAGGAACCACATGGTAGTACTTCAAAGAATTCCAGGGTATTTGAGAAAACAAGGGAATAGCCTTTTACATTTCAGACCATCAAGAATTAGCAAAGAAAAACAAAACTAGAAGAAAAACAGAGTTTGCGGATGAACATTAGATTAGATTAGATCAGTTTGGGGCTTCCGTGCCATAAGCATCAACACCGCGACCTTTTCAGATCTATTGTGTTCGCCCTCGAAATCATTCAGAGTTCTTTATCTAGCCCTGTCTTCGTCACGAGACTCCATAGGCCAGTTTTCAGAACTCCCATGTATCCGGGAGCTTTTACTTTTTCTTCTCCCAGCGTTAGAAACCTTAGCCTTGACAAGCCCTCACCGTGGCATAGTATGTGTGCCGATGTTTCCTCTTCTTCCAGAGACAGAACCTGCATATCATTTCTTCTGCCAGACCAGTAGTACTCATATGTTTGTTGAAGAGTCCAACTGTTATTCTAGTATTGCTCCTTCTCTAGTTTAGTAGATATTCTGTGAATGTTGGCAACGGTTTTTTGATAAACTCTTTAAATCGTTTCACCATTCTTGAGATTTCTGTTGGATCCATGATTTGGTGTTGGTTTTTAGTACAGCTTTCGCTATACCGCAAAACGGTTCTGGGCCATTCAGGGCCTTACTTGCTCCTTCTCGAGCTAGTGAATCAGCCTCTTCATTGCCTCTGTAACCTGTGTGTGCTGGTACCCAAGCTAGTGTCAGTCTGTTCTGACTGCCTAGCTCTTTTAGGGCTTCTATGCAGTCCCAATCAAGTTTTGAGGTGATTTGCATAGATCGGATGAGAATGCAGTAATAAACACCATAGCGTTGATGGAATACTCAAAGGAAGTAGACCGCTCCGAGTCAGCTCTAAGTCAAGCAACCATCTGATGGTGGACAAATCTTAGACTTCTTAGAAGACGAAAATGTTTCAAATCCTCTACAGAGAGGGGATATCTCGATATTCATAATGCGCAAAGTAGAAAAAACGAAAATTTCAGTGCCAATAAATATATTGAAAAATCATATTATCATATCACCGTCTTCAGTGAAAAATGGAGTACCAAAATATGTCCATATTACAGTGTAAGATCCGAAACGAAGAAATCGTGATAATTTGATAGCTATAAATCAATTATTCCACTAAACTCGAAAACGAGCTAATAAAACAAAACCCAACAAGAAACGTTAATGCTGGATGAAAAAAAAGCGGCACGAGATAAGGCAACCTCAGATTATAGATCACTATAACGGAATGAAAATAAACAGTGGCATAGACATGAGCAAACAAGATGGGAATCAAGAACAGAAAACTTTAGATGACGTCTATGTCTTTCTGAAAAAAATAAACTCAAATTTATCCACCAAAATAGATAACGTCAATTATGAATTGAAAACCCTTCCTCATTCTGTAAAAAACGAAATCACCCAACTAGAGAATAAAGTCATTGGAACAGGAAAATTGTCAATTCCGCCAAACTTTGGATCAAGTTGAAAGGAAACTAAAGTCAGATAACCCGATATTCTATCGAATAGGGGAAGGTGGTGATGAAAAAGAACCTGATATTCTCTCGAAATTCAAAACTGAAAGAGAAGATGTTGTAGAAATTACAATAGAAGAATTTGATATCGCCAATATATGAAAGAAGAAAGTCAGATAAAATTGATATGGAAAACACATAATAATAAATACTTACAATACATTAATACCATGAAAGACAATACAAATGCAAAATTATGATAGTGATAACTTTGTGAAACTTGAACTGACTTGAAAATATTCTATGAAGGGTTTATGAATTTTAATTAGATTACGATATCAACCGAGGACTATTCCTCCTCTCCAAGGTTTCGAGCATAAATTCGCAAAAATCCTGCAGAGTAATCCTGTGTTTTAATTACTTTCCTGATGCTGGCGCTGGCGATAAACAGAATTACAGGCGGGCAGGTCACGAGTGTCGGGACAAGTGTTTTTTCTCTTATCTATGCAAACGAAATGTCCTAATCTCACGGGTTCAGCCCGAAAAACATTACTCTTAGATGGGAACAAGGGTCTTTTTATGTTTGCGTAATGTAATATCTCCATTCGGACAAAAAATTTGCATGTTTCGCTACAGAACAACTCTGTCTGGATGTGATTATGCGAAGCGTGAATGAGAGGGTGGAAAAGTTGTCAACTCTCGACAATGTTGAAATTTTGAGGTATGAATATATGGACACGCAAATTTTGAATTTCAGCATTGCAGGTTTCGTGAATAAAAGTAACTTTGTAGGCAAAACATTCTCCGAGTAGTGTTTTTATTTCTCAGTATCAGCAACAAACTTGGAATTTACGAAATGAATTTAAAAGTGTTGAATAATGAATCAGCCTAATTTTTCAAAGAGCTTAGCTCATATTCATGTTGACAAAGAAGAGTACCTACGTATTATTTTATTTGGAAATGAGATAATTCTGAACGAAAATATTTACTCTGAATTGATTATGAACTTATCCACGAAAACTTCCATTTTGAATTTTAGTTTTCGTTCGAAATTATGAATAGACTATTCATAAAATGTGTTGTTGAACGATGGAAAATAGCGACTAAAGTTTATCTTTCAGATGTAGATGATTCCAAAGCAGATTTTATGAATATTCTCTTCATAATTTCGAACAAAAATCAAAATGCAATGCCCATAACAGGTCTATGTCCAAAAATAACTTTCAAAGTGTCACCGCAGAAGAAATATTTCCATCAATTTCCATCCTTGGTGTGTGTAATTGCTTCTGAAGAGGCAGTTTTCCAATTTTTTATCAATGAAAATGTGAATTTTCAGTTTCAGATTTTTTCACAATATCTAACAGATGTAGTTCAATGTCCAGCGTGGCTTTAGCCGGGAAATTAGTTGTTTTCTGTTAGATATGACAATTAATCACATTTTTCAATTTTTATGGATAATGTTCCTCTTTTCAACATGATTAGCTCCCAAGAGGTTATCTTGAACGATGAAAAATAGCGACTAAAGTTTGTCTTTCAGCCGCAAATGAAAATGTCAACTTTGTCAACTACATATTGTTTTCTGACAAATCTACATTTTGTTTAAACGGGCATGTAAATCGAAACAACTGTAGGTATTGGTCAGACCAAAATTCACATTGGATGGAGGAAGTTCACACTCAGTGGCCACAAAAAGTAAATGTATGGTGTGGCATTCTTGGTGGACACGTTTTATAAACGGAAATTTGAACTCTGAACGATGTTTATCACTTTCACAACAGCATATCATTCCAGAGCTTAGACAATTATTCCGGATAACAACAATCCCAATTTGCCGGCAGAACAAATATGGTTTCAACAAGATGGGGCTCCTCCACATTTTGGACGTGTGGTACGGGCATATCTAGATAAAAAATTTCCTGATAAATGGATTGGACGCAGGGGAGGAATTGAATGGCCAGCTAGGTCTCCCGATATGACCCCACTCGACTTTTTTCTATAGAGTCACATAAAAAATGTAGTCTAGAGAAATAGGCCGCCAAACATCGAAGAGTTGCAAGAAAGAAGAAGGCGTGACATTTCTACCATTCCTCCTCACATGCTTCTAGATTCACTACAAAATTTTCTTCAGCGTGTTTATTACTGTCAGGAGGTAACTGGTAAACACTTTGAGCACCTTATTAAATAGAATTCCAAAGAAAAATTTGTTGTTCATTAAAACTTGCTTTCTCTCTTTTTCTCCTACCATAACTATTAATTTCATAAAATTTTAAATATCCTGGACATTCATTCAAAAATACGTTTTATCGTTTCATGCATTTTTATCAGCCCTGAACAATTATGTTTTTTTTTTCTGTTAAATAATTATAATTAAATTGATATCATATGCACATACTCCACCTCTTGTGACTTTCATAATAAATATCATATCGTGCTTTTTCTTTAATAAAGAGAGTAGTAAAAAGTAATTTTCCAATTTCGATATCTCGAAAACGGTTTTTAGGAAATTGAACAGAATAGATAGAATAGAATGTTTATTCGCAGTAGTATAACGTATATAAAGGTATAATATAAAATATAAACGAAGGTAAAATTGAAATATAAATGTAAATTTTTGTAAAATTAACAAATAAATGAACAGGTACAGTTTTTAAAAATACAAAGGGTGTTAGGACAAAAATTCGCAGAATAAACATAACAATCACTGAAGCTTGTACGTGATATGATTATGTGTAATGTGCATTATTTATTTCCTTTTTTGTTTCATGTTCACCTCTATTACATTATTTGGAAAAAAATATCTTTTTGAATTAAAAGGGGGAACAGAAAAAGAAAAGATTAAAAAAAATTAAAATAGGAAACGTTATGAAAACAGTCTCAAAATAAAGCTAATTAATTACAGTAAAAGAAAATATACAAATTTGTAAATAGACACATACATTAACATCCATATATACACTCATATGCAGATATACATGTATGAACCAGTAGGTATAATTAAAATTCCATACAAATATACTCATCTCAATTTTTACGTTCATCATCTCCTAAATTTGAGTATTAGATGATTTTGCTAAATGTTGATCTTTCAGTATTATGCAGCCATTGCTTGATTTCATATTTGAAAGTGCCATAGTTACTTATGAATGAATGCGGGAAGCTGAATACACTTATTAGTAATGAATGAAGCGAAGAATTTGTATATGAGTGTATAAATTTATTATTTATTGCAAAGCGCTTTCGACTTGCGTCATCTTCAGTGCTTACTAGTCAGGCAACAGGAAGTATTGAGATTTGTAAAAACATTATCTGTTTAAATTTGAAACTTATGTAAGTCTCAAAACCAACGAATGCATATTTCAATTGAAATATCCACATGACCTTATAACTCCAACATGCATTTCGTTGGTTTTTAGACTCAAATAAGTTTCAAATTTAAACAGATAATGTTTTTACAAATCTCAATACTTCCTGTTGCCTGACTAGTAAGCACTGAAGATGACGCAAGTCGAAAGCGCTTTGCAATAAATAATAAATTTATACACTTATATACAAATTCTCCGCTTCATTCATAGTTACTTATGGTTCTAAGCCGTATTGGTATGCAGTTATACAGGGTGTTTCAGAATTCAGTATCAAGATTTCAGGGGCGTATTTGTTAGGTCAAAAAAAGACTTTCTTTCTTATAAACCTGTGTCCGCAACCGCTTCATTTCTGAGATACAGGATTTTGAAATTCAACAAAAAAATCAGTTCTTTTTCAATATCTCTAAACCACTTTGGCTTTTCTTTTTAATTTTGGTACATGCAAAGTACACATAAAATACATTTTTTCCATTTCGAACGTGTTTTAATTTTCATCAGTGGCGTCTCTGTAAACATGCTCTGTCATTTTTGATCAAAATAATGATTCGCTACTGTTTTTTTTTTGTCAAATTAGTATCATTTTCATAATTGTCTCCTATTTTTCCACAAACATGGTCTCTTGACTATTTTCCGTTCAACAGACGGTTTTCGATTTAAAAAATAAAAGGTCGTCATTCGCTTGTACCTATGCAATTTTTTGTATGTCTCATTTTGCTTTTTAAATCGAAAACTGTTCTTCGTAGGGAAAAAAGTCAAGGGACCATTTTTATGAATAGATAGAGGACACTCATAAAAAATATAATATTCATTTAAAAAAAACAGTAGCGTATAATTATCATTTTTGTTAAATTTCAACACCCTGTATCTTAGAAATTATGCAGTTGCGGTCATATGTTTATAGGAAACAAAGTCTTATATTGACCTGAAATATACGCCCCCTAATTCTTGATACTGAATTTTGAAACACCTTGTATAATTTTGAAATTAAAAATATGAAACTTCTTAGACCTAAAGTTTTTTGAGATTTGTGAATTTTAACATTTTGTTTTTTTGTTCCTGGTGTAGTGATGATGTTCCACAGGTTGGGTTGAATTTTCTTTTTGTGGATATTAATTGAGATTTTCAGGCAATACAGCCGACGAATATCAAAGATTTTGCTATCTTTGTATAAGTCGTCACTTGATGATGTGCTATATCAATTTTGTTCAGAATTTCAATGTGGAATAATATACAGGGTGTCCCATTAGAGAAAAAGCAACTTTGTTCCGTCCTGACTGATCCTGTATACTTAATTTTTCATAAATATAATGGACTTTGAAAAACTCTAAAACTTTTGTTTTTTAATATTTTTCGCTAGCTATTTTAGTTTAAGAGATAATCAACCGTTTCCAAACATATCAGCGATATTTAGGTTATAAGCGTTTTCAGAATCTATAATAAACAAAATGGATTCTCCCGAATCACCTTCACATGAACGCTATGTTGTGATCCGATTTCCCTTTCAACAATCAAACAATACCAATGTTTTTTGGCGTCAGCAACACTGGGGAGGACACCCCTGTTCGCCACTTATAAATTGAAACCTCTTTTTAACCATCACCATTAGCGTCACCTCCATTCACTGACGCCATTGTCCGTTCCGATTGGGACAGCTGTAAGAGCGACGTCATCCATTAAAAATGCAAAAGCTTCCAGAAAACTATCCTGCCATTTGGGAGCACGCAGTGCGTTGTTGTCGACCAGCGGGACGCCGAATGTACCACGGCAAAAGTTTGTTGCGATAAAAAAGAGTACATAGCATTTTATCATCGTGTCTTGGCAGTTAGCAACCAACGAGCTCGTGTAAGTTGCAGTGGCGTAGATTTTTTTTTTTCATGGGGATTAAAAAATCATGAATATTGTTTTTTTTTTATTTTTAACATTTCAACCATCAAGTTTATGAATTAGATCAAGCCTATGAGGTCTACGAAGTATACTAATTCCATGAATTTTGTACTTCTTATGTGCAATAAATCATATATACATAAACTGTAGGTTCAGTGTATGAGATATTTATAGTGCATGCTAGCAGATATGAAAATATTAGCAAAATTCAAATAAAGTTGATTTGGAAGTCAGTAAAAAATTCAATTAAATTTTTTTCAATGATTTTTTATGAAAACCTCACAAATAATATGTTTCTGAAATATTTGTCTACAAACTTATACGTCCACAATGAAATGCATTCATATAATACCCACAAAAATAGTTATTTATGGTACTAGTGTGTTATGTTGAAAATAAGTCACGCGAGAAAGATTTTATAAATGCTAAAGTGACTTAGGAAACATAACACATGACCCATTATTAATGCCATTTTAGACAAGTAAACTATCAAATATTCTAAATATCAAATAACACACATTAATGTCCAAATTTCGACTTTATTCTCGAAAATTCGACTTTTTTCTCGAAATTTCGACATTTTTCTTGAAATTTCGAGTTTAATGTCGAAATTTCGACTTTTATGTCACTTCAACTTCAAACTCGAAGTTTCGAGAAGAAAGTTGAAATTTCTACTTTATTCTCGAAATTTCGACTTTTTTCTCGAAATTTCGAGTTTAATGTCGAAATTTAATCACGTCAACTTTAAACTCGCAATTTCGAGAAAAAAGTCGAAATTTCGACTTTAACGTTGAAATTTCGACATTAATGTCAAGATTTTGACTTTATTCTCGAAATTTCGACTTTTTTCTCGAAATTTCGACATTTTTCTTGAATTTTCGAGTTTAATGTCGAAATTTCGACTTTTATGTCACTTCAACTTCAAACTCGAAGTTTCGAGAAGAAAGTTGAAATTTCGACTTTATTCTCGAAATTTCGACTTTTTTCTCGAAATTTCGAAATTTTTCTTGAAATTTCGAGTTTAATGTCGAAATTTAATCACTTCGACTTCAAATTCGAAATTTCGAGAAAAAAATCGAAATTTCGACTTTAATGTTGAAATTACGACATGGATGTCGAAATTTCGACTTTATTCTCGAAATTTCGAATTTTATGTCGACTTTAAAGTCGAAGTAATGAAAAAAAAAACCCTGGTGGCCCTCCTGCACTTTCGTAACGTACTTTCCAAAATGAGTAAAAGAAATATGTGAATATTCACATTTACAACTTGTTCCAACCACATTTATTCCATTTAAATGTATACAGGAACGTATATATAGATTTTAATAAATATTTGTAAACCATAAGAACGATGTACTTCGTGAATTGGTGGATACTGTACTTGAGTGAGTAAAAGAATCAACAATACGTAATAGATATTTACGATATAAGTGTCGTAAAGATTCATATTACGATGTGAGATGGAACATTTGTCAAACGAGGCCTTTAGGCCGAGTTTGATAACCCATCGATTATCGTAATATGAATTTACGACACAAATATTGTACAATATTATACCTACTACCAATAATGTTAAAATATTCAAATTAATGATACAACTGCTACAATTTGGCAATATACCAACTGTCGTGGAAAAAACTTTGACACACTTTCGCAGAGAGCTTTTTTTGTAGACGCGTGTTCACGCTCATGCAGAAAAGGCCTACTTTACGAATTTGTATCATAAATAACTATTTTATACTTGAATTTTAATTCATAATAACTTCCATGATTTTGTCAAATTATCGCATAACACTTATTTTTTCCAAAGTTGAATCCGTCAATAAACTTAAACGATAAATTTTATTAATTTAACCTGGTGTTTCAGTGCCTTTTCGATATAAGACTGAATTTTGGGTAAGTTGAGACAAGTTACATTATTTTCAACTGCACAGTCCAGTGCAGCAAAATTCTCAAGTGTGTCTTCTGCGACATATAGGTTATAGGGTGTTATCCATGTCCAATATTTCGAATATCCAATTCAGAGAAAGTCCCCAAACAACAACACAAATTTGCCGGACTCCCGAGATTAAAGTCGGACCTCCAAGATTAAGGTCGGGCCCTCGAGATTAAAGTCGGACCCCCCGAGATTAAAGTTGAGCCCTCGAAATTAGAGTCAGACCCCTGATATGGAAGTCGGACCCCGGATTTCAAAGTCGGACCCCCGAGATTGAAGTCGGAACCCCAAAATTAAAGTCGGGCCCCCGAGGTTAAAGTCCGAACCCCCGAAATTAAAGTCGGGCCCCTGAGATTAAAGTCGGACCCCCGAAATTAAAGTCAGACCCCCGAGATCGATGTCGTACACTCGAGATTACGTACACCGGTATTAAAGTCGAGCCCTCGAGATTGAAGTCGGACCATCGAGATTAAAATCGGTCCCCCGAGATTAAATTCAGACCCCCGAAATTGAAGTCGAACCCCCCGAGATCAAAGTCGAACCCCCGAGATTAAATTTGGGCCCCCGAGATCGAAGTCGGACACTCGAGATTGAAGTCGGACCCCCTAGATCAAAGTCGGACCACCGAGATTAAAGTCGGGCCCCCAAGATTGAAGTCGGACCCATCGAGATTAAAATCGGGCCCACGAGATTAAATTCAGACCCCCGAAATTGAAGTCGGACCCCCCTGAGATCGAAGTCGAACCCCCGAGATTTAATTTGGGCCCCCGAAATTGAAGTCGGACCCCCAACATTGAAGTTGAAAAAAATACTGGTGGCCCTTCTACGCCTTTGTTATAACGAAACTTCGAACAGTAAAACTCTTATCATGATAAGAAATATTGTAAAAAGATTCCGTGAAGAACTACTTTTTATTTTTGTTTTTTATCTTATCTTTGAAACCGATTCAATTTTCATATGAATTGAAATTCAACAGGAAGTTTTCAACTGTATTCATTGAAAGCTTCAGTGAATACAGTTAATTATTGTAAAATATGTCTTGGAAATATCAGCATATTTAAAGCGAATTTGAAACTGCAAATGAATATTATGGTAATAATATAATTTTGGTACACTATCACACTATCATTACATGCACGTTTGATTTCCTTTTATCAACTTATGAATGACACTACTTCCGATGTCACCCCTCATATTTTCCCTTCCTATAGAATACGATGAATTATAAAGTAGCAAAATTCCTTCCATCCCATCACCCTTAGACCATACCTATCGATATCGTAGTGGTTCTAAACCACAGTTGGGGGTAACATTAAGATAAATAATAGCCGACGCATGAAAGAGATGTTTGGAGATGTCAGACCTAATACGACAATGTGTGAATGTGATTTTCTGGTCATTTCTCAACGTGGCTGGTGGTTGCCCAGGAAGGAAGCCTTCTCCATTATCACAACTTACTATTTAGCAGCCCTACCTACCTATCTTTGCCATTCATCGTAGATGGCTTGTTTGGCAACGTTACGTTACAACTGTATCTCCACCAATGAGAGGACAAAAGATCGTGTTGAAGATGTTTTATTCATGTCTACAATTGATGGTATTAGGTTGAACTGAAAGTATGAGGAGCCTGAAAACGCTTTTGTTGTCATAGACGGTTGGGAGAAGAGTGATGGGTTCGATGGATGGACTCGAGCGTAATAGGAAATAAAGTACCATTTGGTCTGCTGAATGTTAAGATTTTGCTGTATAATCGAAATTATTAGAAATAAGTTCGAGAAGTTAATTGTCACAATCGATAGTAAGCTACTACTACTATAATATCATCTTACTTGCGTACATCAATATTTTACAATGAATAATTATATTACCAAAGGTTTATGTATAGATTATTATTATTACATAGTAAATGAGAAGATCAATTTCTATTTTCTATTTTTTATTGGATGACGTCATGTAATAATGATAATTAAAAACACCACGGATTGGTATATCAGCTTCGATATTTTCAAAGACGGAACCATAAGAAATTTGACAGGTCACTAATAAATGAGGTGTTTGTGAAAATTAGTCGCTTTAGTGCAAATTCAAATGAAATATGAAACAACACATTATATGACTATTATTATTATTTCATAATCTATCAACGTGAGAAATGCCGTACAAGTCTATTTTGTATGAGAAGCACATTTTCCGATAAGAATTTATCATTATTATAGTCGAATGCACCACACTGAATTGACGGCATAGTGCCTGTAGTTAGTTTAAACATAACATAAACATATTCATAAGGCATAGTCTATAAGGCAAAGTATATATTATTTAACACATGTTCGAAATGGTCAAAATTATGGGTGAAAAATGTGGGCGAAGTGGTTTTTCGATCGATTGAAGATACTTTCATATTTGCCCACTGTATTTTTGGAAGAATTGAACATTCTGATCGCTTAAGATGTCAAGAATATAAAAAAATTGATAAATCAATAAATATATTGGTAAAATTAATAATAACGTTTCTGAAAATGTAACTTTCAACGTGTTTGAAGGTGGCAAAAAGCAAGAACTACCTTATTTTAGATGTGTACAAAAATTTTTGTGGCACAAGGAAAATGTGATAATAGGTCACATGCATGTATCACAAAATCACTGGAATTTTTGTGTGCACCATCTAATTTGTTATTAAATCATTAAACATTGTTTCATTTAATTGTAACTTTCGAAAGTTTTGAACAATCCATATTTTAAAATGTGAAGCAAATTTGAATTTGGTAAAACGCGCGCCTGAGTATGACGTCAAAGTTCATGTAAATAAAATGTATTTTTCATGGTATTGACTTGTCGTTGATCAGTCTATCTAGAGTTTTTCGAGTGGTTGATTATTATCTTTTTATTATTGAGTTACTGCAAACCTACCGAAACTATGTTTTCTTTGGATAATCTTTGTTTACATGTATTTTGACTCACACCCTACCGCCAAAAGATAATCGTTTGAATTTCCACTATTTTTCAATCATTTTTATTCTTGTTAATTATTGATATTTTTGGCAGCTATCTTATTTTCCCAGTATTTGAATGGATGGTATAATTTATTGGAACAAATAGGAAAAAACATGCAAGAGACCTATTATAGCCTAAAACTTTATAATTATTCATAATATTGAACAATCGTGATGAATTTACTAATACTTTGTCGAATATTTGACATTTCATAAAAAAAAATTAAATCAGCTGATTCTAGAATTATTGTGGTCAGACTAGCACGTTTTTTCTAAATTGATCTTTAATTATTTACCAGATATTTTAATTCTTAGTTGATTTTTTTTACCTTTCAATAATTGATTGATGAGAGTAAACCGTAAGAGAGGGAGGTCAATATAACACTAAAACATGTCTCACTCACGCTCATGCGCACAGATAATGTTCTCGTGCTCATACCCAAAGAGGCATTAAAATTGGATCTAGGGGATGATTGACCCCTTGGATCGGTCTGTCTTCTTGTTAAACGTTTTAAAATAATAGTTTACTGGCTAACATATATCAAAATCAGCTGTAGGCATGTGATCATAGTACATACAGACACTACTCAATCTTACACGTTTCAATTAGTAGGAAAATAAGTGACGTCTGGTGGCCCGGGGTCTTGGACTAAAATAAAAGTAGGAGATTTATGAAATTGAATGTAGGGACTGCAAGAAGAAATATGTGGGTCAAACTATAAGGGCCTTGAAAGTGCGGTTCAAAGAGCACATTGATAATATCAAGTGAAAGAATTCATTATTTTCATGACTATACGGAATTTCAATATTTAGCAGCCCTACTTACCTATCTTTGCCATTCATCGTATATGGTTTGTTTGGCAACGTTATGTTACAAATGTATCTCTACTAATGATAAAACAAAAGATCTTTTTGAAGATGTTTTTTATTCATGTATACGATTGATGGTATAAGGTTGAAGTGAAAGGATAATGAGCCTGAAAACCTTTTGTTGTTGTAGAAATAGAGTTATAGGTATTATCGTGTCTAAGATTTGCGTTTGCAGAAAAGTTCTTGTACGAATGTCGAAATTTTTTTGATCTCGATCTTTAATTCCTCTCACACTTTGATTTTCCTCGAAATACCTTTGACCTCACACTTCATTTGCCTTGATCTTCATCTCTTCGAGCATTACTTCTACGTTCTATTCAGATATCGAATGATCCGTTTCCCAACAGTGGAATTCTCTCGATTTTTCCACTGGAAAATCTCTTTACAGCTGTCTCGAATCGAGGTACACTAAACGAGCGATCCTTGAATCCGATGGGGTTGATGCCGATATGTAGTGGCGGTGGCTGCATTCAGTTTCGACCGCTCTACACGCTGCTGAATCCCGCCCTTTTCCTGTAAGATGAAATCACTCCTGATTACCTCTCTCCTATCGTTTGTTATCCCGACGATTCGCTGACATCAGGTTCGACAGTTCATTGTTCGTGTAACATATTGGTTGGAGTAGTTCGATTTCTATTCTGGAACCATAGGCCAGTCTGTTTTCTCTTTACTTTGGACTCGTTCCAGGTTGCAAGTTTGCAAGGAATGTCGGTTCAAAATACTTAGGTTGTCTTTTTATGCCACAACTCCATTTTTGTTGACTTTCACAGATTGTAGTTTCACGAAATCACCACAGTTGTTTCGCCATACATTGAACTCAAGCTATGAATGACGACTTGGGCTCAAGGAAATCCCAATATCGATATCATTTATTCCAATTTCTATGGTAGTGATGTATTGTGTTCTGTCAAAATAATGTATTTTTCATCCTCCTATTGGTAGTCATATCAAATAAAGCTTAATTTCCAATCACCAGCTTCATTTCCACGTTTGGGGGGGAGGGGGGACGGAGGAATATTGATTCTGCTTTTTTATGTGTATTCATGCTTTCTTACACTCACAAAAGGTAATTTTTTCTAGCCAAATAGGAATATAGGAATTAATCCTGTATTATGGCAATAAGCGTCGTCCTGGTAGTGCAGGACATCTTGTTTCTCTCTTGACAAGCTTATTGTGAACAATGCATGCAGATTTCTTTAATTTGTATTTGTGATTGAATTAATTGAAGTTCTGGGTATTGCTCTGTTGAGGGGCTGGAGTTCAGATGGCGCCCGTAGTTTAGTGAACGCTAGGCTGCGGGCGGTGTCTCAGCTTCTGCCTTCATATGGAGATTTTGTTGAATCGTTTGTTGCAGACATTAGTTATTGTCTGCAGAGACCTACCCTATACTGATGAAGGCAAGAACCCAGAAATCGATCTATAGGTGGTCCAAATGTTTCAATGAACATTTCCATGCAACTAGCAATTGCGTAGACATCCTTGTGGGACTGCACGGAAATTCATTAGATGTAATTCAACGTTCGTCGTGGTATTATCCAGGAAAGTAGTTGTTTTCTGATGGATTTTCGACCCAATTATTCCTATTGTATAGGATTATGGCAATAAGCGTCGTCCTGGTAGTGCAGGACATCTTGTTTCTCTCATATAGTAATATCGATCGGTTATGCTACTGAAGTAAGGACCGAAATTATACAGGGAAAACCGTCAAAACATAACAATATGGTCCTTGTTACAGTATGAACATTTTTCAATGATGTATGATCTGGAGGATTCTTCAAAAGCTTGATTAGATAGTGAAACGGTTTTTTCAATACTGGATTGGGTGTGGTTGTGGTTTAATAGTAAAACTTCCAAAAATGTTACTGCTTTGCTTGGCCTAAAACATTTCGCTCCCCCTTTGAATAAACAGCGCTCCAATCGAAAAACAATGCCCTTTTTCACTACATTTATCTTGAACCGAATCGGGGATGGGAAATTGATAGTCGTTTACAGCTTTGGCCGTGTCGTTTATCCGGATTGGTCCTTTGGTATCTTTCCAGTTTTTCCTGCATAATATTTCGAACAAATGCCAAGGGTTGTCAGGAAACTGAAAATGTTTCAGATTTAGCAATGCGTCCTATCTGAACTTGAATGATAGACTTGGATTAACTTTCCGAATCTGAATGAGTTATAGTGGATGCGTAGCTAGGAAGGTCAATACAGAAACAAAAAAGTAAATGAAAAACTTACAATTTATACTGTGAAAATTGATATGTTTTCGGGCACACACGCAGAGTAAGATAATGTAATCGAAAAAGAAAATAAAAGTTTTAATCCGTATAATTCAATCATTTCTGAGGAAAGTTTGTGTTTTTCTGGTTAAAAAAAGAAATAGCAATGGTGAAGGGATCCTCATATTCAAGTAGATTATCATAACAGTGTCGGAGGTGAGTATAATCATATAAGTTAACATTTTTGTTGTTATTTCAACCGGCAACAGCCTTATGAGCAACCCTCAGAAATCTTAGGGAGACTTGTGTAAGCTAGGGTTAGACTTAGCCCTTTCCTTTCAACGTGTGATGCCACGCACGAGAAAAGTGACCGATCTGGGAATCGAACCCACATATCTTGGATTTAAAAGCAAACGCTTTACCCACGCGCCACCACGGCCCATACGATGACTATTGTAATAAAACTAAATCAGGGAGTTCTTAAAATATACAGAAGGAAATGCAATGTAAGCAAAAAAAACATGAAACACCAGTCTTACCTGAATTATCTTTAAATTTTCTCGCTTCCTAGACTTTTGAAAGTCATCTGCAGAATACCTAAATGTTTACTGCACCATCACGCAAGATGTACAAATCGTTATCTTCTGGCCTTTACCAATCATTGCTATTGATGGCCTGAATATCATGAATTCACCTAGAGTCAATAGTATCTATCAGATGTAGTTCATCTAGGATGGTTTTAGCCGGGGAAGTAGTTTTTTTCTGTTAGATATTACAAATAAAACACATTTTTTATTTTTCAATTTTCATGAATACCTACCTCCCAAGAGGTTATCTTGAACGATGGAAAATAGCGACTAAAGTTAATATCTCATTCACAGAAATCAAAATGCAATGCCCATGACAGGTCTATGTTAAAAAAAATAACTGTCAAAGTGTCACCGCAGAAGAAATATTTCCATCAATTCAAGCATTCTTGATGTCTATAATTGCTTCTGAAGAGCCTGCTTTCCAATTCTATCAATCTCCCTGATGAGCTTGGCAAAGCAAAATAGATTTTCGTCCACCAAAATGTATTGGGGATTAGATGCGAGAGAAGCGTATGTAGCAGATGTAGCTTAATGTCCAGCGTGGCTCTAACCGGGAAAGTAGTTGTTTCCTGTTAGATATTACAAATGAATCACATTTTTCATTTCTCAATATTCATGGAGAATGTTCCCCTTTCCAACTTGTTTTTTTTTTAATTTTAAGTATGCCATGAAATAAATGTATAATCAATAAGCACTTATCAATGGACACTATTGTGCGTTACATTTTTTCCAATTTGTCCGCATACATTTAGTTCCCCATGCTTAGGCTGAAAACACAAGATAAATTATGTAAGTAACTATTTTTATAAAACATAATCTCGATTGTGATTATGTGGGACACAAAAGTCTTATATTTCAAATAAAATTCAACAGAAACCTCACCACCCAGAAATAAAACTTGGCGATAAATCCTACGTCATTGTCAATGAAACTGCTATATCAAACAATGGCATTATTCAATGGATATTTGCGTCTTTGAAAATTCTCATACTTTAACACCTCCTCGCACCTGGATAACTTCATTCTCGGATCCCAAGAAACCCCCCAAATTGAGTCGTTTTCTACAATAATCAAATACGTTAGTAGAGCATAGACAGCATGACTACAGTAGAGTTTGAATACCCTCAAAAGTCATTTCAAAAATTTCAAAGAAATCATCTCGTGGTCACAACAGTCACGTGTGGTCCACTGGAGGAACCTTCTCGTATACTATTTCGTTCGTAACTACACAAGATTTATGTGTTTTCGTAAATATTTTATTGTAGTCGAGAAGAATGGTCTAATGGTTATAGGCTGAGATAAGTCATTTTCTTCAATAATGTAAATAAATGTTGGGTTCTTACTTTACGTTTTGAATGTGTTCGGGTACATAGATTGTACATGCTTCATTCATTGTAACCAGGTTTTCTAATAAAAGAATATTTGTGGAGGAAATGTTAATGAAAATGAAAATGATCTATTGAGTTTTCTGAATATTTTTTCAACGTAGCAATGGATTGGATGGGAATATTTGTCCAGGGTCTATTTCAGACATTCACAGATATGGAATCTGAATTTTAATGGACTGGCTTTTTGTGGTTTAAAAGCAGAAGTTAACAATGGACAAAATAGTTCAAAATGTTGAAAAGAGGAACATTCTTCATGAAAATTGATAAATGAAAAATGTGATTTATTTGTAATATCTAACAGAAAACAACTACTTACCCGGCAAAAACCACGCTGGACATTGAACCACATCTGATAGTTATTGTGAAAAAACTCTAACTGAAAGGAAAAAATCTGAAAGTGAAAATTCGATTTTTCATTCAGATAGTTGATTTTTTGCATTTTCTCTAGTTTTCATTGAAAATTCATTAAATAATTTAGATAGGGAAAATGTTATTGAAAAATATAACTCTCAGAAATCGTTCATTTCATTGAAGCGAGGTTCGCTTCACTCGCATTCAATCCACAATACATTTTGGTCGACGAAAATCTATTTCGCTTTGTCAAGCTTAACAGGGAGATTGATAAATTTGGAAAGCAGGCTCTTCAGAAGCAATTATACACAGCAAGGATAGAATTGATCAAAATATTTCTTCTGCAGTAACACTTTGAAAGTTATTTTTGACATAGACCTGTCATGGGCATTGCATTTTGATTTTTGTTCGAAAATACGAATAGGATATTCATAAAATCTGTTGTGGAACCACGTGCGGCTGAAAGATAAACTTTAGTCACTATTTTCCATCGTTGAAAAGGGGAACATTCTCCATGAAAATTGATAGGGGAAATCTTCTCCATGGGGGGGGGGTAATCACTGTTTTCGGGCATATTATTTACTATAAAGATATCATTTACGTTCGAAAAAGTTAAATTTTGATCTCTCATGGAGGGGGGGGGTAATTATCCCATTACCCCCCCTCAGGCACGCGCCTGCCTTGATGTGTATAATTGAACCAGCTTTCCAATTCTATCAATCTCCCTGATGAGCTTGGCAAAGCGAAATAGATTTTCGTCGACCAAAATATATTGGGTATTAAATGCGAGAGAAGCGAACCTTGCTTCAATGAAATGAACGATTTCTGTAAGTGATATTTTTTATTAACATTCTCCTTATTTAATTTATTTATTTAATTTTCAATGAAAGCTAAAGGAAATTAAAAATATCAACTATCTGAATGAAAATACGAATTTTCACTTTCAGATTTTTTTTTCAGTTAGAGCTTTTTCACAATATCTAACAGATGTAGTTTAATGTCCAGCGCGGCTTTTGCCAGGAAAGTAGTTGTTTTCTGTTAGACATTACGAATAAATCACATTTTTCATTTATCAATTTTCATGGAGAATGTTTCGCTTTTTAACATGAATACCTCCCACAAGGTTATCTTGAACGATGGAAAATAGCGACTAAAGTTTGTCTTTCAGCCGCAGATGATTCCACAACAGATTTTATGAATATCCGATTCATATTTTCGAATAAAAATCAGTTCAAAATGATTTCGCTATAATGATTGAGTTGAAACTAGTTGTTGAGTTTGCTATCAATATTAGTTAGGAAGACGCATACTCAAGTTTCTTACTTGATATAAGTAATTTTGGAATATTTTATGAAAACACCAATACGTAAAAATTCCCCCTTATTAAAAATTATTAATAATTCCCATTGAATTGCTGTTTTCATCATTTTCGCATTTGAAGAAAATATATGATTGGTAAAAGAAAGAATTGCATCTTGAGTTGATAACAAAGTCATAAATAATATAATCTAAGTAAATAACAATAGAACTAAAAATGATCTCAAAGGTGCGATTTGGTGCCTTCCTGCTCGTAGAAGAGAACATAGACTTCTCCGCTTACGAGGGATTTGGGTGAAGAAGGGGTTACTCGAGAATCATTGTACTCATGCCAGGTGCCTACATACGGGTGTCGACAGTAAGCCGTGTAGTGTCCGCTGTATGTAGTTCCGCTATGGTTAGATAAGGCATACAGACTGTACCGAAAAGGCGCTACATTGTCTGCGGCATAGTTACTCATATCTAACCCCTCTAGAGGGAAATCGATGGTAACGTTTAGTTTTCCTCTGAATCTTTCCATTGGAGAAAACCGTTTCAAATGTATAACCAAAATTTTGGGGAATTTATGTATTGATAGGGATTTCGTGCATTTCCTCCTCTTTTTGCACTTTGCACAGGTCGGCTTCTCGTCACCATCAAGAGTTTCTTCCCTTGTGAACGAATCTAAACACTGTGATAATCTTAATTGGCCTGTTCTTTGATTTATCGGTAGAGACAGGTCCCAGAGTGGGTCAAAGGTGACCAAACAGTGACCACAATAGGTACATTTCAACGTCGATTTCAATTGGCCAACGAAGTTATCAACTATTTTAGAATTGTCCATCCTTAAGAATCGTGACCAAGACTCTTGAGTCTTCTCACTGTTACTCAACTTTTCGTCAATTTCTGTCAAAATGGGTTTCGGCTTTTCGGTTATTCTATTAACGCCTTCATGAAGACCCTCCAACAGGTACCGTAGGAACTCCTGAGCATCTTGCTGTGCATAACCAATGAAACGAGGTGCGAATCTTTGTATCTGACTTTTTAAGGAGAATGCATTTATCAAAGCCCCCTTTATACTCGAGATACTTGTGTTAATATCCCACGTGTATGCGTCCTTTTTCAAGTACTCCAACAGCCATCTCATGTTTGACAAACATTGGATAACACTGTTCATAAAGAATGTATTTCCAATGTTTTTCAACCCATTGAGACCTAGTGTTTTAGTCATGTATTTCCCTCATATTCCAAATCGTCGAAAACCATACTGGTAAATTAATTCACTCGTTATCACCCGTAAAAATAACTCAAATACCAACATCAATACCAAAATATCTGGTTTATCTGACAACAAACATTTTTCATTGGCAAATCCTCTAAAGAATACTCGATACTAGAAGGTATCAATTTTTCAAGAGAAAACTCGGAAAATAAAGCCCCTCAAAAATTTACATCTGAAAGCGGAGGCAGAAAGTAAAACTCAAATATCCTCCATTACTCCAGTTAGCATTGTTAGCAGCTGGGGACATTTGTATACAGACAATAAACTTAAAAAGGCAGAAAGAAGTGTTGACAATTAAACGGCACAACAACCGAATTCTGGTAGCATTGTATTTGTGTCGCGAATGAAAGAAATTGCCTTTAATAATGTAGTTCAACAAAGCGGCAAGTGGGCTATGAAAGCTATGAAATTTGCATGAATGACGTTAGTCGAGGGTTGAAATAGCCATGGAGAAATTTTCTTTGTTTATTACGAAAACAAGAAAAATTTGGTACTTACTGTCAGCTTCGTAGGTAGTGTTTTCAGTTCATCAGAAATTATATTTATCACATATTAATTCAGTACGATGGGGTTTTGAGGCGAGGATCGATTGTAGCACCACCTAACTTGGTATGCTAGTAGGAACTATGATAAACACGAAAAAAAAATGGTTTTCCAAAATTCCAGGGGTGGAACATATATATTTTTTTCGTTTGAAAATAAATAAAAAGAATTTTCTGTAATCTTGGAAAGTATATGATTTATCGGAAAAACAATTCGACACGGTGGTAGTTATTTCTTATGAAATGCGCTCGTTTTCTCAGAAAACGTGATTGAACGCCGACATCATAGTTAGTGGTAAGTAAAGAATTTTACCTACGGCCATATACAGTGTGCCGTTTCCGAAATTAAAAAAATCATATTTTTATTATTATTAGTAAAATGACCTTCTGTCAGAAAAGACGCCTATATAGATGAACTTAAGTAGCAATACCTCATCTGAATTTGATCCAGAAAGTTGAGGCCGTTTTCGAGATCCAAAAATTCACGCTATTATTATTATTTTTATTATTACAGTCTGCATTTTGATGTTATAGAAGTTTTGTTACTGTATTCACAGTTGACGATGGTACTGTTGCCAACGTACAATTTTGGCATAATTCGAATCTATTCATTTATGTTCGGGTGTTCATTTATTAACATGAATTATCTGTCGGATAGTTTGCTTTCATGCCAATAAATATGGACCATTTCGAAGATCTGAATTATACTTGCGTGTGAATGATATAAAATACAGATATTCATAGTTTCTTCCAGATATTCAATAACTGTCTTTGCTGAACTCCAATGTTTTCTCTTAGGATTTTCCGAAAATATACCCAGCATATCCTATGTGACCTGTGACCACGAGGTGAGGTACGCCCTTCAATTTTTCTATAGTTTTGAAAATACAGATTTCAAATTAGATATGTCGCTATAGCACTATATGCATATTTGTACCCCTCTATTGAAAATGCACTACTTCCGGTTTAGCCGTAAGTGACCACAAACTTTTTTTTTTTCAAATGACACCCTGTAAATATTTTTTTATTATCCGAAATACCACGCAATTTGTGATAACACAAAAATGGCGGAGATACAGTTGATTGTTTTGTCAAACAAAGTTGGCCATGAAATTCAAACTTAAATCATCACAACTGCTATTTCTCAAATGGCAACATGTTCTTTTCACTTCGTCATGATGAAAAATGATGAATTATCAGATTACTTGTGTGAAAAAGTTTTGAAGAATTCCGGAAGAAATCGCAAATACAAAATATTTTATCATGAGTGTTCTCAAAATTAGATATTCTTCAAGGAAGGCGGCCATGAACATAAAAAAGCGAAACAAAAAAGCAACATTGATTAAATACGTAAAACATCTTTTGTGTATTACTTTCTGAGAGCCGGTTTTTCAATATTCTGTTAGCGTAGTTTAACTGACAGCTAAATTTGACTGATGGTTAGAATGTTGCTTTATTCTATGATTTGAGCGAATGTCATATTCATTCTACCCACCAGTAAAATTTAGCTGTCAGTCAAACTGCGCTAACAGGATATTGAAAAACCAGCCCTTAATCATGGTCTAAGCCGCCTACGTTGATGTCAATTGCGATGATTAAAGTTTGAGTTTCATAGCCAACTTTGTTCGATTGAACTTTCAACTGTATCTCCGCCATATTTCAACCGATTTTCAGTTTTGAAAAACAGTGTCATCACAAATTGCGTGCAATTTGGACAATGTAAAAATATGTACAGAATGACATTAGAAAAAAAAAAGTTTTTGGTCACATCCGGTTGAACCGGAAGTGATGAATTTTCAGTAGAGGCTTCAAAATATGCGTATTCAAGTACTATAGCGACACACCAAATTTGAAATCTATATCTTCAAAACTATAGAAAAATTGGGGGGCGTACCTCACCCCGTGGTCATGGTATAGATAGGTAGAAAAAGCTTTCAACATTGTTGATGAATTGAGTATCACCACCGGGACTGAATAGTTCTGAAAAAAGTATTGAGTCTGACATGTACTTACAAATTCAAGCACACTTTTGTTGGCATAACTTGTTTGCCATCTTCACAATTCGTGTCTTCAGTAAACCGTTTTCGGTATATTCCTCTTTCGCAGATTTCTTCCTACAGTGATAGTCAAAAATCTCTTCCCCCCCTCGTATCTTTTGAACTGATGGGAATTTTTCTTCAAAATTTGTTTTGGTTCATGAGTTAAGTAGACACCAAAAAAAAATTTGTCTTATTTTTTTTTAAATGGCATGGTGGTTCGAGTGATATCTCATACAAAATATTTTTCAGTTTTCTATGTGACAGCAAAATTTAAAACAAAACTATTCATCCAGAACAAAATGACGGTACATAATATTAGAACTCTTATTGAATAACCCCTAATAACTTTTGAACTACTATAGTACCTGTATAGACAGAATCAAAACTTTTTTTGTGGACAATTTAATTCATGTATAAAAAATCGCATATGCCACAGTGCAATTGTTACTTTGACAGCGGCAAAAGTTAGCTTTAACTTTTATAGCGACATATACACTAGTGGTTTTTTCACTTATTCATTTCTTTATCAATTATCACGGCGTTGGTTGCCAAAATGAATAGTGTGACATTGATATGTTTCCGAATTTCTTATTCATTAAATTGTCCTGCCGAATTACACTCGAGGTTTGTATTGATATCGGGTAAATGTGTTGTTCAAATTCTAAACTGTTTCCTTTAGAAATTTGACTCGAATAACTGTCAACCTAAAAACACTCCACCATCGGTGTCGTTGACAGTTGACAGTCATTCTCGTCGAATTGCTAGGAAACAGTTTCTCATTAAACAACCCAAATTTACCCGATAAAATACAAACCACTTGTGCAATTATAAGTGATGATTCAACTCATGTATAAAATTGTCCATAAGAAACGTCAGTTTGGGCAGTTTGATATCGGATAAATAGGAATGTAACTGTTTGCAAGTGGATAAACTGTTATTTACCTTCACCGCGAGAAAAAGTAATAATTGTCGTATGAATCCGACGCTTTACCCAAGGACGCGTTGCTATCAACAAAGCCAAATGGCAAACAAATACTTTTTGTTACAAAGTGTTGTTTTTAATTTCAAATGAGCGTTAACGTTAGATTTGGTAGTGCAACTACTCAAATAATGAATTCTGCAATAGACAACGCCACTCCAAAAAACACCAAAAAAACCAAATCATCAATTTGGAGGCAGTTTGAATTATTTTGTCGAGAAAAGGGGTATGAACTATTACCTTCAACGTCGCAGCCGGAAATCTCAAGCATATTGGCAGATTGGGCGTATAATATGAAGAAATCAGACGGAAATGACTACAAGGAGTACGTAGTTAAAACAATGTGGAATACTGAAGCCAAAATTGTGCAAGAAAAATATTATATGGATTATAAGATTGTGTTTGACCCATTCAAAGATGTGACATTTCAAGCCGCTAGAAACGCTAAAAATGCTAAACGCAAGCAACTGCAGAGCAATTTAGATAAAAGAAGACAAGGTTCTATAGCATTAAGTAAAGAAGAAGTTATAAAAATGGCAGAGCAGTGGGATGAAAATACTTCGATGGGAATTCAAAAAAAACTTTTTCATATCGCCGCTTTTGAATTAGCCTGGAGAGGTGGTGAAAGTGCACAGTGTAAAATTTATTATTTCAGAAGGTGCACTGAAAGTAAGTGGTTGACTACAAATAAAGAAAATCCGAACGTGTGTCCTATAAGATTGTTGAAAATGCTTCTAGAAAAACGAAACAAACATATTTCTTTAGATAGATTGTTTCTAACACCAAATCCGTTTTGGAAAAATGAAAATGCCAAGGGATGGTACAAAAATGTGCCCATTGGTGTAAACGAAATTTCAAAGTGGGCCAGAATATCTGCAGAAAAAATTGGTCTAGATCTGATAAATAAAATTACTAATCACTCCCATAGGGCTAGCACTATTTCTACTCTTGCCAAAGCAGGAGTCTCAAAACAACAAATTATCAAGCTGACCGGATATTCGAACGCCAATTCTCTGAAGCCATACCTTCAGTTAGACTTACAGCATCATTCCACTTTAGAGACAAATCTAAGAGAGGAAAATAATCAAATTCAGCAGTCTTTTTCGGTTAGGATTGTATACCAAAACTGTACTTTCACTAATTGTACATTTAAATAATATTTCCTGTTAAATGTACTTTTTGTTCAATGAATTATTGATTTAATTTAATAAATTATGTTCTATTCACTTTTGTTTAATAATTCATTTCTTTGATCGTTAAATTATCTCACTAAATACCACTCGAGGTTTTGTTTTCATCGTATAAACTTTAATTTTGTTCCACTCAAACTTGGTAGCTTGTAATATGACTCGACCAAATAACATTAAATAAAATCGGTGTCGTGATTTCATCATGTTATTTGCTCTCGTCAATTACCAAAGCAACCAAGTTTTCGTGCAAAATGAAAGTTTATCCGATAAAATAAAAACCTCTTATGGTATTACCCTTGAAAATCTATCCCAAGACTGCTTCAATATTAAAACCTGAAAAAATAACACGCCAAATGTAATTACTGAAATAACATCCGTCTGTAACCCCGAAGTTAGTCATCAATTTTCTATTTACTACTTAACTAACCACTCACTCATAATACTTCCAATACCGTTTAAAGCTACACTATCACATTAACATTCATCTCATACATCTACTACCCAAATCCCAACCTATACACATCTACCCCTAAGAGCTCGACAATAATAGCAATGAATCACAAATAGCGCAGTAATGACAATCTGGGATAAACAGCATCTGATTGAATTCCCCTTTCTCCCTAACGGATAAACACACGTACGTATTCCGCACTTATCCAATACTGGCTAAGTTTCTTGAATACGTAATGTGTGTGAAACGATATTGCGATGGAAGTGCTCCAAAAGGTCTTCACACAATAAAAATACTGTTATTCGATTGGGTATTTATTGATTTCGTGGATATTCATGATGAATTGTTTACAATTTTTTTTTGGCTCATATATCTCACTATCTGTGCGGATTGTACGAAATCAATAGAAAAATCACTTCTCTCAACTGAGTATTTCCATTCAGAAATCACAAACAAGCTCATCGTTCATGAGGACGTATTTTGTGAAATGCTGGTCGTTATTTGATAACTCTAGAAAAACGCTAAATTGAAAGTTCATTCTCATACTAAGTGTGGACATACATCTCCCGATCAATTTTATAAAAGTTTTATACTTGTTGTTACCCTTCAAGCTTCCGCGGATTTGATGTAATAAGGGCAGAGTTACTGAAAGAAATCACAAATGAAATTGCACAATCACTTACATTTTTAATAAATAAAATAATCGAATATGGAGAATGGCCTGAAGCACTAAAACTCGGTATAATAAAACCATTATTCAAAAGTGGTAAAAATGATGAACTTCATAACTACCGACCCATTAATTTAATCAGTACATCGCAAAAATATTTGAAAAACTGTTGAAAGTCAGAACAGTCAGTTACCTTGATAAAAACAAACTTTTATCTAAAAAACAATTCGGATTCACTGAAGGAAAATCTACCATTGACGCGATTCGTTCTCTAACATCCATAATCCACAAAAGCCTGGAGAGGAAAAAAGATTCCCTAGCGGTTTTTTTGGATCTCGCAAAAGCCTTCGATACTGTTGATCATTCACAGCTCTTGGGGGATTTGCGAGATATAGGATTCAGGGAAAATTACATAAATTATTTGAAAACTACCTGGGTAAAAGAAAACAACCTGTATGAATCGAAAATGCTCTGAGAGAAATAACAGTACAATATGGGGTGCCGCAAGGGACAGTATTGGGACCGGTATTCTTTATCATTTACATAAATAACATACTCACCTCACAAACCAACGAAGGAATTATTAGTTTTGCAGATAACACGGCAATATTCTATGAAGACATATCCTGGGAAAACCTAAAACAGATAGTCGAAAGTGATATGAGTAAGATTATAGATTGTTTCATTCCAAAAAAAATAACAAGGAACTTTGATAAAACATCATTTCTAACTTCTGCTTCTCACTCATCTCACCTTCTCAATTTCACTCACCTGGAAATAAAAAATGGTAATCATATTATTCAATTAAAGTCTTCAGAATTTGTTAAATATTTAGGTGTTTACATTGACAGACACATAAGATGGGATCTTCATATAAAAAAAAAACTGTAGGTACTTTGAGGAGAATAATTTTTAAATTTTTATACCTTAAAAACATATTGAATACTCACCAAATGAAAATCTTTTTCCATTTTTCCATGCATTGGTCGAATCCAGATTGTCTTATGCAATCTTAGGTTGGGGAGGTGCAGTGCAGTTACTTATCTTTTTTAGATATTTTACAGAAAAAATTCCTGAAGATTTGTTTTAATAAGTGTCGAACGTATTCATCGACTTTGCTTTATTCCAAAAGTAAAGTATTAGACCTCAAATAAATTTACTTTCTGCGTGTAGCTGTAGATCGATACAAAAACAGAAATAGTTTAAGAAATATTGATCACAACTATAACACAAGGGCAAAAAAAGAAAACATGTATTCATCTAAAACTCTTGGTCAGAGGATATACACATCTAAGCACGAGAATTTTCAATAGTTTTCCTAAGGATATCAATGATTCAATCTCAATAGTTCTACTCAAAAAATGTATAAAACACAGTACCTTCACAAAACAGAAAGAAAAATAATACACAATCTAATAGATCCGAATAAAATATCCTGTGCTAATTAATATTCACTGAAAAACAGAACAACCACTGGCGTTATGTCCCAAGTACAACTGTCAAGCTTCCAAAAAGTTGTTCTTTGAATATTATCATTATTAAAAGTATATATTATATAAGTATGTATATAAATATTATTGTTGTATTATTACTAAGTCGTATTGTATTATGCGTTGATTATTATTTTTATCATTATCGTCACTATTATCATCCCGAAAATAACCAATTAATTTCGCTACCAGAACAATTTTGTCTACTTCACGACTAATTCTCGTGACTATTGCACGTGTATATCCACAAAAGCAATTTTTCGCGAATCTTCCCTTTTCCTTCCGTAAATGTTCCATAAATCAGTCTCCCTCGAATCCAGCGGATCCGCCCACCGTTCTCGGGTCAATTTAATGCATATATTTAGCCCATATGCCGAGCAGGAGCTAGTTAAGTGTGAAGTGTAATTTGTTAATGTTGTATCGGTGGAAATATATCGGTTTGTTATTGTGGGGATCAATTTAAATACGAGCAAAGCTACTGCTGTTTTTGGTTCCCTCTTAACGTTATCGAAACGGCTTTCGCGTACCAGATGCGACCCGCTGGTAACGATTCAATGTCCCGAATTACCATATTCGCGTTCAATTCTATTTTTTGATAGGATAATAAAAGAACAATGTACCGTGGGTCGGATTAAAGGACCTGATTTATTATGGGTGCTTTGATGAGATACTCTATTCGAACAGATTATTGAATCTCTTTTATATACGTTGGGTGGAGTTGGATTTTTTTTGTTACATGTAGATGCAATAGAAATTGTTTTCGTATAGGACTCAAATCATATTAAATATTTTCTCAATTAAGAGATTTTGTCTCAGTTAATTTTTGGGTTTTCAACACGCATTTATTAGCTTCACTTGAATCTTTTTATCTACACAGTAAAAAATAATGGAGTGTGAACTCAATCACTAGGTTTCACAATAGAAAACAATACCAAAATATCATGGACTCATCAATTTTATCAGACACTTGATAAAATTTTATGAATTTTGCTAAAGTAAGTGAACATTAAAGTAATTTCAGTGTTTTTTGGAATTTGTGAAATATTAATCAAGAAAAACACCAGAAATTCACAATGAAAATGGTTTTACGGTGCTTTTTCACACCGTCGTGCAAAATTTACACCGATTTACATGAAATTGAAACCATTGTAAAGATAAAAAGGTGTACAATTTGCTAGAATGAGAGAATATGAATCTAATTTTGGAGTTTTTTACAATTTCTGAATAGTTTATTCAGGAATGATACCAAAAATTCACAATTAAAAAGGTTTCACGGTGCCTTTATACAACGTGATGCAAAACGTACACCGATAACAAGGGATTGACACAATTTTATCAGGTAAACGATAATATGGCGTTAATTTTGAACAAATTATCATACATGATTCAAGTCGAAATATTACTCCGACTTCATGAGACGCATATTCAAGGAAAACACCAGGATGTTGTAAAGAAACACATTCTCCCTTGCCATTGTGCACTGCCTCTTGAATGAAATACTTATAACGTAAAATTGAATAAAACTCGGGTTCTAATGAATCCTACCTTAATGAAATAATAATGATGAAGACAGTGATGTTGCAATATAGAAAATTTCACCAAGGTCACTGTCATGTCTTCATGTGGCCTGCATCCATCCAGTCGAAATCATAGAATAGAATAGAATAGAATAGAATATCGTTTATTTCCTTAAGACAGTACAAACTGTATGGAAAAAGTCAAAAGTGTAGAGGTGAATTATCTCTAGTTAAAAACAACATAATATAGCACAATTTACATGTAACAAAATAAAATTAAACAAAATAAAACACAATTGGTACCTACAGGGAGAACCCAGTACAAATATGAGTAAATATAAAAAATATAAATAATCTATGTTGAATTTTATCAAAATCGCCGATTTAAAAACTCTTCTACCGAATAGAAACTATTCTCTATCAAAAACTCCTTCAGTCTCGTTTTGAAAATATATATTGAATTGCTTATTTCTTTGATGTCATTAGGGAGTGAATTGAATATATTTGGTGCCATGGAATTCGGAGCATTATGAGTTATTCTTATTCTCGAAAACGGTACAATGAAGTTGTCTTTAATTCGGGTATTGTACATATGCTTGGTGTCATTTCGGAGAAATTCATTCTTGTTTTTAAACAAATACAAACATAATTCTAAAATGAAAATTGACGGCAGGGTTAGAATTTTAAGATCTTTAAAAACATTTTTACATGAAGTCCGATTGGTTAGTCCCAACATTGACCGAATAATACGCTTTTGAGCAATGAAAACATTCGGTGCTGAAGTTGATGTTCCCCAGAAGGTAACACCATACCGAAGCCTACTTTCGACTTGCGCATAATAGAGCTGCAACAACTGATCCAGGTTTAAAATTCCTCTAATATTTCTATATTGATAAGCAATTGTGTTGAGTTTTGAAATGAGGTCTTGACATTGCGATTTCCAGTTGAGGTGTGTATCAACATTCAGTCCCAGGAATTTTGTCCTTGTGGCAAGTGTAGAAATTTCAGGGCATCCAAATGAGATTGTTTCACAGGTTTTCTGAGGGTTGTGAAATCTTAGGCACTGCGTTTTGTCGATGTTGAGAAAGAGGAAGTTAGCCGAAAACCAGTTATTTATTTCATTCAGGGTAGTTTCCCATTTTTCATTTAATGATTTTTCTTGAGGATCAGAAATGATGAGGGAGGTATCATCTGCATAGATTGTGAAGGAGGCTGGCACTTGGAGCTTATCAATATCGTTTATATAGATGATAAAGAGGATGGGGCCGAAAATTGATCCTTGAGGGACTCCCATATCGTTTTCCATATACTTGGATGATCTATTTTGTATTGAGACATATTGCTTCCTATTGCACAGATATGACTGTATCCATTCAAAAGGAGTGCCTCTAATACCGTATCGATACAGCTTGTCTAATAAAATGCCACGATTCACACAGTCGAATGCCCTGCTTAGATCAAAAAAAATCCCAACAGGGCATTCGCCGGCCTCAATGGAATCAATAATTTTGTGGTAGTACGAATGAAGAGCTGTGGTCGTCGATTTATTATCAATGAAACCGTGTTGGTTGTTCGACATTATTTTTTCTTTGTCAATAGAAGATAAAAGTCGATATAAATAACTGTATTCGAACACTTTCGAAACACTGCAGGGTACCGTTATAGGGCGATAGTTTTCAAGTGGTTGACGACAATTTTTTTTATGAATTGGAGTTATTTTGCCATTTTTCAATAGGTTCGGGAAGACTCCCGTAGTGAAAGATAGATTGACTAAAAATGTCAGTGGTTTTAGGATCACAGATAGAATGCTCCGTTGCTAGCAGTTCACCCGATGGTACCCAGCGCCTTCACTAGAGGGCCTACTCTACAGAACATAGTTGTTTACACGGAGCATGTGAGCTCAACATACGAACGCGACCGTCAAAGCATGAGAAATCTGAATAGCTCAGAAATGAGACAGCCGAAATAAAGGAAAATGCCGAGAAACACTGATTGGTGATTGGATAATAAATAAACCAGGAGAGGATCTCAGACTAGTGTTTCATTACACCAAGATATAAAAAAAACACCGAATTATATAACTGGTATGGAAATACAGTGTTTGGCTTGTTCAAAGTATTTGAGTATATTCATGATACTGGTGTTAAATTTCACTTGTTTCTTATGTATGTGTAGATCAGAATATTTCAACTTACACCATATTATAGTGTTCAGGAACACTCACTAGTATAGTGGATCAACTAAACTCATATTGTATCCACATGGAGAGGTGTTATGGAACACAGTAGAAGCACTTTCTTATGAACCATTCAAATGGACAATTAACACCACGATGGTGTTTTCTAAAACTTTTTTCATGTGTGACATCTGATCATTCCGAATTCAATCAACACCATGTACAGTATTTTATGTTACACCATAGAACGGTGTGAAATATGTTGGCGCTATTTTTCACTATAATTATCTGGACAAATATGGACACCGAATGGTGTTATCTGGTGTTGTCTGGTGTTATTTTATTTTTTACAATGTATGTATGTATGTAACGGAATCTTTGAACGCTATTTTTACCCACTTTCAGACGTCCGCATGATTTGAAGTTTACCAAGAGTTCATAGTTCCGGTGAAAATGCAATATGACATTTTTGTTATAAAAAAAAACAAATGTTGGCTTCAAGAGATGGCGAACGAGATTCGTGACAATGATCTGATTCGATTCAAAATTGGTATGTAGGTGTTTCCGTGTTCAGAGATTATGAATTTGATGTCAATATTCATAAATTCAAGATGGCAGCGCCAATATGGGAGACGAGATTTGTGATTAAGGTCAGATTCGATTCAAAATTGGTATGTGGGGGTTTTTTAGGTCGTAGGTTTCGAATTTCTTGTCAAAATCCACAAATTGAAGATGGCGGCTAAATCATGGGGGACGAGATTTGTCATTATGGTCCGATTCGATTCAAAATTAGTGTGTGGGGGTTTTCGGGGCCAGAGATTTTTATTTTTTCACTAAAGTTAATGAATTCAAGATGGCGACCCAAGATGGTGGACGAGTTTTCTGATTAGGATCAGATTCGATTCAAAATTGGTATGTGGGGGTTTTCGGAGACGGAGATTTCGATTTTTTAATCATAAAAAAATAATAGTTTAAAAAACACGCTTTATTTCCAACATAGACTAAAAAGTTAAAAATAAATGACAATGAAATTGCTCCAATGTAAAAATAGCGTGGGGTGCTTGACATGATCTCTTGAGCTCTTGAACCCTCTGTACTGTTAAATTAAACTAAAAAATGTGATAATATAATTATGATCGAAAGCACCCAAGCTTTTTTACAATTGAGTAATCAAATTGTCAATTATTTTTTACTTTTCAGTCCGTGTAAAGCGTGTTCTTTCGTTTTTTTTTAACTAATGTTTTTTAATTATAATTTTGTTGAACGAACATCATTACTTAGAGTCGAAAAAAATTGGAATAATTTTGGTTCGTTGTTTTCATCCTTCGTTTGAAACCAAACGAAAGATTATCTTCGTTCAGAAAACATAGCGGAAGATAAAACATGGTAGAGAAATGCAACGAAAAGTTTGACATAACAACATTCATTTCTATAATTGGCACCTTCGCCTGAACTTTGGAAGTATAATATCGATAATTCCGTTAACATATTTTGTGACTATTTCATTCACACATGATATGCAATATGAGTGGATATTCAAGTAAACACGGATATTTACGTAAACAAACAAAGAAAAGTATCCAGTTTGACATAACCCAAAATTGAAATGTCTCGTTTTCGGTTGTGTTCTACTACGCAAATTAATGAACATACAAGCTTATCCATTTAAAAAAACACCAAAAAGGAGTTGAGAGTCTGACTGGAGAGAATTTCTGTCTGTATTGGAGTGTATAAAACCTGTATATGGATGATTTCACGCTGTTTATGAAATAGTCTTCCTAAATATCACTCAACCATGACAAATAGAGACTATGATTTTTTTTAATTCATCTCGAGTTACTTGTATTTTGAAACAATTCAATTCGCCTTTATGAACATTAATAATTATAGAATAACTTCCGAGAGCTTCTATACAGGTAACTTTTTATTGAGTTAGACTGATTCCACAAAATTCAGATTACCCTTCCTCATTTAACTTTGTAATGTTAAAAATTTGGTTCCATAATTATTTCTAAAAAATAATAGCTGCCCATCGTCCTCAATAAAAAAACTGCGACAATACAATATTTCCGAATTTATGAACCAAAACTGTTGAGAATTAAATAGTTATTTATGATACAAGTGTTAAAAGTGGCATTTTATTTTGTGAGTAGGGAATATTATGAAACGAGCGTTAGCGAGTGGAGCAACCCCACGAGCAAAATAAAATCACTTTTAACAAACGTATCATACAATTTCTTTTGTACAACAGTTACTGCTAGTAAGAACAAAACAAAAAAAAATTATAAGATCCCTAAGGATTCGAACACACGATCTTTGGATTACAAGGCAGACACACAATAAACTATAATAAACCCCAATGCAATTTTTTTATGAATGTCATTATTTGTCAGTGATGAAAGACCTTCTAGAGTTGGACTGATTACTATATACTTCGTTTGTAACTGCAAAAGGAATTAGTATTACCAATTGCACAAATGGCCAAATACACGTGTGATTTTTTACAAATGAATCCTCTTGAGTAGGTGTTCTGATTATAATATCTGATTGAAGTGTTTCTATTAGAGAGATTTATACTACTGAGTATCCATCATTTTACTTTTGACACTAGTGTTAAAAGTGATTTTGTTAAAACGTTAGTTTCTAGTTCATATGTCAATGAATTATTAACGTCATTTGTAATAACAGTTGTAATAAAAAATTCTTATAAGATTGAGTTATCATGAATTACTCTCAAAGTGACAATTAAAAATATTCATCTATTTTATTTACTACCCACAAGTAACTTCAACAAAAACTACACACAAAAATATATACCCAACCGTCTTATTGCAGATATCTGAAAAAAATGAGTTTCAAATTAGCTAGTTTTACCCCAATAGTGATGCGAATGGATATAATTCTTATGAATCGAAATTTTGGTTTCATAACTGCGATAATGCCAATATACGAATTCATGAACCAGAAAACCATGTCAAGTTAAAAAAGTTGGAAAATGTTAATTGAAACATTTTGCAGACATTAGTTATCATCAGCAGAATCCTACCCTATATTGATGAGGGTAAGAACCCAGAAATCGATCTATAGGAGGTCCAAATGTTTCAATTCATTTTCCATGCAACTAGCAATTGCGGAGATATCCTTGTAGGAACTCTGCACGGAAATTCATTGGATGTAACTCAACGTTCGTCGTGGTATTAGCCAGAAAAGTACTTGTTTTCTGATGGATTTTTGACCCAAATATATTCCTATATTGTGTAGGAACATTGCAGTGGATATCCTGGTATGGCAGGACATCTAGTTTCTGACTTGATAAGCAGCTCATTGTTAAATAATAGATTACTTTCTGTTCAAAATTATGTATCTATCAACTGCAAGATATCCATCAACTTGCAGATATCTGAAAAAACGAGTTCCTTTTCAATATAATGATACCATATGATGGATATTTAAATATTTATAAACAATTTCAACTCCTTCATTGTCCATTATCCTCTGCCAAAAACCGAATACATTTGTACTGGGCAAGAAACACGTATCAGCAAAAAGAGATATTTGCACCGACACAAAAGCCCTCCACAGCGACCATAATGTGCATAAGAAACAAACCGGGAAGGCAATAACAGCATTTCGACCATTAAGGTGCGAGCTTCGCGAACCGACAACATCCCGTATAACCCCCAGGATAAGGGTTACATCCAGCGCTGATGCCGGGACAACAAAAAGCAGACATCCATGGACATGCTAATTACAAGCTCTCTACATACAGACTACAACATCGGCATTAATTCAACCAGTTAACTATGACACTTCACCAGCGGTGGAACAAGAGAGTATTCGAGGGGAAATATAATAATTCTTCCAATACTTTGAACAGGAGATGGGTGATACAAAACATAGTGAGAATAACGAAGAGATTCCGTGTACAGAAGATTGGATGTTAGGGGCGTGGATTCTACTACAAAAATAGGTTTCGATAGGATTGAATCATATGGGATTAATTCGCCGCACCCTGATGAATGGGACACAACCCACTGCGCTAATATTATTTGACCAAAAACAAAGAATATATTATATTATAATATATTATATTTGGTTGAGAAGGTATGAGTCTTCAGAAACGATATGAACTTTTCCTTTTCCTTCTCCGATCATTTTTAGCAGAGTTGTGACCAATCGAATATTTGGCTCCGCCAGAACTTTCAGCGGCAGTAAGCGTGAACCTAAAATTTCGGCGTTCAAACACGTTTTCTGGGAAAAAGAGCATTTCATAAGAAATTACTAGGGATCATTTTTGTAGAGAATTTAATGGTATTTCGCCGTGTCGAGTTGTTTTTCCAATAAATCATGTGCTTTCCGAGATTACAGCAAAGTCCATTTATTTATTTTCAAATGAAAAAAAATATCTTCCACTTCTGGAATTTTGGAAAACAATTTTTTTTTTCGTGTTTATCATAGTTCCAACTACTAGCATAACAAGTTTGGTGAGTGGCCCTCTGTAGAATCGGCTGAATTTTTGATATGTTGTAGTCCAAATCATTCCAAACAAAAAGTCCAATGGGCATAACTTTTTCTATAGGCTAGTTTTGACGCTAGAGGGCGTTGAAAATTTAAATCTTTTCTCTATTGTTAAACAACAAAAAAAGTTACCCTGAATAATTTTCACCATTCTGAGTAATCAAGATCTAAACATTCATCAATATAAGATAGTATTAGAAGTATTTTTCGTTGGTGTCATTACAGATGGTCAATTATACAGCGTGTTCCATCTGGTATGAACAAACTAATAGTTCGAGTTGATGATGAAACTCAAGGAGGATGTTATAAAAATAGGTCTAATTAATTTATATTCGATTATTTTATTGATGCTCAATGAGTATGATGGAGAAACTCCTCCTGGCGGGTCAACTAAGCCTCCATTCACACATTTAGCTAGTATAATATGGAGACAATGATGGGCTATAATTCAATATATTAGGTATATGTTACATTTAACGTACCTTTCGAACCTAGTATCGTTGACCCTAATGAAGCACCGTCGAATTAACCCTAATAATAATTTACAGGGTGTTTCATTTTGGAACATATCGATACGATCGAAGAAACTGACATTGTAGTTGATTCACAGTTGTTATTTAATATTGTTTCGCTGGTGAAATTTTACTCCATAGACCTGAAATATCAATACGTTCGTCAAATTCTAATAAAATGTTCCTCAAATTCTGCCATTTATCTTGTTCATGAGATTGGGGTTTATTAATTTCATCGGTTTCTTCGTCCTCCATTGTATTCACACTCATAACATTTGAATTCACTGCAAAATTATACGCCATATTCAACTTTACATTGACTTGAAGTCACAAACAATCAAAACATTGCTCAATGGAAAGATTTTTGTTTTTTTTTTCTGTAGTGAAGGGATGCAATGTTTTCATATTATCCAGTACCCCATTCTTGAAAATGATTGAACAGTTTTCAAAACGAATCTAAACTATAATATTCTCATAATGCGTCAAAGTTCAATTTCCCGAATACTGTCGTGATATCGAAATAAAAACGAAACTTAACCAGACAGCAGGATCCAGAACAAGTATTCATTGCCTCATATACAGGCCAATACGAAAAAAATAGAGAACGCATTAAATTAAAATGAAATATTAGTTATAACACCTGCGTTACCTCCATTCACCTCTCTACTACTATTATTTGTCTCTGAATCAGTTGGATGTTACGAATTTTTGGTCGAAATAAGTCCATTCGCAAATGTAAAAATCCCTGACGTTACAATGATAGATTCAGAAAAAAAAATTTCTACGGGTATTTTATTGACATATTTTTAATATTTCTTGTTCTTTCTCATGCCTTCAAATTATACAGGATGGTCGAAAAATATTTTTCAATACGGAACTTTTCTAATTTAACTATCGCTTTCCAACAATTTTTTTTTCTAACAATACAAAGTGCTTCGATTCATTCTTCACTTGTGGCTTACTGTACTAATAATAAAAAAATAGTTTTGCAATTTCTTGACCAGATTTGACTCGTTTATCATCTAAAAACATTTGTTTGGGTATATTATGCATCTTTCTCTTCGAGTTTCCAAACTTTCAAAAGATTCTAGGACTTGTATGTATGGACTTTTTGGCATTCTATAAGGTAGACATTATAGAATCTTGAAAGGATTTCACATCTAGACCTCAATTCACGAAAAGTGCCAGAGCTTTGTTCACTTTTCCAATACTCGTACTTTTTATGGGCAGTTTTTTTATTTAAGTTGTGAATATTCAGTTTGGTTTAAAGGAAGTTATTCTAATTTTCAGATTTTCGAAATTTTTTCATTGACGGATGAGGAGCGAGATTATTCATAGTTATTGATTCTCATTTTTCTTCGATTTGAGTGACTGCTATATACAGTTTAGTTATTGATTCTTCCTCGAACCAGGTCAATGAGATTCCGCTGAGAATCCTCATAGTAATAATTTATATAATAGAGTCAAAATTGATTAACGGTTGATGACTTGATTGTCGCTATCACCCCCAAAATTCAGTTTTGGTATATTCTTGTACCCCCGAAATCGCGACTATGGCTATATACCTACCCCACTCCAAGTGTATTAGAGCTAATGTACCCGGCACTCCAGGTTTAGTCGACAAACAACTTGGTTTTGTTGTAATCATGTTCGCCGAACACTAGTGCTCTGCTTAATAATGTAAGACATAAATTAATATAACTGTTCAGCATTAGAAGCGAAAGGGTTTTACTTTACACCGTGTATGAACAAGGCTTGCGCTTTATGCAAAATATAATACATCCCTGGGATACTGGTCTTTTCTCTTGAGGCAATAAGTTCTGCATTCGGCCCAGTTAGTAACAATTTATTCGGGATGTTAAGACCCAATTGAAACACTGGGGGTTGAAAGTTTGTTGGGGCGATTGTTTTGAATACCTTACCGGAACGGTCACTTGATTTGTAGTTGTTGTAATTTGGAGGAAGGTATTTGTAATGTAAATTACGAGGATGGCAGCGGCTACAAGAGAAATTAGGTTTTGTGAGATTCTGTGTGAAGAGTCAGTGCAAAACAAATTGGGGACTATTCAGGATTTTTATATTAATTTTATCGTCTCATTCTGAATATACAGGGTGCCCTGAATATAGATACAGCTGAAATAGCACCAGTTCCAAATAATTCTTTTTTACTGTATTCAATGGGGATTGCTACAAAAAAAATAAAAATTAGCAAATTATAGTTATATCATACTGTTATATCATACTGAAGGATCCGTTCAGCTTATGTTGGGATGTCATCCCATCTCTAGGTTGCATTTCAAAATGATCATGATTTTCTCTATGGGACATCATTTCAGGGCAGTTCTTGCAGACAACTTTCTCAAGAATCTAATAGATATATCGGTCGTATGAAGCAATATCTGGTTTTTGTTGAAGGCTTGCCTATCATTTAGTATTAGGATATATGTCAATAAAATTGAGGTACCAATTGTAATGTATTCCATATATGTCAAGTGGAATTGTGTTTGTGTGTATTTGGGTAGTTAGAATATTATACGCCTTCTTGTGGAAATTTCAATCAGGAAATGTCATCAAACCATTTTCACAGACCTCACAAAATTCCATTAAAATAATTTTTGGTAAAAATTCAATTTTCAACAACATATATTATGTCCCATCATTTTGAAGGGAAGTTTTTTTTCCATCGACTGATATGCTAATCACTAGATATGACAATGGGGACCCATGATGGCCAGTCAGATCACCCGACTTCAATCCATTAGTTTAATTTTCTAGGAACGTATCAAAAGTGTAGCATAAGCCACCCCTTCAGAGTTATTGTATTTTCCAAAATGAAAAATTTCGGAACAGTGCCTGAGACTAACATCAGAAGTGCAGTAAAACTTTTGAAAAAACAAATCCAAAATAGTTTTAATTAATGTGTGTAGATTGGTGGGAGTAAGTTGTCTTTTAAAATGATTGCTTTGAAGTAATACATTTTTTGGTTTATAATATCCATTTCAAAATGTTTAGAATTTGTAGTAAGAACTTTTGTAACAGAGCATTTTGGCCATTGTGGAAAAGTGCACATTAAAGCTCAGGAATGTAAATCAAGTGTTATATCTATTTTTTTTTATCTATATCGCTAATGAAACTGATCTCTGAGGAATATCCGTTGTCATTAACATTTCTGGTCACGTTAACTTTTTAATTTGTCTTTCAAAATGATTGCTTTGAAATGGTACATTTTTTAGTTTATGAATAACTCCACAAAGGCTCAACTTTTCTCAACAAAATTTGGTATGTCACTTGACAGCATTTAGTTCCAAATTTCAAAGTTAATCATTTGTTTGTAATTTCAAACAGGGGCGTTCGGCAGGTGGCTAGCTCTAATCGCCCCTCCCCAACTTTCACGCTACTGGATTGATTTCATCCTAATTTTCTTAATCCCCAATATTTTCTTTACTCAATCCCCAATAATTCCTTTACAAAAAAGTGATGGGTTTCGTTATCAAAAATATCAACGGTTTTCCAGATATTTGAGGTTGAATAAGATAAATAATCATCAAACTTGTTGGATGCAAACTACCGAGGGGGAAACAACTAGTCATTTTTTGTACACCTAATGAAATCAGTGAAGTAATTATCTCTAATAAAAAATTATGAAAAAGTTTTAGGGGGCATTGAAAGATAATTCAAATTCAATTACGCGGATACGTTGTATGGACATAATTTAACTCTTATATATAAAAATAAGATCCAGAAAGTTCGAAACTCATGCCCGCGTATGATTTTTGGCGTAAGTAGGCGACAACGAGTATCAAATAAATTGAAGGAGATTGGATGGTTACATAAGGAGAACCGGAGAAAGGTTCATTTTAGTACCTTGTCAAAAAATAATTCCCAAATACATACCCAATACATACTAATTCAGCCATTTTGAATCGATTGGCGTTCTCAGAATTGGTCTATCTCTAACCGTTCCCGAGTTGGTCAGCTCTGAATCAGTTTTCAAATGGTTTTTTTGGCACCAAAAATATTTCTGATGAGTTTTCGACATTTTCGTTCAAAGATTCGGAATCAGAACGTCGAAATACGTTCGAAGAGAACAGATTGAATTCGAAAAATGAAAAATAAAAAATCTTAGAAAATTCAATGTTTTATCTTAAACACCATTTTCCGGCTAAATCTTATATCTGAACATAGAAAATCATACATTTTTGGAATGAGCATGAAATTTTACGTACACAGTGCGAATTTCAAGTCGATGTAACAACTTGGTACTGTTAATGATTTTTATTGCAACTTTTTCGAGTAATTTTTAATTTCTTTTGATTGACTCGAAAATAACAATACATACTAATTCGGCCATTTTGAATCGACTGGCGTTCGCAGATTTCGTCTATCTCTAACCGTTCTCGAGTTGGTCAGCTCTGAATTAGTTTTCAAATGTTTTTTTTGGCGCGAAAAATATTTCTGATGAGTTTTCGACATTTTCGTTCAAAGATTCGGAATCAGCACGTTGAAATACGTTCGGGGATGAAAATTTCAAATTTGAAAAATTAAAATTTAAAAAGTTCATAAATGATTTATCATGAATATACTTGCCTTTTTTGTCCGTCGATTTTTTTCGTTCAAATTCCCAATATATTTTAATTCAGCAATTCTGAATCGATTGGCGTTAGCAGAATTCGTCTATCTCTAAACGTTTTCGAGTTGGTGAGCTCTGAACCAGTTTTCAAATCTTTTTTTTTGGAGCCAAAAATATTTCTGATGAGTTTTCGATATTTTCGTTCGAAGATTCGGAATCAGCACATCAAAATACATTCGGGGACAAAAATTTGAAATTCGAAAAGTGAAAAATAAAGAAGTTCAAAAAATTATCTATCATGACTTACTCGACTTTTTTGTCCGTAGATTTTTCTGTTCAAATTCTCCGTATATACTAATTCGGCCATTCTGAATCGATTGGAGTTCGCAGAATTCATCTATCTCTAACCGTTCTCAAGTTGGTCAACTCTGAATCAGTTTTCAAATGTTTTTTTTCGCGCAAAAATAATTTCTGGCGAGTTTTCAACATTTCGAATGATGAATTTAATTAAAATTAATAATGAATTAATGAAAATGTTATGATGTACACCTAATGAAAGAGTAGTTTCCCCCTCGCAAACTAACTACCAAACGAGATTATTGTTCTTTGTATTTTGACTTTCGTGATACACTATAATAAAATGGTGGTCAAAACATCATTCAGCCCTATTGAGTGGCCATTAAAATATCGACATGGCCCTCCATGGAATAGAGTTATCATGTTTGAAGTATTATGGCTTTTGTATGGCCGAATTGAATTGAAATTGATGGGTGTGCTCAATCGAGACATCACACACTAGTCACAGGGGTATATGATACTATTTGAAATAGGTCGTCAATATATAATCACCTAATCCAGAGAGCAGCATTAGACCCAAAGCAACATTTTTTCCCACAGAAAACAAATATTTCAGACAACAAGGAATTATTAGTTCCAGAAGTTTCAACTAATGCACTCTGTTTTTTTCATAGGGTGGAAACGGTAATCTTTTTTGGGCTAGTATAGTGATTTCTTATAGACCGTCAGCTAGTGACAGATTTAGGTGCCCCATTTTCGCATACAAGCCTCGAATAGGGTTGAAAAGTATAATGATTTGGAGTAAAATGAAGATATTTTTACGAGTGGCTCCTGGGGATAACATACCAAGAATTCGATTTTTCAGAACAGTGCTTATTTGTTTCTCTCGTGTTTCTATTTACGGTACGAAACTACAGAGTGTGATAAATTGGCAATAGCTTTCGCGGCCGAAATTTTCACTATCACTATTTTGAATCGGGTTTGAAGGCCGTCGTGGTTTGGAATACTTTCCTAACGTTTCGCTAGCGCGAGTGGCTAGCTTCTTCAGAGGTCTGTTCACCTTCGTTCTACTCCGATGTCATCGGACAAACCTCTGAAGAAGCTAGCCACTCGCGCTAGCGAAACGTTAGGAAAGTATTCCAAACCACGACGGCCTTCAAACCCGATCTGTCTGTCCGATGACATCGGAGTAGAACGAAGGTGAACAGACCTCTGAAGAAGCTAGCCACTCGCGCTGGCGAAACGTTAGGAAAGTATTCCAAACCACGACGGCCTTCAAACCCGATTCAAAATAGTGATACTACAGAGGGTGATTCGTTAAGTCACCTTAAGGAAAAAAGTTCCTATGAACATATGTCCGGAGTTGCTTCGTTTCTGAGATACAAAGGCGTTTGAAAAAAAAATCAATGCCCTATATCTCCGAACATATGTTCATAAAATCTTTTTTCTCAAAACGACTCAACGAATCACCCTCTGTAGTTTCGTACCGTAAATAGAAACACGAGGGAAACAAATAAGCACTGTTCAGAAAAATCGAATTCTCGGTATGTTATCCCCAGGAGCCACTCGTAAAAATATCTTCATTTTACTCCAAATCGATATACTTTTCAACCGTATTCGAGGCTTGTGTGCGAAAATGGGGCACCTAAATCTGTCATTAGCTGACGGTCTATTACTTCAACTGAAGATAATATCATTGCTATACAGTATCGGAAAGTTTTCATCGGGGGTACGCTTGTTTCATGAGAACGTGAAGAATAGCTTGCTATATGTTGAGAGAGCATTACATCTTCTCCTTGACTCGCTCGAGGAAGGGATATCGACGTGGCTGTTAATTCGTCGGACGAGGTTGTAGGGGAGTGGGTCTCTCTTATTTATGTGGTGTGGTTTAATAATGAAATCGTATGTTGATAGTGAAATATTGTAAACGCACACGAACCACACAAAAAAGTTGGACTTTTTTGACAGTTGTAGAAAAATGTATTTTTATAAATAAACAAATTATAATTTTTAATAATTTCGCCTGTCCGCATCATATATTTCTCCTGATATATCAGTTGGGAACTGAACTAACACAACTTCAACTACAAATCATCGATGAAGAAAAAAATGAATATGCTAATCGTGACAGGATGTTCATTATAAAGCTTATCGACAGTTTGATATAATTCAGTGTTTACAAGACTACCTAGTTCCATTTATATCGATTCCTAAACGGATAATATGTCAATGTTCGGGTTTGATACTTGCAGAGATCATATCAACCGTATACATCAATAGGCTTTCAAATATATCGGGTATATCATTGCAACGGATCCAAAAAATCTCATATTTATTGACTAGCTCTGAATAGATTCCAAACCGAGATTGCCTCTGACTGGTCTAGACACGATCCTGGACCAATCCTTCGGTCTGTTACTTTCAAAATGATTGATCTTTTGCTCATTCGTTGTACTAGTTTCTGAGATAGTGCTAATATCCTTGTAAATGGTCAGAAGGATGGTCATCGCCATGTATGTGAGAATGAAAAGAAAATGTCAGGAATACTTATCAGCTATACTTAAGTATAGGTTATTTCTAAATGTTATGTATTTACAGAAAGAGATAATTCTTTGACTTATTTGATGAACGAAAATGTATATAAGCATAGGTCCTCAAACGCTTCATTATCGATCTACAGAGTGTTGAAATTTCAAAATTTTTTCCTTGTAATTCTGTTTTTGAGATATCCAGCTCACATTTGGAACACAGATTCCGCTAACTTCATTGGAAATACCGAATGGTTGTAAGAATTTAGAATGAGTTATTTTTTCAGGGGTATCATTCCATTTTCTCCCATTTTTGTAGTGCGCCGCTCTAAACTCTAAAGTACAAAATGAGTTTTCCGATTTGCCTAAAATATTTTTGTTGTACTGTGGTTTTTCAGTATTTGCGACCGGCATCCCAATGAAATAATGGAAAACCATTTCCCGTATTTCGCAAGACGATTTTTTTCATGTTTTTTTTAGGTTCTATGGCTTTATCTGTGTAAAATCTTGTTTACAAAGCTGTGATGACCTGGTTTTTGTGAAAATGATTTATTATAATACAAAAACCATAATAATAACAATAACAATGAATAGTTATCTATTATAAAAGGAAATAAGGTTGCTAAAATCTATTATTTTTCCCGTGTATAATACACTATTTTGTATATGACGAGAAAAACAACAATTCAAAATTGAAAAAATCAAATGTCTACCGCTTAAGACCTTTCGAATCACGAGATCTTTCACATTTTCTCTTATGAACAACCATTTCATCTACATAATTAAACACGGTTCATAGCCGCATCAATAGGATTACTACGTCATAGGTACGTGGTTCAAAGCGACAGTAAGGCATCTATTTTTCATTTTATCAGCTTTTTGCGGACTTAGGAATGAAGGCTGGTTAGGTTAGTAGTGTGCAGGTTGAGTACTGAATATAGGAGGTTGGGTTAGAACCCCGAGCTCAACATCGGAAGCGTGCGAGATCAGCTTTTGCAATAGCAGATATCTACCTTCACCTATGTATATATCCGGGAAAAAAGGACTCACTTTTTTCCGGGGAAAAAATTAATTTCATGCAAAGTGATATTTTAGTACCTGTCAACAGACAAAATGCCAAACTTTTTTCCCGTCACAGAAAAAAAAAGCACAGGTATAATACATTGTTGGCACCCTTTACAAGTGCCAACTCAGTTTGATAATTTTCCACAAAATTGATGGAAACGAGAAATTATCCAAATAAATCCAAAGCAAATAACAAATTTGCAGCATGGGTTTTTTTTTTCATCGGTGAAATTTAATGTTGTTTTTGTTGATCATACATCCTTTTCAAATTCAACCTAGTATTCCTTCACAACAGCAAAAAATAGTGACCTGGCAAAACACTGATTTCAAATGTTTCCCTAGCTGTTATGGTAACCAAAACAAATGGATTTATTGATAGTCGGTGTTAACATACTTAATGGTTCCCTCCTGAGAAATGCCACATTCGTTTTGGTTGCCCTAATACATGTTTTCATTTTTACTTCCTCATAATATATCACACTTCCTGTAGCAGGTACATCTCATACAAATCGGAACCATATGAACTAATATACATTTATATGGTGTCCACTAATGCAATGTGATATTATAGTTATTCATCATATGTATATATTCACACATTTTCTCTGTGTGAGAATTAAAGTCTAGAATGCTAGATTTGGAGTAAGAATAGCTATTAATGTATCGAGATTATTATACGATTTACATTTTGATTTTTGTTCGAAAATATGATTTTTATGCTTTCAAAGGACTAAACAACTATATGCAACCAAAACATTGTTATCTCCGGATTACCCCTAAACTGCATTTTCAACCATAAAGATGATTATGGGATGTCCTAAGGACATCATTGATCAGAGCCAGGATATTCCATGGTTGTCATAAGACATGCATCCTGAGGAAATTATAAGGATGCAGGGTTTGGTATCATTTATATCTCTCAGGGTCAAGTTTGGGATACCTATTGACATCCCTGGGACGTCCTAGTCATGCAGAATTTCATCCAAGTTGTGACCTAGTTGTATCCCTGTTTCATCCCTATGACTTGCATGGGACATCCTAACGAAGCGGAGTTTGGTAACATGTTCATCTCCCAGGGACTTATTTGGGATACCTAGGAAACCCTTGGACAATTTTGGAACTGTAGAATTATGATGGTTGAATCCATTATATCATTACATCCAGAAATAAGATTTCATGGGTTTCTTCTAATTATATTGTGAACTGGACTTTCATAAAATCTGTTGTGGAATCATGTGCGGCTGAAAGACAAACTTTAGTCGTTCAAGATAATCTCTTGGGAGGGATTCATGTTGAAAATGGATTCTCCATGAAAATTGAAAAATGAAAAATGTGATTTATTTGTAATATCCAACAGAAAACAACTACTTCCCCTGCTAAAGCTACACTGGACATTGAACTACATCTGATAGATATTGCGAAAAGACTCTGACTGAAAAGAAAAAATCTGAAAGTGAAAATTCGTATTTTCATTCAGATATCGAAAATCAACTATCTGAATGAAAATGCGAATTTTCACTTCCAGAGTTTTTTTTTCACAATATCTATCATATGTGGTTCAATGTCCAGCGTGGCTTCAGCAGGGGAAGCAGTTGTTTTCTGTTGTTAATAATTAACTTCATCAATGTTATAAACTGTTCATTCAAGTTTTTCAATAAGTTCTAAAATCGTTACTAGTTATTGAAAAATTAAATATAATTTGAAAAAATACCTGTATTTATGTAATACTTTATTTAATTTTTAGGGAGGAAAATTGTTACTTCAACCATAAAACTTGAGGGAAAAAATCAATTTTCGAAGGAGGTATTCGAAAAATTAGTTTTTTTATTTTTCACTATGTACAAAAACCCATATCATGACAATATATTTCACCATATTTGTGAAAGTCACATTTTGTGCTTAGGTCAAAGTTCTACTAGGTACGCCGATATATTTTACCAGTAAAACCAGTGAATATATTCACCCAAGTGACCAATTTATAACCACATAGAACTTGAATTATTCAGAATTACATATTGCCGTATAAACATGTATTGTGTAGAAAAAAATACTTCAAGATTAATGTTGGACCCCTAGTGTGCGGTCAAACCTCAGCGGATCGCCCCAGCTGCCTGAATCAATGGATTCCAGGCAAGACTATCCACCGGAAGAACACCATATGAAGTGATATATGACCCAGATGCGAGCCTATATCTCGTAATGAAGTCAGCAATCGAGAGTTTGGCACTTTTGGCCACCCGCAACCCAAACATGTATTCAGGTAATGATTTATTTGCACAAACAAGTTCGACGGGGGTGGAGAAATGAAATTTGTTTCGTTTTTGAAATCAACTGGTCATAAAATTATCGGATTATTTCAATTGGTCTTCTCAATTTATCAATCGGAAACATGGAGCACTCTCAAAGAAAAAGTGGAAAAAAAATTGAAATCCATAATTCAGTGGTTTGAAAGTAAACTTCTCAGTATTAATTTAAGCAAAACTTTCTATGTCACATTCACCTCTTATGCTGTGAATCCACCTACCTTCAAATCGCTATTGAGAAAATATGATGACGTTAATCTCACCATATCACAAATAAACAAAATAAAATATCTTGGCAAATCAAGGAATTCAATAAATACATATCTGAATGAACGACAACAATGTGTACAAATAGACAACACCCTGAGTAACAATAAAACTATACGATATGGAGTTCCACAGGGTACCGTACTAGGACCAATTCTTTTCATACTCTATATAAATGAAATGTTTAACTTACCTATTCGTGGAGATATATCTGGTTTTGCTGATGACACGGTTGTTTTCTTCAAAGATCGAGACTGGATCACTCTGAAACAGAAAATTCAAAATACACTACCAGTTTTATTCAAATTCTTCAGTAGTAAACTTCCGACAGTCAATGTTGAAAAAACAGTGCACTTACCACTGACCAGTTATGAACCAAACTCACCGAATTTCAACTCACTAGTGACTTATGGATTATAACTCACTAGTGTGTTATTTGATAGTTTACTTGTCTAAAATGACATTAATAATGACAGTCATAACTGTCATGTGTTGGATAAAATATCTTCTATTATTATTAGTGCATGCATTTTCTGAATATGGTTGTTGTTCGCATTTAAAAATATTAGTTTTCAAGGAAAGGATGGGAATATTTTATTTTTGACACTTAGGTAAGTAGGTATATTTTGAGAAAAATGATTCTGTTTATAACACGAACATTTAGGGGACCATTGAACAACTAAAATGCGATTTTTTGACATAAAAACGAACTCTGTAGCACCATTTTGTTTGAGTTTTAGACACAGAGCACTATATGCATTATAAAATTTTTGAAATCTAGAGCAAATTCTGAATGTAGTACAATATTTTTAAAAATTATATTTTCGTTTATTTTTTTAACAATTTTTTTTTTATTTTTCGCATGTGATACATTTTTTTTCGATGCCATACTGTCCACGAAAAGGAAATTAACTGTTTGATTACAGTACTTTGACTCAAGCAGGGGTTTTAATGTACTAAAATAACAATTTTCCGACTCATCTGATTTATTCAAAATGATATCTTCATAACACAACCTGTATGATAGTTTTGAAAGAGACATATCGAATGTTGCCATAATTTTGAATGCATACTCTGGAAGAATGTAACGACAATTCTGGTTTGCCACCAACAGATATTTCAATGTATGTCTGGAATACACTTTTGTGCGAAAAAGTTACTTTTTTCACACTAGTGCCGAAATAGTATATTGTACAATGAGCATGAAATGGCATACTTTTCCCACTCGTAGGTATATGAAATTTTGTAGTGTAGCGAGTACTACAATAGTTCATATACCTACGAGTGGAAAATGGGACTTTTTATGCAAATTGTATACTATACTTTTTCTACGACCAACTGAATCATAAACAAATCTGTAATATTTTTAATAACACTTTTTATCATAAACCTTCCTGCCGTCATGATTCCCATAATATATACAACCTAAGAAAGGAATTCAAGATAAAAATGTTGAAAATTATAATAAAAATCGAACACTAATCGATTTCAAAGAAGAAAAAAATGGGATCCATGTGGGATTTGAACACTCACCCCCACTATCCAATACCTGAACGTCCCCTCACTCTTCACTCGCTGCTACGAGCTCACATAATAATATGATGAAATTAACTGCCATAGAAACTTCGTGCCACCTATTCGAAAATATAGATTTCGATCATCATCAATCTTTATATTGAAATTAGCAATATCAATGTGATATCATCCTCACTATTAACTACTACTGATTTTTGATTACTTATTTTTTTAAACAAATTTTGTAAATACTAATGTGAAACGTCAAACTATCAGAACGTTAACAAACTTGATTCGAACTTATATTATTTATTATCATAAATAATAATAATAATATAATATAATTTTTTTTTCATAACTAGGAAGGACAAAAACACTCGTAGGAAGAACATGACTTATCTTAATAATCCCCAGTTGACTTCAAAAACATTTTTTGACCTTTTGCCTCGCACCATCTCGCCACAATAACGCCCATGCACACAACTGGATTGTATCTACACCTTTTCCATGGTTATTCTTCTTCGTGAATAGCAAGCCTTCAAGAAAGATGGATTTCTATCAAAAGATCTTAGTTTGTACAACACTACATGAGCTTTAGATTTCGAAAATAGTATTGAAAGTCATGCTCACTTATTGTTGATCAACACTCTAGAAAAACCTTCGAAAGAATCCACCTTTGCTTTTCTACCCCCAATCCAAACACTCGATACAACTGTCGCAGCATCAATAGATATACCAACCATCCAAGAAACCCCAAAAACAGGCGCAACGAAGAAGACTGTGAAAGAACCTCCTCGGGAAAAACCGATCACACGTAAACATTCCTACAGATTGGGTAACTGATTTCTTCACTTATTTATTTATTAACCTATTCAGTTATATAGACATTTATTAACTCAAATCATAACATCATTTCTACAATTATAATTTATTTTTGTTCTAAATAGTCGCATTTTTCCACATCTAATTTGTTATATTTGCATCTTTTCACGATACTTTTTTTTTTTCTATATATATATATATATATATATGTGTATATATGTGTGTGTATGTATATGTGTATATATTTGTAGCAGTTCATTCACTTAGTCGTTGGGTAATCACCTCATTGTCTTGAAGAAATATGGGTAAATATTTCAAAGTAGCACACTTGAACGTTCGATCACTGACATCAAACTTTCCAGATTTCAGTACCTTGGTACACAACAAATTTGAAATTATCGCTGTTTCTGAAACATGGCTATCGAGGAACATATCGAATGACTCTATCTCACTCGATGGGTATAATTTATATCGAAAAGATCGGGCCATTGGTAGGGGTGGCGGTATAGCTCTCTACATCACAAACAAACTAAGAATAAAATTATTAACTAACGTTACACAAAATAATATAGAACAACTTTGGCTTTCTTTCAAACATGATAGTAAAAATATCGCTCTGGGAGTTTGTTACAGACCTCCAAGCCAACCAGCTGATGAGTTTCTGAATGAACTCGAGTTAACTCTGAGTATAATTGCTCCGAGTTTCGACGAAATTATCTGTACGGGTGATTTGAACATAGATATATTTGATTTGGAAGGTTACTCCACCAAACGCCTGCTGAACATACTCAACTCCTTCGGACTGCTCCAAACTATATCCGAGCCTACTAGGTACGGACCAACAAGTGTCAAAATAATTGACTTAATAATGCTGTCTGAAACGTTACCTGTTAAAAGTTCGAAAGTTGAAGATGCTTCTAGTATTTCCGATCACTGCTTGGTTTCATGTGCACTCGATTTTTCACCTATATCAACCAAACCTTTTTTATACACTTTTCGAGATTACAAAAATTTTAATCAAAATAATTTTATTGATGACTTAGAAGCAATTGATTTCACTAATATTCTCGAACTTCATAATATAGATGATAAAGTAAATTCACTGAATCAGTCACTAATTGAGATCTTCGATCTACATGCACCCATTAAAACTGTGAAAATAAGCCGTCCTAAAGCACCTTGGCTAACGTACAATGTAAAATTAATGATATCCACTAGAGATAAAGCTCTCATCAAATACAAAAAAACCAGACTTGAAAGGCATTGGAATTTCTATAAAGAACTGAGAAATCAAACTAAATACGCAATAGAACGTGAAAAGAAAGCTTATCTTTCTTTCAAACTTAGAACTAGCAAAAACAACAAGACATTTTGGAAAGAGTTGAGAAACCTAAATATCCATTCAAAAAAAAACCATAACGCAATTCCAGAACATCTCGCTGACGTCACAAAAATTAATAACTTTTTCATTGATTCTTCCAAATCTGATCTTTTGCTTGACAGAGAAACTATTAATCTTTATCTGAACAATATCCGGCCAAATGTGAATATATTCAAATTTTCCTCAACTAATGATTCAGAAATATATAAAACACTCTTGACAATTAAATCAAAAGCTGTTGGAGTCGACAAACTGAGCATCAGCATGTTATTATACTCCTGCCCTCAAGTGCTTACCATAATCACCCATATTTTTAATTTTTGTATCGAAAATAATGTATATCCATCAATCTGGAAAAAATCATTCATTATACCTCTACCCAAGGTACCTAATCCTGATGATATTAAATTTCTTCGCCCAATTAGCATTCTTTGCACGCTTTCTAAGACATTTGAAAAAATTATTTCTACCCAAATGAAGCTTCACCTAGAAACACAGAACATTCTTCCATCCCAACAGTCTGGCTTCAGAACCGATCACAGTTGCACCACGGCACTTCTGAAAGTAACCAACGATATATATTCCGCCTTGGACAAAAAACAACTTACTCTCCTGGTCTTACTCGACTACTCTAAGGCTTTCGACACTATTAAGCATGAATTGTTGCTAGCCATCCTGCATTATATTGGATTTTCTGAAGACTCCATTTCTCTGATGAAAGCTTACCTTCTCAATAGACTACAGGCGGTGACTCTGGGTGATATTACTTCCGATTATATGGCAGTGGAAAATGGAGTTCCCCAGGGATCCATCTTAGGGCCCACACTTTTTATTATCTACACCCACGAATTTCATAAATATTTTCAGTTCAGTGAATGCCATTTTTACGCAGATGACACTCAGGTATACATTTCTTTCCCTGAGACTGAACTTATAACAGCAACAAACCGACTCAATACCGACCTTGATTCTTTGGTCGAAGTGTCAAACAAATTCTGCCTTTCAATCAACCCCATCAAATCCAAAGTCATTCTGTTTGGCAACAAGAAAGCTCGAAATCGGTGCGTTGATCAATTGACAGTCAAAATAAATAATGAAACACTCGAAATAACAGATAGTTCGAAGAATTTGGGTTTGATTATGGATTCTTCGCTTCGTTATACATTACATGTCAACTTGATTACTAAAAGAGCATTTTGTAATTTAAAACTCATATACTCCAATCGAGGAATTTTGGATAAAAAAAGCAAAATTACTCTATGTGAAGCATTAGTCCTATCACACCTGAACTACGCTGATATCGTGTATGGTCCTGCTTTGTGTAATTCAGATAAACGGCGTCTACAACTCATACAGAATTCATGCATACGTCTGATTTGTGGACTGACTAGACGTCATCACATTTCTAGTCATTTAAAAGACGTTGGTTGGCTGAATATTGAAAAGAGGCAACTATTACACTCCTGTACACTATTCCACAAAATAATACAGTCACATAAACCTCCATATCTCTATAGGAACATAACATTCCGCACTGATGTTCATCATCTCAATGTACGTTATAAATCAAGACTAACCCCACCTCTACATAAAACAGCTCAATTTCGATCATCTTTCTCGTATCAGATAACCTGGCTATACAACACGGTTCCCGATGAAATGAAGACTCTACCAATAAATTTATTTAAAAAAAAGATACAGAAGCTTTTGTTCAATGAAGAAATGTTTTTTAATTAGTTTCTTATTTATTCACACTTTTTTTTTTCCATATTCTTTATTATTTCTTTAACGAAGTAATATGAGATGGTTATGCATCGTAATATAATGTACTATTTTTTGTATTTGTATTTTTAGGATAGCCATCAATGATATTTTGTATTTTGTCTTATATATTTTTAATTTACTTTCCTTTCTTTTGTACGGTTGAGTGTAAGAGAGTACTAACCTGTCCTAGACGGGTGAAGCGCTAACTCTGCCTATTGATAGTTTCTGTAACCTGTCCTTCTATCAATAAAAGCAATTTATTATTATTATTATTATTATTATTATAAATAATGACCTGTTTTGTGTCACAAGTGAATGGTAAATATTTCGAATAGAATGAAAATAGTATAAGTGAGTTGCTCATGATGACTTTCATAGTTTATGGTTGATTTATGATTAGTGCATGTGCAACTGTTATCAGACATTATTGCAATGTTGATACATTACTTCATTTTGTGAAAAAAAGAAGAGGTGAGGATGATTTAAAAAAAAATTTAATGGTGGAATTTCATTAATTTTCAGTCAGACTGAGTTATAAGATAGTACTTCCTCCTCTGGTGTGAGAAAGCACTTACCTCACCATGTGCTATTGTGCTATTTTAGGTACCTGCTGTACTTATTGAAGCATTTATTATTATTATTATTATTATTATTTTTTCTCGTTTATGGCATCGACTACTGAGGTCATCAGCCTTTTCTATTTTGATTCTGCTAGATTTTATTGTAAAGTTCTGTTGTTTTCAGGAATTCTAGGGTGTCTTTCATTTTGTCGTTACTCAGGCAGTCTTTTAAGTTGTTTGGGATGTTGCAGTGTCTTCGAGCATATTCGTATTTGTTGCAATGTAGAATTACGTGTTTAACAGTTAGGGTACTTTGGCATATTTGACATTCTGGTTGTCTTTCTCTTGTCAACATATAGCTAGAGGTTAGGTTGGTATGACCTATTCTGAGTCGGGTTATGATAACTTGTTCTCTTCTTGTAAGTCCACGTGGGTATCTGATATTTTTTGTGTCAGGTTTTATATGTTTGAGTTTAGAATCGGAGTTTTTCCATTCATTGTCCCATTTTTATGATATTTCTCTCTTGCAGTAATTCTTGCAGTCTTTGGGAATTATGGGAATGTTTTTATCGACGTCTTTTGTAGTTGCTAATTTTGCTGCAATATCTGCATTTTCATTTCCTGCTATACCAGTATGGCTGGGGATCCAGATGAGAATGATGGTTTTGCTTTTTGTTTGTTAAAAAATTAGCATACTGGGTGTTCCACTGCAGCAGGTTAGGGACGTGGTGAGAGGGGTGGTTGAGGGTCTTGAACAGGGTGATCATACATCTATTACGCTGTGCGACCTGTCTAAGGCTTTTGACTGCGTCAATTATCATATTCTTCTACAGACCTACCTAACAGATTGTTTTCAGACTGTATGTCACAATAATGAGATATCTGACTTCAAAGGAATAAACCACGGAGTACCTCAGGGCTCCGTGTTGGGGCCGCTTTTATTTATCATTTATATAAATGACATTGCCAATTTTATGTCACCGTTCGAATGTGTTCCTTCCGCTGATGACACGTCATTCATCTTTTCAAATACAGATTACCATTTAGTTTCAGACCAATCTAGAGAAATTGAGAACAAAGCAGAAAAACGGTTTACATCACATAATCATCTTAAACTGAATAACGACAAATCTCAAAGATCAACTATCACTACACACTAAAGTAGTCAACACGTAGAAAATGTCAAGCTACTAGGTATCACCTTAGATCACATGCTAAACTGGAATGTCTCACTGAGCAACTAAAGCACAAGCTATCCATTGTACTGTTTCTTTTACGACAATTAAAGCACATTTCAAATTGTGATGCTCAAAGAACAGCATATTTTTCACTTTTCCATTCCAACATGAGTTACGCCATCTCCATCTGGGACAACTCATTAGCTGCAAGTGCAATTTTTACTAGGCAAAAATGAGCTTTTAGAATTTTTGCAAATGTTGGATCGAGAAAAACTTGCCGTCCGTTATTCTTGAGTCTTAAAGTTATGACTATTCCGTCCCTATATCTATATAACGTACTTACTGAAATTCATAAGAGAGCATGTAACCTCATAGCTCAGAGTGATGTTCACAATTTATAACACTAAATGCTGATAATATCAGAATCTCTCGACATATGCTTTCTATATGTCAGAAAAATTCTCTGGATTATAAATTATACCACGGGCTTCCTCATCATATTAAAATAATAAGTTTGAAAGAATTCCAAAAAGTTATGAAAATCCACTTCACAAATAACTGTTTCTAGTCTGTCAGTGAATACTCTGAAGACATTTCTAAAACTTCTCCAAGTCTTTTGTTGATATGACCATATTCACTTAATTTTAAATTATAAGTTTTAGTTTTTAATTGTTAGTTTTGAAATCTAAACTTTAAATTTTAAAAATTCAAATACTTGAAGTATTTCGAATGTTGACATGTTCTATTCTATATTGTATTTTTACTCAAAATGTACGTCTTATATGTTCTCACACATCAAGGGTCAAGAAGCTCAGTGGTTGAGACTGAATCGTTCAAAACCATTGACTGCTGGTCGGCTAGGTTCAAATCCTCAGCGACTTCAGATTTTTACTGATGGCCCGAAAAAGTGCTAGGAATCGCACGTTAAAAGGTAAGACCTCGGTAATCCTTAGCTCGCACAAGTTTCGACTTTTGAGGGCTGCCGTTCGTAAAGGGACGACAGCTGGTTAACGGAAAAAATAATGTTAACAACAATGTTAACAATGTTAACAATCTGTTAACTATAATTTAGACCTTTGACCTGCTATAAATATACTTCTGTATGTAACATAGGCCATTTACATCTTTCATTTTGTGCGTGAAAAAACTTCTATAGCGTGGTCTATGATTGCCGAACATTGTTTTAAGAATTCATTGCGTACGTCAGGAAATAATTCACGAGTTTTCTCTGGAGAGGATTGCTGCTGGCGTCGCTAACAGTTTTTAACGGCCTATGATGTACAACTCGACTCACTTAGCTTCATTTTTCTTCATCTAGTATTCTCGCCAGCGCTTTATCACCATCGCCATCATTAATATCACTTTCATATCCTCAAGATGGTCTACTTGTATATTTCTTACATCTAGCTAATGGTGATAAACATTGAACAAAATGTTGAGTAAGCGCGCTAAAGGGGATCCGAGTGAAATTTTCGCGTATCAAGAAGAAATAACAGGGGTCGCAGAAAAATAACTGCAGAGAAATAGTCTGGTAGAAATTTCTGGAATTGCAGTAACTTACCAACTGACTGATGATGAATTTGAAATCAGAACTTCGTAAAGGTCTAACAGAAAAAAAAATTATAAGTCTCTCTTAAACAAATGATAACATCAATGAAATCAAAAGAAGTAGAAAATAAAGTAGCTGTTATCATTTATCTGCATTATTTTCAGTATCCCTTGCCTAACTGCATGTGGTACAACAATGTACAGTGTGGACCAAAAGTCTGTAGTGCCCCCCCACCCCCCGAAACTTCTTTATTTTACATATTACAAAAAACTGTTAAAGACATGAGTTGTAATGTTTCGTTCGATATCTCCAATGGTTTAAGTTTCATTCATACAGAGTATCACAACAAAGAGCAGTGACTTGAGAGTTTATTTTTTTGAAAAGAAACCCTGTATATCATTGCATGATCGGTTAGGGATGATCATAAGGAATACAACAATACCAAACACTACGGAGATATCGCCTTTTATTTTAACCATAATCCCAATGAGTGGGAGAGAGAAACTTTTTTGGCGGGTCAATAAATTCTCTCTTACACTCATTGAGCTTACGAATAAAATAATAGGCGATATCTCCGTAGTCTTTGGATATAACAGCATCAAACTTGGTCTTGTTGGATTCTTTATGATAATCCCTAACCGATCATTCAATGAAATACAGGGTGTCCTGTTAACAAAAATAACTTTCAAGTTGCTGTGTTTTTTTTTAAACATTCTGTGAAAATGAAACTTTAACCATTGAAAAGATCGAACAAAACCCTGGAAATTATGTATCTAATACTTTTTTGTAATATGTTAAATAAAGAAATTACAGAGAGGGCGACAGACTTTTGGTCCTCACTGTATACCTGAAACTATATCGTAGTCTAGCAGAACATCCAGTACAAGTTCACATCAAAATTTCAATAAACAATCAGATAAGACAGAAGTATCTTATAATGTGAATGCCAGTTAATCAACTTCCACTTGTTCACATTGCAAAAGAGCAGGTTATACAATAGCCGATTGCAGGAAAAGGATATATTGTGACATTTTTGGGTTGAGGCAAAAAATTTGCATTTTGACTCTGACTTTGACTTTTTTCAATTGTCACTCCAAAAAATACATTATACGTCTTTATTGCTTCAGTCGTAATATCATCTTCGTGGACAGTCGCCTTTATGATGAGTAACATGGCGAATTAATTGATATTTGTGGGAATGGAAGTGAAAAAAGTTCAAGATACTTGAACATTGAACGAACTCGATATCACATTGACCAATGATTCTCAAATCGTTGTTTAGAAAATTGCATGACTGAAAGAACATTATGGTCTCAGAAGCAGAGCAAAAATGGAAAAATTTGAATTTCAAAGACATTTCAGCTCTCAAATACATGAAATAAACGAAGATAGACCTGTAGTAATTTTGTGATGATGATTTCGAAAAACAAGATCTATCTGAAGTGATCATATCACAACTACTTGATTTCCTAGTTTAGAATTCACTAGACCTGAATAATATTCAGCTTAAAATGGAATAGTTATTTGTATACTAAGGCCGCAAAATGCTTTTTCGCGTTCCGAGAGAGAGATTATCGCCGAGGCCGCTCCGGCCGAGGCAAGATAATCTCGAGGTCGCGAAAACATTTCGCGGCCATAGTATACACAATATTTTTCGTGCAACCGTGAAAATTACATAATTTCAATAAACATTATGTCTCTTTAGAAAGGACAGCGTTTCAACGCGAATAGAGAAAATTACACCTATACAAATCAATTTGACATTTCTCGTGAAGTCGTGAAGATGTCCGATAGCGATAGTGATATTTCAGTTACTTGCACTCCTCCTGAGCTGAGAGATCTCATAGACTCAGCACTTTCTGATTTGATACCCGAAAAATCTAAACGGAAATATGAAAAATGTTACAGCAACTTCAAAGATTGGTGTGTCAACCAAAATGTCAAGACGGTGTCAGAAAACATATTATTAGGATATTTGATGCAGCGATCAGAAGTTGTGAAGAGTTCAACTTTATGGAGCATTTATTCTATGTTAAAGACTATGCTTAACGTACGAGATGGAATTGACGTAAAGAAGTTTTTATAATTGGTACCATTCCTCAAGAAAAAGTCAGTTGGTTATCGAGCAAAGAAATCAAAAGTTTTTACGCACGAGCAAATTGATTCATTCCTCAAACAAGCTAATGATGCAAATCATCTACTGTGGAAGGTATATAAATATGGAAAAAAAGTATGATGTTTTATTCATAATAATTATTATTATAGGTAGTTTTGATAATGGGAATATCAGGAGCATTGCGACGAGATGAATTGGTGAGAATGACCCTCGAAGATATTCAGGAAGACAAAACTGTATTGATAGTAACTGTTCCTGATACTAAAACTGATCAAAAGCGTGTTTTTACCATTACTAATCAAGATTATATAAGAATTTACTATAAATATGTAACTCTTCGACCAAAACATACTGCTATTCGTCGTCTATTTCTGAGATATGAAAATGGAAAGTGCTCGGCACAGGTTGTTGGAGTGCATACGATTGGAAAAATACCTAGTATGATTGCAAAATATCTCGGCTTACCGAATAGTGAGGCATACACAGGCCACAGTTTTAGAAGAAGTTCCGCCACGCTGCTTGCCAATACAGGTGCTGATATATCAGTTCTTAAACGCCACGGTGGATGGAAGTCCACTACTGTAGCGGAAGGATATGTCGAGGATTCCATACATAATAAGAACAAAATTTCCGATGCAATTTCTGGCACTGTAGCATCTAGTTCAAATGTAGTCAATCGCAAAATGTTAATGTCCAAAGAAAAGAATACGTTTTTGTCTAATGTAAATAATGATTGTTCAGAAACAATAGATTTAGTTGCTTCATCTTCAGGGATGAATATCAGTAATAATATAAACAGTACAATCAATGTTAATATATATCAAAAATAAAGTATGTTTCTGTTGTGAATTTGGAAATAGTTTTTGGTTCGAAATGCATTGTTATTGTCATATTTCGGAAATGTCAAATGCTGTAGTGGCGTTCAGTTTGCCGGCAGTCACTATGGGAACGGCCGTAAAAATTTTTGTCGGCCGTCACTCTGGGTAACGGCCGCAAAATATCATTTTGCGGCCTCTGTTGCGGCTGCAAAATGCTTGTTTTGCGTCCGGTTGCACGAAAAATTATTTGTCGTAAATATCGTAAGCAGATCACTTTTGCATTGTCTTCATATGCAGCAGAATACATGGCACAGTCCGTTAAAGAAGCCAGATCTCAACTAGTATATAATTGCAGTCCAACTAAGCATCGATGCTAGTTTTCTTTCGAACCATTCCATTTGAAATTAATGATTAGATATTAGAGGGTAAGTCCTAAGATTAACTTTCCCATAGTAAAGTAACTCAAGATAACAAGGATTTTTTCGACGTGTTTCATTTGTGTGAATCTATATAATATTCAGAAGAAGGCAAATTTAATGTATAAATGATCGTAGATATTTTGTTGATTTAAATTTCCTTCATCAATATTTCCACTGTTCAACTTTTCAGAAAAATGTCTATAGTTTCATCTTCCAAGTATTACAATTATCTGTACCCGACAAATTCAGTCATTTCACTTTTGTTGTCAGCAGAAACTTTCAACTTCGAATAATGTCAAATAGTACAATTTCAATTATTTTACGAACACTGTAATATTTTTTCGTTTTCGTAGACTTGAAGATGAAAGAGTTATGCAAGGTCCTATTCTTCAAACGTTTTCTTAGTGAACTTCATTGAACTAATTGATCCTCCAGCTTCTCACTCATTCAGCCGAATATTCACAATATTAACCGCACTATTAATTCTGTATCAAATATCGAATAAAAAAATAACGAGAATTTTCCGAGCGCGGAAACTTTATCCAGCCATCTTTTTAAATTTACGACATCCTTGAAGGATTTTAAAACAGCACTAAAGTAATTTTGAGACATGGTTTTAATTTTAACGTGGGCATGAAATGAACGAGATGAGATTCACATCTGCCCGAATGCGGAAAGGGAAGGAAGTTAAATTGGGTGACAAACTTGTTTGGGTGAAATATGATGATGTATTAGTTTGAATACATAAAAGTGTATTTTCGTATACAAGTTAGTTTTAATTATGCCGCTATAAATCATCCTGAATTATTAATACAACATGCAGTCTGAAGTTATAGAAGTCTAATGAAACTTGGGGGAGTTGCTTTGGGTTGACGACTTAGTTTGTGAACCAAAAGCAGGGCGTGGTCATGTTCATTAAATTGAAAAACTGACACATTAGGAAATATCAAGTGTAAAAAGATTCAAGACTATTTTTTTCAGTTCATTCTTCAGCTACTTAGAATATACTGTACTATTGAAAGATTTTTACTGAAGACGACTGCAGATTCAAGCAATTGAAACGTAGTGGAAATTTAAAAGAAGTGGAAATCTTTCAACCATTAAGACGAAGGAAGTCCGAAATGAAAGTAATCGAGAATAGAGTGTTGAACTCAGCGATGTATTGTAAGTGGACACCAAACTGACCTGCCCTGGGAAAGAAGGGCAAAACATCAACGATATTTTTTTTTAAGTATGCCACACGTGAATTTCGTATAAATTTAAAAAAATACATCAACAAACCACCAGCATTTTTCATATGCAGATTTTTTCCATAACATTGTTTCGAAAATACAACATTTTGTCAGTGGTTCTCCATAAAAATAAGAGATGGTGTCTAAATACCGTATACATCTGTACATATGCGCGTTTTACAAAAGCTCATTGAGTTTAAACTTGTAATCTTGTAAGTTGAAAGACCAGGCCGCCACCTTATGGAAATAATATAACAGTATAACGTTGGATTTCTACAAACGTTCATTTTCATCAATTTTATCGTGAAACATGGCAACGTGAACACAAGACCAACTGAGTATAAGTTTCTGAAAATGGCTCACAGTGTTTTTGTTGATTAATTCTTATTTTACAGCTCGAAGAACTCTGCTGAATACTCCACCAAGGTTGAATAATAAATTATTGAATGAAATCAGTAAAAAGACGTTTGTTAATTTCAAAATAAAGATGGTTATACTCAACTGTCAAAGTCACTTTTGAATTTATTTCTCAACAAGAGATAGATAGTTCTTCTTCTTCTGTTTTATTTGGTTTGACAATTAGAGCATTCAGCCAGTTACGACATATACTTTAGAATTCTGTCCGAGCCATAAATGTAATTTATAAAGATCACGCAGAGAGAGATAGTATAATTGAAGCTTTCATCCATAGGTAAGATGTTGGTTTCATTCTATCTGAATATGAACCAGTAATTAATAAGCAGTTGATAGTGTGACAAGTGGTAACACTGTTTGTTGGCATTGATGAGAGGAGGGGATTGAATTTTGAATTTCCGTTTATCCTCCATTTCGTCCATTTCTGCGTCTGGTCTCACTTGAAGAACTCGCTGATGATTTGAATTTTTATTTTGAAAATCATCCAGTCAGTGTCTACTAATTAACAGTTATAGAGAGTTCTACCAGATATAAAATACAGATCCAAAATCCAGATCTAAAAACCAGATCTAAAATATAAAAGCTTATCTAAAATTATGATAACTGGCTGAATTACAAACTAAATCAGGTGTCCAGAACCAAGGTGGTGTATTTAGAGGTGTTAAAGAGCTGCAGGCACTGTATAGAAGAACCAAAGAACCCAAGGAGCTTGAAATATATTCACAGGAGAAGAGTTTGATTGATTCTTATAAATTATTGGTCAAGGAAAGTATGTAAGGTTTAATTGCATTTAATCCAATATTTCGAAACATGTAAGTTGGTATGACCATTTCAATAAGGCACAATATAATCCAAAAAAAAACAAATTCCTTCACACAACCTGTATACGATCCTTATTAATGGACTCATCAAGCCCTGATCTTGGTTTAACAACGTTTCATTCATTATTGATTACAATCGGTATTTATTGATTTTTCAAGATCTCGTCAAGCCTAGAACTTGATTTAATAACATTTATTAAATTAAATACTATTTTTTTTCAGCAAGTGTTTTATTTGTATGTATGGAGTATTTTCTCTTTCAGTGTAATAAAGACTTTCTACACTGGCTTTGAGAATGAGATACTTCATCAGAATTCCTGTAGATGGCGTCCAAATGACAACTATTATTTAGCTATATCATTCTCGCTGTCATAAATTGAATTTCTAGGAATATCTTTGGGTTCGTTCACCAACAATCGTACCACGACCTTTGCCTCCGCAATAAGAGTTAGCCCTCCGCATTGTTTATATAAGGTTTAGGTAAAAAACCCATTAAAAAGGGAATATAACCTTATAACAGATTGAGTTCTTCATCTCGTATTGTCCTTTCCAGGATGGCGATAGATTGAGAAACACACTTATCCCTCTAGGAGGACTAAACAGCCAATCTCGGTCGCCTCCTTCAAACCCTCCTGAATTTGGTTTCGAATCATAACTAGCTTCATCCTGTCGCTTAACAATGTTGGTCTCTTCCAGGAATACCATGAGGTGCAAATATGGATTTGAGTTTTTCAATAACTGAAACACTACTCAAACTAGGAAGACTGCTCACTTCAATATAGTTGGACATCTACAACCACAAGATAGTATTTGTGATACAGCTCAAAGATATCAAATCCTAGTTGCATCCATGGCAACAACGGTTTTTCTTGAAATTAAGTTCAAGTTTTCTTTGGTCTCCTTGGAATTTTTGGCAAGATTTAACATTGCTTGACAAAATGTTTGATATCATTGGTGATACCCACCCAAAACACCAATAAATGAGCACGATCTAGCATTCTACTAAAGCCTGGATGTCTCGTATGCAATTTTTTCGGCGTTTTCTCTCTCAAACTCAGTGGTGAATAGATTCTATCACCCCGGAAAATCATATCACTGACCACCACCTCACTGACCACCACCAGCTCACCCTTGTGCTTAAAATATTGTTGTTTTATCATGTAAGGTACATCTTTGTAATAGTTGGGCCAACCTTGCGTTTCGTAGTTCAAAATTATTGAATACACTTTATCCTTAGCTGCGTGTTCTTTCATTTGTTTCCAATTATTTTCCGTCACTGGCAAATTTCGGACTAATAATGATATTTGAGCATCAATTTTCTCAGAATTGGTACTATTATCACTGCCTCAGTTAAGTATCTAGACAGACTATCTGTATTATACATATATTTACACAGGGTATGGAAGTTGCATTATGTGCTACAACCTTGATGGTATTTTATGGAGCGGTTTTTTGAATAGCCCCAAAATTGATTTGTGATCTGTTTGGACTTGAACTTTGTCTCTCCCAATGATATATTGCCTGAATTTCTCAGCTCTAGAACAGACACAAGTTCCCGTTCAATCTGAGAATATCTTTGAGGCGTATCGGACAAGGCTTTTGATGCATACGCCACTGTCTGGCCGTCCTGAAGCAACACAGCTCCCAGACCAACCCAACTGGCATCAACACTGAGGACCAGCTCTTTACTAGGGTCATAGTATGCTAATACTGGGTCGCTAGTAATAGCTGACTTCAAGTCTTTAAAAGCTGTTTAATGATGAGATTCCCAAACAAATACTGAATAATTTTTCAATAACTCCCTCAGTACAAATGTACGATCTGAGTAACTTGGTATGTATTTGGCAAGAAAATTGAACATACCCAAAATTCTCTGCAGTGACCTTTCAACACGAGGTCTTCGAAGCTCAACGATTGCCCTAACTTTTTCTTCGTCAATAGAAATTCCTTCCTTTGGAAATTTATGTCCACGAAATGTAACTGAAGGAGGATCGAAAACAATATTTTCTTGATTAAATTTGATATTTTTGGCCTTAGCTGTTTCCCAAACCTTGAGTAATGTCTCGCGCAATTCCTCCTCAGTGTGTGCCCATAAAAATATATCATCCTGAAATGTAACATTCTCGATGTGCTGCATGGATTCACTGATAATTTTGTGGAATATCTCCGGAGCTACATCAATACCAAAATGTAGTCTACGGAAGGAATACCTTCCCCAAGGAGTTTGCAATGTACACAGTTTAAAACTCCATTCATACAAAGGAAGCATCCAGAATCCTGATTCAGCATCCAATTTACAAAAATGCTTCGGATTCTTCAACTGAGCCGAAATTTCCTCTACTGCAGGTAAAGGATAATGGGCCCTCTGGGCTAAACAAATTCTCAATGATCTATCCCGTTTGGAAACTACCACGATTTGGCCCATCTCTAGGAACTATAATACCATCGCTAACCATTTTATCAGGTTCTAGTTTTACTTTAGGTTTTAGGACATGAGGAATCCTACGAAGAGGTGATAGTACTGGCTGCTCAGAGGGATCTATTTCGAATTCAACTTTGTGAAGTATCAATTCAACTTGGTTATCAAACAAATCTCCATATGCAACAGGTACTACAGAATATAGCGACTGTGAAAGAGCATCAACCCTTGAGATGAGACCTAGTAATTCTGCAGCCTGTAACCCCAAGATTTTTATACAATCATAGTTCACCACGAAAAATATCAACTTATACAATTTATCTTTATAAGTACAATTCAGGCTACATTTACCAAACATAGGCAATCTGTTAGCCGTGAAGGAGGTGATAAGTACGTCTGACTTCTCCAACTTCCGACAATCCAATCCCAAATCGAGATACTGTTGAAGTCCTAGTACATTACATTGGGCTCCTGAATCCACTTTTACCTCCACATATCGATTTTCAATCAGCAACTTGACAGAGTACCGATCCACTTCCTTTGACAACTGCTCCATTGAAGATACCACTAAGGTGCCCATAACGAATTCTGTGTCACTTCCGGCAGTGTATGAATTTTGCTCCTCCTCCAGGAAATTCAGTTCTCGAAATTTGCCTTTAATTTTTTTTCTTGCACATTTTAGCGAAATGATTCAAATATTTCAGGATCTTCCGTGCCAGCGTGATGCAGAAGAATAGCAATTTTCAGTTTGTCTGTGGCCGTTTCCTAATAGGTATGCATCAATGTACGTCATGTAAGATCTCTTATAGGTTTCCCAATTGTAGGCCATATCACCCTCGTGCACAAGAAATTCAACGTGTAAGCTACAGCCATCGTGAAAAATGTTGAACTTACATCAGCAGGCAGTCAATGTTGCATTGGTTTACTTCTGACCCCATGTTGTATGTTTGGATTCATAATATAATCGAGCTCAGACAAAACCCCTAGTTTATTACTGGTAACGTACAACCTTCAAACTGGTATCTGTCCCTACATTTCTCTATACGGCGCATTCAGTCCTACAACAATCCTTCAAAGGAAATGTCCCAGCTATATCAATAGCTTCCCGCTCAAATGGGGAAACAACAGTATATTCCTTCATTTCACCTCTGGAACTTGTCATGGGACCTTTATTTGCGCCACAAACCTGACATCTTCTGCACCAGCTGTCAACACCGTCTTGGCTTATGACCCAGTATAAACTCAACCCCAAGATGTCCTCCGGCTTCTCCTTTGTGAATCTCGTTCAAAAATCATCTGTGGTATTTTACTTGTATGTAGTCGTTTACTGATTATCCCAATTCCGAAACAATAGTTATGTACCTCAACGTATTGTCGTGCGCAGAGCACACTGCGAACAAGTTGTACACTTTCCCGAAAACGCGGAATCTGTGTCTACACGAGTTCTCGCTCGATGAACTAAACCGAACTATGTATCCGTGTAATCGGAACAGAGGTCCGCGGTGCGGCTCCGTCGATAAGGAAGGCAACTCCCTCGGGAGGCCAAACACGGCCTCGCAGATATGTACCACTTCCTCAAGCAAAACCACCCTTATCCCTTGGAGAACCGGCCAACTCTCGGTTGAACTATTAACACATGCGGCGGTATTACAGATAAGCCCGGCCTTAACGGGAATGATTAATGGTGGAGGACGTAAAGGTGATATTTTAATGCGATGAAGGGTATTCCCCGCGGCTGAATGATGATGGACTGTATGTAGTGAGGTGAGATGTCGTTTCGTCAGTTAGTGGATATGAGAGTAACATATTCGTATGATCTCTACGAATGTGTCTTCTGAGAGTATGATGAGTTGTTGCTCATTATGCTCGTAGTATACTCATAGGTCTTTAAACCAGTGTCGTTTGACAACTTTCACTAAATGAAACCAATTATTACAAGGATGTCAAAATATCCTTCGACGAAATGAGGCAGACGTCTGCCAGACAACTATTACCTTCCTGGATGATACCGCGACGTATATTGAACTAGGACTTCTAACGGATATTTGTGCAACGTTCTACAAGGAGGAAAAGATATGGCAAATGCTTATTGTAATCAAAAGGTGAATAAGGTAAAATGTTGAAATTTGGCTTCAAAATTCATTATGTGAATACTGATCGTTCTCAAGGAATGTGCTCCCAAACTAAAACCAGTTTTTTACAAGTTATTCAAACTCATATAATTTTGGGTATTTCCTTCCAACTGAAAAATTGCGAAAGTTCAACCGGTCCCTAAAAAGGGGAAAAAAGACCCTACATAGCAACTACAGACATATCGCAGTGCTATGTATTATTTTGAAAATCATGGAAAAAGCCAAGATGGAACCCATGAAATATCTAGAATTATGGAGTGTGACCCATTTAAGATGGAATGAATACTAAGACACCAAATCTAGGGCCAACTGATCTTATTTTTCAAAGACAAAAAATATAAAAAAATCACTAGCAATTTTTTCAGAAAATCTGACTACATCACTGGATTCGCGATATTTTTAAATTGTTCATATGCAAGTCGGATACGTCGGAATGCGTCAATTAATAGAAAAGTTATAAGAGAATGAAGTTTGAAAAATATGCCGTTTAATTAACCCACCAACTCAATTTTACCGGAAGCCAGGATTTTTTTTATTTAGAAAATTCAAAAAAGTTACGGCCCCATTGTTTTTGTACGGCAGTGGGTTCTAGGAGATTATTATTTCATAATCTACCCAACATTAGGAATGCCGTACAAGAATATTTTTTCCGAAAAGCACGTCTTCAGATGAAAAATTATTATTATTATTATTATAGTCAAATGCATCACTCATAATTGACGGCGTAGTGCCTAAAGTTATTTTCTCATTTAGCAGCATCGTTCTGTAAATGTTTCATGCTGGGTCAAATGACCCCCCCCCCAAATTGTTATGCGGGCTTGCAGTCTAGAAAAATATTTTTTGTACAACTGTCATTAAAATTGACGTTTCTAGTTCGTTGACATATGGACTGAAAACTGAAGTTTTCACAAAATCACTTTTAACACTAGCGTTAAAAGTAAAATGACAGATGAGATGATGGATACTCAGTAATACAAATTGCTCTAATAGAAACACTGCAATCAGATATTATAAAGAGAACACCTACTCAAGAGTAATCATTTATAAAAGTTCAAACATACATTTGGCCGTTTGTGCAATTGGTAATACTAATTCCTTTTGAAGTTACAAACGAAGTAGTATTCAGTCCAACTGTAGAATGTCCTTCATCACTGACAAATAATGACATTCATAAATAAAGTGGGTTGGGGTTTATTATAGTTGGAGCGTCTTCCTTGTAATCCAAAGATCGTGTGTTCGAATCCTTAGGAATCTTATAATTTTTTTGTTTTTTTCTCACTAGCAGTAACTGTTGTACAAAAAAATGTGTATGATACATTTGTTAAAAGTGATTTTAGTTTGCTCGTGGGGTTGCTCCACTCGCTGACGCTCGTTTCGCAATATTCCCCACTCACAAAAATCAAATGCCACTTTTAACACTTATATCATAAATAACTATCAATGGAATTTCAGGAAAATGTAATATTACATATATGACATATTACCACTAGATTCCGTTAGTTACATTTCGAGCTGTGTTCAAGACAGCGTCACATTCTAATCACAATTTTAGCTGCCGTTTGTTTCGCTGCAATTATCTGCTTATATACATTTTATATAAGCTCAATTAGAGCAGAAACTCTTCCTTGCCGACTTTTGGGTTGACTGGCAACTATGTTCCGCGAAACAAGGGGCAATTTCCAATTATGAATAAAAATTTGATAAAAGAATGGTAACATTATCGCTCTTGATATTGAACAAATATTCTACACTTATGTGTCTTATGCATTAGGCGTGTATTTCATTCCATCACCTGTTAAGAAATGAATATTCTTGTACTGTCAGCATCAGGGGCGTTTTATCCATAAGGCTAATGAGGCTAAAGTCTCAGGCGCCGCAGATTTTGGGGGCGCCAGCAGATCCTAGGAAAACGACAATATTTGGCAGCGCTGGAAACGAAAGCATAGGATTCTCTAGCAATAGGCGCCGAATAATTTTTAGACTCAGGAGCCTTGTAACCCTTAAACGCCCCTGGTTAGCCTAGACTTGTCAGCAAAAATAGTTTGTTAAGGTTTCAAGTAACCTATGCATCATGAATAATATATTCAGTGATTAAGAAATAAAATATGAAAATAGGCCACTTGAAATGTAACGAAGATTCATGACTTTTAGTTGATTTGCCATTTTATTGAATTAGGACGTTGGCGCCGTGTAGTTCTCGTGGAAGAGAGAGGGAGAGAGACCAATCTTGGTGCACACATGTTGTGTTCTCCCTTGCTACGACAATGTACGCGGGTTCAAATCGCCGCGTCCACCGACCTCGTGCATGACATCACACGCTGAAAGGTGAGAGCAGCATCTTCCCTAGCTCGAACAAGTCTCTGGAAGACAGTTGATGGAAATTACAATTTCAACAACAACAACAATATATCACACACAAATTACAAATTCGAGATGACAGCGGGTGAGGAAGGAGCGGCTGGCTTGGAGCAATGGATCGTAGTGTAGTTTATATATTATTATTTCTATGCATCTTTTTCTGTAGTAAAGGAATGGTTAACGTTTAACCAGGATTGGTTATTTTCTACTTTTCATTAATGGCTAATGGCCGCTTGGTAGTCTGTATGTTGCCCATCTTGCCTCTCTCTCCAGAACTATGTGGAGAGGAAGTAGTCCAAGAAGAGCTTCCATTGCTGCCTTTGGCGTGGAGCGAATGGCCCCAGTCATCGCCAGGCACGCTTGTCTCTGTAGTCCGTTAAGTTTAACCTGGGCCATTTTTTGTTGGCCTTTGTTCCACCAGACTACAGAGCCATACGTGATCATTGGTCGTATGACGGTCACGTACAACCAGTAAACTTGTTTTGGTGACATGCCCCATGTTTTGCCATATATTCTGCGGCATGTCCATAATGATACGCTAGCCTTTCGGATAGTCTTTTCCAAATGCGAGTTCCAGTTCAGCTTTTTATCTGGGATCATTCCCAGATATTTTGCCTCACTCGCAAATGAAATTGTTACACCATTGATGGAAGGAGGTATTAAATGTTCCAACTTCCTTTTCCTGGTGAACGGTACTATGACCATTTTGTGGGGGTTAATGGACATTTCCTCCCTCTCACACCATTTATATATGGTATCTAGTATATCCTGAAGGACGTTGGAGATCGTCTTTTTGGATTTTATCTTTTATTACTAGGACCAGATCGTCAGCATATGCTTGCAGATCGACCTCCCAGAGTGAGTGAATGGCCAGCAGATCATCCACCAGCAGTGACCATAGCAGAGGGGAGAGGACCCCCCCCCCTGGGGACAGCCCCTGGCTGGCTTGAAGCTGACACTTTCCCCCTGTAGAGAGGTCGTTATTGTTCTGTTATGAAGCATAGTTCTTATCCAGTCACATAGTAGCGGTTCAATTCCTCTAGAGACAGTGGCCTCATAGAGGGAGTGAGGTAGTGCATTACTGAATGCTCCTTTTGAAGGGTATAACTGATACTAATTTTTGAGAGAAAAATATTGCAATTACTCGACAGATGGCGCTGGGGCACATTAACTGAAAAATTTGGAAAGACATTAAAATCGAAATTGGAAAAAAAAAATGAAACAAATGAAAAAATATTTAGATGTTTGTGAAGATAATTGAATTCTCTTTTCAACGATGTGACACTTGACCCCCCATAACATTTAAAAATTTTGAGTTGATGGCCCCCTCGCGCCCCCTGTCGAGCAATCACCATATTTTTTTCATGTGTTTACGTCAAACCGTTCAAAAGTTAACACGGGGGGGGGGATTATTAAAAGCCGCACTGTAGAATATACTTTTCTTCCGAACTCAAATCATTAGAATATTATTCCATTCATCAAGATGTCAATACAGGCGAAACAGATATAACTCTGAATGAAAATACTCATCACACCAATACTCAAAAAGCACCCTGCAATGAACGGTCTTGTCCGTACTTGCATCGCAAACAAACCCTGTGACGTAAAATGATTAATGGGAAGGAACGGCGTGGTAATATTTTAATATCATGAACGACTCGTGCCAAGAAGGCTGTTCTTTCCATTGAAATGAGTTATGACTTGCATACTACTGGTCTACTAGCTGAGATAAGAATGGAAATTGTTTGTTGACGTGTTGGTTTATGGGTTCACGTCATTCGCAGGAATTGTGAGCACAAATCTTCATATTTCCCTTCACGCCCATTGCTTTTTTTTTCATTCAGTTACAGTTATCACAAACGAGAAGTACATTGACGAGCTCTGTGTTGTTCATTTTCGGGATGAATGTTTTGATAATGCTATAAATGGTAGGCGAAAATTTGCCTCTCATAATAATATAATGTCGATAGAGTATTTAGAATAATCAGGACTAGTGATGACCGTTGATGACTGTAGATTGTAGATTGTAGGGGGGTCGTACAGGCTGTGAAACCTCACAAGCACTTTGACTTATAAGTTCTTTTGTGCGTGACCCTTGATCTCTTTGCGGCCCAGTATTCTGAGACTTCTTGTGAAGTTTATCTGTTTCCTGGGAGCTAGGTCTTTCTAGTCTTTCTTGTCCTCTGTAGATATAGCTCATTCTCTCAGTACTGATTCATGTATCATGGGTATACGGAGATTTTTGGCTAGACGAGGAGCAGTACAAGTGACATGGTCTGATAATGGAACAAACTTTCATGGCGCAAACCGAGAACTTTTGGAGGCACTTGATGAACTACAAGTCAACACAGTTATGGAAAACATGACCAACAGAGGCATCAAATGGAAATTCATTCCACCTCTTGCTCCATTCATGGGTGGTAGCTGGGAGCGTCTGATAGGGTGCTTCAACGAGCTTTGGCCAGGATTATGAAGGAAAGGCATCAGACGGAGGAAGTACTCCAAATTCTCTTTGCAGAAGCTGAGTATATAATTAACAGTAGACCTCTTACCCAAGTATCCGATGATCCTGCTAATCTAGTGAGCATATGTCCCAATGACATTTTAATAAGCAGATCAACTACTATCACCACACCAGAGCAATTGAGAAAAGGATTTGATTTTGAGAAAACAATGGCGAACATCGCAGTATTTGGTAGACATATTCTGGAAACGTTTTCTTTGCGAGTATATACCTACACTAGTTATCATCAACGATACTCACCTACCAAGAGGCAATTGGCCATTAGGGACCGTTGCTAAAGTTTACCAAGGCTCATATGGTATTGTACGAGTAGCCGATGTTAGAGTATCTAATGGAATTCTCAAGAGACCAGTTAGAAAACTCCATCGCCTGAATGTCAACTGTGCTAACAAAGAAGTTAGCACCGCGGGGGAGAATGTTGAAGATATCTGAACCTACTGTATACATATATAGAAATCAAGTGTCAGTTGAGTTTGAGAAAAAAAATGTTATTGTCAAGTATTATCGTCAGTATTTATAAAATATAGAAGTTTTCCAAAAAAGGGCTTTATTCATCATAAGATTCATTACAGGCACACTAGTCTTTTGGCTTGCCTTTGTCCTGGCACATTATTCCAGTGAGATTTCATTTCACTTCTTTTAAGTGGGCTTTGGAAAGTCCACAAAAGGGTCCTGGGTCTGAAAATTGTGTGTTTGCCACTTCTTTGGCAAGGCAATCTGCTTCTTCGTTGCCTTTAATTTCTCTGTGACCTGGCACCCACATCAGGGTGACCTGATTTTTGCTGCCAGTTGTCTCAGGAATGGTTTACAGTCCCAAGTCTGCTTAGACTCACAGGTGTATGACCCCAGAGCTTTTAGTGCTGCTTGGCTATCTGAAAGTATATAGATTTCTGCCCTTCGAGTGCCTCTTTCAAGGCATTCCCGGGCACATAATTCTATAGCTAGTACTTCTGTTTGGAAGATGGTTGGGGTGTTACCAAGGGGTTTTGAGAGCCTGAAATTTGGTCCTGTAATGCCCACTCCAATCCTTTAGTCCATCTTAGTTCCATCTGTGTACCACACTGATGCATCCCTTCCCAGTTGAGGTCCGTTCTCTGTGCAAGTGGGCTTTGGGAAGTCCACAAAAGGGTCCTGGGTCGGAAAATTGTTTGTTTGCCCTTTCTTTGGCAAGGCAATCTGCTTCTTCGTTGCCTTTAATTTCTCTGTGACCTGGCACCCACATCAGGGTGACCTGATTGTTTGCTGCCAGTTGTCTCAGGAATGGTTTACAGTCCCAAGTCTGCTTAGACTCACAGGTGTATGACCCCAGAGCTTTTAGTGCTGCTTGGCTATCTGAAAGTATATAGATTTCTGCCCTTCGAGTGCGTCTTTCAAGGCATTCCCGGGCACATAATTCTATAGCATGTACTTCTGTTTGGAAGATGGTTGGGGTGTTACCAAGGGGTTTTGAGAGCCTGAAATTTGGTCCTGTAACGCCCACTCCAATCCTTTCGTCCATTTTAGATCCATCTGTGTACCACACTGATGCATCCCTTCCCAGTTGAGGTCCGTTCTCTGTGCAAATTTGTTGGCTGTTTATGACCACTTGAAACTGCATATCGAAGTCGTACCTAACTGGCATAAAATATGTCGGTTTAGAGATGGCTTCACGGAAACATGTTCCAAAATCTTCAAGTGTCCGATCAGATTTCCTGCTTTTAAGTTTTTTATCTGGCTCAGTCTGAAGGCACTGTTTACTGCTTCTTTTAGTGAGGTCCTATATAAAGTAACGGATAAAGTCTCTTTCTAAGTTATTAGTCATTTTCAAGAAAAACCCTGAGACAAGTCGATTCATGTTTTTGAACATACACTCAGAGACATAAAAAATATTGTTTCATTTCCACCCCCGTCAAAGTTACAGCTACACCCCCATTTTTTTTAAATCGAATAGGGGGTCAAGTGATACCTCATTTTGAAAGGTATTCAATTGTCTATAAAATCATGTCTATTTTTTTTTAATTTTGTTTGTATCATAAAAAAATAATTTTCATATTGTTAAAAAGTATCACGTATACCATTACATTCCCTGTAAATGATACAATGCACCTCAATATTTTTTTCGTGCAATTCTCAACTCTATTGTCACGTATGACAAACATGCAATGAACCAAATAATGATTTTTTTAACCATTTTTTTTGGTTGATTTACCAACTGCTCTTTGTCATACGTGATAGTAGAGTTAAAAATTGCATGTATAAAATTGAGGTGCATTGAATACATATACAGGGAATTTAATAGTGTACGTGACACTTTTTTAACAAATTAAAAATTCTTTTTTTATGAGACATGAACGAAATGAAAAAAATAGACATGGCTCTATAGACCAATGAATATTCTTTTTCACTTGACAACCTATGCCGCTAAAAAAACTGTGGAGTGGCTGTTACTTCGATAGGGGTGGAAGAGGTGCACTTGTGTCAGAGTGCCTTTTGGAAAACATATGTATACAAGGGTTCTCTTGAAAATGTCCAATAACGTAAAAAATTAATTTCTGAATGGCTCCAAAATACTGGATTGACATACAGAGAGAGCAGCATTGCTGGTTGGTAAAAGGGTGGGTTTGTCTTTATCTGCATGCTTATGAGATAATTCAATTTCAAACTATACCCTCAGATATCGTTTATGACTTCCTAGTTCCTAACAATTTTCGAATGACAATTTTTTTTTTCGAGAAGATGACGACTTCGGATTTTTTCTCGTTCACCCTCATCCTAAGAAAGATTTTTATGGAAACCAATTTCAACTTTCTGTTTCACATTTTTTGTTCCCGAATTCAAAACGAGCCTCCGACTGCGACACTCTCATTCATCTCGTCCAGCAGGCATTTGTGTATACTGTTTCACCAGTGTAAAAGTAGCATTTGCGTGTGAATGCCGTCCCCCGGGAGGCGGCAGGATATCCGCGGTCGTCTCCCCGAGGTGTTGATGATGAACGGGGCCTCATCACTCACTTCGAATTGGTATTAATGCAGCGGCCGGGCCGTGGACAGGCCCGGTCAGCCTGCTCGGCCCAGAATTGATATTAATGGTCTTGCTAGACGATGACTGGACCTAAGGAGATCACGATGAATGGCCGGACTGAGTTGTCCGGTGTACGCGTTATCGCTATTTTATTCATACGTTGGACTTCTTTTCTGGCGGGTTATAGTACAGGAAAACTACGATTTTCTTGGGTAAGTCTATAATTATAATTAGAAACGACTTTCATTAATCACTCTGATAGATGAACATTGGAATCTCATGGAAAACTTGTCTAGTATATCTAGACGACATAATAATTGTAGTTGACAGATCGTTCGAGGAACACCATCATAACTTGAAACTTGAAGCTGTCCTTGGAAGGATAATAGAACTACATTGGATACTTGACCAAGCCCCTGAGTTAATCGGAGCGCACTACTGTGTGACCAGGCGGAAGCTGTTAGCTATTGTCAAAATTTCTACAAATACGTGTACGAGAGAAGATTCCGCAAGGGTTAAGTAGCACTATGAATTGAGTCCATAAGACCATACCCAGACGACTGCTCACACATGACATGAAATTACATGCTATTCACCAGCCGTTATATCCTACAGGGGCTGCGTATGGACATCTGGCAGTTACAAAGATCTTAGAGAAAGTCAGGCAACAGTTTTATTCGGCCAATCACCCAGCTGACCTCATTGATTGATGCAGAAAGTGTGGTGTATACGCTGTCAATAATAGATCTCGAACACGACCGAAGGCACCGATGCTACAGTCTAACGCAGAAAGTTTGAGTCCTAACTGTTTCAGGAAACGTGTCAACTGGTGGAAAGCCAAAGGACAAAAACCACAACTCTACATCCCTAGTCTGAGGGAATCGGTGGCGTAGGCAAGAGGCCCAAGGAGGCCGCATCTCCGCCCGTCCGACCCGAAATATCTGAATGTTCAGATGATTTAGCAATTCAAAGACTTTCTATATTAGTCCATCACAAAAAATAACTCCGGCTACCAACTGGATGGAATGGTGGTAGAGCGGATTAATAGGACGATCAACTGCCATTTGTCCCAGAGAGTCTCTGACCACCAAAGAGACTGGGACGAGTACTTCCATTCGTTCAGCGGTGCATGAGTCAGCCAGCCAAACCCCTTCTAGTATCATAATGGGCCGCCAGCTGCGACTTTCCTGTGATCTAAAGTTCCAGAAGCTACCAGAACAGGACTCTGCGGGGGGAAAAGACCACGGCAGAGAATGGACGACATCCATGAACAGGTCCGTTCGAATATCCGGAGTACCAGCGACAGAATAAAGGAGACATTTAATATCGAGGCCTATGCGGGAGGGTTTGAGGCTGGCGACCTGGTTTGGGTGTACAACTCATATCGTCGCCGTGGGCTATTACCAAAGTTACGTAACTCGTGAATGTTCGTAAAAGGTCGTGAAGAGGTTGAAAGACCCCTATGATCGTCAATTCGGAAATCACGATCAAGATACCAAGATCGCAGCACCCTCAGATCATCGGGGGATGAAGTAACGTACCGGAAGTTCATGACTAGTAGAAGCCGCGACACGTAGAAAAGATCGCTGATAAGTCAAAATCATCACTGATGATGTGCAGGATCATTGCAGGAAAAACATGGGGCTGTAACCCATCAGTACTGCGATGGATATACACCATGATAGTGAGACCTATAATCACCTACGGAGCAGTAGTGTGGCACGGCAGAACCGAGCTCACGACAACAAAGAAAATATTGGAGAAAGTGCAAAGACCAGCATGTCTTTGTATAACAGGAGCAATGAGCTTGACTTCAATAGAGGTCATTCTGGACCTCAGTTCTCTCCATAACATGTTCAGGAGAACTGCTTGGGAAGCGAACCTCAGGTTGGCTAAAGTCGGACTCGAAGGAACAGCACACGGTGTACCTCCACCGACTGTGCACACCTTGCCGATCTCCCAACTGACGAAATTATCAGGAAATTTAGTTTCGAGGAATTTTTTCGAACGGAACTAAACTTCAAGCGAGAATGGAACATAGAATCCATTCGAGCACTGGGAAATAATACCTTAACATAGTACATGGACGGGTCCAAAACTCCCGAGGGAACTGGAGCAGGAGTATTTGGGCCTCGCACCAAATACTCGGAACCCATGGGCCAGTTCCCCAGCATTTTCAAGCGGAAATTCACGCCATAGAAAGGTGCATTCAGTTCAACCTCACCAGGAACTACCGGAACAAAGAAGTAATGATTATAGGCAAACAGTCATCAAAGCGTTGAGCTCTTCTAACAAGATGGTTTGGGAATGACTAGACAAACTCAAAGATTTCGGCAGGAACAAGATGGTGACCCTCCTCTGGGTGCCGGGGCACATCCGAGTGGAGGGAAATAAACAAGAAGACACCCTGGCACGAAAAGTCGCATCAACGCCATTGATCGCGCCAGAACCATTCTGGGGACTTGGTAAATCTTACTTCTGAGAAGAACTCAATAAAGCTGAAGAAGCAATGAGAGCAACATACTGGCTAAGACTTCTAGGGCTGAGGCAGGTCAAAGATCGAAGATACTGATTAACTAATTTCTAACGGGGCATTGCAGACTGAAAGAACATCTAAGGAAGCTAGGCTTAGAGGAGGACAGCACCTGCAGATTCTGTGGGGAACATCCAGAAACAACCCACCATATATTGATGGAGTGTTACGCTGTACATTATAAAAGATTGAATATACTGGGATTATATCAGCTGAAATAGGAGGAGGAGTAGGAGAAATAGCACTTGAAGGAATTGAGGCTTGAAGGGTTGCTGTAAACAAGAACACCTTGTGATAGCAGAAGAAGATGGGGCACAATGGATCTAATCAGGTCGCAGCGCATCAAACACCATTCATTCTTACCCATATACAATACAAATAAATCCCAAAACAGTCCCGTGCAATCAACGGGCTGGATTTGGTAGACATAAGAAGTATATTGGAGATGATATTTAGATCCAGCAGTGTCGAAGTTTCGGGGTGATATAATCTTCCATGACCAAACTGAAAGACCGTGGAGTATGGGGAATTATGTTACCAATACACTCCAGGAATGATATTTCGGGACGGATCATACACATGGTCGATTGATGGATACGCAATCCTCTTCGACTATAGGGTTTCTCCAAGGGTGGTACGCGAACCCCTAGGGGTTCGCCATTTGACGTCAGGGGGTTCGCGACAAGATTTACGTAATGGTGGCTTGATGACTTGCAGGCACGTCCGGCAAACATGGTGGCGCGCGTGTGACTGAATTCGTCGGCTCGTCGCGAGGGTTGCCATCTCTTCGGGAGCTAACTATGATTTCTCTACGGCTTTTGCCATACGTGTTCGTTAAATGAGTAAAATTGGTGTTTACAAGTGTTTTGTAAGTTGCAGAATTGGCAGAACTGGTAATTTAAGTCAGCTGGTCGTTTTCTAATTTTCCTGTCAGCGTCATGGTTTGAGTTTATGTCGATGGCATCATGTGATGACTGTGATGTGCATTTTCCAATTTTGAAGCTGGCTTTTTATACCAGATGTGTATTTTTTGATCTTGAATTGAATATTTTCACTTTTTGCCAAAATTATCGTACAATCGGCCTTATCATACGCAGCCATATCGTACATAGTACAGAAGGCCAAATTATCATACAAAACGATAATTACCGTACGGATTGGCAACCCGTATTTAATCAGTAAGTTAAGATTGAGGGGTTCGCTGTCACCTGGAAACTTTAGCAGGAGTTCGTGGAGCCGAAAGTTTGAGAAACCCTAGACTAAAGTCTATCATCATATCAATATTACATATTCTCCAATGAACTCATTATTATTGATCATCATTCGAAGTCGTCATCGTATTCTCTCGTAATTGACCCCTCTCATGTCTAGATCACTAAAATCCCCGTGCCATGACGGCTATTTTATTCATATGAAGACTCCTTTTATGCCGGATTTAGTTATAAATGGCTAGTAAATTGATTTCGTGCGGCCTGCTCTGACGTTTATTGACTGTGATTAATATTTTCTCGGTCTGGACGTGTTGAGGTGGTGTCCAGGTGATTATGTTTGATTATGCCGAGATACGGAGATGCTGTATTGCTGCGGCCGAGCGTTATTTCATTTTTCGAAGCTTTGTTTGAATGTCAGCATCAACGTAATCTTATTAAGTCGATTATTGTTGTATTGACGGACCGCGGGTATGAGATGGATATTTATGGACCGTTGGCAGGGTAATAAATGTTTGGACAACTCCATACAAATCTCTTTATTGTGTCTTCATCGTAGTGGTCGGAGTTTATTTAACAAATGATGACTGCGTAGGAGTTGAGAACGTCAAGATTTATGTTATTAGCATCACTTGTGCTATGTTCATTCATTTCGACAATCGATTTGAGAAACACATTGAGACAATGATAATTATTAATCCAGTACGATTGGGTTTTGAGGCGAGGATCGATTGTAGCACCACCAAACTTGGTATGCAAGTAGTTGGAACCATGATAAACACGAAAAAAAAATTACCAAACTTTCAGGGGTGGAACATATTTTTTTTTCGATTAAAAATAAATAAATGGATTTTTGCTGTAATCTTTGAAGATATACGATTTATCAAAAAACAACTCAACAGGGTGAAAAACTGTTCAATTCTCCACAAAAATGATTCTAACTAATTTCTCATGAAATGCGCTCGTTCTCTCAGAAAACGTGATTGAACGCCGACATCAAATTTCAGATTCACACTTACCCGCCGCTGAAAGTTCTGGAGCCGAATATTTGATTTAAACATGATCGAAGAAAGAAAAGAAAAAGTTCATATCGTTTTTGAAGACTCCTACCTTCTCGTGCAAATATAATATGCGAGTTTTTTTGATTTTAGTTCGAAATTATTATGAATAGAAAATTCATAAAATCTTTTGTGGAATCATTTGTTAGATATTACAAATAAGCCCCTTTTTTCATTTTTCAATTTTCATGGAGAATGTTCCCCTTTTCAATATGCGAGTATTTGAGTACCTAAAATATGTTTTGTCACACTTTACGGAGATGTTTGCGGATGATTGGAAAATCATGAATAATTCAGTAAATATGGAATTATTATACTGAAGTAGCAACCCATATAATTTATTCCCTTATTCCTAAGGCAGATATCTTTCGGTATATATTGATATGAATTATTTCAAAGGAACAATATTGTTTTTTTTTCATTCGATAAAAACCTAGTTTTCTACTCTGTTCCTAAGTTCTGGTTCACAAGAAAATGTTTGATCATGAGAGCCGAGAAAAAGATGGTAAGAATTAATGTTCTTCTCGAATAGTCAGTTCCAAAGCATTGCCACTCGTCGGAATAAAAATCCCGGAAAAATGGATACCTGGCATGTCTCCAAAGTGACAGCATATGGATATGGGGACTAAGCACGACGGGTCAGTTTCGATGGGACCGCTAACATTGGAACGACTGATAATGTTTCGGAATAAAATATCTATGTAACAGAGACAGATCATCAACATTTCTGCAGTCTGGACCTCACGTGGTTTTCCTATGTGAGTGTACTGCTGATGGTTATACCGAGCATTGAAATGGAAAATTTCATTAGAATGGATACTCCTGATATATTTACGCTTTTCACTGTTAGAACGTCTTCTCTAGAAAAAAGACATGCTTGGGTTTTATTCTCATTGAATTCAAACAAGAGTTAGAAACGCTATTCTAGCTGATATCGGAGCTATGGAAAAGAAAGCGGTATGGATGGTACCATCATCCGCAAAGCTGTGCAGTATTGATTTGAAGAAGAAACAGTGTTTGTCCTAAAATGTATCCCTGCGGAATACCAGCATTTATTGGTTAAGTATCGGATGATACTCCATCGACCACAACGTGAAGAGATCGGTCTAAGAGAAAGCTACATAGTAAGGAATACAACTGGGGATGCAAGCCATGGAAGTTTGGCAAGGATCCAATGGAACTGCCAGAATTTCACCATATATTTTGATAGATTGCTGGAGAATATGTGAGACATAAGCAAGCAGGTCAGAACATGATTCTGAGAATCTTAATGTTGAAAATGTCTTGAAGAACAGACACTTCCCCATGCATTGGAAATTTTTGGATAGTCTTCTCTGGAGAAGAGACTTTCTTGAATTTTCAGTTGGTCTGATTTATTTTGGCTGCAGAAGTGTTTTGAGATATATATCCCAAGTGATTTTTTTGAAAACTCTCTGGATTATAGTTTCTCCACACTGTTCTCTAGTCATCGACCACGAAATACGATGAGCACTAAAGTAAAACTTTAATCACCGAAGAAACGACCATCTTAACAGTTCAGTAAATAATCGACGACGTCTCGGTTTACATCTCCATGTCCCCATTCAGCTTTTTCCGACGCTGAATATAAAACCGATAGTGTCGATAAATCTTCCAGCAACAGACCCTACCCGACAAAATATAATATTCAATTCAATATTACCGTACAATATAACATTATTGCTGTGTTCTCGAAGACACAATAGTCCGTGGAACAAGAACACAAATCAAATAAATGACCGTTGGTGCACTGTGAGGAATTTCGAAGCACGATCAATGAGATATTATTTATCGTATTGGAATGTTCGACCGAGAAAATAAACAAATGACTTGTGGGTATCCGCGGGAGGCGGTGCTAAACAAACTTCATGGGGTGAAGAGTGAGGTGAAATCCACCATGAATATTAGTCCGTGGGAAAGGGCTTAGTGAATTTTTTGCAAAAAAAGTTCTGAGAAGTTCTGAGGTTGAATATTCCGTCAACTGCGGATATGATAGATAATATATTAAACAGAATATATTTTCCTCTGAAGTTTCAAAATTGTATAGAAACTTATAGGTACAATATTTTACCTATATTTTGTGAATCTTATATTGAGATTGTAGTGAACATGGTCATTACGATAATCTACTATAATTTGTTACGAGAAGAGTTTTCAATGAAACCAGACACCAGTTTATTTCTATTTTGCAAGAAACTCGAAATCAATGTGAAATCATGGTACAAATAAATGATTGGGAGAAGAAAAAAATTATAGTTTAAAAAAACTAAAGAACACGTTTTACTTCCAACATGGACTTAAAATTAAAAAATAATTGACAATATAAAAAAAGCGTGGGTGGTAACGATCTATATTCTTATATTTTGTTATTTTAACTCAACAAAACTGAGCGTTCAGAAGCTTAAGAGAACTTTGTCAGCACCCCACGATTTTTTTTATGATAAATAAATCTAAATCTCCGACCCCGAAAACCTCTACTTACAAATTTTTAATCGAATCGGACCATAATGACAAATCTTGTCCGCCGTATTGGAGCCGCCATCTACAATTTATGGATTTTTAGGAAAACTTCGAAATCTGCGACCTAAAAAAATCCCACATACCAAATTTGAATCGAATCTGACCTTAATCACAAATCTCGTCCGCCATCTTGGAGCCGTCATCTTGAATTTATGAAGTTTGCCAAAAAATTCATAATCTCCAACTCGGAAAACCGTCACATACCAATTTTAATAGAATAGGACCATTATCACAAATCTCGTCCGCCATCTTGGAGCCGCCATTTTGTTTTTCTCTATAACAAAATGTCATATTGCATTGTCACTGAAACTATGAACACCTGCCAAATTTCAAATTGATTCGGACATCTGGAAGTGGGTGAAAATCGCGTTCAAAGATTCCGTTACATAAAAAGATAGATAGATACATTACAGGTGAAGCTAATAGAAGCGTGTTGAAAAATAGTAATAAGTTTAAAATTCAATGAAACCATTCATCAGATCACAAATTAACTATCGAACACACAGTATACAAAACTAGGAAAACTGTATGATTTTGAAGTTTGACTGGAGAAGGAAAACCAAATTGAAAATACTCAATAAGTACAATATCCATTCTAAAAAATTTTAATGAAATAGTATTTAGCCAATATCAACTACAACTTTCTATTTTGTAAACGAAAACAATCAATCCATTTTTCAGAAGAATACAACTGCACAACATCACTCTCAAGAATTCAAGATAGAGACTTCCATTCTCAAAACTACAGACACAGTGTTTTAAAGATCATGTGAACTTTTTACGAGTTCTTGATTCATTTTTAAAAACAAAAACTTGTCATCGATCATATAAGAAAATTTTTGTTATGAACCGGCTTTACAGAACGCCATATGTGCAGACCACAAATTTCTAAATAATTGAAAAATCCGAAATTTTTATATGAATACTTTTGCATAATAACCTTGAAACAAAGGAGAAAACCGTTAAAAACCGATTTTTTGTTTTAAATTTTCATCTGCTACAATAAAATATATTTTCAAAACTTGATCAGAAAGTTTATTTCGTGCTTTGGATAAGCTGTAATTTTATCAAAATTTTTTTATTTTTTTTTTAAATTCTTAGGTATAGAATCACAAATAAATATTTTTCATTGAAAATATTACAGTTTATTTGAAACAAAAAATATTTTTCACCAAGTTTCATATTTTTTTTCCGGAGATACAAATTGAAAACAAAAAAAAACGGTTTCAGCGTTTTTTTCACATTTTTCGATTAACTACAACTTTTGCATCAACCGATAGGATGCATATTCCAGCCACATATCATGAAAAAAAAAGTCCACACTACTTTACTGTGGTAATTGTTTCAAGAAACTAATAATTACCTGTACAACTTAAATACTACTATTTACAACCTTTTTTCGCCATTTTTCACTTTTTCACATTTTCTCAAATTTTCATCTTGTAATTTTAAACATTCCATTCAATCTCTCAGTACTTCATGTTCTTATCATGGAGTGCCCTATCAATCTCACTCTTGTATACTGAATGCTATTTCATTATGAGATTTTAAAAATTTTAATTTCTTTTAAAATTTTCAATTAATTCAAATTCAACTTCTACCCTGTTCATTAGGTTCTTTTCATGATAGATTTTTAATTTAAAATTGTTTTACAGCAAGAGTTGACTGGTTACTGATGATGGTTTTATGAAGAACGTTGAAAGTCATCGTAGAACTGAAACTGGCTTCGAAAACTGATATTTGTGACTATTTGGATGGATCTTTTTGTACACAGAAAAAACGTTCGTCTTGTAGCAAAGAAATACATTATCTTAATAAAAAATTATCTTCTGAGAAAGACATAATCTCCAACAAAAGAAATAATGGGTCGTATGCATAAACCTGTAGCAAATGCTTTTACTCGGATTCCTTGAAAGAAACCTATTCATTTTGTTAATCAATGAGAGAGACAAACATATAGTATAAGCATGTGCTAGCTTTAATGCATACGACCCAATATCTTAGGTAACGAATATTCATGGGTTTGGGTGAAATCCTTCATTACCTTGATTATAAATTATTTCATAGCAAAGACCGCGCCTTTCATATAAAGTTCTGATTTTTCAAGAAGAGATCTATCTTTGCCCAAAAATCATCAAGTCTTCGTTTAACAGTTTTCCCCTACCATCTACTGCCATGTAGCACACGCGTCTACAAGAGTCTATTGTCCAGTCAGTTCAGTTCAGGGTGGTAGATACTTTCGAGATTAATGTGCAAATGTGCAGTTTTGACCAAGACCGTTGAATGCGATTTTTTGTTGCTGCAAAGTGAATATGTTGAAGAAATTGAAGATCTCGATCAATTTAATATCGGGCATCTTTAATACATGACTTTCATTTGGCAATATTACCATAAATATATACATCCCATTTCCATAAAATGAAATCCAGTAAGGCGTGAAGCCAATCTACATGACATTTACAACGTGTTCTTAAGTACCTACTTTTCTTTGTCTAATTTTCTTCTGTGTCGAAAATGGCCGCCTTTGACTTCGAACTGACCAGTGAACATAGTTAAAAGAAAACATCGTATTTTGCGCAAATAATATGTATTCAACATAAACCTGTAATGGTTTTCACTGAAAAGCGGGTGATCTTATATAAAGGATGTATGATTTTCCTACAAGGCAACTGTTCTTATCAAAAAGAGTTTGATGGTTTTCAAAAAAAATCATGTGATCCAATTGATATTCCTACTAAAGTAATTGTTTTTATCGTAGGAAGTTTGTGAAAATAAGACTTTGAATTGAAGAAATTATTTTGAGGAAAATAATTAACAACAATGAAGCAAAAGTGAATGTGTTTAAAAACATGTTTTCCTGAAATACTCAGTAAAGTACTCAATCAACAGTCATAATTGCAGATTTTTTTTCCAGGGTGTTCCAGTTAAAATTCTAATGTTCCAATGTTGCCATGGGTTTGGAGTAGGATTTGCAACGCTGCAGTTGTGATATATTCTTAAACACGGACTATTACCTGTTAAGGCTCTAACCAAATTTGAAAAATATATCTTAGTTAGTTTTCTAGAACTCTGTTAATGTACCGTGAATCACCATGTTTCTAAAAAAATCCGTTGAATATTCTTAGCGATTTAACATATATTTAGTGTCAAAATTCATTATTCACATCGTTGTTAGTATTTTCTATAAATACCCAATATAACGTTAATAGGTAAAGGTGAATAACACGCTTATATTACTTTTTTTTTCATTCATTATAGTTTTTGTATTGTTATAATAGTTCAGCTCAGTCGGCTCTAGTTTGTTGTCAAAGTTTGTATCAATAACAGTAATTTTATTATTTTACATCTGGCTTATGTTTGTAACATTTGAGTTTATTATTATATTTTTTGTAGTTGAGAAAAGCTTGTACCAATTATAGTATTACACGTTTTTTTTTTGAAAAATTTCAGTTCGTATTGTATGTAATGAATTAATTGTTTATTTTACCTTGAAATAATTTTTTTCATTTCCTTATGAGAATTTCTTTAAAATATTTTAAAATAATAATGTTCTTTGTCTTTGGAAAATATAGAAAACTGCTTAATATTTTTTTTCAGGATTGATTTTCTTTGTACAGGGTTTCCCAAATTCAATACTTACCATTGGGATCTCGGAAACTATGAAAGATACAGCAAAGGTTAAATAATTGTGACAAAGTTGTAGAATTTGAAGTTAAAGTTGATCACTTTAAGCTCCATATTATGCAAATTTGGCAAAATTCATTATTTTCTGTATGTTTTATAGTTTCTGAAATCCCAATGGTGAGCATCGAATTTGGAACACCCCGTACCCAAAGCATTATTTCCTTTATATGAGAGAATATATGTTTTTGGATCAAGAACATGAATATCTTTCAAGAAGGAAATATACATTTGCAATACGTTCTTTAAAACAAGATAATTGTGAATTTGAATTAAACATGCTTAGTAAATATTTCAATTATATTATCTTGCAATAAAGAATTATTTATTTCATCTAAGATATTACCATCTCTTCTAGTTGAAGATATTACCGACACTATTTAAGACAACATTTTCATTTGGACATATACAAGATCATGGCAAGCTTGATTTAATTTCGTTTGACCTTATTTTAAGAGAACTCTTTTATCTGTGTAGCCTTTGGTTGAGATGGTAAAGGTAGAACACTGCAAAGTTCAGGTAAGTTATCTGGTTTTTCTGGTTTAATAATACTAATGATATTTCCATAAACTTCTATTACAACAATCTTTCACAACTAATTATGATATTTTTCAAAAATTATTCTTAAATAGCGCTTTTCACAACAATATATATCTTTTTTTTTTTTCATTCAATTTCGGATTCACCAAAACCTTGATTATCATTATAATCATTTTGATATATCAAACGGCATGTCTCTGCGGAAAATTCCGGTGATATTAAAAACGTCTTTCTTTTCCGCCCTCATCAATTCCTACCCTCTTTCGTCGATTCCGTCTGCCACTCGCATTCCATCATTATACCCCACGGACTATTTCGAATATCGGGCGCCAGATTGAAATACACGCGCACGTCTGATCCGAAATTCGACTGTGAATCAAATCCTCAGGGGTCGTGTTCCACCTGAAAACTTAACGATACTGTTATAGTTTTATTTATTAAGGTAACAACAGATTCTGAATATTACATATTTCCATAATCAATCAAGAGGATACGAGGATGATTGGTACTAGTGGAACAACACTCTTGGGTGTAGTTTTCTATACGATGGAACTGCGGGTTTATTGTTATGTTATCGTTATAGCACAAAACAGAACACCAAGTTATTGAGAGAAACTTTTGGCAATGGATCTCACATGGTTTTCCCATTATGGGTTTCTGCTGATGGTGATACCGAGCATTGAAATGGAAGATTTCATTGGTATGGCTACCCCTGACGAAGTTACGCTGATGGAAAAGCTTTTTTCTTATTCTCTTATATAAAAAAATTTAATTAGTTAGAATTTGATTGTTATGTAAGATTTTGACAAGTAACAAAGGAATTGTTTGCCTCTCATTCCGTCCAGATCTTACACTACTTGAGTATATCTATCGAGAGAGTTGAAATAATAGTAGTACTTCTGACACGAAAGAACAACAGGCTTCCTAACGATACTGAACATGACAAATGGTTCCATTTAGGAAAATTCCAGTTGAAAGTGACAATTGCCAGTTCAAATTGACAATTGCCAGTTCAAAGTGACAATTGTCAGTTCAAAGTGGCGATTGCCAGTTCGAGGTGACAATTGCCAGTTCAAAGTGGCAATTGCCAATTGAAAGTGGCAATTGTTAGTTCAAAGTGGCAATTGCCAGTTCAAAGTGGCAATTGCCAGTTCAAAGGGACAATTGCCAGTTCAAAGTGACAATTGCCAGTTCAAAGTGGCAATTGCCAATTGAAAGTGGCAATTGTCAGTTCAAAGTGACAATTCCCAGTTCAAATTGACAATTGCCAGTTCAAAGTGGCAATTGCCAATTGAAAGTGGCAATTGTCAGTTCAAAGTGACAATTGCCAGTTCAAATTGACAATTGCCACTTTGAACTGGCAATTGTCAATTTGAACTGGGAATTGTCACTTTGAACTGACAATTGCCAGTTCAAAGTGGCAATTGCCAATTGAAAGTGGCAATTGTCAGTTCAAAGTGACAATTGCCAGTTCAAATTGACAATTGCCAGTTCAAAGTGACAATTGTCAGTTCAAAGTGGCGATTGCCAGTTCGAGGTGACAATTGCCAGTTCAAAGTGGCAATTGCCAATTGAAAGTGGCAATTGTCAGTTCAAAGTGACAATTGTCAGTTCAAAGTGGCAATTCCAAATGTTCCGAAAAATATTTTGTTGTTGGCCCTTCTACGCCTTCGTAACTTAACGACGAAAACAATTCAACTCACTTATGACACTACTAATTGATTAACTTTTTTATAAAAATAATATCCTGATCCATTTCAAACACCCAGTAAAACGAAGCCAAGAACTTGCCACTAATATACCGAAGACAGTGACATCTCCTAGAAAATGTATCACAAGACGAGGAGTTTCAGGAAATGATTAATTGCCAAAGTGTTGACACCTCACAACTCTGAAGCTGATGACTTATTACTGTGAAACTTTCGAGGGAACAAAGGGCCAATGTCGTAGCAACGTCAATTTTCCCAGACACTCCTGTTTCGGATATACTGAGTTGTAGTTTCTGTGACGAATTGAACGCGAGTACAATTCGATGTGGTTTTCGGAAACTGCATGAGTGGAAAAAATTTAACGAATATTGAAAACAGGTCTGTATTCAGAGCATAGGGGTGACTTGGATTTTTCGTATTATAGAAAGTCTGGCTGCTTTCAAATTCTCTTCACGTTTCAATTCATGTAAACATCATACAAATTTATATTTATAATATGCTTTTATAAATCAACAATTTTCAACAAATCATATAATAACATAAGAATATTAATAAAGCATCAATTTTTTTTATACAAATATGTCGATTGTTCTGCTTTTTTATTATTGGAAGCTGCATAAAAATTGTATTTCTTAATGTTTTTCTCTCATTGTTTGAATACATTTTTCATACAAATGCATAGTTTGAAAGACAATACAATTTTTTTTTGGAATCCTATTCATTGATAAAAATAATGATCGAAAAGAAGGGTTTACAAAAAACTATTGTTTAAAAACGCATTTGTCAATTAACAATTTTTTCATGCACGTTATAATATTAAGGAACTGTTTTTCATCAAAAATTATAATTTATATTGCTTTTTCATATTTTGAAGGAAACATTAATTTTTTTCATATGTGTAGATAAAAACAAACTCTTATAAATACATAAAATTTGGTGTTATATTTTATAATTGAACAAAATAAAACAAAAACAACCATTTGTATTTTTTAAGAATTTTTAATATGCTTATTTCTTTTTTGGCCTTAACCGTTACATGGTTGTTTTTGTTTTATTTTTTACCAATGGAAGAAACTAAACAGTGACTGCCTGAAAGTATGTACCATATGGGAAAAAAGTTTATTATTAAGGTATTCGAAACAAGATTCTTGGAAAAAGTTTCTGCATGTCCGATAACCTAAAATCGATTTTGACACATGTCACGTTATCGCTGGTATGGCGGCAAATTGAAAAAAATTACTACGAGTAGGCAAAAATTCGAGTGAAATGGCAAGATATCGAAAAAAGTAATTTGAAAAAGTTGCTTCGAATTCAATTTCACACACATATACAAAGTTTGACAAAATAATGTGAGAAAATTGAAAATAGCATTTTTAAAAATATTTTCCTAGCTTTATAAAATTATCAAATTATTTTCGTATGAATGGCTTGACCATACTGAAATATTTGTATTTCAATGATAATAACAAAACTTTCTCATTTTCTCCACACCAGAGAGCACTAAATTTAAAAAAAATTGAGTTTTGTCAGAACCCTTGCTGTTACATTGGTTCGTATCTAACAGTTACATCAGATTTCCACGATTATTGCGATGATGGAGAAATCCAAAAATATTGTGTTTTACGATCAATTTTTGATGATAATCGTACACGAACGTTTCACTTCGCACATAATCTTAAAAATAGTGCGTCAAATTAAAGAGGCTAGAGTTTTTAACATTGCACGCGAAGTGAAACGCTCTGGCACGATTATCATCGAAACTTGATTATGATCTGGAAAACACCATGTTTCTGGAATGTCATGTCATCACAATGGTCGTGGAATTATAACTGTTAGATACGAACCAATCCAATTTTTTTAATTTAGTGTGGAGAAAATGAGAAAATTTTGTCATTCTCATTGGAATACAAATGTTTCAGTATGGTGAAGCTATTCATAAAAAGATAATTTGTTATTTTCATACAGCTAGAAAAATATTTTAAAAAATAGCTATTTTCAATTTTCTCTCATTATCTTTCCAAACTTTGTGTAAGTGTATAAAATTCAATTCTGAGCAACTTTTTGAAATAACTTTTTTCGATATTTTGCCATTTTACCCCACTTTTTGCCTTTTCATAGTAATTTTTTTCAATTTGCCGCTATACCAGCGATCTCGTGACATGTGTCAAAATAGATTTTTAGGTTATTGGACATGCACAAACTTTTCCCAAGAATTTTTTTCCAATACTCTAATAATAAACTTTTTTCACTGTACAACGCTAAAATTCATTTTTTTCTAACAATTTGTTTATCAAATGAACAAATAAATCTTGAGAATATGAAGAAAGCGGCTCCTTAATTAATTAGTTGACAAATGCGTATTTAGTCAATATTTTTTTCAAAACACCCTTTTTTGACACTTTTGATAATCACTGAGGATGTTGGGGTCCCAGAAGGAGTGGGGGTCTGGGACTCTCAGGGTCCCTTTCTTAGTGGAGGTCCCTTGGCGAAGAACGGGTAGGCCGCATATCGATTAGCAATCGAAAAGTGTCCTTAAATGATGACAATAACGGAGATAGAGGTTTCGTCATCTTACCCTTATTATCTGCATTATTCTTTCTCGACTAATCCGAGTCTCTTAAGGTTTTCCCTCAACCAACAGTACCCTGATAGGATATTCCTTAGTATTAGAGCTTGTTTTTACTCTTGTTCGAAGTAACAATTGACAGTTCAAAGTGACAATTGCCAGTTCAAAGTGACAATTGTCAGTTCAACATGACAATTGCCAGTTCAAAGTGACAATTGTCAATTCAAAGTGGAAATTGCCAGTTCAAAGTGAAAATTGTCAGTTCAAAGTGGAAATTGCCAGTTCAAAGTGGAAATTGCCAGTTCAAAGTGACAATTGTCAGTTCAAAGTGGAAATTGCCAGTTCAAAGTGACAATTGTCATTTCAAAGTGACAATTGTCAGCGCAAAGCGACAATTCCTAGTTCAAAGTGACAATTGTCAATTCAAAGTGGAAATTGCCAGTTCAAAGTGACAATTGTCATTTCAAAGTGACAATTGTCAGCGCAAAGCGACAATTGCTAGTTCAAAGTGGCAATTGTCTCTTTGAAATGGCAATTGTCAGTCCAAAGCGGCAATTGTCACTTTGAGCAATTCCAAATATTTAAAAAAATATTTTGTTGTTGGTCCTTCTACGCCTATGCAATGAATAACAACCTACATATACATATCCGACGCAATTATCATTAACAATTTCCACCTGGACACCAAAATAAATATTGGCGTTGTTCAGGAGATACACCGACCTGAGCTTCCTGCGAGGTGCGAGCAGTCGGGCCCCAGCAGGGGGCCGGCCCTGTGCCAACTCATCACGCCGGGAGCCGCCGACTTATTTGGGATTTTTAATATAGTTGAGAGTGTTAGGTTGCTGATGAATATTTCATGATACGCGCACCAGTATCAAGTACGGATCCTTGCAGTCAAATGAGAATGTCTTCTGGCCATTGGCGGGTGTTTTATTTGAGAAAGGGGTTGTTTGGTGAGGAAATTCAGGATTAAAATATTGACTTCATATATCAAAATCATGGAATAAAAAAGAAAGTTACATGCGAGTGAAAAAAAAATGAAAATTAGGAATTGGCGTAGTATCAGCAAATCAATTTATTATCATGTGAACTCAATGATAAAAGAAATAAAGTACCCAATTGAGAATCAACTCCTCCATTCGAAGAGACAAGAGAAATAAATATACAAAAAACAGGGGCCCGATTCTCAAATGTTTATCACCCTATGTCGTATGCGACAAAATGTCCCCATCTCTTTTCAATGCATAGTCAAGAAAAGTGATGGAAATATTTTGTCGCATACGTCATAGGGTAGTTGACATTTGCGAATAGGGTCCCAGATATCATTTAAAATTTGGTATTTCTTTTCCTAGATATAATGCTAACATAACATTTTATTTCAATTATTTCCTACTTTGCTGGAATGAATCCATAACACTTAATTGAAATTAGAAAGAGTGCATGATCTAAAGGACAAAATGAATGCAAATTGGGTCCCGCTAGATTTAGCTGTGTTTTGATATGTTATAGTTCTCGACACTCTGATCAAAAGTGTCCATTGGCCCAAAGTAATCCTATGGATAGTTTCAAAGATATAGAGGAAGATGTGTGTGATATTGGCCATGAGCTTGAGTCACCGATTCTGAGTCTGATATTTGTACTCACAAGGTGAAGGGTTCAATGGATTCCAATCAATGGATTCCAGTCAATGGATATATGAGAACAAAAAGTATTTTACCCCTTCACCACACAAGTGATTCAATTACTAGATGCGCATTTCTTTCTTTATCTTCATCAGTAGGGATTACTAAACCAGTTTAGTGATCCCTACTGAAGAAGATAACTTTGTTATCCAAATGCTATCGAAAAACATTTCGATAGCATTTCTATGAATTGTATCACTTGTGTGGTGAAGGGGTAAACTACTTTTTGTTAGTTTGGATAGTCGGTTACTAAGTTGATCTATGTGTTGTGTCCAATTTAGAGAGTCATCTGGAACTACCCCTAGTAATTTACAGTGGTTACCTGCCGTGACTTCGTTATTAGTGGAAATTAGTAAATTTTGAGTTTTTTTCTTGTTCAGTTGAAGATTTTTCGCATAAAACCAAGATTCTGCTTCAGATATTAAGGTTTTTACATATCCATGTGAAAGTGAAATATTGGTAGAACTAATAAAGGACGTGTCACCTGCATTGACATTTTGTTATCATATGGAAGCATAGGTCATTGATGTATATGATAAAAAGCAGTGGCCCTAGGACAGATCCTGGGGAAACACCATATTGAATGTTTTCTGTTCAGATTTGGTATTATTGGATAAGTGCACATATTGTTGCCGGCCATAAATAAGATTTGAATAATTTCAAAGGCGTGCCTCTTATGCCATAGAATTCCAGTTTTTCTAATTATATTTTATGATATACACAGTGGAAGGCCTTTGAGAGATCGCACATGGTCAATAATGAATGTTTCTCCACCAAATCTTCGACTATGCTTTCCAGTATCTCAAGTAGTGCTTTAATTGTAGACCTATCACTACGAAATCCAAACTGGGAACGGTGAAAAAGTTTAAAGCTCTCGAAATAGTCCAATAGTCGTACTTTCAATAAAATTGCCAAGAATGGCAAGTGCACCCTGTGTATGGCTTCGAGAACCATGCCCGACCATGAATGAGTCTGATGACACCTTGGCCATGACACTCGGTTACACCGATCACAGTGTCATTCATTGTATCGGCTAAATGTAAATAACACATTACTATAAATGAAGACTCATTTATGGTGGAAAGACATTCAAATTCCATCCAAGATTCATGTTAATTTGTTGATTCATTTATTAAGGTTCAAAGCCTCTGTGGCTATAGCCCTTTTGGGCCTTGCATCAATTATTAGTAAGTGTGCTAATATTGTATGGTAAGAAATCTTGTATTATTAGTTAAACCCCTGTGTATATACAACTTTGCCCCAATGTTGTTTAAATAAAATATTTGTATTTTGTTATTATCTAAAGTTTCTCTGTGCTACCATCTGTAGCAACCTTAGGTGTAGATTATAGTAAATGCCAAAAAGGCCGTTTAGAAGCCTATTTATCTCAATTATCTTAGCAAAAATAACAAGAATTGATATTGGCCGATAGTTATCGACTTCTTCAATATTGCCTTTTTTGTGCAGAGGTATAACTCTTGCAATTTTGAAAGCACTGGGAAATATACCCTGTATGCAGCACTCATTTATCAGTAGTGTAAGTGGTTCTAATAAAGTGTCAAAAGATTCTTTTAGGAAAGTATCATTTAAGCAAAATAACTCAGTGGTTGAGACTGAAGCCTTCCAAACCATCGACTGCTGGTCGGCTAGGTTCGAATCCTTAGCAACTACAGATTTTTATCTGATGGCCCAAAAAAGTGCTAGGAATCGCACGTTAAAAGGTAAGACCTCGTAATCTTTGGCTCGCACAAGTTTCGACTTGAGGGCTGCCGTTCGTAAGGGGACGACAGCTGGTTAACGGAAAAAACAATTTTAACAATTTTTTTTACCCCTAGACATTCATAGACGAACAGACAAGGAACTCTCAATTTCTATTAAAAATTACCCTCAAATAAATCGACCCTACTCGAATGTACCCGTTCTTCCACTAAAATCAGTTATCAACTGCTGTTCACCTTGCGAAATATAGCCACTCTCCGCCACTGTTCCCAAGGAAGCCGAAACGCGACCCACTGGATTTGCAATGAAACTTTTTTATTTTCGTTTTACTCGGCCGTTTATTTCCTTCATTTCGAGTGCTTACGCATAAACGCCTATAAAATTTAACGTATATTTTTGTAAGAGGCCAAACGCGGTGTAATGCGATATTGGTTTGGGGAGCCGCGGTCCCTAAATCCCCCCAAATCCCCCGAGATGACGCATCCAATTGGTCTGCGAGATTGCTCGAACGGTCCAAATCACATCTCGAGCGCGGATTCTGGCTGATGCTAATATTACGTTTACCTCGAGTATTTTTCACTGTTTACATTACGGGGTTTGTTGAAATGTGGATTGCGTTTGAAGAAATCTATCCGAAATAGATGAGGCGATTTTTTCCGATCGTAAGGATTTTTCACGGAATCTTTCGCCAGATTTAAAAAGAAGTTATTTTCAGCGCTTTCTGACACATTGTTATAAGTCTAGTAAGTTATGCTTCTCTGTATTCATTCCAAACAGGATCGTCTGTTGTACTTTATAACGGTTGTATTTCTACAAAAGTTAATTTTTTTCATTTTTACCGTGAAGCATGGCTATGTGAACAAAACACCAACTGAGTATAAGTTTCTGAATATTACTTACAATGTTTTGTTCCCGCTAATACAGTATCGGAAAGTTTTCATCTGGGGTATGGTGGTTTTATGAGAGCGTAAAGAATGGCTTGCTATATGTTGAGAGAGCAATACAATTTCTTCTCTACTCGCTCGAGGAAGGGATATCAACTGAGCTGTTAATTCGTCGGGCGAGGAAACAGGAGAGGCGCGCAGTAGAACATATTAACAAGAATTTTTTTTTTTTAAATACACCTTAATTACCTTATTTTACCAGTTATGTAGGTCGCAGGTTACTCAATGTATTTGAGTCCCATTTTAATCTGAAATGGTGTTTCATTTCAAGAAAGATCTTAATTAATCTTTTCAAGTTTTTTTCAACCAAAGTTTGTTTTAAACCGATATCAGCGGCATCAACATAATCGTAACGAAATTCACAAAATTTCCATTAAAAAAAAATAATTAATACAAATTCTAAAATTGAATTGTATAGTTATATTTAATGAAGTGTTGTACAGCGATTGGATGCCATTTCAAAGCAATTTCAATGACAATTCAATCAAGGAACACGGGAGTTATTTGGAAATAAAACCTTGTACAACGCTTTTTTGAACTTTGAAGTTTAGAAAATGAAATTGTATGAATAAATTAAAAATTTAATATTACACAGCAGATGCACTTTAACCAAGGCAAGGCAAGGCAACATATTCACTTTGAATATTTTACCAATATATGCAAATGATATTGTACCAATATCCCTAAATATTTTGTGGCCAATATTGCTTCCTCAATATTTCACTAATATTATTTGTATAATGTCCAAGTAATATTGTGCCAATATCCCGAAGGAATTATAATTTTATCTCGCCAATATTACGTTTTAATATTTTGCCAATATTTTACCAATATTATTCCAATGTGTGCTACAGCGATATTGTACTAATATCGCCTAATATTTTGAGGCCAATATTGCTTCGAGAATATTAGACAATATTATTTTTTAAATATTGGACCAATATCGCCAAATGTTTTTTCTCGCCGTTATTATTATTTGAATACTTTACTAATATTTTTACAATATTGCACCAATATTGTCCCAATATGGGTCTGCTACTTGGGCTACTTTAGGACTAAAATTAATAATTTGAACGTATCCATAGCCCTCTAGATGAAAAATTGAGTATCGAAATAAAAAAAAATAATTGGTCACAAAAAGTAACAAGTGATACATGGTTGTATTCAGAATGTCATATGGAGACAAAAAAGATGATCAAAATCAAAAGTTTATATCTTTTCCGGTCATACAGATTCTCCAAATTTCATTTCAATATCTGTCAAACAAAAAAAGTTATGAGAGTGAGCCACTTTCCGTGGATACCTGGTATATTATTCGGACGATTGTAAGTGGATTAAAACTCTATTAAAAGCTTTTTATCAAGATTATTATTATACTATCATATTAACATTAGGGAATTCTTGAATCGTAATCGGTTCTCAACATATACGTGCCAAATTTTATTTTTCTTTTTTTCCGACAATTGTATATTAATTTATTTTTCTTTAATATCGGTTATATTTCAGTGTCAAGTGAGGACATACAATTCAAAAATTACAATAATGTCCAAGTTATAAACCAGAGTAACAAAACCAACAATATTTGCGTGGTGTAAGGGTTAAATACATTTTCGAATATCAAAATACATAATCAAATATATTAATAATATTTCACACTATTCTCCATCATTCGTCACAACATTTCGATCAATAAACTTCTCTGGGAAAACTCCAATATCCCCGACGATGTGTCTTTTGTGCCAATCTGGAAAAATACATTGACGCGTTAAATCTGTTCAACTGTTGAAGTCCATTGTACACCGCGACAATATTGTCGACTTTTTGATCCGATTTGTCAGATTGTCCTGTGGGTGGGTCAGGAAGCTCAGATCCTTTTTCTATATCGCTTCCAGCAACCCAGACGAATTCTGCACCCCTTGCGAAACTTTCTACTTCATCCCTCGCTCGTTCCGCCGTTTCTCTGGCCAATATAATCCTCTTCGGTCCGAACGTAATGACGAAAATAACACATGTGTCCTGCCTATAAGGGTGTCTTACTGTCATCGCAACAATTGCCTGAAAAAGGACGAGAAAAAAGAAGCATTTCACCCTCTAATCGCATTAGACCAGATTAGGGTTCTCTTCGCTTGCAACTTGTTAATTATTGAAAGGCAACTTTTGCCATGAGAAATGTTATTTTTAGTGTGAATCTTGTTTATACAAACGGGGTGTATACCTGATATGAGCTTGTTATGATTTGTATTCTACAAAACGAGTTGTGCCTCAAGGAGAGAGACGGACAGAGGTTGAGACAGGGAATGATTTGGAATTATTTGTAAAGGGCTAAATATACGCTTCTATATCTTCATTGTTATTATGTTTGGATGTTTCAAACTCGATACATGTATTTGACGTCATGAATTGAAGGTAGCAAGTTTCAGACCAAATATATGACACTTCCGGTTTGACCGAAAACGCATCCAGTTTTTTTAGTTCAAATGAATTTAAATCACTTTTTGATACAAACGTACTCTTCCACCGATATACATATCACAATCATACTTCCAATTCATGAACTACTGATATATTTGAGATTTTATAAAAAATTACTTTTTGTATTACCCCTGTAATGAAACATTTTCATGAAAGTGTGCTATGGACGATGAAACAATGGCATGTGAGTGACAATAATTCAATGTCAAAGTGTTCACACTATGATTTGTATGCAGATTTTACCATTTTTTTTTCTTTATTTTTCAACACCAATAAACTCATTTCTTTTAAACGGTAACATAGGATTTTTTTGTGTGCGTTAGAAACTACTATCTATATTGAAATACAAAACATGAAAAGGACTACTTATTTTTGTTTCCTATTTATTTTTTTATGAAGATAAGATTCAATACAACGTAGGTATAGGATGGAGATTATCTTCATAAAAATTAATAGGAAACACAAAGACGAAATTCTTTCTATGTTTTGTATTTCAATATAGATAGTAGTTTCTATTCCATACAAAAAATTCCTATGTTAGCATTTAAATGAAATGAGTTTATTGGTGTTGAGAAATAAATAAAAACAAAAACTGGGAAAATATTTAATTCTGCATACCAATCATAGTGTGACAACTTTTACTTATTCTTATACTTATACCTATACTTATACTTATACTTATAATTATACATATACTCATACTCATACTCATACTTTACTTATACTTATACTTATACTTATACTTATACTTATACTTATACTTATACTTATACTTATACTTATACTTATACTTATACTTATACTTATACTTATACTTATACTTATACTTATACTTATACTTATACTTATACTTATACTTATACTTATACTTATACTTATACTTATACTTATACTTATACTTATACTTATACTTATACTTATACTTATACTTATACTTATACTTATACTTATACTTATACTTATACTTATACTTATACTTATACTTATACTTATACTTATACTTATACTAATACTTCCAATTTCCCTGATGAGCCTGGCAAAGCGAAATAGATTTTTGTCGACAAAAATGTATTGGGGATTAAATGCGAAAGAAGCGAACATTGCAATGAAATGAACGGTTTCCGTTAGTGATATTTTTTAATTACATTCTCCCTATCTAATTTACTTAATGAATTTCCAATGAAAACTAGAGATAATTGAAAGAATCAACTATCGGAATGAAAATGCGAATTTTAACATCCAGATTTTTTTCTTTTCTTTTTAGTTAGAGTCTTTTTACTATATCTATGAGATGTAGTTGAATGTCCAGCGTGGCTTTAGCCGAGGAAGTAGTTGTTTTCTGGTAGATATTACAAAAAAAATTACATTTTTCATTTTTCAATCTTGAACGATGGATGATTCCAAAACAGGTTCTATGAATATCCTATCCATGTTTTCGAACAATAATCTTTCATGAATCTAAAGAAACTCTAGACAGTCATTGCAATATACAGCGTAATTCGAAAAAAGTGCAACAAACGGAAAACTTTTTTATTACCGATTTCACTAAAAAAGGATTCGTTATGAAAGTTGGAGCTCATCTTATAATGGGTTATCAAAAAGCTATGTTAGGTTCTTGGTGTCTGAAAACCAGAACATTTTTTCGAAAACTCATCAAGAATAAACAGAAACAGGCAAAAACACACGACTCACAGCCTCATTAAATAGCTCCTTACGCACGGTAAACAAATCGCACAGTTTGATATATCTCGGAAATGTCTTTCTTGCAAAAACACGATTTCACTGATGATAATAATAATAATAATGATAATTTTAACGGCTTCAACGATTTGGATAAAATTTTGTATTTAGATAAGGTATTGCTACTTAAATTCATCTATAATGGCCCTTTTTATGAGAAAATGCGAGTTTGCTCATAATATCAATATGAACTTTTGGATTTCTAATAATTTGGATCAAATTTTGTATTTAGATAAAATTTTGCGTTTCAGGTTCATCTATATTTTAGAAAAATGTGATTTTACAAATAATGATAATAATAATGTGAATTTCTGGATCTCGAAAACGGCTTCAACTTTTTGGATCAAATATATTATTCAGATGAGGTATAGCTACTTAAGTTCAGTCTTATAGGCGTCTTTTCTGAAATTGTCATTTTACTAATAATAATAATAATAATAATATGAATTTTTGGATTTCGGAAATGGCACACTGTATATGGCCGTAGGTAAAGTATAGTATGTAATGCGTGTTGTTAAGCAATTACGCACTCATCGAATTACGCACTCGCCGCTACGCGGCTTCGTAATTTTTCCATTTGTGAGTAATATGCCTTTTACAACACTTATTAAGTAATATACCATTCTGGTACGTCATCTTCTCATCATTCAAACAATTTGAATTTGTTTTTTGTTGGAAATCCTCTCATTATTCTTCAAACCAATACAAACTCTCTCCACAGATACCTTTATAGGTAATGAACAAAAATTATCTCCCAGCACTTATAATGGTCTGCAAGTCCATAAAAAGTCTTCATCAGAAAATAATCTAATAAAACACTCCATAATAATAATAATAATAATAATAATAATAATAATAATAATAATAATAATAATAATAATAATAATAATAATAATAATAATAATAGCTTTATTTACTCAGGTTGATCTGTACAACCAAGGAGCAGAAGTACAAATGGAAAAGAGAAAAACGTCAGTTTACAATATATATATAAAAAAAACTATACTATACTAAAATAGAAAATGTCACAAGTATTAAAATCGAGAATGTGTAGAATTAGATTAGATTATATATTAGGGACTTTCGTGCTACAAGCCTCTACACCGCGACCTTTTCAGATCTATTGTGTTTGTCCTCGAGATCATTTAGAGTTCTTTGTCTAGCCCTGTCTTCTTTACGAGATTCCACAGGCTAGTTTTTAGAACTCCCATGAATCTGGGAGCTCTTGGTTTTTCTTCTCCCAGCGTTAGAAACCTTTGCCTTGACAAGCCCTCGCAGTGGCATAGTATGTGTACTGGTGTTTCCTCTTCTTCCTGACAGAACCTGCATAGCATTTCTTCTGCCAGGCCTATTGTACTCATATGTTTGTTGAGCCTACAGTGCCCTGTGAGAAGTCCTACTACTATTCTAGTAGTGTTCCTCTTCTGTGTAGAAACAATTAACATATATAAACATAAAGAGATGCATACACACATATATACACACCCATACATGCATACACACACATACTACATAAATATAATAATAATTAATGAATATAGTTTCTTCCTATATACACATACGTATTGGATTACAGATAAAACTCGTCTATACTGTAGCAGTTCTTTGATAAAAGGAGTTGCTTCAGTCTTGATTTGAAGATATGTACATTTCCAGAATTTCTTATGCTATCAGGGAGTTTATTGAAAAGTTTGCAGCCCAGAAACTCAAAATTTCTTTGGTAGAGAGCAGTGCGATGTTGACCAGAATGATTATGGTAGGCTCTGTTAGCAGCTAATGTATGTCTATTTCGGTAGATATATGTGCAATCTTCCATAATGTATACATCTGCTATTGTTAAAATTTTCAGATTCTGGAAAGTTTGTCTACAAGAATCTCTATAGCCCAGCTTAGCAATGATCCTAATAGCATACTTTTCAATATGTTCCAAATCAAGAGAGATTTCATCGGATCTACCTAGACTAACGTTCCTATTTTTCAGAACACTCTGTACAGAGTTGTTGACAAGCTGTTACAACCCAGATACCCTCTTCTACATGAGCAAATGCGTAACAAAAATATTCAAAATTGGATCTCTTAAGCACAACGAGACTATAACAACGTTTTTGTGTGTCGAACTAAATGATTGACAGTCATTGTTGCCATTTGGCCAGCGAAGCGGGCCTGGACCACCTCTATGACCTAATCCGTAGACCAAACAACTCACTTTGTGTGAAATACTCGAGAATGGAGCCGTTTCATGCTGATATATAAGTGCAGTGTGAAGAATGTGTCATGGTATTCATTCGAAGTCGCTGAAAATTCAAAGTGGTATTTCGTAGGCTGAAATGAAAAGTCACTATATCACGAATTATATTTGTAGGTGTGAGAATGCATTTCATTAAAATATTAATCTTTGTTAAATTTTTCTGAATATAGCGTGATTTGGGAGGTTATTCTGTAACATATTTATATAGGCACATATTTTGTCGATTACACCAGGAGTATCACAATCGAAATTCCGATGGTCACAAAAAATTAATGTTTTCCATCAGGTAGAATCCATATCCTAATCATAAGCACATAGAATAAGAAATAAATAATATGTAGTTGAGTTAGTTATCCGTCAGGTTTTCGCGACAAGAAAAATTCTGTCCTGTTTGTAAAAAATTGTTAGGAAATGACTAATTTTATTTGAAAAAAATCTTTGTTTTTGGCATTAATCTAAGTCATTCAGGAAATAATCTGGCCTTATACCACTCGATTTATAAATGTGAAAGGATTAAATTCTCATATTATAGAATACTTTTTTTATTTGGATGTTTCCAAATTATGAATAGGATATTCATAAAATCTATCATTTTCCATCGTTCAAGATAACCTCTTGGGAGGTATTCATGTTGAAAATGAAAAGAGGAACATTCTCCATGAAAATTGAAAAATGAAAAATGTAATTTATTTGTTATATCTAACAGAAAACAACTACTTCCCCGGCACAAGCCACGCTAGACATTGAACTACATCCGATAAATATTGTGAAAAGACTTCACTGAAAAGAAAAAATCTGAAATAAAAAATTCGCATTTTCAGTCAGATATTTGATTTTTTTAGTTTTCTCTAGTTTTCATTCATTTCATCGACCAAAATGTATTGGGGATTAAATGCGAGAGAAACGAACCTTGCTTCAATAAAATGAATGATTTCTGTGTGATATTTCTTAATAACATTCTCCCTATATAATTTATTTAATGAAGTTTTAATGAATGGATACAGTATGAGACAAACTTTCGGTGATGACAAAAATTGCGAAATTTTTTTTTTTTGTAATCTAGCCTATAATTTAAAATTTCGAAATTTTCCATTTTTTTTTTATTACTTACTCTTAGTTTGAGTACATCATTATAATGTCAAATACTTATGGCTTTATTATGAACAGTTTTTTGGAATAAATAGGGTAATACATTAAAAGTGAGAACCGGCTATGTATCCGTTTTTACAAAAGTTGTTGAAAGAGTTGTATACAATGAAAATGTCATACCTACAGGGAGATTTAAAGGATTCTCTGATCACTCTGTATGACATTTAGCTGTAAAGTTTCAATTAGTTGTCACGCCAAAACTGTTATAACAAGCAAAAAGACTTGCGTTCCTATCCCAACTTTCATAATATTATGAAGTGGTGCGCTGCTGAATGTCATACATGGTGATAAGAAAATGCTGATTTCGAAAGCTCTCTGCGTAATATTTTCATTGTATATGCAACTCTTTTGACAACTTTTGTAATAACGGATACATAGCCGGTCGTCCCTCTTAATTACCGTGTTACCCTGTGATTTCCAAAAACTTTCCATAGCAAAGCGGTAAATGTTTCACTGTATAATTGTGTACTCAAACTACAAGTGATAACAAAAAATTGGAAAATTTAACCGACGAAATTTTTAATTACATGGTGAATTAAAAAATCACTTTTTCGCTGTTTTTTTCATAACCTAGCGTTTGTCTTATACTGTATATCAATTTCGGACAAGAAGTATGTTGAATGGTTCGTAGTCAAGTATCTCTAAAGCTCAAAATATAAAATAAAAATATACAAAACGTCACCAAAAAAAACTGTAACTTATTGACTAACCCTGTGCAAAATGTTGATTTTGTCAATTTTGACATAATCAAACGATGAGTAGTTTGGTGTGTTACTTGGTTTGGTCACATCTTTATTGTATAGGGTTGATTAAGAATTTTATTTTGAATAATGCTTGACTCAACCTGTATCTAATAATATTTTCCATGAATAAAAATCTGACACAGATTCTAATAAGTACAGGATTTTATGTACGTAGTCTTTGAATCTTTACAGTTCATCAGAGTCCATGAAAGTTTACTTCAAAAAAAAGAAGTACCCTTTTGTAAAAAGTGACAACTGATTGAAAGGTGTATTGGGTGTGTGCTGAGTTTTTGATGTTTATACGTACATGGACAAAAACAACGACGTACGTAAATTGAGAATGAGGATTTTCCACAATATTTCAGTTTTCCATCATTCATTCTACATATAAGTTATTTTCCACCTGAGAGTTTTTTGACCCAACAAGGACCCCACCATGTCTTCCATAAAGATAAAGTAAGTAACTTCATTCAACAGATGTTTATCAATTCCACTACATAAAAATATCATGTTGCATGAGAAAAAATCGCCGAATCTACAAAGAGACGTAACAATTTGACCCTAGACCTCCTAGAACAAAGGACGAAGCGCTCGGGGCTATGCACTGACCAATAGACATATCTTAACGACATCTCTCGTCCATATGAATATTCTTTTTTGATGCTAATACAGGAGGTACACCTGTACGTGCGACAACCGAAATGTCATTTTCCTGCTCTACATAATAATACCCTACGAGACGGCTATATAAGGAAGATGCATCTTGTTATTGTACACATGTCGTTTGGATCTAATAAGAGACAATTGCATGTTTAATGCTGGTGGGCCCAGTTTACTAGATCGCTTCTGGTGGTACGTGAGGTTTTATGAGTGATAGCATCTTTGAAGACAGGGTGGTAGATAGTATAAATTTCTACAAAGTCATACTTTCTATATCAAACATGATTTATTCAAGTTAGGACGAGAATTTTTACTACTAGCGTGCGGAAAAGTAACTTTTCCGCACGATTTTTCGTTTTGAAAGTTGTACTTTTCCGTACGATTTAAAATCGTGCGGAAAAAATACTTTCCCGACGATTTTTACCTTTCCGTACGATTTTTACTTTTCCGCACGAATTTTGTATTGTTGAAAATGAGGATATTTAGGATTAACTAAATGATCTATGTAACTATTTAGTCTTATTAGTCATTTTGTAGCATTATTATGAAAACTTGTTAACTATAAAGCTTGTTTTTTCATAAATAAGATGGACAAAAACACTCGTAGGAAAAATATTGTACCTAACTCTTACGGAAATAGTAATTTACGAAACAAGTCCGGAAAACACAATTTTTTTGGACGAGTGGACAAGATTCTAGGACGAGCGTAGCGAGTACTGGAAGTCTGCGGAAAACTGTTTTCGGACGTGTTGCGTACACAATTTTTTCGGTAACCGTGTACAATAACAAATCGAGACACATTTATTTTTTATATTTCTTGGTAGAAGAAAATTTGGAACATTTTAATTCTTATTTGTATTAAATATTGAAATTGGAACAAAAGATAGGTACTAACAGAAACATTCTAATTCTTATTTATATTAATATTTATATTAAAATTTGAGGTTTTCCCGGACTAGTCCGGAAAGTACGAACTTCCCGGACTAGTCCGGGAAGTGATACTTTCTCAAAGAAAAATCGTCCGGAAAGTAGGTACTTCCCGGACGGTTGCGGAAAAGTACTGCTTTCCGCACTTGTTAGGTGAATAACTATTACAGAATAAAAATAAACTACGAAAGCGTCTAAGGGTCACATAGTTTTTCTTTTCATTTTTTCGACTTCAAACACGGAAATTTCGATTTTGAACTCGGAAATTTCGACTTTGAAGCCCGAATTTTATTTTTCCTATGAGCGTGCTGAAAAGTAACTTTTCCGCACGATTTTTCGTTTTAAAAGTTGTACTTTTCCGTACGATTTTTACTTTTGCGCACGATTTTTGTTACGTTGAAAATGAGGATATTTAGGACTAACTAAATGATCTATGTAAATATTCTGTTTTATGAGTCATTTTGTAGCATTATTATGAAACTTGTTTATTAAAAACATTGTTTTGTCATAAATAAGATGGACAAAAACACTCTTAGGAACAATATTGTACCTAACTCTTACGGAAAATGTCTTTTCTGCCCTTAACAGCTTGGCCGAACTCGGCTCCGCGTCGTTCGTGCAACTGCCGTCGCGTGCGGAAAAGTACTACTTTCCGCACTTGTTAGGTAAATCACTATTTCCGACTTTAAACTCGAATATTACGACTTAGAAGTCGGAATATTATATTTCCATCTGTTTCCTGTTCAAATCAACTCATCATTCCGACTATTTGGCTATTGCCTCTCTGGTCTCGCGCAATGAAACTGGGTCTAGTCTGATCTACCTTCCACCTTGCGAGCAGAGTAAGAAGCACTACAAATCTCCAGGTTCAGAGATTTATGCAAGGGCACAAAGCTCAGAGATTTTAGAAGATCGTCGAGATCGTTTAGTGACGATACTCTCGATGTTTCATCTTTTTCACTCTCAAATACACCGACGTAGGCTTATTATGGCAAATACCTGCGAAAAAACGATTACTTCCCTGGCTGATACTAAAATCGACGTTGTCGTAGTACCCTACTCTTCAAATATTGCCACCATGTGGAGAATATGAGGCAAACATCTGACAGGAAACAACTACTTCCATGGCTAATACCACGACGCATATTGAACTACATCTAACAGATATCTGTGTAATGCCCAATGTTATTGAATAGTGGATTATCCTTCATTTGTCTGAGGAAGGCCACCTGCAGATGCGTTTCGAGGTTCTTGTCTCTCATCAGGGTAGGCCAGACAACGTTAGAGTCGTCCTGCCCCAGCCCAATAAATTATAATCCTCTGTAAAACTAAAATAATAATCTTATAACAATAAATGGTTCAAAATGAAAGAAGAAAAATCAATGAAATATAAATAAAAATAAAATAAAAATAAGATGAAAATTATTAATTTGGGCTATTTTATGTTCCCAGGACGATAACTGCTTTTCCCCTCTAGACACAAATGGATAGCCTTTCCTTGAACCAATGAACCTTCTTTTTATTATTTTTTTGTTACATGTGAATCATGGTATTTTTGTATATGTCATACATTTAGGATTGCTATTGAGTGCTGATTTTCTTATAGACGAGTTCGAGCTTTTTTTGTCTACGAGATGTGTTGGTAGAAAAAATATCCTGACTATTTCGAAAGTCAAGGGAACTTAATACAGATATAAGTAGGTATACAAAATTGTGTTTCCGAGCTGGAACACGCTGTATCTTCGCTCCCGTTCCAAACCTGTAGGTCTACAAAAAAATATATAAACTCCGTTAGCCACCGCTTAGGACCGCATATCCGCTGAAGATAATGACATTAAATAATATATTAAGATCTTACCAGATTAATTCATATTTATGATATGTAAATGATGCTATAAATCAATAACCACTATATTAAATACTTTAATGTTGGTATCTGTGTGCTTTGACTTCTCCTGCATTATATTCAAATTTATACGAAGATACAAACAGTTCTTTAGATTTATGGTGACAGCCTGAAGAGAATTTTTTTATATTTTTTCTCTGTTCTGATAATTTGTCAGAGAATAATATATCAATGTTCCGAAGTGAGCATTCGAAAAGGGAGAAGAATAATTTGATTTATGGTGTCTGAATTTTTTTTAAATCAATTATAAATAATCTTCGAAATTGTAAATAACCTTGGCTTCTCCATTATTTTGGAAAATTCTTCAAAATTTGTACAAACTGCTCCACCGTTATGAGCAACCCTCAGAAGTTTTCGAGAGTCACGTGCTATCTGGTGAAGACGAGACCCTTATTTTTTAACGTGTGATGCCATGCACGGTTGATCATATCATATTCTTATGCTTCGAAGTGGAATCTCAGTAATATTTTTTCTTTATTCCGTTAAATGAATTCGCAAAATTCCAGTTTCACTTGGATTCATTCAGTTAACGACCACAGAAGATGTCCAGACCCCACGAAGGTTCTTAGCTGAATGATGGCATTTGACTTCGTATACTTGAACCTTCAACCCCTCAATGACTGACATATCATAATTGATTTCTAACGAAATATGCCCCGAACTCCTGTAAAAGTCATCGTGTATAATGCTGTCCATTTCTTGGCATTATCCATGAGTACCTTTATTATCCAATTAAATCGTCTCCGGGAGTGCCTGCATCAGGAAAAAAATATAATAGTTGTTTTCTCAATCGTTCTATACGTTTGTTATGTCCAGGTGCTGAATCAAAATTTTAACCTTACTACTTCCCACGGATATAGTAGCAGGAAAAGAAAAAGTGTATGTATATCGTTCCTGACGACTTCTACTTCCTCATGCAAATATAACATGTGAGTATCTGAATACCCAAAATGTTTCTAGTTAGAAAATATGAATAGAACATTCATAAAATCTGTTGTGGAATCATCTGCGACTGAAAGACAAACTTTAGTCGCTATTTTTCATCGTTCAAGATAACCTCTTGGGAGGTATTCATGTTGAAAAGGGGAACATTCTTCATGAAAATTGAAAAATGAAAAATGTGATTTATTTGTAATATCTAACAGAAAACAACTACTTCCCCAGCACAAGCCACGCTGGACATTGAACTACGTCTGATGCTTCAATGAAATGAACGATTTCTGTGAGTGATATTTTTTAATAACATTCTCCCTGTCTAATTTATTTAATGATATTTTTCAATAACTAGAGAAAATTAGAGAAATCAACTATCTGAATGAAAATGCGAATTTTTACTTTCAGTTCTTTCCAGTTAGAGTCTTTTCATAATATATATCAGAGGTAGTTCAATGTCCAGCGTGTCTTGTGCCGGGGAAGTATTGTTTTCTGTTAGATATTACAAATAAACGACATTTTTCAATTTTCATGGAGAATGTTCCTCTTTTCAACCCAAAATGTGTTTTGTCCCACTCCACATAACCCTTCTACGATATTTACGGAAGATCCGAAAGTCATGTACATTTTAGTTGATATGAAATAATTATACTGAAGCAGGAAACAGTACTCTCTTTGGACCACATGCAACGATTTCAGACTAGTGAAACAGGTCTCACTTATACACGCCAAAGAACAAACTGGGTTGAACTCCTGCCTCAGTTTTCAACTCACCCATTATCCCGGCAGTTTCTTCAGTTTACACTAGTGTTATTAAACATATATGCAGGATATGAAAAAGCGATTATTTTCAACATTTACTGAAGAGAATGCCGGTTTTATGGGAAAATTGAATATGAGGCAGGAGTAAAACAAAGGTTTTTTTTGGTATGTATAAGTGGGACTTGTCACATTACTTCAAAATTGTTGCATATAGTCCAAAGAGGGTATGGGTTGCTGCTTCAGTATAATAATTCCATATTTACTAAATTATTCATGATTTTCGGAACATCCGCAAACATCTCCGTGAAGTGCGATAAAACACATTTTAGGTACTCAAATACCCCTATATTATATTTGCCTGAGAAGGTAGGAGTCTTCAGAAACGATATGAACTTTTCCTTTTCCTTCTCCGATAATTTTTAGATTTAAGACCAATCAAATATTCGGCTCCGCCATAACTTTTAGCGGGGTAAGGATGAACCTGAAATTTGATGTTGGAATTCAATCACGTTTTCTGAGAAAACGAGTGCATTCATAAGAAATTACTAGGAATAATTTTTGTGGAAAATTGAATTGTTTTTCACCCTGTTTAGTTTGGTAGTGCTACAATCGATCGTCTCAAAACCCAATCGTACTGGATTATTTTTTAAAATGTTTTGAAATTATCCGCAAATCTTTCCATATCGATTGGTTTTTTGATGATGTGAGTTGAACAGTTACACATGCAACACGCGATTTATTTTATTGTGTTAGCTTTGATATTATCATCCCAGAACTTCATCATACATTTCTGAGTACTTCTTGATTCATGACATCAAAATTTCCTTGTATCCCTTCCAATTCAATAATTCGGTTTATATCAGGTTTTTTTTCAATAGATTGGGTTATGTCAACGTTACATAGCCCAGGAGCCATGGATTCGTCAACAATAACAATATCACCCATCCCCAAGAACTAATTAGCACATAACTTTTAACAGTGTTTATCAACTCCACATAATACGTATACCTCCCGTTACCAGAAAACATGTCAATTCATACTTTATTGAAAACAAACGACCCATCCAATAATAGAACGAGAGATCCTAATGTAATGAAAGCGGCTCTGCAGTAGATAAAATACCCATTAACTACTGTTTTCCATTTTGCAGATGGCGAGTACCAATGTCCATCTAATTTAATTAATGTAGAACTAGCCGTGGAGATACAATAAAATAATGGGAATGGAAGCGACCGGAAAAGTGGCCATTATACGACGTGATCGCCTTTAGTTAGCTGCTGATAGTGCTAATGCTTCCGCCATCAGTCAGCTGGCGTTAACGAGGGTAACTGATGTGTCGATATCTCTGTCCTTGATGCCACTCACTCGATGAGAACGTTTAGATAAATCCGGATACCAGGTCTTCTTTAATTGATTAAGTCGGTTTTGGGCGGGTGAAAATCACAGGATGCGTTTCATTCAAGAAATACCATCCAGTTGGAAGAGTTTCTGTATGTAGAAGAATACTTTATCTGATTTCAATCAAATCAAATGAACAAATCCACCATCTAGGTATCTCTTTATTTTTCAACAACAGTTATTACAGTTTCGCTAATAAAAGACATTCTATCCAACTAATCTAATTCCTTAATCTATTCTAATTATTCAATAAATTGACTGTATAAAATGAGATATCTAAAGAAAAAGACAAATTTAAAAAAATTCAAAATATCAGTAGGTGACATTTTTGTTTTTGAAGATATTGAAATGAAATTGGAAGGATCTATATAATACATGAAACTGCATTTTTTGACAAGTGACTCAGCTTCATGCAACGTCCAGTGTCACCGGAAGTGATATAAACTTTTTATTTTTAACTGAGACACCCGGTATATTTTAACTTTATTTATCTCGATATGACATTCTGAATACAACCATGTATTATTTGTTACTTTTTGTAACCAAAAATTTTTTTAAATTTTGAAATTCATTTTTGAATCTAGAGGGCTATGAATACGTTCAAATTAATAATTTTAGTCCTAAAATATTGGGAAAAATACAACTATACGGTTTTCGGTTAAAATACATCTGCTGGGTAAAATTCAATTTTTAAATCATTATTACTATTTTTTTTTTCTAATTGGCAACATAGTGGCTCGTCGGGTCAGAAGAAAGAACATTTCATTACGATTACTTCGATACCGCATACTATTGGGTCTCGAAGAAACTTTCGTCAACAAACCTAAATATATTACGGTAGTTCTTTTTGAGATTGAAAGAATATTAAAATTGATCGAGTAACCTGTGACCAACACAAATGATATAACAAAACCACCAATCCAAAAATTAATATCTCCTTGTATAAATGGTATCATTAACATGTTTTTCAATCAATAGCGTACAAAATAGTTTTCTAATTCAGATTTGGGGAAGTGAGGTAATATAACATATCGACAAGTGATGTTTATTTATTTTTTTTCCGAAACACGTTAATTACCTTGTTCTATCAGTTATGTAGGTCACAGCTTACCCAATGTATTTGAAACTCATTTTAACCGGAAAAGATGTTTCATTTTAAGAAAGATCTTAAGTACCCAAGCAGCACAACCATATTGGGAAAATATTGGTACAATATTGGTAAAATATTGGCAAAATATTCAAACGTAATATTGGCGAGATAAAAATTGGATATTGGCACAATATTACTTGGACATTATACAAAAAAATATTAGTGAAATATTGAGGAAGCAATATTGGTCCCAAAATATTTAGGAATATTGGTACAATATCATTTGCATATATGGGTAAAATATTCAAAGTGAATATGTTGCCTTGGAAACATTGATGAAATATTTCCAGAAAATGTCGAATAATTTGAAATTTCTACAATTTCATTTCTATTTCAATTAACCATTGAGTAGATTAACTTGTAAACGCATTTTGAGAAGCCTTATTTAATGTATGTTACTGTGATTCAGCTAGCGGTTTCTTACCCAAGTTTCATCATAATTCATTTCAATATTGTTTATTGGATATTCGGCCAATATTCAAATTTCAATCCTAGTGATAAATGTATTTTGTAATATTGTTTCAATATTGTCTTTCGAATATTGGCGTGAGGTTTTCGTAACAATCTCAATCAATATAGGGTCAACATAATTTTTAGAATATGGATTGAATAATATTCCACCAATGTGCTATCAAACTTGTTTTTTGTCTCTAAAATCGATATTAGAATAATATTGATATAGCAATATTGCAGCTAGATGCTGGAAACAATATGTAGGCAATATCGGTCTATCAATGTTGCTGAAAATTATTGAACTAATATTGACTCAATATTTCATGAAACAATATACATTCAGAACACGTTGAGCAGATATTTCACCAATATTATTAATGAAATATTGTTTTCGGAATATGAACCCATATTGGTTCAATATTATTTTCACATTTACAATATATCCATATTAATTGGCCCAATATGAAAACGAGATTCAGCCAACATGAGGTGCTACCTGGGTAATCTCTTCAAGTTTTTTTTTAACGGAAGTTTGTCTGAAACCTATAACACTAAAGCGGTATCAACATAATCATAATGAAATTCACAAAATTTCCATTTGAAAAAAATAGTAATATATATTCTAAAATGGAATTGTATGTACCTAGCAGGAATATTTTGACTAAAACCAATATTCTACAAAAATGTTATAACTTGCTGAAGCTGAGTTACTTGTCAAAAAATGCAGTTTTTAGTCGTATACAAATCCGGCAATTTTTCTTCCTACCCGACCAGCCACTACGTTGTCATTTGATAATAAAATAGTAGGAATAAAATAAAAATTTAATTTTACACAGCAGATGCATTCCAAGCGAAAACCGTAAAGTTGTATTTTTCCGACACATACTATAGGCCTAACTGGGTAGCATAATATGGACCCTTTGGTGTGAAAACAGGATGGTGAAATTCCAATTTGATAACACACTCATTATAGTAAAATGAAAAACAACTCGTGACAATATCATTAAACAGTTATAACCTCCTGTCATAATATTTTAGGAAGGATCATTAATTTCTCAATAAAATGGAAATTGACATGTTTTCTGGTCTCGAGGAGAGGTGTGAATGATATTTATGGTAAATTAACTAACTGCGTAGGTATTAGGGGTGACAAAAATTGTCTCTCGACATGAAGAGCTTCGTTTTTGAATCTGAAATAGTGGCACTAATTGTTAAATAGGCGTTTTAGACTGGAAAAAAACGTTTGAATGAGCTAATTTTTCGTAAATGTAAAGGTCAATTTGCACAATTATACAAGAAAAAGTAAGCGTGGGATACTAAGCACACAATTCGAACAACCCTCAGAAAGAACCTTCTCGAATAATTCGTTCTGCCCCATCTCACATCAATCAAGAAATATCACGGGATTTTGGTTTCTATAAAACTTCAGTGCTTCCTGATACTTAGCCTTAAAGCATGACAAATCTGAATCTCTAATTCAACAACATATTTTGACTCCGGTAGCACCTAACAAATAAAACCATTTGATAACTGCTTAAACAACGATTATGGTATGATTTATGATGGGTCTACAACAGCTGGGACCAAAACACCTAATTGAGGATAAGTTAACTGAAAAAAGAACTACCTGGCTTAGATCAAGTCATTGGCGTGCTTGGGAAAGGGACTCGAAATTGAAATTTATATGTGAATGTCTTTTTGAGGTAATACATTTTCACAACTGATGTGTCTTTATTATTCAGTGTTTCATTTATTTATTCATTATTTTAATGACTTTACGTGATGCAATTCAACAAAATTCCATATTGTGTATCAATGATTATTCTGGTTCTGATAAGTTTGTCAGCAGTTTTGAAAGTCGCAAAAATTAACAAGGCACTGGGGCACGCTGTAATGCACCATGACTCTGAGTAGGTATCCAAAAATGCCGAATTCTCACAAAAACGAACATATTCCACATAGTACAGTAACCACAGACAAATGTAAGCCACAAGTGAAGAATGAATCGTAGCACTTTGAAACTCGGCACGTGACTTTTTGACATCATGTATTGTTAAAAAAAATGTTTACCAAAATATCAGGGGTGGAACAAAAAAAAATTAATTTAAAAAAAATATAATTTCTTTTGCTATTGTTTCGGAAAGTATAAGATTCATTAACAAACAATTTCAACGAGGTGAAAAATAATTCAATTCTACACCAGAAATGTACTCAGTAATTTCTCACAAAATGCGCTCGTTTTCTCAGAAAACCTGATTGAATTCTAATATCAAATTTCAGCCTCGTTTCAACCCGCCACTGCCATTTCCGGCAGAGCCGAAAATTAGATTTGTCATAACTTTAATAAAATCATAGTAGAAGGAAAAGAAAAAGTGCACTTATATCGTTCCTGAAGACTTCTACTGCCTCATGCAAATATAATAATAATATGTGAGTATCTGAGTACCCAAAATGTGTTTTATCCCACTTCACATAACCCTTCTACGATATTTACGTAGGATCCGAAAGTCATGAATATTTTAGTTGATATGAAATAATTATACTGAAGCAGAAATCAGTACCCTCTTTGGACCATATGCAACGATTTTAGACTAGTGAGACAAGTCTCACTTATACATGCCAAAGAAAAAACTGGGTTTTACTCCTGCCTCAGTTTTAAACTCACCCATAATCCCGGCAATTTCTTCAGTAAATGTTGAAAATAATCGCTTATTCACATTATACATAAAAAATTAAGTATGTGATTTCAAGCTTGAGGTTTGCGCTTCACAATAGTGTTATCAAACATATATGCAGGATAGGAATAAGCGATTATTTTCAATATATACTGAAGAGAATGCCGGTTTTAAGGTTAAGTTGAAAATGAGGCAGTAGTAAAACAAAGTTTTTTTTGGAAGGTAGGAGTCTTCAGAAACGATATGTACTTTTCCTTTCCTTCTCCGATCATTTCTAGCAGAGTTATGACCAATCAAAAATATTCGGCTCCGCCAGAACTTCCAGTGGCGGATGAGCGTGAAACTGAATTTTGATGTCGGCGTTCAATCACGAAAAAAGAAATATGTTCCACCCCTGGAATTTTGATAAACAATTTTTTTTTCGTATTTATCATGGATTAAAGAATGAATCCCATTTTATTGCAGTAACCAACATTACTCATCCCAAAGCCCATTAAGCTAGGTACCCAGTGTTTTCTGTCGTAGTAAGCGAGACACTTTTAAAATGTTTTTGCACTTCCCGGACTAAAGTGCCAACTATAGTCCCGTATAACAGGGACTTTCAGTCCCTAGGGAGATAAAGTTGCATTTCAAATCCCTAGGGAAATAAAGTAAAAATCAAACATTACCGCATCTACACTACTAATAACTAGGACAAAAATTAGGAAATATTCCATTATGAATCTTTATTGATTGAATTAAGATTGTATGTGATATTAACATTATTACAATTGATATAACTAAATGGGTGATTATTTGTATTTGATAAGTGAATATTAGAGGAAAGGAAGAGATGTCATGTTCTTGACGTATCGGTTAATGTCAACATTAGCTGAAATGACACTGAATTGAAAAAGTTTGTTGACACCGTTGCTATGACGTTACCTACCGAGTAATCCAAGTGCCATGTTTATATAACTCATCAAAATAATTGGTTGTATTATTATTGAAATTTATAATACTGGGAAGTGCAAAAAATAGCGTATGTGCCGCAGGACTAAAGTGATATTTTATCCCCTTTTTTACCCCTCGGGCTCTACGAGCCCTCAGGCAATAAATATCACGTATATATAATATACTATTTAACTACAACATTCAATATTACTTTACAAACACCTCTTTGGGAAATTATATCTCAAGGTAGCAAATAGTTGAATATTTCGTATCTGTACCTACCAACTCTTTCTTCAAATGTTCAATTTCTGACCTATTCTAACCCCATGTATTCGGGCTACGTCTATGCCCCAATCTCAATATTTTCATGGATTGTTTTTAATAGATACTTTCGAAACGAGACATCATCTGTCCTTAGATAAGCATTCCTACAAACGATATCGGTTTTATCATACCAACCATCTCTGAGAACCGTATAAATTACATCATGAAATTGTCGGGAAGGTTAGTTCGCATAACTTCTGACAACCATTTTAAAAGCTTTTTGTAATTAACAACAACTATATGAACCTTATCTGGTCGGGATCGTTTCGTTAATTGTTTTCATCGAATTGTTGGGTGTTATTCCCATTATCGTTTGTGTGGATTGCGCCTGTTTAGATAGCAGAGGTTTGGATACAAAATTCAAACGGTTATCATTATTACATTAGCTATCGTGAGGTGGTCTTAGGAGAGGAGGGTAGGTAGGGAAATCCTGTGAATATTATCCGTTTGTTTTCTCCGCCAGCCGTATACACCCTTACGAGCAACTCTCAGAAGCCTTCGAAAGACTTGCCCGGGCAAGGGTAGACGAGAGCCTTATTTGTTTATGTACGATGCCAAGAAGAGTTGGGAACTCAGATCAATGAAAAATATTGATCTGAGGTTGAGAATTAAAATATTTAGACTGTTCAAGTATCTATGACAGGTACCTGTTCAAGAGGTAGTGTTGTTTGGCTTCTGATATCGACAGTGCTTGACTAAATCTGCTTCAATTGTCTCCTAGACAAAATACAAACTAGTAGTACTACTACTAGTACTAGTAGGCCAATCAATAGAGAACTCTTTAGTCACAAAAACGCAAAAACGTTTTGTTTCTCTACAATGAAGAATTGTAGACAATTGAAACACGAATGAAATGAGCGTTGACGACCCTAATCTTCTTTAAAACTGAAGTAAGTAAAAATATACAGGGTGTTTCTTAAAAATTATTGGGTTTTACAGGTAGTGTAGGTATAACTGGTGTATTACTCGGTCATAAGAGGAATTAGTCAGGGATTATTGGGCATTACAATAATAATGATTTGAATATTCATATTCTGATAAGGATAAGGACCGACGACAATACAAGAATTTCAAATCATCAATGTAATAATAATGATAAAAATTATTGCAAATTTATACTTTTGTTACCGTATAGAGAATTGAAAGATGTTTCGAATGAGGTTTTACTCGACCTACCATGCCATTCAAAAAATTCGATGCGATTTTGAAACATAGACCATTTTTTGCTGTCAAAAATTAGTTAATGAACTACCATTTGACCAAAAAAAAAAAAAATATATATCCGTTGAAAAGTTAACAGGGCGGGGGGTGACTTTATGGGCAGACTGTATAGTGGTCGTGGTGTCTGAAATTGTAATGGGTTTTCGTTTTCACAATATTCCATTGGTTCAACATATTCCATAATCTTAAATGTCAAACTCACAAATTGGTGTCTGTTGTTGCCAATTTCATATTTTTTCAATTTTCTAATTAGCACAAAATAAATATTTCAGATAAACATTTATGAGTTCCTAAAACTTGTACGTTGGAAGACTCACTATAGTTAATCACAATATCATTTTACATAACAAATCAAAAAAATATACTTTATTGTCTGAAGAACACAATTCTTATCGACAAAGTTATTTACAAAATAAAAAAGAAGATAACAACAATCATTGCCTACCCGTAGATATTATAAAAAACAGGTCTAAATCAAATAACGAACAAAGACAAAACACAATATACGCAAAAGCTAACAAAATAGAAATGGTACATTTTCACCGTACTGGTCAACAACAACCATGCACAATTTTAAAATAATATAGCTGTTGAAAATTAATAATAAATAAAAATACGTCACAATAGGCGCACAAGTAAATGAAAAATAAAATTGGTACATTTTCACCGTGCTGGTCACAAACATGTATAAGTACAAAATTTAAAAATATATAGTAAAAAATAACAAAAAATAAAATCAGGATGACAAAGTTGAATTTCACAACACTGAAACACTATAACTTCTCGCAGTAGAATTCATCTAATGAGTAGAACACATTCGCTAGAAGATTTTTTACGGAATTTTTGAATTTTCTTTTATTCTCTATGATTTTAGTCTTTAATTCTCTATGAATAAATAATTTTTTTACTATTATAAATTATAGAATTTTTAATTTGTGTCGAAGTTGGAATTGGTAATTTTATATCTAGTGGCTGTCTAGTGTACAATAATAGCATTTTCCATATCTTTATTGTGGATATTAGGCTGCCAACATAGGTGGGGTTTCGAGATGGGATAAAAAAAGTCCAACGCTCCAAGATGAACAATATTCCTATTTCTCAACCAGTCATTACACTAGCAATTTCTTGTAGATCTTATCACTGGTGGACGATGTAAATTCGGTCTGGCGTCACACCCAAGTATACTTGGTACATAGGAATACAGAAGTGTGGAGGCGGAGTACAGTGTTGCCACGTTATTAATTGATAAATTATTTTGTGTAGTGTTCAAATTGAGGACGGCTAATTATTCAAAAATAATATAAATTTAATAATAAAACTACTTTCCGGAAATCAGAAAATGTACTATGGGTCACTTCGGTCCGATTTGTTGAGATTTATGTCCTGTAGAAGGGTCGTTATTATTTTATTTTGAAGCATAGTTGTCATCCAATCGCATAGTATTGGTTCAATTCCTGTTGAGACAGTAGTTTCATACAAAAAGTGAGGTTGTTACTATTGCGGAAGAGCTGGAGAAGACAGTCTACAATCTTGCAATAAGGACACATCCAGATCCCCTGACAACACAAAGACATCCCTGGTACGTCCCTTTTATGTCCCATAGTGTCCCGTCGGTACAAGGGCATGTTTGGGACTTCCCAGGAATGTCCCGCAGGGATTTGCGATGGATGCCTCAGCCGGTACATCCTTGGGACAACTCAGGGATGCCCTGGGTACCGAATATATCATGTGACATCCCATAAAAATAAGGGACTTCCCCGGGGTGTATAGAGGATGTACCTGTGTTGTTAGGGGATACACAAACTCATATTGAAAACGCGATCCTGACACCCAAGTAGCATTTTGGCGACGACAACCACATAATACACCAAAATTAACGTTGTAGTTGGTGTAGAAATCAGTCATTTATGAAACGACGCTCTCTAAACCACCGGTCCACGTTGTTTTAACGTTGAGCATGACATCAGTCAAGCTACGACGTTGTCATAACGTTTACTCAACCCACTACAAGAAGTAAATATTCTGGGAATGGAAACAATGTTCTGAAAACGTTTAAGTGACAACTTCAGTTATTTTAAACGTTTTCCCGACGGTAAAGCGACCTTGTGAGATTTAACTAAGCAGTGGGTAATTTTTCAGTTGAGTTGAAAACGTTTTCGCGGAGTCATCTTCACAACTAACCTTCCTTGAAATATTTACCGCAGAGGACGTGTAGGCCAAATTTAGATAATGATGATTTACCCAATTTATTATATTTTTTTCATTTCAGTGACAAGGATCATTGTTTGCTAAATTGTTTGACAGAAAATGTATTTATAGTGAAGGAAAAAGGACTAGAATGATCCTAACCTAACTTTCGGATCGTAAATGAAAAGTGCTTACAAATACACTGCCTTCTCATACAGACAAAAAAAAATAAGTCGTGAAGAAACTTCACGAGCACAAGCTAACATGAAGACAGACAGTTTGGAAATCTCAAGTTTAATTTCTTTAGGAACAAGTGCAAACCTGAATAGAGAGATATTGAGGAAAGCAACTACTTTTTCAGAGGAACAATTGTTTATAGCCAGGAACGTATTCGTTAGTTAAAATTGGTTCAGTTTTTGGTCCGATAAGCAACTCCAGTCGCGCTTCGGTTATAAAGTTAGTTGTCTGGTAGACTAACGTTTAAAAGTAGTATATTTTCAATTATCTGACAACCAAGGTCGCGTTACAACTTGTATACTCCTATGCCATATTGGAAGTGTAATTCTGTTTAACATTTACAAAGGATTTTGAAGTCTCATTTTAGTTTTCTAGAAATAATTCATAGGTATTCCGTTTAGTTCACGCTTGAATGGATATAAAACATTAAAAATTGTCTATAAAAATATATATTTTTTACTCTTGACATGAAATCTTCGCAACAGATTGAAAGCCCACGTATATTTTAGCATGAACCAATGGTATATTTGACAGTAAAATGTAATGCGTTGGCAATTTCTGTTTCGTAATCGTTATTTCTCGGTAATATTGAGCATGAAATATTTTGATATTAACTTGCGGTAGTAGTTGCCAGAAAGATTTTTCTCATTTTCTATTTTGGCCATCAGTAATTATTTGGTTGATAAATCAACTATTTTCTGAACCCCATAGAAAATAAACTGTCATTGCCGCTTGAGAGGGCGCTGGTGTGCAGTTGTTCCTAAGTAAATTCAGCAACGTTTAGGAAACGACGAACTGTTACCTACAGTTGCAGCAGAAACGTTGTAAAAACCCGAAAATGATTGACCAAATTGGTATAAAACAGGGTCGTAACAACGTTGTGTTGACGTCGGCAACGCAACTTATGTTTGGTTGCACAACTTTTCCGAACACGTTGCCGCAACGTTGAATTGCTACTTGGGTATCACCCTGAGTTTCCTAATATCATAAATTCTACTCCACTATGTCGTTGTTTTTTCGCTCCTGAATAATGCACAGGATCCAGGAGTTTTCACCTGACACAAATTCCGATAGAAATGATTTTTGGCACACTAGCCGTTTTTGGGGAGATCTTTAAGAATAAAAAATGGTCTGCAAGCGAACAACTATGGAAAGTGGGGAAAATTCCCGGGAAATCTCGGAAAGTTGGTATTCAATAACTTTGAAGGGGTTGAAAATTTCGATATGATGTATGGAAACAAACTGGTAGAACGTAAAAATTTCTACGAAAAAATGATCATGCGTTTTTTTTTAATAGCTTCCTATGTGAGATTATGAGCTATAGTTGATACGATTTCTGAGGCCGGAAACCATATTCTGTTGTAAATGTATTTGACGAGATACAGAGAGTTTGACGAGATACAGAGAGTTTGATGAGATATAAAGAGTTTGACGAGATACAGAGAGTTTGACGAGATACCGAGAGTTTGATGAGATATAAAGAGTTTGACGAGATACAGAGAGTTTGACGAGATACCGAGAGTTTGACGAGATACACAGAGTTTGACGAGATACAGAGACTTCTGTGATAATTTACTAAGAAATGTTCTGAGAAAATTGTTTCAATTTGTATTCAGACACTGTATGTGTGGGTGCCAATTGACCAGAACGGCAACAGTGCTGCTTCGTTGATTGTCGTATCCACTATCTGACGCCTTATCACAAGAATTATAATCCTGCAAAGACGTAACGAGCGCTACTGGCCCCATCTACCGGTCTCCATCCATCACGAGACCACCAGGTAGCCGACCATAAAATTATACTAAATCGTGCGTCTGTCCGGGGCCCATTCATGAAAATATATGAGAATCTGTGTAGATATGAGCCCATTGTTAACGGATTACCACGCAGCTACCAGTCTTGTACAATATCGCCGTGTTAAACATTTCGGTTGTTTTTTATTGTCATTTTAACATGGATTCATTTTTTTGGGTGGAGACGGGAACCTCGGCTGTTTTTCAGGAAATGAATCAGGAATTAACATATCTCTGGGGGATTTATTCAATAGTGAGAGGTGAGGCTTATTTTACAGATTAAGGATGATTAATGAGAAGATGGTTATTGTGTCGTTTTAACACTGGGCCAATTTGTTTTGAGTGATTATGTAGAGAAAGATGTGAATTAGCTTCAGAGGATGGACTGATTTTTTGTATTTTTGAAAAATGTATTGCCTTCATAGAAAAACATTTGAGGACGTACCAGAATGTAATTGTTATTCGCCCCGGTATATTCTGATTACTTTTTTGTCCAGACTCCCTTTTTTTATGGACTGAAATAGTAAACAAATTTTCGTCTCATTCACAAAATCTCGTCTATATTGATGAATATTGCAAATCAAGAGAGATTCAATAAACATCTAGCACAAAATAGTAGGTGTAACTATAAATATAGAGAAAGCGGAACGTTTGGTACCACCCTTGGAAAATCAGACAAAAACATTTTGATGGTTGATAAACATTTGAATCTAATTGATGGATCATGTATATGTCACTGATTATGTGAGTATTTTTATGGAACAAGGTTATTTCACGAATCGTATATTTTCAGGGGTAATATAATAAGTGGTATGATTATTACCGATAATTTTTTGGAATATTAATGAATTGCAATCCCAAAGCTGAAAAACGAGTCCGCAGGACGAGTTGTATTTTCTTGCATTGGGATTGCCAATGAACTGATATTCCAAAAAATTATAGGTTTTTAATCATACCACGAATTATATTTAGGACGACAATATCTCGATTTGAAATAAAGAAAAATCGTGTCACCTGGTAATTGATGCTTTACTTCTAGCCGTCCAACGGAATACTCTTTACCACGGCCTCATCTATGATACCAATGGACATTCGTCCCCAACGATCGCTCATATTGATAAATAAAGATAACTAGTCAAAACACATAAATTTGACGTTTATAATTTAAATCATTATTTTCACTTGACAGATAGTAAAACAGAAACTAAGCAGATTTATCACCGTGAAAATACAGCGACAAGCTATATTTTCACTGTAGTTCCGATTCTATTGGCTGAATTTCAAAATTTGAAATCCACTGATTGGTTGTTAAGCAAGGAAATATATTGTCGAGAAAACATAAAGGCTCAAAGAATTTAAAGATCTCTCTGACTCCTTATATTTCAGACCAATATTAATGATACCACACTATCCTAATTGAAAACATTTCAAGAAAATATGCTTCAAAAACCATTATTAGTAAAATAATTGAAAAGTAAACCATACAAATTTGAAGAAATTTCCCGAAAGTGGAAACTGCAATGATATGATCATGTGATCTGATGTCCTATGGTATACTTAGCTTGTAACAGTTTTCATTTTCAAACTTGAGACTTACGCAATTATTACAAGTGCGAAAAAATATGTCACAAACTAAAATCTTGGATTATCACAGGGCTCATGAGATTTCCATTCGAAGAAGAGATGAATTCAAAGAAATTCACTCTTTTCTTGATTAGAGCTTGAAAATTCCATATCTATTGAAACCAATTGAATTCACTGCCTAAAAAAACAAAAGTGAAAAATTCAATTCTACACAAGTAGGTTGTAAAACATCCTGGAAACTCATGAAAAGTATAACAAAATACGAAACAATCAATGGACAGTTGGAAAACAGGAATGGTAAATCAGCAAAAAGTTAAATAAAAACTGAATAATTTCAATGATGATGAAGTTTTCCATCACAGAAACGGCTGAAAAAATAAAAATAGCATCATCTCTGACATTATTTTTAAAGACTCATCTATACAATTAAAATATCGCGCTCGCGTGTTCTTCCTCAGGAAGAAATCCCCCAGGAAAATAATCTGGAGAAAACCTTCAGGAAATAATTTCTCCTTTTCCTAGCCGTGTTTTTCGTGCCCTACCCCTCCACGAGGTTTCCGGGTTATTTCCGATTAATAATTGTTAGAATCTTGTTTAGTATGCTGGTTCTTGCAAATTAACAAATCACCAACTAAGACAACACCCATCTACCAATTTTGACTCGAATCTGATCATAATCACAAAACTCGTCCACCATATTGGGCCGCCATCTTAAATTCATGAATTTTGACAGAAAATTCATAATCTCTGATCCCGAAAACCCTCACACACTAATTTTGAATCAAATCAGACCATAATGACATCTTGGAGCCGCCATCTTTAATTTATGAATTCTGACAGAAAATTCGAAATCTACGACCTAAACAACCCCCACACACCAATTTTAAATCAAATATGACCCTAATCACAGATCTCGTCCGCCATATTGGAGCCGCCATCTTGAATTTATGAATTTTGACAAAAAATTCGTAGTCCCCGAGAACCCTTACATACCAATTTGGAATCGAATCAGCCAGTCATCACAAATCTCGGCCTCCATCTTGGAGACGCCTTTTTTATTTTTTTTTTGCTATATTAAAAATATCATATGGCAATCACCGGAACTATGAACACCTGCCAAATTTCAAATCATTCGGACGTCTGGAAGTAGATGAAAATCGCGTTCAAAGATTCCATTACATACATACATATCTAGATATGTCTTTCCATCAACGGTAACCATTCTACAAAAGATTTTTCTACAAGAAGCTTCCTTTCGCCAGTTTTGTGAGCAACCCGCAAAATCGATAAAAACCCTGTTTGTAAGCAAGTATGAAATAATGTCGAGCGCGAACGAAATTTGCAGCTAGATCGGCTTATAAAGCTGGGAACTTCGGAGGGTGAGAGGATAAACATTTTTATCAGCTACTTTGTATTCATAGGTTACTGCTATGTCATAATTCTGTCTACAGAATCGATACAGCGCCTTATCAGGAAACGAACGCTTCGACACGCTTTCCTTTAATTAAGTTGGCTAGCAGGATTCGCAGGATTGGAAGTTTTGTGTCAATATTTTCGTTCAGTGAAGAGGGTGTTCTCTTGTGTTTAATTGCTCAACTTTCATGGGAATGATGTGAGAAAGGAAGAGGGGGTTATTTATAAAGTATGAACATCTCAAATATCTAGTACAACATGCATATCTGAAGGGACTCTATTTTCAAGTTCTCCATTTATTTATAAAGCTTTATATTTAAATGAGAAGTTTAATGACATTACTTGACATAAGGCCGACTATAACAATAACGAAATATTCATGTTGAAAGGAGAAGCATTCTCCATGAAAAAAGAAAAATGAGAAATGTGGTTTATTAGTAATATCTAACAGAAAACAACTACTTCCCCGGCTAAAGCCACGCTGGACATCTGATAGATATTGTGAACTGTAAAGAAAAAATCTAAAATTGAAAATTCACATTTTCATTTAGATAGTTGATGTTTTTATAATTTTCTCTATTGTTTATTAAAAATTCATTAAATAAATCAGATGGGAGAAGGTTATTAAAAGTATATCACTCACAGGAATCGTTTATTTCATTGAAGCAAGGTTTCACTCGCATTTAATCCCAAATAAATGAAGAGTGGTTCTCAGTCAACAACTTGAAAATTAATAGAAATAAATCAAAGAAATATTTTTTTTCGACGAAAACTATTCCTGACCTTAGTAATGAATCAGAAAACAGTGCAAATTTGTTAGGAATAATAATAGATGACAAACTAAGCTGGAAAAGTCATATCGATCATCTGAGCAACAAATTATCTACACTGATAAAAAGAATGTCTTCAATCAAATATATATATAGATATCCTCTTGAACAGAATAATCTTCTGAAAAGAATAATTATTTCTAGTTAATGAATATACTCTTATTTCAAAATTATTGAGCTGTTTGCTTCTTACATAAATTTTCTTGAAATGAATTTGTTTGCATTAATACATTCCAACTCTTTACCCTAGAGAACATCTACTTGTGAAAAATGCTCCTTTTGACTCAAGAACATAATTTCTTGGTGAAGGTCAGGAGGAAGCAGCACGTGGTACAGTCAACCAATGAGTTTTACTCCAGCGGGTGCACGCGAAACCCCGCTACCGGAACGGCGCGAACCCACGCGAAAGCGCGCATTGCGACTGCCGACTAGGACCTTTATCCTGTTTGTTGTTACCCGCGTTTCGCGTTTGGTTTGGGGGTTGTGTTTGAGTCATAATTTAAGTTGTTTGTTTTATATTTGTCACAGTGGTTATGTGCAAATGTGCTGCTACATAAGTGCAATATGTAGGTCCAATTATTTCCGCACGATTTGAATTTAGGTCATTTATGGACCAGTTGTGAAGGTAGGTTGAAGATATTTTTGTTTTCAACAAGTGTGTGATAATGGCGAATGACGCTGTCGTTTCTATATTCGATCGCATTTCTCTGCATCACCGAAAAGGTACCTACGTTGATTATATAGTTTCTGTAATTAAAATATTACAAAACTATTCTCATATATAACTATTATACCTCAATTATTCGCAGTGGTTCTCTGTTTGTTGAACTGTACGATATGAACATGGCTTCCATGGCATATTTTTACAAGAAGTTTTATAACCAAGTGCACATTTGTACTGAACCTCCAAATGCAGATAATCTTGAATCAAAAATGTATTGCATTATGAAGAAGGATATTGTTCATTATCAAAGTTGAAATATTCTTGCACCAAACAACTCTCATTATTCAGTGAAGAAAGTGTTCATATGTCTCAAAACAGTTTCCTTTCAAGTGGTCAAGAGGATTCTGTCAAAAAATCAAACTTATATTTGGTTTGACCTATTCAAGAATACAATCGACTTGAATCAATGCAATTATGCATTGATGCAAAAAATTCTTTTTATCAGTGTAGCACGATATTCCTGTTACGGCAACTGTAAAGTATTGCTAATATTTCTACAGTCAGAACAGTATATTTTTCTGTTTCACTCCAGAATGAGTTATGGAATCACCCTTTGGGGCAACTGAACGTACGCCATGAATATTTTCGTACTCCAGAAAATTCATTGAATTAGGGGTATTGTCCCTTCCCTCACTATTAATTTTTCAAACGCTCATAGAGATACACAAAAATGTCGACAGCTTCATCCTTCAATCTGATGTTCACAATTACCACACGAGACAAGCTACTCATATTCAAATACCACGCTATAGATTAGTCAAATCCCAAAAAAATTCTTTAACCCTTTGCGGTCCATTGTCGGGGCAGCCCCGACAGAAAAATTTTAACGTTCCGGTCCGATGGGGTAAACCCCGCCAGTAACACGTTCCGGTCCGATGTCAGGTTGGCCCCGACACTGGCTTTGGTTGAAATCGCTACTTTTTGATTTGATGTATGGCCATGGTTTTGTTCTCTGCATGTTTTTAATATGCTGTTTTTCGTTTTCTTTCTTTAGAAATTGTATTTTAGAAGCAACAGCTTTCAAATACAGGGCATTAGGTTAGGTAGGGTAGGTTAGGTGGCTGGGTTAGTTGATTTTCCCTTTTTTACCTTAAAAGATTGGATCTGTGTTCAGTTAGGTCGGTACGTTATAAGAGCGAGCGAAGCGAGTTTAACTCTATCCTTAAACGTAAATAAAAACAACCAAACCCACCCACCTAACCTAACCTAACTTACCTAACCTAATCTAACCAACCTATCCTAACCTACTCAAACCAACCTAACCTCCAACGTAAATTAATATAGGTGTACGCTGTGCTCGCCATTGACAAGCTCGCTTCGCTCGCTCTTATCAAGCCGGATTTTCATGCAAATGATATCCGACCATACGATGGTACAAAAATGTTCTTATTGGTTAAAAAAATGCATGATTGAATTTTTGTCACACCTACCAATTCAATCAATAAGATCATTTTCGTACCATCGGATCGTCGGATGAAAATCCGTCTTTTCGTCCTCGACCTAACTGCAAAATTTTTTGATAGCTTGTGGCGCCCTATAATCGAAATTTTACCAAATATCCATTATGAAAGAGCTTTTTCCTCACTTTTGTGGTATGAATAAATTCAAAATCTTTGATTTACATTTTACAAGAAACTAACAACTCAGTTATTAATCAAAGTTGATGTTCAAGACCTTGACAACCAAAGCAAAATCCAAAATTTATCAACAATCAAAAATTGTTTCTATCAAATGTGTTTTCTGTCAAATGGTATTTCTATCAAATGTATGTTCTATCATAAAAATTTCGATCAAATGTAATTTCTGTAAAAAGTACATTCTATCTTTTGTTTTTCGATCAAAAGACTTCTAAAAAAAAATATCTATCATTATTTGTGTTTCGATCAAAATTCCGCCTCCCGTGAAAAAATATGTCCTTCAGAAATGTTTTCATTCCATTGACGAATGTTTGTCAACAATCTCTGATATAAATGAATTTTATTCAAAGATTTGTGATACATCCAGTTCTGCATATTGTACGCCAGTGGATTATTATATACTCCTAGAAAAATGTTATCCAAAATTTATATTTATATACATATATGTTTATGTTGTATTACTATAAGAGGTTATCTTGAACGATGGAAAATGGCGACTAAAGTTTGTCTTTCAGTCGCAGATGATTTCACAAGAGATTTTATGAATGTCCTATTCATATTTTTGAACTAAAATATATACTATACTTTATACTTGATACACCTTATACTTTACTTTACTTTATACTTTACTTTATTCACTACACACACTCATGAATGCTCGTGAAACATAAGCCTTCTCTGACCTGCTACCAATATATTGTTTGTATATAATGTAGTCAAATAAAGCTCTATCTATCTATAATGCGAAATGTCCATACATCCAGAATAAAATCAGATTTGCCGCGTTGACTTTCATTTTGGCCATTGTTTTGTCCTCCGACAAATACCATCAAAATTCCTGGGTCCATCCTCTACAGACACGTTTATTTTTTAACAGCTTTCGAATTCAAGTTTTGCAAATTTGCTATTCACATTTGAGGATTTCAGCATCGTATAAGGACCTTTCTTGAAAAATAAAAATACCTCGTCGTAATAAATGTTCTTGTCAATCTTTGTTCTGTCGGCAAACTGGCGCCAGACCAAAGAGGCTTCATTTAGCAGGGTATTCCTCAACTTCTTCTGAATTGTAACGCGAAGATCGCAACGAAACAGGCAATATAGAAGATGGACGTGCCAATGGACCAAGTTGTTTACGCGGTAGACGATCGTTTGAAGAAGCCTACCAGTAATAAATTTAGTAAGATTTAATGATTTTAAATTGTCTAATGACTCGTATTTTGTCAATAAAAAATGTTATTTGAGTCCTTGAAGTTTTTATTTGATGAAATATAGGAAAACTTCATTTGTTTCGAAAGTGGAAAGACATAGGAGCAGTACAAGTTGGTTCCATAATGTGTCTTAAATATTTGTGAGTTGCGGATTCAATCGAAAAAATCTCCTCAGGAAGTCAATTACTAAGATTTCCCGATTGATATAGCTGAACATTTTTTATTTCATATAATATTATTGGTCGCGATTTTCAATCATATTCTGTATTCAATATTAATTCTGCTCTCGGTGAAGAGTGCTACAATTCTGGTCTATTGTACCATCCTACTGATCCCACTTCTGCTGATATTAAATATGTGAAAGTTTTCATGTCATTTATATATTTGTTACTCAATCTCGCAAATGCGGCTCAACAGATTTGGATGGTATTTATATACACCAGGTTATCCTGGATTAACATAGAGGATAGTTGTTATAGATGTGAATGATAAAGCTTGATTACTGTTACCATTCTTTGCATTCTTAGCATTCTTTGTACCAGACCTGTCCCAAAGCACAGTGCTCAGTGCTCGTGAAAGTGCTCGAAGCACTTTTGTGCTCCTAAGCACTGTGCTCCCAAGCACTTTCCTAATTCAGTGCTTACTCGAGTATGTAACAGTCTGAGAAGTGCTCAGTGCTCTCTGATTGGGATTACTTTTTGGAAGTGCTTAGTATTCACGAGCGATTTATGAATAAAAGTGCTTAATGCTCGAGATTTCGGAGCACTTATCAAGAGTGCTTGGTGCTCGAAGCACTTTTTGTCAGTGCTCAGCCTAGCTCTGCTTTGTACCTTGTCTAAAGCATTCAAAAAAATTATTCTTTCTCAAATTTACTGTCACCTAGAGTCGAACAGTGCTATTCCTTCTCATCAATCAGGGTTTCGTCCTCAAGGTTCCGTCATCAACATAGTTGTGTTACTGCTTTTTTCAAGGTCCCAGATGACATATATAGAGCGATTGATCGAATCCAATTAACCGCCGTCGTTATGCTAGAATTTAGCAAGGCTTTCGACCGAATCAAGCACCATTTATTACTATCTATACCCCATTATAATGATTTTTCTGATGCTTCGACCTGCTTAATAAAAGCTTATCTGAACAACCGTGAACAAGCTGTGTTAATAAAACACGACTGCTCTGACTTTATGTTCGTGAGAAATGGAGTCCCACAAGGTTGGATTTTGGGCCCGGTCTTATGTATTCTTTACACCCATAAATTTCAGAATCATTTGAAATTCTGTAGCAGTCACTTTTACGCAGATGACACACAGTTATACATATCGTTTTCCGAGAAAGATTTGCCCCTAGCAAACTTCCAACTCTCTTCTGATTTGGAAACTATCATCTCTATTCTGAAAAATTCTGCTTGTCTATAAACACTTCCAAATCCTGCGCTATCCTGTTTGGTAGAAAAGTCGCCCGAAATCGCTGTATCAACTCGTTAATGTTGAAAATCGGGGATAATACAATTCATTTCTCTAATATAGCACTAATAACGTGGGAGTTATCCTCGATTCGTCTCTGAGTTTCAACAGTCATATGAACCTACTCATTCGAAGAGCTTCTAGTAACCTCAAATTGATTTATTCTAATAGAAAAATCTCAGACCAAAGACGAGAAAAACATTGCTTGAGTCTTCAGTCCTCTCACATTTGAATTATGCAGACATTATTTATGGTCTCGCCATCGCTAAAAATGACGCTGGTACAAAACTCATGCATACGCTTGATATGTGGACCCTGCAAGAACTAGGTTGGTTTAACACAGAAAAAAGAAGAATACTTCATGCATGCACTTTATTCCAGAATATAATAACTTCACAAAAACCTCTCTATTTACACAATAAAACCACCTTTCGCACTGATGTCCATCACACCACCTCTGCACTCTACAGCCCAATTTCAATCATCATTTTCATATAACATTACTTGGCTGTACAACAGTATTCCAGAAAGACTAATAAAGTCAAGTCAAGAAGGACCATGCAGTTCATTCGCAAAAGGAACGAAGCGGGTTTATCAGCGAATAAATTTTGACAGATGAGGGAAATAATCGGGTATATTCAATCCAGTGTTGTTAAGTTAATCGGAATGCTGCTATTAATAGTAATCATGTGTTAAGGTTCATCCTGGTATATGAAATTCAGTAATTCAGAAAAATCAGTTATTCACCAACCGTTCTGCCGCCTATATACCAACCCAACTCCCAATCCACGCATCTTTCCGGCATCCCAACGTATTCCTTTAATTAAACCTTCTTTCCCATATTGTGATCGTGTCAATATTTTCCCAGGGAGGCGTCCCGGCCTCTTTAATTGCATCACGTCTGTTCTGGATGTGGACGGCGATGTCTTTGATGTATCCGCCATCTTGTGTGTACACGCTACATGAAAGTTACATGAGCTCCCGATCGGCCGGCTCTAAACCAACACGGCTTCGCCGTATCCACGAAGATGTCGGCCGTGTTTCTGAGGCAATTGTTTGTTTACGAACCTATCCTGGTTTGGCTCGTGTTTACTTTGATGAACTCGTGTTACCGCCCTCTGGGTATATTGGATTTGTTGGAATATGTTGGCGAGACAGGGGGTTTTCAAATGTTATTCTGGTGTGGTAGTTTGACAAAAAGAGCAGGATGATATCCTGTAGAGAAGGGAGAAATATTATTGCAGGTTTTTTATATTATTGGGGTTTCGAAATTGGCATCTATTCATTTCCACTTTATTGCCGCTTTCTAAGGATACAAATGAATGTATGGCAAATTATTATTCTAGAAATAACTGAACTGAAAGAACCTCCGTAAGGTAAGAGCATAAGGAAAACAATCAATAGCTATTTGTATCAAAAGGGAGGAAAGTACCACTTTTCCTCCCGCAGGATGTAGTTCACATCAAAGGGAGAAAAAGGCACAACATGCCTCTTCCTGCAATAATACTCTGAAATATAAAAGCTGAGTACACTGGCTATAATGTTCTCTACACCTACGCATCCAAAACATCAGGAGACGAACGCGTCGGAGCAGCAGTCACCTTCAATGAAAGCAATCGTAGTTACAGTATCTACACCGGAGAATTGTATGCAATAGCTGAAGCAATAGATCTATCAGCAGACATCAACGATAAAAATGCAGTTATCTTCACTGACTCCTTAAGCTCCATACAAGGTATAAAACAAGTTTACCCCAAACACCCACTACTGCGACGTATCAAGACAAAACTCCACGAACTGCAAAGTCAGAATAGAACCGTCGAACTGGTATGGATCCCCTCTCACATTGGTATCACCGGCAATGAGAAAGCAGGAAAAGTAGCTAAGAATTCCAGTATAAACCCACTTTTCACATGGACATAAAAAGCTTAATTGTTGGATACACGAGGAATTTATGTAGGGATAGATGACGTGGAAGTGCAAACAACAAATTATTCCAACTGAATCCAAATCTAAATCCCACACAATACCTCGGGATACCCAGAAAACAATAAGTTATCATATCACGACCTAGCATAGGTCAAACGAGGCTGACACATCAACACCTTATTAAACAGAAACCTCCTAGTATGTGCAGTACCTACCGAACGCAACTTAATGTGAAGCACATCCTGATAGAATGGCCTTCCTACCATCAACAAAGAGAAGCGACTGAGGCTGACACATCAATACCTTATTAAACAGGAACCTCCTAGTATGTGCAGTACCTGTCAAACGCAACTTAATGTGAAGCACATCCTGATAGAATGTCCTTCCTACCATCAACAAAGAGAAGCGGCTGAGGCTGACACATCAATACCTTATTAAACAGGAACCTCCTAGTATGTGCAGTACCTGCCGAACGCAACTTAATGTGAAGCACATCCTGATAGAATGTCCTTCCTACCATCAACAAAGAGAAGCGGCTGAGGCTGACACATCAATACCTTATTAAAGAGGAACCTCCTAGTATGTGCAGCACCGGTCGAACTGGTATGGAGCCCTTCTCACATTGGTATCACCGCAATGAGAAAGCAAACAAGTTTACCCCAAACACCCACTACTACGACGTATCAAGGCAAAACTCCACGAACTGCTAAGTCAGAATAGAACCGTCAAACTGGTATGGAACCCCTCTCACATTGGTATCACCGGCAATGAGAAAGCAGACAAAGTAGCTAAGAATTCCAGTATAACTGTCCACTGTCCACTATCGTAACAAAAATTTCTCATATGGACATAAAAAGCAAAATTGTTGTATACACGAGGATTTTAGGGAGGGATAGATGGCGTGGAAAAGCAAACAACAAATTATTCCAACTGAATCCAAATATAAATCCCCCATAATATAGACCACAATCCCAGGCATATTTTCAGGGGGTGATTTTATACACCACGAGTGTAAAATGTTGAAGTACTGGTCGAGAAACAAACGTTAGGCACCATGCCGTCAATTTTCCGCGGTACAGGTGAGTGTAGAGGTGAGTTGAAATGACGTAAGAAAGGGGGTACTTTTCGATTACATTATACATGACGAAAGATAACATATTTCACTATGCTGTCAATTTTATATGGTGCAATACACTGAAAAATGTGTTTTTCATGTCGAAATCAAATTATTCCGACAACGAGTCACGACCAGTGACACAATTTCTTTGAAACACTTTTCCTGTTCCTTTTTTGGTTGTATGTATTGTGGGAATCATGACGGCAAGAAAGTTTACGATAAAAAGTGTTATTAAAAATATAACAGTTTTGTTTATGATTCAGATGGTCGTAGAAAAAGTGTAGTGTACAATTTGCATGAAATGATCCATTTCATGCTCATTGTACAATATACTATTTCCGTATTTGGAATTTTATAAAAATGTAATGAAACATATGCCAATATTCTTCATCAACAATGTCAAGTATTGGTTTTGCTATTAATATTTTCATATCATACGAAGTAATTCAATTAATATGACACACTCCGTAATAACACTATTCATGTGAATTCGAATAATAAACGAATATTTGTGTTGCATATCTGTCGAATATTATATTTTGATCGGGATGATTGAGTTCATATAATGAATACATTGACACATGGTTGATTGCATTCGAATATCCTAAATGAGTTCGTATGGATGAGCTATCCATTATTATATTTCGGAAAAAATTAATGATAAACCGCATGAAATGTTGATGGAATTAAAAAATCGAATTGACTCTAGTAATGCTAAATGAAAATTGATTTTGTGCGTAATGAAAATAATGAAAAAATAAAAATTGCTTCATCTAAACCACAAGACTTTGCAACGTGGAAGTAAACTAAAATCAATCTGGATCTTTGTAATAGTTAGGTAGAGATTGTGCCTGTGATGTATCGAACGGGACGATGAATTGTTATGATGATTCAGTATATTGATAAATTATATAATATGTAACCGAATGGCGATACGAGAAGAACCAAAAAATTGTGTGGACATTCAGATATTGAGACTGAATGAAAACGTACATGAAGACTGTTGATAATAGAAGTGTTGGAAGAAATAAAAGTGTTTTATTCAATAAAATATTTGACACCACAATTGGCGACGAGGATTAACTAATCGCAGAAATTGCCAGTAAGTACAAGGAAGAAGTTCTATATTACTTCAACCGAAAAAGAAAATATTAAACAAGGGAAAGACAATATCCCAGAAAAAAAAAGTGAGTAATAGACGAAATGAATTGTTGGACAGTACTACGTCCAGCTGGTCTACATTATCGATGCCATCATCAGGCTACAGGCTATCAGGATGATCCATAAATAGCAAAAGAATCCCCTCACCAAACACATGGGAAATTGGTTTTCAGCCAATTATAATAATTTGTTGGGTCCTTTATAACTATTTAAAACTAGAAAACAGTCCTAATTATTGAGTGACAAAACCAAAGTGATTGATGCAGTCTTAAAAAAAATTGTTGATATCGATGGATATCTCGAACTCGTCCTGTGCAAGCGATATTAGAACGATTGCAGTGCAGCCTTCATAACTCGTACTTCCAAGAAAAGGATCGTTTCTTCTCCCAAGTTAATGGACTGCCGATGGGATCTCCTTTTTCTCCAGTAATCGCCAACATATATGTGGAGGTGATCGAGGAATTGGCTATCAGAGAGGCAGAATACAAACCAAAACTATGGCTAAGATACGTGGACGACACATTCATCATATGGAACCACGGAGATGAACACCTTGAGAATTTCGTCTCAAGAATGAATACCATCAGGAATTCAATCAAGTTCACGATGGAAAAGGAAACTAAAAGTACCTTGTCTTTTCTCGATGTGAAAGCTGAAAGAAAAGACACTGCTATCCTCACCTCTGTTTATAGGAAGAAGACACACACTGGACAGTACCTCATCTACGGCTCCAATCACCCGAATTCCACGAAGAGGGGCATTGTAAGAACGATGATGGAGAGAGCAATGTGTATTAGCAACAACCAGGAGTCTCTGAATGCGGAAATAAATCGTATTAAAAAATACCTACGCCAAAACGGATACTCCGAGAAACTCATAGGGGAAGTTCAGAAACAACTCAAAAGGACCAAGACGGGCGAAGAACGACCATAAAATCCCGTTCTTGTCCTTTCCTACATCAGGGGTGTATCTCCAAGAAGATCAAAAGGATCGGAACCAAACACAACATCAAGAGTTGCTTTCAATCCGGAAATACTTCACACATTCAACTGAGGAACCACCGAAATCTGTCGGTCATACCGTATCTAGAGAATAACAAAACAGTGCTCAATCTGACCAGAAACGTTTTAATATACATAGTCTCGTCACTTTTGTGCTTATAGGGCTGTTACAATCTTCCTCTCATTCCGAGGAGATCCAAACTGGCACTGGACAACTTAAATTTTTTATGTAATTAGGTAATATGTTCCTGTCTGGAACCAGCATTTAGAAAAAAACAGATGGTATTTTGAAATGGGCCTCTTTGGTGTGGTAGTCCAAGACGCAACAAGGAGCAGCCCAAGGCTTGATAAGGTGCAAGGACTTGCCTGTTGTTAATAATATCTCATTATGACATTGAGAGAATCTGAATATTACATTCAAATCAATCATTTCAAAACGCTTTGTTCTCATTACGTCATTGTTTTTCATAATTTTATTTTATACTTACTTACTTACATGCATTTCAATATAATATCTCGACATGATCTACAGTATCGGAAACTTTTCATCTGGGGTATAGACAGAAATCTACGCGAGCAATAAGGAACGCAATGATATGATGATACCACATAAATAAGAGAGACCCACTACTTAGCTTCTCTCCTGTTACCACACCCGACGAATTAACAGCTCACGTCGATATCCCTTCTTTGGGCGAGTAGCAGAGAAATGGTAATGCTCTCTCAACATATAGCAAGCTATTCTTTACGATCTCATGAAACCACCATACCCAATACGAAAACTTTCCGATACTGTATACCTAAAATGAGCATTTTGAATGAGTGAACTAATTTGTCTCGATTTGATTGATATAGTGAATTGGGGGTTATTTCTGAGTCCTTATCTAACTGATTTATATAAAACGCCATGTGAATTACAAACAATCATCAATTTTCCATAACGACACAGGTACCGAACGGTTTACAATTCGATAACAAAATATTGACAATTCCTCTTCGAATATGGCTTTATTGAATTTCCCACTAATGAATAGAGTGTGAAAAGCTGATAAAGGATGTGCAATCTGGAACGCGTGCCGGACCAACGGTCCCTTATCAGCCGATATGCAGCTCGGGCTACCTTTATGACTATATCAAACACTGTTAGTGAGTTTAATTAAATTTATATATAACATGTCAATATTCAAAACGGACAGGTGTTGGGTGTATAACGAGTTGGTTTATCAAAGTACAAAAATATGAATAGAATATTCATAAAATATGTTGTGGAATCATCTGCAGCTGAATGACAAACTTTTTCCATTGTTCAAGATAACCTCTTGGTAGGTATTCATGTTGAAAGGGGAACATTCTACATGAAAATTGAAGAACAAATATTTCCATCAGTTCCGTCCTTGATTTGTATAATTGCTTCTGAAGAGCCTGCTTTCCAATACTTTCAATCTCCCTGATGAGCTTGGCAAAGCGAAATAGATTTTCGTCGACAAAAATGTATTGAAGAAAAAATGCGAGAGAAGCGATCCTTACTTCAATAAAATGAACGATTTCTATGAGTGATGTAGTTCAATGTCCAGAGTGGCTTTAGCAGTAATTGTTTTCTGTTAGATATCACAAAAAAAAAATTATATTTTTCATTTTTCAATTCTCATGGAGAATATTCCCCTTTTCAATACTAAAATGTTATTAGAGCGTTGGACGGTGACAGGCTCTCTCACCAAGTTTTTGCATTTATGATAATTCTGGCTGATGATATCATCATGTGTGAAATTGAGCGAGGAGTCAAGGATAACTCCCAGGTTTTTTGAGCTCTCAGAGAAGGGAACAATATCTTCCCCGATTTTTATTGTCATTAAATTCTTGCAACGGCTACGAGCTACCTTTTTGCCAAAAAGAATAGCGGAGGATTTGGAGGGGTTCATTGAAAGACAGAATTTTTCAGATATCGAGATAGCTTCCAAATCAGAGTTCAGTTGGCCAGGGGAATAATTTTTTTCAGGAAACGATATGTATAGCTGGGTTTCATCTGCATACATGTACCACCTCCGAATTTGATAGTTGTCAGATTGAAGTTGTGGAGATGATTTTGTGATATTCCTTTCCGTTTAGTCTACACCACTCCACTTTGAGCAAAAATGAACTTCTTTCAAAGATTATAATTTTTTTTTATTTCCATATTGGTTTTGGTGATTTTTTCAGGATTTGTAGGTGCAAGAAGCAGATTATAACCCTGATTTTGTATTTTACTTGTTGAAGTCGCTCTCACGCCACTAAAATTTTCAGCTCTTTTGTTTGCATCTTCTGGAAGATTCTTTTGATCTTCCAGTATTTGTATGAGTTCATTCGCAGATATCATAAATAAATGTCCTCGTCAATATATTGATTCAAATGTTTCCGCTAAATCGTGTTCATGACATCAAAACCCTGAGAGAGACGCAATCCCACCAAGAAAAATATCCTTCACAAACATAAAATGCGCTTCCACAATGAAAGCAATCGACTACATCAAAGAAACGTACTCTCCCAGCCATATAAACTCGCAACTTATATCCAAAACAAATAAACAGTCAGACTCGATCAAAACGCGGCAAAAAGCTCAATATATTTCTAATAAAAAACTTCATCATAGCTCGAAAACAAACTCATCAAACGGCCAGCTAAACAAACGGTGGAGAGTTCGTTTCATCTCAGCAATAGTCCGGCGATTGATCGGAGACAAGTGTTGACAGGGTCAATATAGTCCGGATTTCAATTAGAACGCTGTATTTGCAGACCTCTCGTTATGATTTCATATCGGACGATCTGAGCTAGAGTCAACGAGGATCGTATATATTTCAATTTCAATATTTGGACTGGGTGTTCGCAGGGACTCGGCAGATGCAGTAGATTTTCGGAATTCAAAATATAGCAAAATAGCTATTTATGATAGAAATGTTAAAAGTGGCATTTTATTTTGTGAGTAGGGAATATTGCGAATATTGCATAAAGCAACACACTTCTTCACTTCGTGCTCAACCCCAGGGATCAGGAGGAAGAAGAGGAAGGACAGCGGATGTGCACGACAGCCCCCTGTCGTTTCCAACACGGGTGCTGCGCACTTCGCCTGAGAAAGAACCTAGGGTCTTCATAAGAGGGCGCTGGTTCGACCCCGCAGATGTTGTGCGGGTCGTCGGCCGTACGAGATAACAGAGTACTGATGGCTCAATTCCATGTAGACACTGCGAGAGATTGATTTGGTCAGTGTGACTTAGTTGGAGGTCGATCCGGAAACGGCTATGAGCAAAAAACCGGATCTTGGTACGGATCGTTTAGATAAAACTTGGATTTACTAAGCCACCGGTTTTCCCCAGTGCTCCTGGAAGAGGTCTAGCGCTTGATAAATAACTCCACCGTGTTTGCGGGGTTCATTATCATAGATCCTAAGCCTTGTAAGGTCTCTGGTCAGCGGACGCCCGCAAGCGCTCGCAGTACATCCACGCGAGTGTAGCTATCCTTGTTGAGGATGATACGAAGTACACTATGCTGCATTACGTCGAACCGCTTCCACTGTTTGTCGAACAAATTGCAGAATACTGGGCAGGCGTATGACAATGCTAAGCGCATCATCTGCTTTTACATCTACATGTTATTCTCCAGTGAGAGATGTGATGTACGGTAAATGAATCGATAAATTCTCTTTACTGCCGCTGTCGCTCTCTGAATGGCAAGCGTCAGGTGCGCATTCATAGTTAGACGCTTGTTCATATAAGTACCCCCAGGTATTTCACCGGGGTTTTCGCCTTTATGGCTTCGCCCGAGACCACAACGTCACGGCAAATTTTATTGAATTTATATTTATTTACGTGTGAAGTTGATGATCTCGGTCTTGGCCGGGTTCACCACGATCTTATTCTCCTCTAAATACGGCAGGATTTCCTTATCCAGCCTTACCTGGATCTGGTATGCAGCGACATCGCTGGAGAACGACTGGCAATACACTGCGGTGTCGTCCGAGTACATTGAAGTAAATCATGCGTATGTAGGGAGTAGAAGTGTGGTGAGAGGCTCGAGTCCTGTGGAACACCTGCCTTGATTTGATGAGCCTTTGAGAGAGTGCGGTTTTCTCTCACCTCAAAAGTCCTGCCGACCAGGTGGGAATCTATCAGTTTTACCATGTATATGCCTGCTCTTAACAGTTTGGCGACGAGACCCTCGACCCAGATGGAATCGAAGGCTTTCTGTATATCCAGCAGCATCATGACTGTAACTAGGCCTAGATGAAAACCCTCTTTTACCTCCAGAGCAATCCGGATCACCTGCGAGGTCGTGTTATGACCCGGGCGGAACACGAACTGCTCATCAGGAATCATTTTGAGTTTTTGCTCGAGGCTCATCATTCGTCTTAAGAGGATTTTGTCGACAATCTTCGACAATCTTTGGATTACAAGGCAGGCAGTTAGATGCTCAAACTATAATAAACCCCAACGAACTTCATTTATGAATGTCAATAATATTTGTCAGTGATGAAGGACCTTCTATAGTTGAACTGAATACTACTTCGTTTGTAACTTCAAAGGAATTAGTATTTCCAATTGCACAAAAGGCCAAATACATGTGTGAACTTTTATAAATGATTCCTCTTGAGTAGGTGTTCTGATTATAATATCTTATTGAAGTATTGGAGAGATCTATATCACTGAGTATCCATCAACTTATTTGTCTTGAGAATAACCGTGGCCTTCTCGCATGCCTTGCAGCATGTTCGGTATAGAGGTTTCTGATACCTGACTTAAAGCATAAGAAACGCTGTACTCGCTAGGAGGGTTATACTGCCTTCTATGATACTCATACGGCGTAGATGAGACATCGGAGTTGCTTTACTCTGTGAAGTGTAGAATATATTGAAATCGCTCATTCCCCACGATCAAGCAAATTATCAAAGATCAAGCAATAAGCCTGATGTATTTCTGAACTAGCACATGTATAAAATATAAATGATACATGATACCTCTGTTCTTATTCTCAAACGTATACTGCTACATTCCATGTTTTCCACGGCAACTTCTCACAAACAGATGCCACGACAATAATAGTGATATCGATGTAAGATTTCTTATATTTGATTGATTGTACCATTTTCGACCTCGTTCAACATGTATTCCAATATAGCATCGGTAGGAGCGATCTCAAGTAGCACACCCATACTGGGACAATATTGTGAAAATATCGGCAAAATATTCAAATAATAATATTTGGCGAGAAAAAAATGTGAACATTCGGCGATATTGGTCCAATATTTAAAAAATAATATTGGTCTAATATTCCCGAAGCAATATCAAATGTTAGGCGATATTAGTACAATATCGCTGTAGCACACTTACATTGAAATAATATTGGTAAAATATTGGCAAAATATTCAAACGGAATATTGGCGAGATAAAATTATAATTATTTTAGGATATTGACTCAATATTACTTGGACATTATACAAGTAATATTAGTGAAATATTGAGGAAGCAATATTGGCCCCAAAATATTTAGGGATATTGGTACAATATCATTTGCATATATTGGTAAAATATTCAAAGTGAATATGTTGCCTTGGAAACATCGATAAAATATTTCCAGAAAATGTCGAATAATTTAAAAATTCTACAACTTCGTTTCTACTTCAGTTTACCACCGAGTAGATTGACCTGTAAACGCATTTTGAGAAGCCTCATTTAATATATGTTACTATAATTCAGCTGTTGTTCCATATGTGAGGCCACCTATCGATTTCTTACCCAAGTTTAATCATGATTCATTTCAATATTGTTTATTGAATATTCGGCCAATATTCAAATTTGAATCCTAGTGATAAATGTATTTTGTAATATTGTATCAATATTGTCTTTCAAATATTGGCTTGAGGTTTTCGTAACAATCTCAATCAATATGGGGTCCATATAATTTTTAGAATATGGATTAAATAATATTCTACCAATGTGCTATCAAACTTGGATATACAATATTGTCTTTTATCTCCAAAATCGATATGAGAGTGATATTGAAATCGCAATATTGGAGCTAGAGGCTGGAAACAATATGCAGTCAATATCGCTCTATCGATATTGGTGAAAATTATTGAGCCAATATTGAGCCGGTATTTTATGAAATAATATACATTCAGAACAGGTTGAGTCAATATTTCACCAATATTATTAATGAAATATTCAATATTATTTTTACATTTATAATATATCCATATTGGCCCAATACGAAAACAAGATTCAGCCAACATCAGGTGCTACCTGGGACTGATTATGCATTTTCAAGTAATTCATACCTGTTTCATTAAAAATAATTCTAGAGAGGGCATTCAGTGTAGGAAGCATGATGATTTCAGAAGTGGGATGAAAGCCAACCATGATAATTTCAGAAGTGGGATAAAAAATTATTTTTCAGAATTTTGTCGGAATTCCTCAAAATTAGATGATACAAATCGATGTGTTGAAGTCTCATTTCGTTCTCTCCACAACACAAGCCCCTGTAACGAATCCAACTAAAACTCGCCTGTAATAAGGCAATGTTATTAATGGGATGTTTGTTGTGTGATTCTGTGAGAGGGAGTAGTCGTACACGAGTCAGACGGATAAACGAACGGTGCATAGGGCCATCGCCGCGACGCGTGTCCTACACATGTAGAGCAGAACGCAATTATTGTCGGATGTAATGCACGAGCGGATGGTGCTTTGTCTTCTCTTGTTTATGGGTTATTGCAGCCGATATAAAAGCCATCGATTCGGAACAATTACGCGGAACATCAGATCCGACACCAAAAACAATAAATACGCGATCCATGCCATTGCATATTCGTGTGTGGTATTATTCCGAGTGAGCGAATTCAGGTGGTTGTCTAATTTTAGAGAAATATTTTTTTCTCGACAGGAGAATTTGAATTGTTAAGGATGTGACTGAAAAATTTGAATCAACAATTTTAGGAATAAAAATTCACATTATAATTGAGAATACACCCATTTCAAAGTTGCATAACCCTTCAAAAAGTGAAACAGTGTATATCAGACCATGCTTCCTACACTGAATGCCCTCTCTAGAATTATTTTTAATGAAACAGGTATGAATTACTTGAAAATGCATAATCAATCCCAGGTAGCACCTGATGCTGGCTGAATCTTGTTTTCATATTGGGACAATATATTGAACCAATATGGGTTCGTATTGGAAAAACAATATTTCATTAATAATATTGGTGAAATATTGACTCAACCTGTTCTGAATGTATATTGTTTCATGAAATACCGGCTCAATATTGGCTCAATAATTTTCACCAATATCGATAGAGCGATATTGACTGCATATTGTTTCCAGCCTCTAGCTCCAATATTGCGATTTCAATATCACCCTCATATCGATTTTGGAGATAAAATACAATATTGTATATCCGAGTTTGATAGCACATTGGTAGAATATTATTTAATCCATATTCTAAAAATTATATGGACCCTTTATTGATTGAGATTGTTACGAAAACCTCAAGCCAATATTTGAAAGACAATATTGATACAATATTACAAAATACATTTATCACTAGGATTCAAATTTGAATATTGGCCGAATATTCAATAAACAATATTGAAATGAGTTATAATAAAACCTGGGTAAGGAACGGCAAGGTAATTCTATATATGTAAAGTCAGCCTAATAAGGCTTGCTACAATTTGTTTTTAAGACAATGGAGAATCTGAGAAATTGAGGAATGGAGGAATCGAGGAATCGAGAAACGGAGGAACGGAGGAATGGTGGAACGGAGGAAAGGAGGAACGGAGAAACGGTTGAACGGAGGAACGGAGGAACGGAGGAATGGTGCAACGGAGGAAAGGAGGAACGGAGAAACGGTTGAACGGAGGAACGGAGGAAGGAGGAACGAAGGAATGGGGAAACGGAGGAACGGAGGAACTGAGGAACGGAGGAAAGGGGGAATTGAGGTATGGAGGAATAGAGAAATGGAGAAACGATGGAGTCGATTAACAAATTCAAATAAAATAAATTTTATCCTCCATGTACTTGAAAGCCTGGCAGAGAACGCATGAAAATTCTGAAAATGTTCCAACGGATTTAGACGTTGGAAAAAAAAGTTACGGTCTGCAGATTCGGACCACCTACTTTTTGAACAATAACTGTGAAAACTCGCGAAACATAAATCTGGAAAATTCGACAAAAACTAAATAATATGAGACCATCATATGATTTAGTTGAATAAAATAACCTGTTTGTTTCAGGACGTGGTATAATAAGGAAAAAAATGTCGCTTTAGAGGTCGGATTCCCCGAAAAAAGGTGCGGAAACTGGCGAAAATAAAATTGTAAAAATTCATAAGAAATCTGAAAAACATGGTGAGCTGAAACATTTTATTTGAAAAAATTTTGATAGAAAACGAGTAGGAATTCAGAAATATTTCAATGGCAAAAATCCGTAAAATTTGTGAGAAATACCGGGAAGTCGAATAATTTTCGTAAGTTGGTTTCTAAATGTCCATTGAGGTTAATACTTGCTGGAAGCTGGGTGGAAAAGGATGGAAATAGTTATTTAACGAATACGTGTATTAATAAGGGCGATTAACAATCGAACGTTTTTAATTTAATGTTTGATTCACGAATTTGTTACAAAACTTTTCTATCGACCGTGGTTTTCAAAAATAGAGATATCTTACTTTCAATGTTTATTTATTTAACGATACGATAAATCACTAAGTATTTCCTATTTAAATAAACTCTAATCAAATACAGTTCAATTTTCCTCAGTGGAAGTTTCGTATTACTTTTTCATATTGCAAGTGACAACTGGTGTATTGAGAATTTTCTGAAATTTTATTTCAGAATTGACAAATAAATTATGACAGATAGTACTAACCAATATGTTTGTTGGGTTGCACATAATAAAATCGTGGATTAATAGAAAATCATTCATTAACAGGGGTCATTAATCAACGATTTTGAGTGCGTTAAAATACATCATAAATGAACGGTCGACGGAAAAGGATATCAAACAAACGCAAGCTAATATCGTACCAACTTTTGGGCATCTGACGTTCCTATTCAGAGAGAAAATAAGACAATACGAAATAAATGTAAAAAATCTTTTTAAAAACAAACTCTGATTTACAAATTATTCAACTGCAATGCATATAATTAGGTATATTTAGTGTATAGATAGAAATAAATTCTTTTAAAATTTAAATACCTAATTCCTTAAAAGCTTGAAGCGTGAAATATAATCACACTTGGAATATAACTTTTTGAAAACTATTTAAATTTTTAAAAGTTTTTTTATCATGATAAATGAAAGCCATTTCTAAAAAAATTATTATTGTTAGAGTTATTCCATTATGCTTCAAAGCGAAGCCTAGTGCAGTACCCCATACAAAACAACATTCAGCCCCTTCCTTTCGTTAATAGGTATGAAAAAAATCATTCTATTGAAGATTATTGCTAATAATTTATAATTGATCTAGCAGAAAAATTGATTAGTATTTTCAGAAGGAATAGTAACAGTAAAATGGTTATTACATCTTTCTAGATTCCAAATAATTCCTATTCCAGAACCAGTATTCTGTTAATTTCACATTCCGAAATTCCGAATCGTTCTCAGCCGAGTCCAAGGTATGTCCAAATATTTGAGAAACTCATCATAACTGGTATCACAAAAGACGAAAACAAAGGTGACCGTTTGACAGCAATTCCTCATCGCTCGAGATCCAGGAATTTCGAGAATGTCTGGATGCATATCACGGAAAAATTCAATATCTGTGAGGTATTGGAGATAGTCGATAGCCCGCATTGTGCCAAAGTCGGATTAACATTCCGTCTTGGGGACAGGACAGGCTCATTTAGAATTGGCGCCCTGGGTAACTATAGTTTTAATGTAAAATTGAATAGCATTTGCAAATAAATCATATGTTCTTCATTGAAAAGTATGCGAGAAATATGTAGGGTTATGTAGGGTTATGTTAGGGTTAACCGGGGGAACTGTAAACGGTCAAAGTGAAGTTCCATCAGTGATGAATTAAATATAATTCGTTCGAATTGAATCAAACATTTTGAGCAGGAGGGGATAAATACATATAATTGAAATAGAATCATCAGTTAAGTATGCTTGCCTTCAGCTCCTGAGGATGCCAATTTTGTTGGCGAAACGCGTGTCGAGTATAGCTGAACGCAGTATTTTAATTTCCAAAATTTTATTCACAGCAAAGGTTCCAAATATTCATTTATACGATCAGAACTGGTTGAGAGTCGCAATGGGTTCCTCTTGTTTGAGTCATTTGTCATTGCTGTGTGAAAAAAATCCACTTTCAGCTCATTTTCTCCCCTAACCAGGAAATAACCAATAACTTTTTCAACCTGTTTTCTGAAATTCTATAAAGGGTTCATGGGGAGAACAAACCCAGAACATCAGTCCAATTGGCAGTCGTATGCCTGAGATTACCGTTAGCCAACGATCTATCAGAAGAATACTGGTGGGTCAACAAATCCAGTGGATCTGACAGAATTCTGCCAGTTGTTCACAATAAATGTGCCACAGAAATGTGACACCAGCTCTTTTCAAGTTATTCAACCTATAGTTTGCTTTGGGAATATTTCCGTCCAAATCGAATATTACAAGTCCACAGAAAAAAAGACCCAACATACCTACTGCAGACCTATCGTACTGCTCATTTTATCACGAAGGTCATGGAAAAATCCGACAACATCGAGCTGAGGAATTATGAATCATTGACAATATGCTTTTCGTTATAAGAGAACAAATGGTGATATCCTTGCTTACGTCTCACATATGGCAGTAATCTGTCGAAAAATATGGTGAAGCTCTTGCTGTTGCAACAGATTTTTCGAAGGCGTTCAATTGCTATTGGTACCAGGGACTCGCCAAGATTCCATCTTATGACTTCGTACCCAGTTGTGTTCCTTGCTATCTAGCTTCACCTCAGAGAGATCTCTACACATGGTGATTGATGGAGTTTTATCCGACACCCAAACTACAAATGCTGGTGTTGCGCAAGGATCTATTCTAACACCAATACTGTTTCTTCTCCAAATCGATGATTTATTGGAGCTGTATCTTGCCCAGTGTATAGCTTTGTGGTTGCCAGTAGACCAGGTAGCCAAGTGGTGAAAGCACCGATTCTTTTATCATTCTGGCATGCCGGTCGTTGGTTGAAAGCCTAGCGACTGCAGAATATTTTTCTGATTGACCGCACATGAAATAGTAACAACTCGTTAATCCTTGGCTCGTACAATTTCGACTTATGAGGGCGGAGACGATTTCTGGTTAAAGGAAAATACAATTTTAAATGACAATTAATACCGATTTCTCCCAAGTCTGATATTAGCCAGTGAAAACAGAAAAGGAAGAAGATGGAACGTGGATTATTTCAATATTTATTAAGAATGGGGTACTTTGGTCTGCAGTATACTTATTATTTTTGAGAGAGTCCAGAGAGTGTAGTCGAAGAAGGTCAGGGGATGATAATTCTTTTATGCTGGTTGATATCTGTGATATCAGTGTCTTCTTTGGTTGAAATCTCGAAAGGTTTCAACTGAACCTGCGTCAATCATATTTCCTTTTGGAATAATCGCAAGATCATGGTCCAAGCTAGCGTTCATGTACCAAGACAATCAAAGAAGCAATAATTGTAGATGTTTGACTGAACAATCTGAACTAGAATTTGCGCACTACATATTTTCAGGCGAGAGAACTTTTGAACACATTTTGTCTGTTACCTTCTTAGACATTTGTTAGACGTTAGACGCTTATTTGGTTCATGTAGATTGAGGCCTCGTGGTAACTCTGATTGGCCTTTAAGAGAAGCCGGTCCTGCTCCACTGATAAGTGAGCTTCGTCCGTATCCGCGTCTACAGCTGTCAATTATAAAGTTCATCTTGTCATGACTATCTGACTGATGTGAAATATGCAACGCTCATTTGAATAGCATTTGGGGTGTATGGCGAAGGTTTAATCTTGCCCTGTCGTGGTTGAGAAGATTCCTGAAAATGAAGTAAGGCTTGAAATGCTGCTGAACGATTAAATATAAAATTCGAAGCTAACAAATGTGGAAAAATGGACACGCCTATTCTGTAACGCATAACGATATCTTTAGTGAACAACAATCGTTGATTAACGATAATTCGCTAAACTGTAGCTGAAGATTGTCGTTGTTTCATGATAAAATTCATCGCTTGTAACACAAACCATACATGGTTCGTATGTATAGTATGTGATACAAACGAAAACTTTTATACTGCAATAACGACAATCTTCAGCAACACAGAATCGCAAATATCGTTAAATAACGATTGTCGTTTACTAATGATATCGTTATGAGTTAAAGAACAGACCTCTTAAATACTGAGTCGATTAAATATGAAATATGAAACTTACAAATGTGGAAAAATGGACACGCCTATTCCGTAACTTATAACGATATCTGCATCGTGCAATAACGACAATGAGTTACAGAACAGACATCTTTAATATTGAGTCGAATAAATATAAAATACGAATCTAACAAATGTTGGAAAATGGACACGCCTATCCTGTAACGCATAACGATATCTTTAGTGAACAACAATCGTTGATTAACGATAATTTGCGAAACTGTAGCAGAAGATTGTCGTTATTTCACGATAAAATTCATCGCTTGTAACACAAACCATACATGGTTCGTATGTATAGTATGTGATACAAACGAAAACTTTTATGGTGCAATAACGACAATCTTCAGCAACACAGAATCGCAAATATCGTTAAATAACGATTGTCGTTTACTAATGATATCGTTATGAGTTAAAGAACAGACCTCTTAAATACTGAGTCGATTAAATATGAAATATGAAACTAACAAATGTAGAAAAATGGACACGCCTATTCCGTAACGCATAACGATATCTGCATCGTGCAATAACGACAATCTTCAGCTACACAGAATCGCAAAAATCGTTAAATAACGGTTGTCGTTTACTAACGATATAGTTACAGAACAGACATCTTTAATATTGAGTCGATTAAATGTAAAATACGAAACTAACAAATGTTGGAAAATGGACATGCCTATTCTGTAACGCATAACGATAACTTTAGTGAACAACAATCGTTGATTAACGATAATTTACGAAACTGTAGCTGAAGAATGTTATTATTTCACGATGAAATTCATCGCTTGTGAAACAAACCATACATGGTTCGTATGGTTGCATGGTTTGTGTTACAAATGAAAACTTTTATCGTGCAATAACGACAAATTTCAGCTCCATATAATCGCAAATATGGTTAAATAACGATTGTCGTCCAATAGCGATATCGTTATGAGTTAGAGAACAGGCCTCTTATATATTGAGTTGATACTTTTGTAGTGTGTGCATAAAAAAGTCGTACAAGGCATTGCATTGCATTGCACTTATTGCACTAAAAACATTTTAAAGGCGCGTTACTGACAAAAATAGTTTGAATTTTGGCACTACCTGTCAAAGTCGATAATGAGTTTAATTAAGATTGACAAGCCTGACTCACAATAGCCTATAACTGCTGTACGTGAAAGAAATCGTGATTCTTTAAACGATATAAAATATACTTCAAGAATATTTCTGAAAACAAGCTCTCATTCACAAATTATTCAACAAAAAAGTGAAAGATAATATTACGTGGATGAAAACAAAAATGAAATAAATGAAGTTTTCAACGAAATTACAAAAGTACTTCCATATAACACATCACAAAATGGCGAGTTTTCTGCACAGGACTTCTTGGACCACTCGTTTCGCCAATATCCATGTTTGATACAAATAACACGCTCATTTTAAAACTTGTTATACAGTATGGACCAAAAGTCCGTCGCCCCACCCCTCGTAACTTCTTTATTTTACAGATTACAAAAAAAATCAAATACCTAATTTGTAGGGTTTCTTTCGATCTCTTCATTCGCTCATTCGAAATAATTTTTTTGGTCCTTGATATGTGAGCCAAATTTCAAAGTATTCGGACGATAGGAAGGGAGTGAAAATTTAATATGAAAATTCTCATTATTGTTATTATAATTACATTGTGGAATTCTTTTATTGTCGTTAGTTCTTGATGTATGTGGAAAATTTTAGATTATCCAGACGATTGGAAGTAGCTGAATATTGAATGTAGAAATTCCCATTATTATTATTATCATAATTAGTACATACATATAAGTCCTTATATTGCCATTGGTCCATGATACGAGTGCGAAATTTTAAATTATTCGAATGATTGTAATTGAATTTGAAAATTCTTATTATTATTATTATTACATTAATATTATGAAATTCTTGTATTTGTCGTTGGTCCATGTTATGTGTTCCAAATTTCAAATTATTTGGATGATTGGAAATGGGTGAAAATATAATTTAAAATTGTACATCATTATTATTATTAGTGACATTGCATTTATTCAGGAAAGACGATTATAAAGATGAATTCAATAAGCCATGGCACAGCTACATACAAAATTTGATCCAAATCGTTGAAGCCGTTTTCGAGATCGAATATACATATTTATATACGTATTGCTCGTATTGCTCGTTTGACATAACATTATCATCACTATTACCAAAGAATCCTTCCGACTTTGAATAGATGATGGTAAATAAAAGAACTACTTATATGTAAATTTAATAAAATTTTCCTTGACATAGAATTTGATAAACCGCTGGGGAATTTTGGTGTTCCTGCCTTGGGTATTAGTGATATTACTTTGGTATTAGTCGGGAATTGAAGACATTACTTGGAACTTATAATACAGGTATTACTGGTGTATCACTCTACTCGGGTATTACAGAAATTATCCGAAAGTTACTAAACATTACTCTGTAAATTATATCGGCGGAAAACCAAAAAAAAAGGTCTTCAAACCAGTAATTAACCATGGGAATTGGAAATCACAGAGAGCACTGGAGGAAATCATAATCATAATTGATGAGGGGGAAACGACTGGGGAATTTTGGTGTACTTGTCTTGGGTATTAGTGGAATTACTCTGTATTAGTCGGGAATCAGTGGCATTACTCGGATATTAGTCGGGAATTAGTGGCATTACTCGAGTATTATGGTATTACTCGGGTATTAGTTGGGAATTACAGGTATTACTGGTGTATTACTCGGGCATTAGAAGAATTAGTTGGAAAGTAGTGGACATTACTCGAGCATTACATGGGTATTACAGGAACGATTCGAAAGAGAGAACAATTACCAATAATAATCGTTGTCTGACAAATTAGAGAAATCCGAAATTGTGTAATAAAAAAAAACAAGCTCATCCGAGTAGTAAAGACATGATTTTATATTTTTTTTACTTTTCTGACGGGCATTACTGGCTTACTTGGGGGGTATTACTCGGGAATTACTTGATATTACTCGGGAATTAGTTGGGTATTAGTGGCATTACTTACGATTTTTGGGAATTAGTGTAAACAATATACTCAGCGGTTTCCCCCTTGAAATTTTTATTCCATTGTGGACCGTTTAAAAAGGATTTGGACATCTTAGCTTCCATGTATAAAAATGGTATCTTCAAATTGAAGTATTGGTGTAAACTTTAGTTGAACACAAAAAATATGTTTTCAGGAACAATCGGGAATATAAAAAACTTAATGAAATAAGTAAAATAGATGTAAAATGATTAAAAATATTCTGTATCTGTCCCATCTGGTTAGCACGTGTATAATTCATATCGAAATAACTCTTACTCCGATAGTGCCAATCAATCAATCAATCAGTCCCATACATAACTATATATAACTCAGATTCATTCTATTTGATGAAGGGTTGAAGTGCTAATAAAGTCCGTCAACAATGCCGCAACATAATACGAAACCGATAATACCCATAAAACTCATAATTAAATCATAAACCCTCATAATAGGATAGTCCCGTTATAAAAATTTAATACCACACCAGAAAACCAATCAAACTTGAGTATATTTATGTTTGCAATTAGAGCAGACGCTATTTGTTTTTCTCATGAGATTGAATACGATATTATTATTATTAATTGAGTACCCTGGACTTCGTGTTAATAATGTATCGTTGTTCACAGAGAGTGATAAACAACAAGAATAATCAATTTAGACAAAATGGTTTTTTATTAATACCCTTCATGTGGTGAAAGCGTTAGTGAAAAGGCGTGTTTTCACCCAAACATGGAAAGAAAAACTTTCTTAGGGCGACGAAGTTTCACTATGACTTGTCTTGAAACGCAATTTTTCGTTAGTGATATTATATATATAATAAGTTAATTTCTATTTTCGTTATGAATTTCATATCAAAACCCTTTAATCCAGTACGATTGGGTTTTGAGACGAGGATCGATTGTAGCACCATCAAACTTGGTGTGCTAGTAGTTGAAACCATGATAAACACGAAAAAAATTCCAGGGGTAGAACTTCTTTTTTTCGTTAAAAAATAATTAAATAGATTTTTGCTATAATCTTGGATATGAAGGAGAAAAACCATTCAATTTTCCACAAAAATTATTCCTAGTAACTTCTTATGAAATGCGCTCGTTTTCTAGAAAACGTGATTGAACACCGACATCAAATTTCAGGTTCACGCTGACCCGCCGCTGAAAGTTCTGGCGAAGCCGAATATTTGATTGGTTATAACTCTGCTATAAATGATCGGAGAAGAAAAAGGAAAACTTCATATAGTTTCTGAAGACTCCTACCGTCACATACAAACAATATGCGAGTATTAGAGTACCTAAAATGTGTTTTGTCGAAAATCATGAATAATTCAGTAAATATGGAATTATTATACTGAAGCAGCAACCCATACCCTATATGGACTATATTTAAAAGTAGTGTGACAGGTCCCACTTATACATGCCAAAAAAAACTTTGTTTTACTCCTGCCTCATTTTCAACTCACCCATAAAATCGGCATTCTCTTCACTAAATGTTGAAATTAATCGCTTATTCATATCCTGCATATACAGGGTGGGGCACCGAAAACGAAACAGATCGAATATCTTCAAATGACATGTGTTCTGAAAAAAATGCAAAAACACGTTCATTTTTAATCCAAGGGGGACATCTTCCTATCATACCCTCAACTGTCATACTCTCCCCCTTGCCCTTGGTCACTATCACCCAAACAATTTGAATATGGAGAGTAGTGAGTGTGACACATCATTGAAAACGTAATTTCATAAGGAATTCAGCAATGTCAATTTTCGCTAACTAACTTCCTATTTTGGCACCCTCTTTCGGGAAAAACAACTGTTCCGTATTCCAGATTATGATACTCCATTTGCAAGCAAATTTAACATAAATTCGGTGAATCATGGAATTTTTCCAAGGCAAAAAACAAAATGGCGACTTCAGAATGGCAGGCAAGATTTGAAATTATGGTCCGATTTGATTCAAAATTGATAAGTGGTGGTTTTCAAGGTCGGAAATTATGATTTTTTTGTCGATACATATTTACTAAATTATTCATGATTTTGGGATTAGCCGCGAACATCTCCGTGAAAGACTCGCATCTTATATTTGCATGAGAAGGTAGGAGTCTTCAGAAACGATATGAACTTTTCCTTTTTTTTTTCGATCATTTTCAGCAGAGTTATGACCAATCAAATATTCGGCTCCGCCAGAACTTTTAGCGGCGGATAAGGGTGAACCTGAAATTTAATGGCGTTCAATCGCGTTTTTTGTGAAAACAAGCGCATTTCATACTAAATAACTAGTAATAATTTTTGTGGAAAATTGAATTTTTTTTAACCCTGTTGCTTTGTTAGTCCGATAAATCAAATACTTTCCAAGATTACAGCAAAAATCTAGTTATATATTTTTAAACGAAAAAAAATGTTCCACCCCTGGAATTTTGGTAAACAATTTTTTTTCTTGTTTATCATGGTTCCAACTACTATCATACCAAGTTTGGTGGTGCTACAATCGATTCTTGTCTCAAAACCAATCGGACTGGGATATTGGCCTGAAAAAATTTCATGATATTCAATGAAAATGATGACGCTTCAATAAGAAAAACTTTCATGTATTTAGCAAACGGACAAGAAATGTCAGTTATAAATACCCTAACTGCACTCCGAAACGAAAACGGATCTCCGTGACCCCACAGCAAGCCAACAAACAATGAAATAGTAGCAATATGACAAACCGTGATAGAGGCAGCCTCATAAGTTCATCTGCGGAACAATAGAATTACGTTTCGAGAAACACAAACGATTCATCCATAATATTAAATCTGTCGTCTATTGTCTAATTGCGACAAACGGCGATCACCCGATAGGCCGACTCGATTCTCCGTCGTCTTGGTGAATTATTCATGCGGGGGATGTCACATACACAGACCGTATTATTTGTGTACTATACAGGGGGATCTAGAAAGGATAACGAGGGTGGGGTTTCCAGTGTCCACTGATTGTGCGCTGATTACCGTATCTGGATTAGGTACTTTTTCAATAATATTAGTTGACTCCTTTCTACCTACTGTCTCAATGATTAGTCGGGGTTCTGAAGCAAATCCATTTGAAACAATCATCAGCAGACCCATATTTATCCATATTAGATGATATTCAACAAACATGATCCTGATTCTAGGCTCCACAGAAGAGAAGACATAGGAAATAAAGAATTTACTAGAAGAAAACTTTAAAGTAACGTTTTTAGGCGTTCCAAGAGACCTACTTTATATTTAGATTGACTGGACCGAAAATTCTGTCTGTATGTATCAGGAACAGTTTATTTTGAAAATTCTTGACAAATATAACTTACTGAACTGCAAACCAATGTCGCCACCCATGGATTGTGGTGCGTAACCCCAAAAAGCAATGATAAAAGAACAGACCAAGCTGTTTATCAGTCACAGATTGGAAGTTTGCTTTGGAATACACTCCAATATAGTCAAAATATCTTCCGTTACTTGACAGAAACCTACAAAGAAAAATTATATTACTCCAAAACGACGAATCCTCAAGTTTCCAGGTATACTGATGCTTCATATGCAAGCTGTTTAGATAATAGAAGATCCCAAAGTGGTTATGCAGGTTTTTATGGGAATGGTCTGGTTACTTGGTCATCTAAAAAACAACAAAGCGTGTTTGTCTCAACCACTGAGTCCGAATATATGGCTTCGTCCCTTGCTGGTAGGATATGGATGAAATATTTATTCAGAGATCTTAATCATGATAATATAACAGTACTCTTCTAATAATAAACACATCGATGTCCACTATCATGTCCATGTCCACTATCATTATGTGAGAGAAAGAATAATTAATAATGAGGTTAATATTACCTTTGTTGATACTAAGAAGAATACTGCTGAGCTTTTCACAAAACCATCAAGTAGAGCTCATTTCAAAGAATTTTTTGGTAATTTTTTTTCCTGAAGCCCTATCACTGAGGAAGAGTGTTGGAATTATACCAGTTCAGCTTCTATTACATTATTTATTAGTTACACTGTATTACATTTTTTATATATACTTCAATTTTTGTCAAATAAATGATCTTTGTCTGCCTTTCAAACTCTGACTATTTTGAAGTTTTTCTATTGAAATATAAAAGAAACTACTCAATAAAATGAGTTCTATATATCGAAATATGAGCTATCTGTTGTCAACTAATGGGAGTTCAACTAAACTCCAATATTATTATTATCTTCGTAATAATGAGTATTGACCGTAGTATTGCCACTGTGGTTTCAGATAAAATGGGTACGATCATCCTGTGAAGATGATGCTATTTACAACTATTGCGAGTTTGAACATTGTTATTGTTCGGCATATTCTCGTATTGAAAACCCCGAAACACTTCGTGAGAGGGTTTATATGTCAATTTGTTTGCATAAGAAACAACAAAAGCACATCTGCAGATCCGAAATCCGAACTAAATCACACGTACTATAAACATCCCAAAATATCATTTAGTGACATGAAATAACTCATCAAACAAAGTTAGGGGCCCTGTATAAGATATATTAACACGCTTGTATTAGCTTCACTACTTGTATGTATCTATAACGGAAATTTTGAATGATTCGAAATTTGACATTTTTGTTATTGAAAAAAACAAAATGGCGGCTCCAAGATGGCGGACGAGAATTGTGATTATGGTCCGATTCCATTCAAAATTGATATTTAAGGGTTTCTCAGGTGGTATATTTCGAATTTTTGGAAAAAATCATAAATTGAAGATGGCGGCTCTAAGATGTCGGACGTTTTTGGTCATTATGGTCTAATTCTATTTATTCAAACTTAGTGTGTGAGGGTTTTCGGGGTCAGAGATTATGAATTTTATGTGAAAATTTATGAAATCAAAATGACGGCATAAGATGGTGCACAAATTTGTGATTATGGTAAGATTCGATTCAAAATTGGTATCTGGTCGTAGATAGATAGAATACGCTCTACTTGCAACATGGACTAAAAAGTAAAAAATAATTGACAATTCGATTACTCAAATGTAAAAAAAACGTGGGGTATTTGACAAAGTACATTTGAACGGTCAGAGTTCTTATAATAAACTAAAAAATATTAGAATGTAGATCGGAAGCTGCTGATGGTAATCCCGACCACTGAAATGATTTATTTCATTGGTATAAATACTCCCAACGTAGTAAAGCTGGCTACTGTGAGATCGGCCTTTCTGGAGAAGAGATGTGCTTGGGTTTTAGTCGCATTGAATTCTACTAAGTTGTAAGATCCCCATTCTACAATTTTTGCTGAGTCTTCTCTGTTGATTTCTGTTTTCACTGGCTGATATCGGAACTTCGGAAGAAAAAGCAGTATGAAGGGTACTATCAGAACATGAGATAGCTCCCAACAGATCATTTATGTGGAAAAGAAACAGTGTTGGTGCTAGAATAGATCTTTGCGGAAGAGACCAGCATTTATTGGTAGAGATGGGTCAGAACGAGAAAGAGAGCTAGATGTCATGAAACATATATGGGGAGACAAACGATCAAACGCCTTAGATATTTTTACTGCAACGGCCAAATTTGCACCATATTTTTCGATAGATTGCTGTCAAATATGTGATATATAAGCAAGCAGGAAAATTCGATTCAGGTAGAGTTGTGTACAATGTGAAAATTTTAGTTTGAAAAAACTAAAGAATACGCTCAATATGAACTAAAAAGAAACGAAAGTAATTCATATTATAAAATAAAAACAAAAATTAATTGAACGACTTGATTGGCGTATTTTCTTTTTCAGCTGCAGGAAAACCCGGAAAAACCTTCAGCACCACATCACCTGCCAATGTCCCCTCTCTCATGAAATAAAATGTAGGGTGTCTCCAGAGGCTCCAATAAATTCAATATATCATCAGAATAGTCACATGACTATCGTCAAACTTAAACCAGTCGGTTTTGTCTTTGGTCAATGCGTCACAATGTCCAGATTCAACGCCAGAACCGCAGTGGACAATAATTGTATAAAGATTATATTCGTGGTCTGCTAGAGATCTTCGTAAGAGTTTGGTGCTTCCACCAGAGTCTGAATCGTGTTTGACGAGCATCAGTGTTATTATTAGATTGACTGGTGCCTCAGCTATACTTGTTGTCTTATAATTATTGTCAGATAGTTTGGCGGATATTTGGCAATACAGTTGATCATCTCCAGTTAAAAATTCTTTTTTCAGATGATGAAACAGTAAGTTTTGCATGGACTGGTTATCAGTCATATCGGAAAATGCTAGTTCCAGAAAGTCATACGTTTTTGCTACCTGAACATTTTCTACAACGTTAATGATCTACAAACACAAAACTAGATATACCACGGAATCATTCAATCCAGAGCGGTTGAGAGTATTGATTTTATTATTTTCCTGCTCACAAAGAGTATTCAACAAGAACCTCAAGAATTCGGAACAGTTCTCTTGTTGTCCTAACGAGTATCTAGAGGACTTCAAAGACTCCAGGAAATCGGTTGGTAAAAAAGATGATACATTCTTACGAAACTGGAGTGCATGAACAGGTGTTTGAGTTTGGTGAATAAGTAGGAAACATTCTCGTTCATCGCGTTAAGATCTCGTTCTTGAAATTTATTGAAATTTGTTACCTATGGTTATCTCTAAAGTCGCCTCTTACGACATACAGGATTAACCGTGGGGCTATTCTTAGTCTGAAAACATACAATCAAGATGTTGGTATCAAAATTTCCAGGAGTGCCCCATTTATAGTTTTTCTCTTTAATTTTATAAGATATATTTTTCATTTCATTTCGAATTCGTAGTTGAATGAGAAAAACTACTACAGAGTGTCTATCAAATTGAAGGATGTTTTATCCACTGGCAGGTGATAAATCTTTTGATTACTATTCCTGACCCTGAAAATAATCAAACATCTGTGTATGTTAAAGCTTTATCAATCATTTTCCGGCAAAAATCTGAGGTCAGAAGATTAATAGGTACCAATATTTCTGTAAATATGATTCGAATGTAAGTTCCTACTGAATACACTGAGATATAATTGTAATTGATATATGTAGCTGAATACCGTAGTTTTGGTAAAAGATATTGATTTTGCTACAGAAAATAATATTTTAATATCATTGGATAATCTGAAACGATGTATTTCAGGAAGTTGATGATCCATGACCACTCAAGATTCACAGTATGGAATTTATCCCTGTATAATATTCATCTATACTTGAGAAACGAATACAGAGGGCAGAAATGTCATCGACCCAACTTTTGTCGTCGAGTTTATACCGCGGCTCTGGGTCTTGTGTTTATTTAAGAGTTTAGTCGCATTACCAGAATTGTTCTTAACCCCTAAACGTTCTAAACACAGTACTAATGTCAATCTTATTGTTTGCTTTTCAAGTTGGTATTTGCACCTTTCTGAATTTAACGCATAGTTTGAACTTTTGTCGCTTTTGTCGTCTGTGGAATAGGGTCAGATGATTTTAATATCTGTTTGAATAGGTGTTCCTACAGGAGTTGTTACGTTTTACAGACGATTATGAGGGGTTCGCGGTTCCATTCTAGGGGCGGCGAGGACTGGAAGAGAGTTCAAATATGTACCTAGTGTACATGTTCATAGTTTTCAACGATAGGTAGGCAAACACAAATCGAATCAATCCTTTTACATACTTTTTTGCTTTTTCGACGAAACATGTTCTGGATTGATATAAATACAACACTAGAACATGTCATGTTTTGTCTGCTATCAGCTTTCTATAATATATTATGTACTTTTTAGAAAGATAAACTAGGGAATCAAATCACAGTTCATAGAATAATGTTTCAGCGAGTGGAATTCCACGGGATACGTTGTATTGGGAAATACTGGACATTTTCATTCAGTCTGAAATGTTTAGAACAACAAAAAATTTAATGATTTCGACCTTTTCTTTCAACAATATTATTACTGAAGATTGGGGTTGGGAAAAATCAGTGGCATACAGACAGATGTTGTAATTCTAGAAAAAAGTTTCTCCTCGTGCAGAATTTGAAGCTACGACCTCTGGGTTGCTGGTACAGTGCTCTAACCAACTGAGCTAACGGACATGAATTCCACGTCATATTGGGAGACCGCTTGTGGAACTCATGTCTTCTCGTAATCGCAGTTGGTTAGAGCACTGTACCGGCAATCCAGAGGTCGTAGGTTCAAATTCGGCAAGAGAAGAAACTTTTTTTCCAGAATTTTAACAGACAGTATTATTATTATTGTTATGTCATTATATCAGGAAGTCTTTTGATGATATGATCAGTGGATTGGACGACGTGGGCCGACTGAGAGGCCTACTCGCTCACCAGAATTGAGCCCCCTGAACTTTTTGTCGGGGTTATCTCAGAAACAAAGTTTTCATCAATCAAGTTTTTATTTGCGGATAATGCATGGATATGTATTTACTTCTAAGTTGAGGATGGATCAGTAGATGAGTCTTTCAACTTCCTGATCACCAAAATGTTTCTGTGATTATAAGGTGTTTGGTACTGGTTGAAATTGTGTGGTTGAGGGCATTCTGGTGGAGCCTGAAATAATTTTTTTATTATTGTGGACATGGTTTCTATATAAAGTAAGAAAGTATTGTAGTTACCTTGAGCCAACTCTGAAATCTTGAACAGAGAAGCTATAAAATTATAATGGATGATGTCATCCGTTAACAGCACGAGATATTTCTAGGAACTTCTGCCTCATTTGCGAATTTCACGACTCGCATATGAAACCAACTTGTGAAAAACCTTCAAAAAACTATGTTCATTCAATTCGGTTGCGCACGTAGTAATAAACCAAATCTAGTTAATTTAAATGTTAATAACAATCAATATGAAATATCAAATTCAACAGAAATTACTGGGCATTCATCCCGATAATAACAAAACATGTATTGAACAAAATGTTCGTTTCATAAGGGGTTCCCATTTTAAATAGATCACACTGTATACGCAATTTGAAGTCAACAACCTATGTCTGTCACATGAATTACCAGTATTTAATTGGCTGAACATGATCAATAGGACATATCTCCATTTAGCATGCATGTACCTTAATTTAAACATAACTAAAAGTCCACCGTATCTATGAGATAATGTCTAATTCAGTACAACATAAATATTTGACGACAAATACTATTAACTCTGCCTAAGCATTCCAAAATATTGATCAAATAGTATTTCTTATTGAAAAGGGAAACATTCTCCATGAAAATTGAAAAATGAAAAATGTGATTTATTTGTAATAAAACAACTACTTCCCCGGCACAAGCCACGCTGGACATTTAACTACATCTGATAGAGATTGTGAAAAGAATCTAACTGTTGTTGGCATCAAAAATATCTTCCAAATGGTGGTTTGCCATTCAGAAGTTCAAAAGATATCTTTTCATTTTTATCTCTCTCACTCTGTCTCTTTTTTTTATATGAAGCGCATATATTTCATAATAATTTTGTTTGGCTCTTATACAGTATCGAAAAGTTTTCTTCTTGGGTATGGTCGAATAGCTTGCTAAATGTTGAGAAAGCATTGGAATTTCTCCTCGATTCGCTCAAGGAAGGGATATCGACGTATGCTGTGTGCTCTCTGTCGCATTGCCACGTGGTCCGTTAATTCGTCGGGTGGGATAACAGGAGAGGCGCACAGTAGTGTGTATAAACAGTTATAAGGGAATGAAATTTGAAAATATGCCGTTTAATCATCCCACCAATTCGATTTCAGTACTTTTATGAACTCTGACTACACCACTGGATTCAGGGAGTCTCAAAATATCACCGACTGTAATTTCATAGAAATCTGTTGATATATAAAAGAATAATAAATTATGATGTGAAATGACAATTATCTCATTATTTTCTCATCCTGAATGCGGTGGTGTATTCCGAATTAATGGGCATATTTTTCAAATTTCATTCCCCTCTAACGTTTTTGTTGATTGACGCATTTCAACGTTATTTACAAATAGATCATTTAGAAATGTCGCGAATCTAGTCGTGTAGTCAGATATTTTCTAAAAAAATTGCTAATAATTTTTTTAGATTTGTTTGAAAAATCGGTTTAGTTGGCCCTGGAAATAGAGATTTATTCATGAAATTTCGTATACCAGTAGACTTTTTGAATGTCTACCACCTAGTGAAAGAAAAATCATTCCAATCGGTTGGAAAATTTAGATTTTATAAGGGTGCTCTAGTCTTAAGTGGGTCACACTGTGTCTATGAAATTGATAGTCATTATATTATTGTGATTGATTGTGATTGATTGTGATTGATGGGTAATAATTTCATTGTCCGCAAATTTTAGAAAATAACTTGAAGATTCAAAGTGCTTACTTTACTACTACTATTACTCCTAGAAATAATATTCGCCCTGTAGTCACTGCCAAACGGCAGTAAATACGATAAATACCAGCAATTCAGAAAACTCACGCTGCATATTTCATATTGTTTCCATGAAAGCTAATCCCCAACACTCGATCGATCATACCGGATTCAAACAACTGTCAGCTCTAACCTCTGATTAAACAGCATCCCTAAGGTTAGATGCGAGCATGTATTTATGAAAAATGCACCACTAACGCGGAGAATGAACATTGTTTGCAGTTCTCACTATTTCACACTTTTTGTTTACCTACACGTATTATCCTGGTATTTACCCGAAGGATTTTCGTCCTGGTTCCTATTGTCGAGGCGAACATTTGTGGTTTCATGTTTGCGTTTTTATAATTAATATGACGATGGGGAACGTATACTGTGATGTTAGTTACTCTTTGTGGAGCTTTTTTCTGCTTGATGGTGCTAGTTTTGTGACATTTGCGTTTTCGTAATGTCTTATGCAGTTTCGTTGTTGCTTGTGTCTGATAAAAAACATATTTCATCATTTTGTATATATTATTACTATTTGTTTAATGATTGCCTTTAATTACCATGTTACAGTTTTTCTTGTTATATGAGATTTTTGTATAATAATTATTGTATATAATTCGAAATAAAATAAGTCCGGCTTTGTAAAAACTGTTTCCTGTTACCTTCTTTTTTTTTAATAACATTTTATATATTTTAGCTCAGTCGGGTCCACAGAAACATGAAAACTCTTATTACTCGTCAATTCTAATTATAATTTTTATAATTTTGCACTGATTTTCATTAAATGGCCGGTTTGTAATACTGTTGTTCAGTACACTTTATTTTGAGAAACGTAATACTGAATGGATGTATCAAGAAAAGAGCTGGATAAAAACGTTGATAGGAAGGTACATCCAAACCGTAGCATTTTGTGAGGTTAAGTATCTACTGTTCAATTTAACACATGGCGAGTTCAATTAACGACAAATAATACCTCATTCTTTTTGCTGTGATATATTCTTGCTGGATTTCTCCTAATCTTCCCAGGTGAGCTTCTATTGGGTAGGTATATTCAGTTTGTTAATAATACCATTTTTGGCAAAACCATAGTAACTTCTCGAGCAATTTGTAAATAAATAGTAAACAACTTGTTTTGATGACAGAAACACACGAAATTTTATGTAACATATTGTATGAACTATGACTGGACATTATTAGATAGCTGTGAAAATATAGATAGTCAATTAGACTCAGAATAATTGCAAAATAGTGACGGTTCAAACGATCGTAATTTGATGGGAGGTGCCAGGAGAGACAATAAAGTGGATATTACATTTTTTAGTCGACCTCTACAAATTACCTACTAATTTCCGATTTTTGAATCAATAATCGAAAATTTTTTATGCAAGTATTTTTCGTCCGCAAACGCGGACGAAAAGTGTTTATGGACGAAAAGTACTTGCCTTCAAAAATTGTCGATTTTTCGTCCAGAAATTAGTACGTAAAATGTCATTTTTTGTAGAGGTTGACGAAAAACATCTATGAAGACAGACCAACGATAAGACAAGACCATGGAAATACATTTTGCTGACATGGACTTTGACGTCATAGTTGAGCGCGCGTTTTATCCAATTTAAAATGGCTTGCCATTGGGAAATATGGAATATTCAATAATTTCAAAAGGCACCGTTCACTGAAAACACTTATAACAATTTAGTAACACAGTAGATGGTGCAAACAAAATTTCAATTGATTTTTTTACATGCGTGTGACCCATTCAGTTCAGTATAAAACTGGTTTTTCTTGGATGTATCAAAACAGTTCGAGTTGAGTCGTCCGATTTCAATTAATTCCTTTCATAAAATATTTTTTGGTTCAGTTTCGCAAGCTGTGGACCGTGCTATATCCATTAATCCCATCCTACGCCTGTAGGTGGCTTGGATGAGAATTATACGCCGGACAATTAACCCTTTCTGAGATAACACGCTCTCGAGAAGAAAAATTCTGCTAGAACAAAATTGGAAAAAGGAGGGACCGGCAAAAATTATATCACGAACAATACAATTAGTGTGATTTATTAGAGGTTTATCGCACTATAAATTTGGTTAATGGTTTCTGCACTACTTGTAGATTATGCAGCTAACGAATGTATATGGTAACGAGTTTTGTAGTAGATTTAAATTTTTTCATTTTCAAATATTCAAATAGTGGGAATCAAATAACAGATATTCAAAAGACAAATACATATGTAGAACCCTCAAAAGTGAAGCCAAATCAATAACAATTCAAAAAAATACTAACCTGTATCAAGATGAAATCGGATGAGTGCAAGAAAGATTGTGTGAAAAAAAGAAAAACGGAAGGAGAACTAATTGATTATAATATTATCAAGCAAACAATGGATGAACTAGATGAAGAATAGCAGAAATTTGAATGATAATCTTCATTTCGGATAGGTATTGGCGCTTGTGACCGATAGGTCCTGGGTTCGGTTCCCAGCAGGGGCAAGGTTTTTTTAATTTTCAGTATATGTAAAAGTCTGAATGATTGGATATAGTTCATGGCTGGTAACCCTACATGATTCACTGTTGCATTAATAATCAACAGTGCTGCTCCTAAGGTGGCGTAAGGAGTTAGTAACAAGGCCTATTCAGAACACGTGGCTAATGACCACAGCAGTCGATGCCAATACCCACAAAAATTAGTGCTCTTCCAAAAATTGTGTCATAATAGGAAATAGTGAAATAAGACTTAATTATAAGTTCCAGGGTGAACGAACTTTACTCGTTTTGTAATATAATATGACTGAAGTGATTTAAATAGTGAACGTAAAAGCGGCGAAACCAGAATCAGTTACTATTGGTCACAACTGTCACAGTGTCAGTTCTCGATTGCGACAAACGTTCGTCCAAAAGCACGATTGGAAATGGGTAAAAATTGAATTTAAAAATTCTCATTATTATTATTATTATTACAATAATATCATGAAATTCCTGTATTGTCGTCGTTCCTTGATATGTCTGCCAAACAGATTGTTTGGACGATTGAAACTGAATTTAAAAATTCTCGTCATATCAAAACAAAATTTATTTTTTTCTTCATTTAAGGTATCGATTTCTGAGGTCATGAGTCTAAAAAAAAATCTTTAATATTATTACATTCATATTGACAATTTCTTGTGTTGTTGTCGGTCCTTGATATGTGTGCCAAATTTTAGATTATTCGGACGATTGGAATTGGGTGAAAATTGAATTTAAAAATTCACATCATTATTATTATTATCATTTTTAGAAAAATCGAGTTTTCTCAGGAAAGACGCATATATGGATGAATTTGAAAAGCAAAACCTCATCTGAAAACCAAATTTCATCCAAATCGATATAGCAGTTTCTGATATCGAAAACATATAAATATATAATTTTCTGAAGTATTCGTCATGCTACCCATTCCCAGATATTTTTAGTATTCCAAAGAAGATCACGTTTCGCAGAAGTTTAATTTTTTTTATTGTTTTTAAAGTTTTACAGAAATAATGACAATAAATTTTGTGCTAATTGTTTTTGTGTTATTGTCATGTTCTTGATATTTTCGACAATTATCTGCACCTTTACGAGCAACATTCAGAAGTCATCGAGATGCTTGTGCATAATAAAGAAGACGTAGCCTCTACCTCTTAAAGTGTGATGCCTTGCACCCACATGCACTCACGCGTCACCACGGCATAAAGGCAAATTAGCATTCATTGTTTTTCCCGTTGGATACAGTCTTCAATTTTTTGACAAAAAAATGTTTCTTCTGTTGTGTGTGTCATCTGCGATATCATTCAAAAATCACAACCTTCAATGCAGTTGATGTCATTGAGATACAGTATAAATAAAGGTAAACCGAGAACACTACCTTGGGGGACTCCTGAGAATACCGCCTTACACTTGAAAGTGCTCCATTCACTTTCTTTGAAGCCTATTCGTGAAACCCTGACTGATCAATATTTTTTTTACTTCGTTCGTTTATTATCGTTCATTTTGGAAATCGGTACAATTTTACTCAATTCAAGTGATCATCAGGAAATACACCACTGGCTAGGGTTGTTTTTACAAAATTTAGTATGACATGAACAATAACTGGGGATACACATTTAAAAATTTTATTATTCATCATATCACAGCTAGACTTATTATCAAGTGTAGAAATAATTTCTCTCAAGTCACTCATTGTTGAATTTTTGAATTCACGCATTTCACATTCAATTTGCGGAAGATCTGTAACTTTCCAGTTATTCAAAAACGGTATGAAACGGTTTTTATTTCTGTTATAGCATTGATAAAAAATCACAGTTCAGTTCAGTTTTCTCCGTATCCAATTTAACTTCAGTATTTCTGTCCTGTAATTCAAAGACAATTTCTGCTGGTAACATTTCATTGCTAGGTTTTATCAACATTTTTCTGGAATCAGAGCAATGGTCGATGGTCTTTTCTAAATATGCATATTTTTTATTTTTCATTAGATTGGCCACCTCGTTCCTACGAAAGCGCTGAACGGACATGATGAAAAAAATATTATAATTGCCAGTTTAAACTGACAATTAGCTATAATTGCCAGTTTGAACTGACAATTATAGTCATTTGTCAGTTCAATTAGCTATAATTGCCAGTGTGAACTGACAATTATAGTCAATTGTCAGTTCAAACTGGCAATTATAGCTAATTGCCCAGTTTAACAATATAATATACAGTGCTAGTTCAAAGTCCGTTCCACCCTACTAATTTTTGAACCACCTTGTATATCGCAACGAAATTTGGAAATCTCAAATAAGAGATAAAAACCTACTTTTTCATGAGAAAATTCCAGCTGACAGTTTGAAAATGGCAGCTGAGCGCCATCTTCAATAATTTTTTTAATAGAGCACCCGGTATATCATTGCATGATCGGTTAGAGACGATCATAAGGAATCCAACAACACCAAGTTTGATGCTATTATCTCCAAATACTATGGAGATATCGCCTATTATTGAGTATGAGAGAGAATTTATTGACCCGCCAGAAAAAGTTTCTATCCCACTCATTCGGCTTATGGAGTAATAGGTGATATCTCCATAGTCTTTGGAGATAATAGCATCAAAATTCGTATTGTTGGACTCCTTATGATCGTCCCAAACCGATCATGCAATGATATACCGGGTGTTCTATTTAAAAAAATTAGAAGGCGCTAAGCTTGCATTTTGAAACTTTTTGCTGGAATTTTCCCATGAAAAAGTAGGTTTGTATTGAGCCTTCCAAATTTCGTTGCGATATACCAGGTGGTTCGAAAATTAGTACGGGGGGAACGGACTTCAGACTAGCACTGTATATAATATTATAAATGCCAGTTTAAACTGGCTGTAGCTAATTGTCTGTTCAAATTATAGCTAATTGTCAGTTCAGGCAATTAGGTATAATTGTCAGTTTGAACTGATAATTAGCTATAATTGCCAGTTTGAACTGACAATTAGCTTGAACTGATAATTAGCTATAATTGCCAGTTTGAACTGACAATTAGCTATAATTGCCAGTTTGAACTGACAATTAGCTTGAACTGATAATTAGCTATAATTGCCAGTTTGAACTGACAATTAGCTATAATTGCCAGTTTGAACTGACAATTAGCTATAATTGCCAGTTTGAACTGTCAATTATAATATTTTTTTCATCATGTCCGTTCAGCGCTTTCGTACGTTCCTAAATTTTTGTAACTCTCGCAAAGGATGATTTTTTCTTCATTGATCACGGAGTTTTTGAACGTTTTATAAGACATTCAAGTTCACTTTCGCCTTTTATATTTTGAATTTCTCGAGAGGTCCAACTTTATTTCCTCTAAGTACAAATAACAATAAATCCTTTACATCGCAGCATCCTTGGTGGCATATTAAAACAACCCCTTAATTCGCATAAATTACCGCGCATTTCTGCTGTGGTCAGCTCACTGTGATCAGCGTGTATGATGTCATAAGCAGCTATTCATTTTTCAATGTTAGATCCCGAACAAGAGCCCGCTTATAGACGACGCCTACTGGTTTTTGTTGTTTATGAATGGATTCATTAAACTTTTCTCGATTCCATTTACATCTGTATGGAGATAGTGATCGGGATCATTATTAAATGTCCCACTGTAAGCGATTTTTCCAGTAAAATGTCAGTTTCATTTCATTGTTTTGTACGTTGGTTGTTGGGATTCAAAGAATAATAAACTTGAAGATTCTTAAAGGAACCATCCTTATTTTTGGTAACTCCAACATGTGTCTCATTGAACAATAGCTTCTGCAGGTGAAAAATATTAATATTTCATTTTATAATGGCCCTGGACGGAATAAGGAATATATGCAGAACATTGTGCTAGTTGTTGGTGTCCAATGTCGTGTAAACGGTAATTTCATCAATTCCTGGTCAATTTCTCATTTGATTATTCATCCAATAATGTCTTTATTTATTCTTTTATATACTATATTCTCTGTTCATTTCTTCGTTCATTTATAAATGTATCCATGTTTACATCCCTGGTATGGGAGTATTGTTGTAGGCACACATTTGGTTCTCAACCGAACGATTTGGGTTCGAATCGCAGTATCTGCCTTCGGTTACTCGCCATTGAGCTGCATTATTATTGAGCTCCAATGACTGACAGATGATTTTTTTTTTCTAGAGCTATGGGCATAATTTCGCCATGTTCTTCGTCGGACCCAAAAAAACGTGGAATAGCTATGCCATGCAGATTCCCACGTATAGTAATTTGGAGTAGTCAATATATGAGGTAAGTGTGGAAAAACCCCACTATACTTAGATCTTCCTGTATTTGAATCAAGAGTACCTCAAGATTTGATACTGGACCCATTACTGTTTTCTATATACGCCTCAAGTGCTTTCATACGTAGATGACAGACAGACAAGTATATTCTAATTTTCCTGCTGAAATATCATAAAATGCTTGTGACTATATAGATTCCATGCAAACAGATTTGCAGTTCTTGCTATGAAATTCATTTCATCTTATCAAAATCATCGTCCAGTAAGTGATTCTGTAAATATCTTAATGAAAACGTAATTTTTATTGAAACAAAAATCTTGGTTTCCGAAATTGCAGCGATTAAGAAAATGGGTTTTTGTATAGAACATAACACAGTGTGTCCATAAAGTACCCTTCCTGTTAACTATTGACCGAATTGAAATTTTCGAATGAATTTTTTTTGTTGTTTTTTAAAAGACATTTTTAAATGGCATGGGGCGTCCAGTGATACCTCATTCGAAATATCTTACAATTATCTATATGTCACCAAAATTTCAAACAAAAATATCCATCCAAAACAAAATGGCGGTACATAATGTAAAAACTCTCTTAGAGTAACCCCACCCCTGTTAACTTTTGAAAGGATTGAAATTCTTTTTCGAATTTTTTTGTTGAGTGGTTGTTACGTCGCCACACTCTGTATATGCAGAGTGACCAGGTTACTCTGGATATTGACAGAATGCGACAGTTCTGAAAAGTGACAAAAATAAAGAAAAGTCAGAAAAAGTCATCAAAGAATTTTATTAAAAAAAAACTACTGAAAAAGACGACCGACGACTTTACATTTGGTCCTTCGAGCTACTTACAAGTCCTGTGGAACATGGATAGACAGTCCGAGCCAGGAAGAAATCGCAGACAAGCAGCTGGAAAGAGGTACCTGAACAATGACTTTGTGTGGCAACCAGGCTTTGGCATAGGTGACAACACAGGTACCCAAAAAAATGATGACTTCAACATCACATTAAGAAATCCTGGAACCTATGAAAATAACCAAATTCATATGGCCCAAAACAACGACGAAAATATGATAGAACAGAAATCAATATCATCTAAGGCAAGTAGCGAACTACAAAGAATTCGATTAGAGCTTGAACATGAAAAAGCAAAACATGCCATAGAAAATGAAATGATGAAGAAACAACTAAAGATACTGGAGGTGGAACATCGGTTAAAAGAAGCTGAACTATTGGAAAATGAAGACAGAAGAACGAGAAGTAACAGATCGAATCCAACAGTCAATTCTGAACAAAATTGTGCAATTAATCTTCCATCATCTTCGTCCGTGAAATCAAATGTCCAAAGATGGGTAAATTCCATTGATAAAAACCAACAAGTAGAAGATTTTCAAATTGAAGACAATGACATAAAAAATCTTCAGAAGAAATCGGATATTGTTCAATTATGTGATACCCTGAATGAAGTTTTGAATCGAGTTGCTCCTACAAATCCAACCACCACAACGCCACGACCTGAAAAATTTATCACTCGTAATACTGTAGAAAAAGATTTTCCCTTTTTCGATGGTAGACCGGAAGAATGGCCAATATTTATTTATCAGTTCAGAAGAATTTCAACCCTCTGTGAATATTCGAATGAAGAATCCATGATAAAATTAAATAAGTGCCTCAAAGGTGAAGCAAGACGTTCAGTTGAGAGTATGTTGATGTGCCCAGAGAATTTGGAACAAGTAATCAGGTCTCTGCAAATGCGATTTGGACGCCCAGACCAAATCATAGACAGCCTTTTAGAAAAAACTAAAAATACACCAGTGGTTCGAGAATACGACATGGAAGGACTGATTCATATTGCTAATCACGTAAATGGTATCGTCTCTACCATTAAATCGTTGAAATACATGGCACATTTGGAAAATCCACAACTATTGAGAGATCTTGTGCACAAACTGCCAAATACATTGAAACTTCGCTGGGGAGAAGAAGTACGCAGTAAAGGTTTCAGAAATTTAGAGGATTTTTCAAAATGGTTATCTACCATAGCAGACGCAGCTTCCTTTGTTACGTTGCCTTCAAGAAACCCTACCAGTACCTCTATTTCATCAAGACAAATAACAAATCGAAAATTTGAAAAATCATTTGTACTAACGTCTTCCAAAAATGAAGAATACTGTCAGTACTGTACAAAAACTGGTCACAAAATCTTTGATTGTGGAAACTTCAAGTCAGATGACATCGACAAGAGATGGGAACAGGTGACCAAGAATAAATTATGTTTTTCGTGTCTGAAAAACAATCATCAGACCTCAAAATGTCGACTGCGAAGACCCTGCGGAGTGAATAACTGCAGAAGACCACACCATAAGTTACTGCATAAAGATGAAATCCAGACAACTCCATTGAATAGAAGACAAGAGCCCGAAATTCCAACAACTAGTAGAAATGAGAATGTTCTCACGACTGGACATGGATCAAATAACATACTGTTGAGAATGGTGAATGTTAATTTGTATGGTCCCAATGGTTGTATGATTCAGACTGTAGCTATTTGTGATGAAGCCTCAACAGTGACACTTGTTGATGACTCAATAGCCCGACAGCTTCAAATAAGAGGAACCAGACATAGGCTTAGTGTTCAGTGGACGAACGACATTGTCTCAAACCATGAAGATTCAGAATGTTTCGACATAGACATTTCTGGAAACTATGATGGAGCCAAAATTCACACAATGAAGAATGTCCATTCTGTAAAAAACTTATCGTTACCCTCACAAGAAATTTGTTTCAATGACTGGAGGCATTATCCTCATCTAACAGGTCTACCTATTGCTGATATTAAGAATCCTCCAATGATTCTTATTGGACAAGATAATATTAATCTCACCGTTGCCAGAAAGGTAGCCCATGGTCCCGAAAATGTTCCAATTGCGACAAAAACATCACTAGGTTGGATACTACATGGGAAAGCCGCAGCAGATTTACTCAAAAATAATTGCTTACTTCATACCTGTGAAAATGACGAGTCAGACAATTTTCTCCATCAATTAGTTAAACACTCTTTCACCGTTGACGCTTTTGGAGTATCAGAATCTATTAAATCCAAAAAAGACAGAGATTCTGAAGTAGCCTTGTTGATAATGGAGAAAACGGCCAAACGTGTCAGTGACGATAGATATGAAATAGGACTTTTATGGAAATCAGATGACATTTTTTTACCGAACAACAAAGGAACAGCATTGAGACGACTGCAGCATATTGAAAATCAAATGATAAAAGACGCACATTTTAGGCAGAAATACCATGAAAATATTCAAAAATATCTAGAGAAAGGGTACATCCGTAAATTAACCTATGAAGAATCGAACCAACAACACCCAAGAAAATGGTTTCTACCTCATTTCGGAGTCATCAACCCCAACAAACCTGAAAAGCTACGCCTAGTTTTTGATGCAGCATCCAAATCATGTGGTACAAGCCTCAATGACAACCTTTTTGCTGGACCTGATTTATTAGAGCCCCTTATATCAGTCCTGCTGAGATTCAGACAAAGAAATGTTGCATTCACCAGCGACGTGCGAGAAATGTTTCATGGAGTAAAAATCAGACGTGAAGATCAACATTCTCAAAGTTTTCTATGGAGAGAAAATCCCAATGAACCACCAGATGTCTATCAGATGCAGGTCATGACCTTTGGCGCTACGTGCTCCCCTGCATGTGCTCAGTTTATTAAGAACCTGAACGCAAAAGAAACTGAGCAAGACGAACGAGTTATCTACGCAATCACGAAAAACCACTATGTTGATGATTATTTAGACTCTGCAGATAACCCAGACGAAGCCTTCAGAATAATTTCCAGAGTTTACGAAACTATGAAAAAAGGTGGTTTTGAACTAGTCAACTGGTCGACAAACTCCAAAGAACTGACAAAAATGATGGAATTTGAAGAAAATACAAGTAAAGACTTAATACTAGACTGTGACAAATCAGTACACCGAGTACTAGGAATGTATTGGGATTCATTAGATGATAATTTCATATTCAGACTGAAGAATTTGCCATCAGAAGACACTACACAATCTCCAACAAAAAGACAAGTTTTGAGAATAGTTATGGCAATATTCGATCCTTTAGGTCTTTTGATTAACTTCACCATAAGAGGTAGAATGCTAATTCAAGACGTCTGGAGAACTGGAATTGGCTGGGATGATTTCATCGACGACGAAACGAATACGAAATGGACAGCTTGGCTTTCCGACCTCAAGAGGATTAACAATATCACTGTTCCACGTTGCTATTCCAGAACTATTTCCTCAGCAAACAGAATCGAACTTCATATATTCTGTGACGCCAGCAAGCAAAGTTTTGCAGCCATAGCTTACTTGCGAGTTGTAACTGATGACATAATCGATGTTTCTTTAGTATCTGGGAAAGCACGCGTTGCTCCGACCAAACCCATTTCAATTCCCCGACTAGAACTGCAAGCAGCACTATTAGGAAGTCGTCTAGGAAAAACAATCAAGTCAGAACTAAACATAAGAATCGACAAAACTTTCTTCTGGTCTGATTCTACCACAGTTCTTTATTGGATTAATGGAAATTTCAAGCGACTGGGGCAATTTGAAGCTCATCGAGTAGGTGAGATATTGGAACTGACTGATCCTTCTGACTGGCACTGGATTCCGTCGAAGATGAATGGAGCAGACAGTGTTACCCGTAGTTATAATGAAGATGGAACCAATACACTGAGCCTCCATGATTGGTTCTCTGGACCCCAATTTTTATCAAAAAGAGACGAATCGACTTGGCCAAGGAAACAGATATCCGAGAATAAGACTTATGAAGAAATCACTCTGATAACCACTAGAAAATTTGATAAAAACCCTATCTTGCCCAATATTGACAGATTTTCGAATTTCAGAAAACTTTTACGAGCTACAGCGAGGACACTCATATCTGCAAAAATTTGGATCAGTAAAATTCGACAAGAAGTATGTAATAAAGAGATAACTGTAAAAGACATCAAACATGCTGAATTATTATGGATTCAAGAATGTCAAAAAGAGAGTTTTCCGGAAGAATTTGAAACTTTGAGAAAAAATAAACCATTGTCTAAACAAAGCCGACTGAAATATCTATCACCAATGATGAGTTCACAAAAAACCATAATAATGATGGGAAGAACTGATCAAGCCAGCTCAATCAATGATTCAGTCAGACGACCTGCGATCTTGCCTAACAAACATAGGTTCACCTACTTATTTCTCAAAGACATTCACGAGAAATATGCACATCAAGGGGTAGAATTGGTTTTCAACGAGGCTAGGCAAAAGTTTTGGATCATACATGGGAGGGCAGCTGTTAAATCAACCTTCTCCAGATGCCAAAGATGTCGGTTGGAAAAATCGAAGCCTCTACTACCACTCATGGGGCAACTACCGAAATCTAGATTAACACCGAATGTGAGACCTTTTACCTTCACTGGTGTAGACTATTTTGGCCCATTTCTAGTAACAGTAGGAAGGAGTAAAGTGAAACGATGGGGTGTTATTTTTACATGTATGACAGTAAGAGCGATACACCTAGAAGTAGCCCATAGCCTCACGACGGACTCGGCCATAATGGCACTGAAAAGAATGATCTCCAGGAGAGGACAACCACAGCAAATTCTGTCAGACAATGGAACCAACCTACGTGGAGCTTCTGAAGAGTTGAGGAAAGCTGTGAGAGACATAGATAGCAATAAAATCGAACATGATATGATCAAAATAGGAATAGAATGGAAATTCATACCCCCGGGAAGTCCACACATGGGCGGAAGCTGGGAAAGGCTTATACGAAATGTTAAAACAGCCTTTTATGCCATTCTTAGGAATCAACAGCTCAAAGATGAATTACTCTTGACAATTTTCGCAGAAATTGAGTTCATGATCAACTCAAGACCTCTGACTAAAGTTTCAACTGATCCCAATGACATAGAAGCTTTAACACCGAATCACTTCTTAATTGGATCTTCGAATGGTGCCCAAGATGCAGACTGTATAAATGACAATTATAATATTAGAAAACAATGGAGGAGAGTTCAGCAGATAACGAATGACTACTGGAAAAGATGGCTGAAGGAATATATACCAAGTCTTACAAGAAGAGGACGATGGATGGATGACAACGAACCTATAAAAGAAAATGATATTGTCGTGATACTGAATGATAACCTACAGAAAAAGAATGACTGGACACTTGGAAAAGTCGAAAAACTGTTTCCAGGTCCTGATGGGAGAATTAGAGTAGTAGAAGTCAGAACAAAAAATGGAATTTTCAAACGACCAGTCGCCAAGCTAGGGAGAGTACCTATGACAGACTGACTGATTATGTTTGGATGATTTATTTCAAGACTAAATATTTACTTATTTATTCATCTCTTTCTAAAAATGTTAATGTTTGGGGGGGAAGAATGTTACGTCGCCACACTCTGTATATGCAGAGTGACCAGGTTACTCTGGATATTGACAGAATGCGACAGTTCTGAAAAGTGACAAAAATAAAGAAAAGTCAGAAAAAGTCATCAAAGAATTTTATTAAAAAAAAACTACTGAAAAAGACGACCGACGACTTTACAGTGGTAGTTCATAATCTACTTACTGACAACAAAAAATTGTTTATTTTTTCTAAATGGCGTCGGTCCGCCATTTTGATTTTTTTCTTTAAAATGGCTTCAGGGGTCGAGTGATACATCATTTGAATTGTATTTTAATTATTTATAAGTACGACAACAAAATTTCAAACAGAAATATTTACCCAAAACAAAATGGCGGTACATAATGTTAGAGCTCTGCCATATGAGGATATTTTCGATTGCTATTAATGAGATATAGTAAAATTATTATCAAATCTTTTTTGGTATCATCAAATGAAAGTTTTTTTGTAAAAATGGTAAAAGAGTGTCATCTTCGAATAAAATTTAGTGGCAAAGCAGGTGATTGTTTTAATAAGTTTAAGCAAAATCAAGAAAACCATCCAGAATAAAGAATAATGTTTATTTCTGATATATAACTGATTGTCCCGATTACCTGGGTCGATATTAATATTATTCATTTTGCTATATTATCTCTTTGTTGATAATGAAACAATTACAGAAAACTTCTGTAGAAAAGGTATCTTAGAAGATTTGATAATTTTTCTAGAACTGAAGTATCCGAAGGAACCTCATAGCAGAGCCCTAACATTATGTACCGCCATTTTGTTTTGGATGAGTATTTTTGTTTCAAATTTTTGTCGTGTAGAGAACCGAAATACAATTCGAACGATGTATCACTCTACCTCCACAGCAATTCAAAAAAAAAAATCAAAATTATTTTTAAGGTTTCTGGTTCAGTTATTTTTCGATTTCTGATGTAACTTCTATGTGCGCCAGGAAGAACATAAAAGTTACATCAGAAAACGAAAAATAACGGGTTCGAAAATATCCGAACATATTCTAACATCTGTTGGCGATCATATGATGGAATGGAATAATACCAAAATTTTATTGAGAGAATCAAATCAAGAAAAAAGAAAGTTGAAGGAAACTGCGTGTATTCTTTTATCGAACAACTGCTTCTCAACCAATTCCATCGAAATGGACCGCACCTGGTTACCCCTCCTCAGAGATGAAATAAGAACTAATAGAATGGTGATTGACTGATACCGAATACCCTATGTATCAAGATACCAAATGTCAATCGAAAGAATGTATGACAGATTTCATTTGACTCTGTCAAAGAAAGGTCTTATTACCAAAATCGCAATTCAAATTCAGTTTCTTCAGCGTCTTTCTAAGAAGTTTTGATAACGGAGAAAGAGAAGTATTCTTTGTTAATTCGATCTCATTTTTTCAGATAAGCAAATTCAGTGTAGGGTACGTTACTGACAAAAATTAATTTCTTTCAAGACAGCAGTCTTGTGAACGCAGTAACTTATCGGGCAAATTAATTAATTTGCCCTTCTACACGTGTACATATTTCTTTGGATTAAACATTTTTTTCATTTTCAGATTGTGGAAGGTCATAAACCCAAAAAATCATGTCAAGAACTGGATTTCCTCCACAAAATCAAACTTTCCCATCGACTGCTACTACTCCTTACACTACTTTAGGAGCAGCACTGTTCATTTTTAACGCAACAGTGAATCGTGGAGGATTATTCAACGAGATTCAATCATTCAGAAAAATGAAAAAAGCTCCTGGAAAACGATTTTTCACTGTTATTATTACATAAAGTCACTCCAGCTTGAAACATTCGAATAGTCAATTCTTCAAATTAATTAATAATCTGAACCGACAAAAAATACCGAAATTTCTTACAAAACTGTTCCTCAATTTGACATGAATTCATAAATAAGTACGTAATACCAAAAATATAAATACCGAAATATTCAATATTTGACCCGAGTTAAACGTGGTCCACTTCTGTGCCGATTACACCAAAATTATTCGACCAAAAAACAATACAACAATCGTACAAGTAATCTCTCATTCTGTGAATAATTTGGATATGTACACTTTTCAACTCACCAGTGTGTTAAACTATTCAACGGTAGATTATTTTTAACAATTGTTTGTCAATGGGAGAATATTTGATGAATGTTTTTCGATAATTGCCCAATTTGCATCGGTCACACTTTGTAACCCATGGAGTAACAGTTGTAATTTGGTTTTACGATCTGTTCGTTTGTGTGTATATATCTGATTGAATGTACGATCAAGGACTGAATTAATAAGAGTAATGATGATATGAATCTAGCATGAGATCGTAAAAATAATTGGTAAACTTTTATGGTTTTTTGTCCATGTATTCCAAATATCCATATTCATTCGCATTGTGATGGGAGACGGAATGAAATAGACCGATTGATTTTATTTCAATGCGGCCAATGAAAAATATTTTCGATATTACAACTAAACCCAAAACCTCCATTGTTTTATTATTGGGAACACAATAAAAGGGAATTAGTGAAGTAATTTTCTCGCAATTAGGTCACATACCCACTAGATGAATTGAATTTACGTCAAAAGTAATTATTTTTGTTATCCCAATAGTTTTGAATAAGTATATCTATTATAACTATTGAGAAAATCAACAATCCACAGCATTTAAAAAATTTGAGACTAATCATAATCTTTCCTATTGAAAAGTTGAACATCAACAATATTTTTCTTATATCCTCAAATCAATCAGGATATCATCAGCATCACAGCTGTGGTACAGTATTGCCAACATATGATGATATTGCTGATGATAATGAACAAAATAAATCATCGACTACTAAATATAGGCAACGATGCATTTTCGTAGTGGGCTCATTAGTCACATTGCGAAAATAAATACAATTTCTCTCCAGGTCACTATTATGTATCAATTCAGCTTTATTACATTCGGCTAGATGCACTGAGGGAGCTAGCCGATATTCCGATATTCCATAAGTTCTTCAGATACTTTATCCTTGGAAGTCCGTTGACTAAGGATCTCACAGCAGTGAGAGCACACCACAATAGGCCAAAAAAGCACGGTGGACTCATTTACCAGGCACTGGAGGTTTTCCAGGATGTCCCAGAGGACGAGGGATAAACCTCTCGCTTTAGGATGATTGTTCAAAACCGGTTTTTTTCTCGTTGTTTTTCCGAAAACCCCAACAATACATGGTCCTAATCATCTGATGTCTTACACATAAAGTAACAATACCCCCCGTATAACTTGGAGGAGACCGGGACATGAAACCTAACATACTCTGACTTACAAGCACGACAAGTAAGCAGCCTACACAACATCGTAGGGTCTGCCCGTGGGCAGACGTGGGCTGGTTTTACCCGCCCGCTGACATCCCTCAGCAGGGCAGGATGAAAAACCCATCACCTCCTAAAGTGCAACACTACTCCCTCTCAAACCTTCCTGTGGCTTAGAGATAGTTTTAATGCATTTTATATATTTATCCAACACATGACAGTTATGACTGTCATTATTAATGTCATTTTAGACAAGTAAACTATCAAATAACACACTAGTGAGTTATAATCCATAAGTCACTAGTGAGTTACTTGTCTAAAATGACATTAATAATGGGTCATAACTGTCATGTGTTAGATAAAACATTGTATGCCACTCATGTGTTATGTTTCCTAAGTCACTTTAGAATTTATACCACTCGGCCTGACGGCCTCGTGGTATAAATCTTTCTCGCGTGACTTATTTTCAACATAACACACTAGTACCATAAATAACTATTATTTGTTGTGCCGCTGTATTACACACTTTTATTGATGCGTAGATATTAAACCTTTTTTGATTTGATTTTTGATTTGTCAGCTTTATGAAAGTATTAAAAAATATGTTTCTGTTTGAAATTTAAATTGTTTTTTTAACGCACTTATATTTAAAACATATTAAACGTTTGTAAGTTCTTTTTTTGTATTTATTCTAATATAGATTTGAAAATAATCAAGAGTTTTGAATAAAAGTCTTGTCTTGTCTAGATAATCTAGATAAGACATATTGATGGTCTTGTCTTGATATTCTAGACAAGACAAGACAAGAGTCTAGACTGTATAAGTCTAGACGGCAACACTGAATTCAAAAGCAGCCGGACGGTTTTTGAGTAATGAATAAAAAACTAATTTTTTCTGAAAATTTTGATACCCTCTATCTTGAAAACGAAGCAAGTCGGGACACATGCTTATTCGAGGAAAAAAGAATTATTTTCACGTTAAAACCGAAACTGAACGTTTGGCGGTTTAACCCTGGGTCATCCTGTATATTTCCGTTCAAACATTACACAACACAACCAACTAACACATTTAAAAGTAATAACATATCGAATCCAGCATATAGATGTACTAAAGATTTTATCTACGGTTGAGAAGAGTCAGAAAATCTCTTGTTAATTAGTTAATTACATAGTACTACTTGTTTTAATTTTGATATCTTCATTCAACAGAAGCAGTATCTACCGATACGGATCGCCAAAAATGTAAGGTGAGCATGCTCATAGCCGCAGTGAAAAGGTCTCCAAGTTTGAAGAAATTTCGAATACTCTTTGATTATTTAACTCGTGGGCGTTCAAAAAAATGGTGCCAACGTTCAATAAGAATCCACTAGAAATAATGTATTCCATAATATGTGTCTTGGTGGCGCGTAGCTAGTGTGCCCGTTTGCTAAGCCAAGGTACCCAGGTTCGACTCACCGCGCCGTCGCCGGCCTCGTGCGTGGCATCACACGTTAAAAAGTGAGGTCTGCGTCTTCCTTAGCTCGCACAAGTCTCTCGGGGATTTCTCTGAGGTTTGCTTCTAAGGGGGCAGCTGAAATAACAATTTCAACAATAACAAACAACAATATGTTGTACAATTGTACAAATTATTAACGCTGACCTTACGATCTATTCGCACGTGAAATAACAATATCAAAACACTAACCTGCAAGTATTTTCATGGAAGATGTCATTAAAACAGCTGATGATGTTTTGATTTAAACAGTGAATCAAAATATGGTAACAGTCTTCATTTTACCTCTACCAACGGTAACTAATCCAATGACTCAAACGAATTAATATTTTACCAGACCTTACAAACGAAACTGAATACTATGTTTACTCACAATTTGGAAACTATTTGAAAATTAATATTTTTGAAACAGTGTCGACGATGAGACTGGGCAAAGAAAATCACAATAATAATGGGAACATAATACTTCAGGAGGTCCAACTAAAACTTTTATGTTGGATTTAGATACTATATCATTTTATTACCGTTTTATAAATACGTTCGTTCTGAAAACAGTTTCTTCTTATTCTATAAGTCAGTTGTATAAAATATTTTAGCTAAAAAAATAAATGTATTTTATAGTAGATTCATAATATTGTTACTAAGTGACACCAAGTTATGAATTTGCAAAAAATCCATCTAGTTAAATAATATAATTTCATTTCATCATTCCGCAGACAGCATATTTCAATCAGATGCTACTTTTGAATGAGTATTGTATAACTGGCACGAACACTCTCGTTATAAAATGCTTACTCAATAATTATAAAACATAAAACTACTTGTTGCGATATAACTGAGCTACTCAATATTTTTATAAATAGGAATAATACAATACTCAAACGAATTGAAAAAAAAATAGAAATATGATCACAAGAGGACGATGCGGGGATACTTGGGAGTGGAGCAAAACCGCTCCGAAGAGGTAAACACAGTTAAAAACTTTCCGCGGCAAGTATCAGCACAAACTCCGACAGATCTGGTCATCAAACTGTCGGGGAGGAACAAAGTTGCTGCAACTAATATGCTTGCCGTTCCGATCTTACTCTACTCCTTTGGAGTAGTGAAATGGACTCAAGAGGAGCTGCGACAACTCGACGTTAAAACTCGAAAAATTATGCATCTTTATGGGAGCTTGCGTACGGTTATACTTCCCCATACAACAGGGAGGCAGGAGACTTTTGAGTTTGGAGTGTCTACATAACAGAATGGTGCTGCATGGAGCCTGTAAAGTCATCAGCAGTTCGGATCACCTTCTCTGTATGGTCCGCGAGCATGAAAAACAGGGATTGGAGCATTTCTTTTCAAGGCCGCAATCCGGGCAGCCGATGAACTTGGTCTCGTATTCGACACTGATCGTGCGACCAAACTCTGTCACCGAGTTGGAACCCGTTCAGCAAAAAGCTCACATCAAAGATGAGGAGACTGAGGTCCTCCTGCAGCTACATAAGGATAAGCAAATGCATGGGGTCTTCTCCAAGAATATTGAAGACTTGGCTCATACAATAACCTGACCTTTGCTTTCCTAAGGTCAAGTGAGCTGAAGTCGGAGACCGAGGGATTCATAATGACCTGCCAGGATGGTATCTTCAACACCCTGGCCTGCCGTAGCCGCGTGTTGGGTATAGAGGTCCCCGACACTAGATGCAGAGCGAGTCGTGGGGCGCCTGAGACCCTTATGCATTTGCTCATAGCTAAGCATATAAACCTGATGTAGTCCTTCTCGATCATCAAAGTAAGACGATTTTCGTCATGGACTTATCGAGACTTACTCTTTGGACTCCGCAGGCTCTACCCATTATAGTATCAACATTCTTCACAGAAGGATATCAATGATATCATGCTTAGGAAATGTACTTTCTCACTGATTTTTCAATCATCTTCCACATCATCTAGACAACTTTGCACCTTGCTTTCAATATCTGTTCATAATTTTTGATGTTCAACAAAATTCCGGCACATATATGATATCCAACCAAGATCCTGTGGCGAATCTTCCATGTACGGTTATGATCGTTATGATGAGAAATGAGAAATGACTTGCGAGTTTACCGCGGGCATCTAACTGATTAGGTGTTTTGAAACAACAATGATTCGTTTTTGTAGTTTATTATGATAATATTCAATTAGACGCTCTCTTTCGCTGAGTCGGTTCACACCACTTCATTAGCTATGCTGGTTGGTATAATTACATTTACTTACATCATTCAAATACTTACCTACATTGTTGAATCTTGTGTATGGCAGCTAGTGTGATGGCTCTATTCCAAAGAATGGTCAAACAGATGACCGGCAGTAGAAGTGCTTCTTTAGATATTGATTGAAAGTTTGATTTTGTGGAGGAAATCCGATTCTTGACATTTTTTGGGTTTGTAACCTTCCACAAAATGAAGATAAAAAAAAATGTTAATCCAAAGAAATCGGTACAAGTGTAGAAGGGCAAATTAATTAATTTGCCCGATAAGTTACTGCGTTCACAAGACTGCTGTCTTGAAAGAAATTAATTTTTGTCAGTAACGTACCCTACACCACGCCAGTAGGCCAGTTTTTATTTTATTATACTAACCAAAAAAATAAATCCAAAAGTTCTGCAAACTTGACAGCTACATTGAAAAATATTTTACCAAGTGGCATAATTTCAGATTGTTTTCGAATCGGCTGGTAATTGCGGTCCTGAACGCGAATCTTGTTTTGAAAGGCTACGAATATTAACAATTAATTTTTAACATTTTCTATCCTTTTTGATCGTAAGGCATATTTAAGGTTCCAAATAGCTGACGCAAAAGAAAGCTTGCTGATGCATAATAAAGAGAGATGATAGTCTCAGAATTATGATAATATTGTCTGTTTCTCTTCATGAACCCAACCATCCTGTTTGTCCCGCTAATCAATTTGTCTATATGATTGTTAAACATCCACTTTTGTGTCCAGTGTGACACCTGAATCTTCAATTTTACTGATATATGTAAGGGTGGAATTTATAATTATGTAAGTATGCTGAATGAGATTTATTTTCTTATATTTGTTATGGCAAAACATAATATGGTTGTGTTCAAAAAGAAACTATTTTTGTCGCATTATTCGTCGGCAAGTCTGTCAAGGTCACTTCAAGCACTCGTCGAAATCTTTAACAAAAGAAAATATTTTCAAGTCATCAGCTATAGTCGAGAATATTTTGTAAACTAATTCCCAAAAATCGTAAGTAATGCCACTGATATCCAAGTCATTCTCGAGTAATACCCAAGTGATTCCCGAGTAATACCACTCAAGTAATGCCAGTAATGCCCGTCAGAAAAGTAAGAAAAATATAAAATCGTTTCTCACTCTTACTTTTGTTGGCAAGTACTGGTCGGATGCCTTTTTTTTGTTTTTTTCATTGCACAATTCCCATGTTTTGAAGACCTTTTCTTTGGCCTTCAAAGCTTATAATTGTTCTCTCACTTCTGAATTATTCCTGTAATGCCCATGTAATGTTCGAGTAATGCCCAATAATTCCTAACTAATTCCTCTAATGCCCGTGTACTACACCAGTAATACCTGTAATGCCCAATAATTTTCAAGCAATACCCCAACAAATAACCGAGTAATGCCACAAATTCCCGACTAATGCCCAGTAATGCCACTAATACCCAAAACATGTACACCAAAATTCCCCAGCAGTTTGCCCCTCGGCTATAGTAGTATTCGACAATGTTCAGAACAGTTGTTTTCATTACTCATGTAGATGATAAAAAATAATGGACCAAGGTGGCTACCCTGTGGAACACCGAAAACTGCTTCAAAGATTAGTGACTTGAATCCATTACTGGCACCATCATCTTCCTGTAAGTATAGTAGGACCAGATACATTTCAACATTCCAATATTTCAAGCCAGTAGGTAATATTCTTCAACCAGATCGTAATTTCCATAAAGGTGCTTCAGTGGCTGTGAGACACAAAATGCAAATTCGCGCTTTTTGTGACTGCTTCAACAACACATAACTGCAGCAACGTGTGAAGAAAGCCGAACATTCTTCTCAATATGCGGTTGAAAACCAAGACCGGTAAAGCACGTCTGGCCGACTTGTCGAGAACCAAAATTAACGACCGATTGTTTTCGCTAATTTGATAACAAAATTAATTGCTTGTCAATCCGAGTATTTACAACGAAGGCTGAACAGAACTGGTTCCTTATACTTAATTCATTGTTTCCTCCGCATGGGCTTATCTTTGGACATAAGTTCACACTGCATTTGTCTGGAATTCTGTTCGGTCATTTACATAAAAGGTTTGCCACGAGGAATTCGCTTCGTGACAATATTCTGCTTGGACTTTTCATCGCGGATACTAATTCATGTCTAACTATTTGTTTTGCATAGTCTGTTATAAACAGTACCTGGGCGACCGAGCTACGCCCGAATTTCATTGGACTTTTCATCGCAGATACTAATTCATGTCTAACTATTTTTTTTGCATAGGCTACGCCCAAATTTTTCTTGTCACATCGTGATTTTTGGAAGATTATTTGGATACGAATCACATACTCATTACATACGAATATATTGTAATCTTACCTTCATATGAACTGCAGTCAATTGATTGAGAAAAACATAAACGTACTCAGTTTGAACCTTAATTTTGATTTAATTATAATATGAGTGATTTATATGTGATGTAATTTTGTAAATTGTAATAATATTTTGTGATTTTGTTGGGATGATTCAGACAGGGAACAGATGGCTTCAAAGCTATCTGTAGTGACCTATCCTGTACTGATGACGAGGCAAGAACCTCGAAACTAGTCTGCAGGTGGTCCCCCTGTCCGAATCAAAACAAAATTCTGCCATTTGGTTACAGGGAGCGCTTGCAATTGTTTTCTCTGCAATGAGGTACATTGCACAAGTATCTGTTGGATATAATTCAATACCCGTCGTGGTATTAGCCAGGGGAGTAGTTACTTGCCACAATTAGCATATGTAGTAGGTGTATATAGGAGTAAAAAGGGTAAAAACATTGGTCGGCGACGACTATCGTTATTTCTACAAAGATATTTTTTTGACAGTTTGTTGTTTTATACGTAACAAGTACACAAAATGAGAGTGAGACAGTTTCAAAAGTTTGCACCCTTCGGGAAACTTTTTTGTTATCGATTTGTCAGAAAATTTTATTCTTCATAAAAATTGGTGTATTTCGGATTAGTAGTGTTTAATTTATTAAAATTATAAAGTTTCAAACAATGTACAGGGGAGAACAAAAAATAGAATTTTGATCAAGTCTAAGCTACCCCGGCTGTTATTACAAATTTGAATATTGTTTTCAATATTCTTTCAATATTCACTATATACAGCTGAATGAAGTTTTCTGATAATGTCAAAAATAAGCATAGTTTACGCTTGATCAAAATTCCTATTTTTGATTCTCCCCTGTACACTGTTGGGAAATTTGAAATTTTGACAACTCATACGCAATTATTCTACAATGCAGCGATTTTTATGACAAATGAAATTTCATGACAACCGATAATAAAAAAATATCCAAGTGCGGCAAACTTTTTGAAACTTGCTGTATATGAACACAATCATGGCTCTGCCTCCCGAGCTATAACAGTAAACTGAAGTTACCAGAAGCTTTCAAATAATACCTTTACACAAGAGAGCATTTGTTACTCCACTGTAAGTTAGCGTTCATTACCATGCTGTAAATTTACAACAAAAGTGAGCACACTTCAAACAAATTTGCAAAAATGTGTATGCTGGCAGTTTGCGTTTGCAACCTTACCGTAGAGTCGTGACAAAATTAAAAAGTTCCTGGTAAGTTAACAAATATTTATTTGTTGGAAATCAACATTTGTAACTGTACTGGAAGTTCATATCAAAATCAATCAAATGTTTGACAAGTTTGCAATTGAAACCTTAACAAAAAATGTAATGCTATGAGGAGGAAGATCTGCTGTTTGCAGGACAGATGCTGAACGTTGGCTGCAATGGAAGTAACAACTTTACAGTTGTTGATCTTGATAGGTTTTCGAACACTTTATGCAAGTTCATCTTGCTTAGTGGGATGGAATGTTGATTGCAGGTAATATTAGCTGACCAGAGACTCATACACCCTGTAGATACAAACAACAATCCCAAACAAAAAACTGAGTTTTTCCGTTTCCTATTACGAACACTAAAGATATCTCTGTCGATCAAGAGAACAATGTTTATTCTTCAATAAATATTAATAAAGGCATTGTGTACTTTGATCACACGATAGTTTTCACATTAGTCTCTTGAATGTATACAAAACAATTAAATATATTATGTATAATTACTTCTCCATGCTTCGACGCAATCTAGATCGGATACATATCTAGATACTGAGAACGGGATTAGAAAATGCATAACTCGAGTTCGACTACATAACATATATATGGTAATGACACTGGTCATCCACAGGGATGGATTCAGAAGTTTTTTTATTCGGTTTCTAACAAACGTGTAGAGTAGCAGCGATTATTGAAAGCGAAGCAAATGATTATTTTGATTCTTATTGATGATGAATTTGTGTGTATTCCATATCTCAACAACGTCACTGACAACATGAGGTTCCCTGGGGTTATGTATTAGGGCCAATACTATTTGCTTGAACTGTATTTATGCTGCCTCGAGTAATCTTGCTGGTTGATTACAGTTCCTTGGTTCAAAGCTATACTTGTCATTGCTTTTCGTACAAGTCGACTGTGGTACTTCTGGTTGGGGGGCAATATTAGCGTCATCAAAAGATATCTTGTGATCTTTACTTTCGTTGGCTTCTTTTTTTGCAACAATGATAGAACATTTCATTCATTGTCACTCTGAGAAAAGTGGTTGTATTGCTTCAGAAAATCATGATATGATGAAAGGTTCCTAGCCTCACATATACTAATAATCATAATAATAATAAAGAATTTTTCCTTGAGTAATATTACAATTTCACAATCATAAAACTGGTGTGATTGAAAAATTAATATAAGTTATTCACGTGAAAATGAACATGACGTCATGTTTAGTAATTTTTTATATCCGACATAACAACGTTAAAGTTCCTAATGAAATGTGTTCAATAGGGATGAAGCTAGTCCAATTTCATTTCATCGCTATTGTGATGATAAAAATAATAATAATAATCAAACAGATCTGGTCGTCAGAACTGTCGGGGAAGAACAAAGTTGTTGCAACTGATTTGCTTGCCGTTCCGATCTTACCCTACTCCTTTGGAGTGGTGAAATGGACTCAAGAGGAGCTGTGACAACTCAATGTGAAAACTCGTAAGATTATGCATCTTAATAGGAACTTGCATCCCAAATCGTCCATTACCCGGTTGTACTTTCCCAGACAGCAGGGAGGCCGTGGACTTTTGAGTTTGGAGTGTCTACATACCAGAATGGTTCTGGATGGAGCCTGTAAAGTTATCAGTGGTTCAGATCCCCTTCTCTGCTTGGTCTGTGACAATAAAAATGCAGGGATAGGAGCATTTCTTTTCAACGCAGCAGGCTGTGCAGCCGATGAACTTGGTCTCGTTTTCGACTTTGAACGGGTTGATCCAAACTCTGTCACCGAGTTGGAGCCCGTTCAGCAAAAGGCTCACATTAAAGCAGCGGAGACAGGAGTGCTTCTGCAGCTGCATAATGGCAGGCCAATGCATGGGGTCTTCTTCAAGAACATCGAAGACCTAGGCTTATCAAAAAATCTGACCTTCGCTTTTCTCAGGTCAAGTCAGCTGAAGTCGGAGACCGAGGGATTCATGATGGCCTGCCAGGGTGATGTTTTCAGTAGCCTGGTCTACGGTACTCACGTGATGGGTATAGAGGTCCCGGACACTAGATGCAGGGCGTGTCGTGGGGCTCCTGAGACCATGATGCATTTGCTGTCCGCGTGTCAAGCTAATGGGGTCTCAGCCTATATCCTCGGGCATAACGCGGCTCTACGAGTGTTGTACTATTATCTACGACACTCGTACGGTGTAGACGAGACACAGGTGTTGTCTTATGCTCCGGGGATATTGAGCCCGTTGTGGTGAATGAGAGGTGTCGAATCTATTGGACTACTCATTTCCCACCCTCAGGCAAATATAAGCAAATAAGCCTCCTCGACCATCAAAGTAGGACGATATTCATCATAGAGTTTTCGGCTCCTGGCGAAACGAGCATCGTCCGAAAAGAGGAGGAAAAACGGACAAAATATAAAAAGTTACTCTTTGAACTCCGCAGGCTGTACAAAAACCACTTGGTTAAATTGGTGGTTCTGATTATAGGGGTCCTTAGTGGAATGATGGACACGTTGCTTTCTAATCTGAAAATAATACCGGCTTGTTGTTTTTGATGTGGTGATATGTACGATTTGTGAAACAGAAAAGTCTGAAATTCAATTGTATTTCAAGTGATCTCATAATCCGGTCAATTCTGTTTCTCAGTAGTGAGATTGTTATCATAGCAGAAGATGCAACATCATCTCCTACCGATTGAATAATGTAGATATTGCCTTCTACAAAATTGAGATATATTTTGCTGTGAAAGTTTTCTTGCTATCATAACAATATTGCTACCGATTATATGTTGGCAATATTATAATTAATGACAATTACAGGTTTTATGAATTCTGTAAATGCCGGCCCTGTGAGCAACAGTATTTCATCCATCGCGAAATCATTCTCATTATTTTTTTACAGTTATTTACGCAAGGAGTCTCAAGATGCTCGCGTGTGATTAACACTCATTTTCATAAGCTTGACAAAAAGGGTTATCTCCCTGTATACATCTGGATTCTCGAGCTACTTGCGAATGTATACTGGCAGCACTTTGAATATGCATAACTCATAAATTGTACAAACGTCAAAATGATCATTAACTGAGTGAAAACATCGGATTCCTTTCACGATCAACATTCACGAGCATGCCATACTGATTATTTTTTTTTTATATTTTTTCGCGGTGTGTTCTTCATTTCTGTTATCAACTAGTTATTTCGTCCTTCTAACTTCAATGTGACTAACGACTACTTCAGATTATCAACAGGTGCTTTTGAATATTCAATTTATTTTCTCATATAATCCTTCACTGAAGAATACCCAATGCAAAATACAGGGTGTTTCCGAAATTGGGGTAGTAAATTAAATGGGAAGTAGGAGATGACAAAACAAAATGAAATGAAACAATAATTTTTTGTCGACAATTTAACTCATGTATAAAAAATCGCATATGCCACAGTGCCATTGTCACTTTGACAGCGGCAAAAGTTAGCTTTAACTTTTACAGCGACAAATACACTAATGGTTTTTTCACTTAGACATTTGTTTATCAATTATCGCGGTGTTGGTTGCCAAAATGAATAGTTTAACATTGATGTTTCTGATTTTTTAATTCATTAAATTATCCTGCCGAATAACACTCGAGGTTTGTATTGTAAATTTGTGTTACCTTTAGAAATTTGACTCGAATAACTGTCAACCTTCGGTGTCGTGTTTTTTATAATGAGAGTTATTCTCGTCGAATCGCTAGGAAACAGTTTCTCATTAAACAACCCAAAGGACCCCGCACCAAATACATGGAAAAATGGCTTTCAGCCAATTTTGATAATTTTTTGTGATACTGTAGTACAAGTCACTAGAAGCTACACATGCAAGTTTAAATTAGTTTTTAACTTAAGGCAATTTAGAAAACATGTCAAGAAACTTCTGGGAAAATGCTTCTACTTTATAGAGGAATACTTGGCATATATGGGTTCTAGTCTTTCTATAAATTGTGAGATGCGAAGAGCGATTTATTTATACTTTTAATGCGTGTTGTTTGTAAATTATTAATGTGTACATAGTACAACTTAATTTGTTATATATTTTAACGTGTGACTTTTTATACAAAAATGTGAATGTTTTAAGTATAAGATGATGTCGATTTTTTTTTATGTACATACCACAAATGTTAAAACGAACTTTGGGTTGAACTTTGTTGACAAAATGTAAAATTTTAGACAATAAAGCTTATCTATCTATCTATGTCCAGATTCGGAGATACGAATTTTTGAAAATCATAAAAATTGCTGTTTTACCAAAACATAGCAGGGTTCACTCATTCAAAAGTATTACTTTTTAGATGATTAGTAACAAAATAGTAGCATTGCTGGTTTGAAGAAAGTCGAATGTCATGTCAGTCGCTTGTTACGATAGAAGAAGTCACCTATTATACAGGGTGGGTCAAAAATAGTGATAATTTAGGATATTTTATCAATCTTTATCAACGGTCCCTATGGTGAGACCGAGCATTTTTCATTAGGAAAATACCTATTGGGATTATTTTCTTACGACAAGAAGATTTTCTCTAAAAGTTTAGACTTAGGTTAGGTTAGGTTTAAATGTGAGTGAGCCCATATCAGGCTCTCCACTGCGGCAAGTTTAGACTTATTTACAACACAGTATTTTTTTTTTCAAATGTTTGTTTTTTATACTACATGTTTTTAACAATAGCCACACAAAATAGCCTTTTTGAGTCAATAAATCCGCTTTGGAGAAAGACTTACAGTAATTGCTCAATCAGCTTCAGAAAGTAACGATCACATTTTATACGGGGGCTGTTTACAAATATTAGTTGAAATCGGTTTTGTACGTAATGTATATGTTCGTTAATTATTTTTGAATAGATCTCCCAATTTGAATCATATTAGTTATACTTCCAAAGATTTCCTACTAGATGGTTAGGACATTCTGAACCAGTGAGATGGCCGGCAAGGTCACCTGACCTTACAGTGTTGGATAATTTCTTGTGGGGCACTTTAAAGAACAGAATCTATGGAGAGCAAGAATATGACACAGTAGATGAACTTAGAGACAATATCATCCGTAATTCAGGTCTATCAGAAGAAGGGATATTGTTAGGGCTGTTCTTAATTTGAGTCGACGAGCTTGGTTATGTATTCAAGAGGAAGGCCATCGTTTCGAACACTTGTTGTAATACTTTTTGTGCATTTTTTACAAGCTCATGATTTCATTCTTGGTTTTTGAAACGCACCGTACTCAGCCAAGCGTTTGTCCAAAATTCCGAATAATGTTCTATCCGGCTGTTGTCTTTCCGGATATCATTCAAAATAAATTTGTGCTGTTTTCGTACTGTTCCTATCAAATTTATAATAAAGTTTCAACATATCTCGTTTTTCTTCATTTGAGAATAAGGACATTTCGACTGAAGTATTTGTGCAAACTTATGATGTTTAATGAGTTCTGACAACTAGTGTTTATTAAACAAAATTTTTCGATGGAGTCATGACCATCTCAGATGAAGTTTTTTTTTTTAATATCTGTGGTTTCAGAAGAGCAAATCATAACAAATTATACATCAATGAAATCAGAATGAGAATCACTACTTTTCTGTATAAAAAAACAATAACATAACAATAACATAACAGAAAAAAAGTCGATGATGAATGCTAGAAGACGAAACGTCGGATAGTAAATCTGAACATGAAAACGTGTAGCTAAGAAAAAGTATCAATGAGAATGTACTTTTGGTTTTGAGCTATGTTGTCAAATAACAATAGAAAAAAATAAAAACGAAAATTCCGATTTTCAGTTTTTTCCAGATATTTCCGGAAATACTCGGAATTTTCCAAGTTTCAAAACAGTATTTTGTTAAGCACAAAAAAACGCAACTTTGCCCCAATTTAAGCTTCGACGTATCTCCTGTAGTTTAGGAGATCCCAATGGTGGGGGTCGAATTTGAATTGCCCTGTATATGAGATATAAAAAAAAATAATTGGCAAACATTCAAGCTCCAAAAGTTTTTTATGATGTTCTGAAACATTACCAAATGCCATTATAGGATAATGGAGAGAAGTGGCCTGAAAAAAAAGCCTTGGGAAATACACACACACACACAGGTATTCGTCAATATATAATATATGTATAATTAAATTCATTAGATAACATTTTAGTTCGCACTGTTATATTTCAATTTTCGCCTGTTTTCAAAATAATGAGTGAAGGAGACTCTATCGCCTTTTTTATCTATTTGCCGCCGTTCTTATTTGTCAGTGTCAGTTTATCTGCCAACAGAAATGTCTAATGAGATATACTGAAACTAATATGCGTGAACTACACGGTTAGGTGTTCAATTAGGAAAGAAATCGCATGTAAAATGTATTCATCGCAGATAAATCAAGACTGTTAACAAGCTGATAACGAAACAACAGAAGACCCACATGAATATTAATTAAAATTATTAAAATCGCCATCATTATGCAACGACTCCAGATTACCACACAATGGATAATTAATTAATTTTAGGAATAGTGAATCGACCGACTTTTTGTAAATAGTTCCATTTGAATATCTGAGGTCGTGTTACTACCCGTATTTGGACATGGAACACAATATATTATGTGAATTTATGTTTATATAAGACTTCCGTGAAATGAGTTATGTTTAGAAACGAAAATTATACGTTGGTAAACGTTATACCGAATGCTGACCTGAAAACGTTTATTTGTCAATAAAATGACAATAAATTTACTAGGAGTAGAACGCTATCATATTCATGTAATCACAATCTTCTATCCTTCTTTATTATCTCAACAATTACTACAACAATTATTAGACGTATAATAATACCCTCAGTTCTTTAAACACCTGCTCGATAAAATACCTATTGAGTTTAATCAACATGTCCAATTGATTTACCTTTTCTAATTAAAATTATGTTGTAGCATTCTGAAACTCACTAGTTCATTTGATGATTGAACTACAAACAGGCACTTTTTTTTTACCTACATCTGATTCAAAACAGAGCATGTTACCAAAGTAGCAATTCAACGTTGCGGCAACGTGTTCGAAAAAGTTGTGCAACCAAACATAAGTTGCGTTGCCGACGTCTACACAAAGTTGTCACAACCCTGTTTTACACCAATTTGGTCAATAATTTTTGGGGTTTTTCCAACGTGTCTGCTGCAACTATAAATAGGTAGCAGTTGGTCGTTTCCTGAACGTTGCTGAATTTACTTAAGAACAACTGCACACCAGCGCCCTCTCAAGCAGCATTGAGAGTTTATTTTCTTTGGTGTTCAGAAAATAGTTGATTTATCAACCAAATAATTACTAATGGCCAAAATGGACACTGAGAAAAATTTTTCTGGCAACTACTACCGCAAGTTAATATCGAAATATTTCATGCTCAATATTACCGAAAAATAACGATTACGAAACAGAAATTGCCAACGCATTACATTTCACTGTCAAATATACCATTGTTTCATGCTACAAAACAACTTTCAATGCTGATATCGTTTCAAGCGTGAACTAAATACGGAATACCTATGAATTATTTCTAGAAAACTAAAATGAGGCTCTAAAATCCTTTGTAAATGTTTGTTTTACATCCCAAGTTTTAATGGCCGACCTTGTTTCCACGTCCACTATGGCGTAGGAGTATACAAGTCGTCAACGCGACCTTGGTTGTCAGGTAACTAAAAATATTCAAATTTTTACGTTAGTCTGCCATACAACCAACTTTATACCCGAAGCGCGACCGGAGTTGCTTATCGGACCAAAAACTGAACCAATTCCAACTAACGAATACATTTCGCTCCACATTTTGTAACCCATCTCTTTCGCGTTTTTCCCTCAGTTCTTCCAAATTATTAAACTGTTGTACATGGTCATAATCAAGTTGTTTCTCCTGGCTACAATACAGTTGTTCCTCTGAAAAAGTAGTTGCTTTCCTCAATATCTCCCTATTCAGGTTGACACTTGTTTCTAAAGAAATTAAACTTTAGATTTTCAAACTGTCTGTCTTCGTATTAGTTTTTGCCCGTGAAGTTTCTTCACGACTTTTTTTTTATTTGTAAGGGAAGACAGTGAATTCGTTAGCACTTTTCATTTCCGATTCGAAAGTTAGGTTAGGATCATTATAGTCCTTTTTCCTTTACTATAAATACATTTTCTATCAAACAATTTAGCAAACAATGGGTCTTGTCACTGAATAAAAAGAAAAAATAATAAATTGGGTAAATAATTATTATTTAAATTTGGCCTACACGTCCTCTGCAGTAAATATTTGAAGGAAGGTTAGTTGTGAAAACGTCTTCAACTTAACTGAAAAATTACCCACTGCTTAGTTGAATCTCACAAACATTTTTGTTTTGCGGAAATGCGCTGTTGCCAAGTTGACCTCTTCGGATTACTGGAAATCTGATATAAAAAAAACAATTGAACGTCGCCATGGTGGACCCCCAACTAATTCTAGTGGTACTATTTTTGTTTTGCGGAAATGCGCTGTTGCCAAGTTTGACTGACTTGCAAGCTAGGTTAGCTTGCTCAGATTAGGTTTGTGTGTCAATTGCGAACGAAAAACTAATTCATGCATTCTCGACTGACTCGCAAGCTAGGTTAGCTTGCTCAGGTTAGCTTTGTGTGTCAATTGCGAGCGAAAAACGATTTCATGCATTGCTCAGGTTAGGTTTGTATGTCAATCGCGAGCGAAAAACGATTTCATGAATTCTCGACTGACTCGCAAGCTAGGTTAGCTTGCTCAGGTTAGGTTTGTGTGTCAATTGCGAGCAAAAAACGATTTCATGCATTCTCGACTGACTCGCAAGCTAGGTTAGCTTGCTCAGGTTAGGTTTGTGTGTGAATCGCGAGCGAAAAACGATTTCATGAATTCTCGACTGACTCGCAAGCTAGGTTAGCTTGTTCAGGTTAGATTTGTGTGTCAATCGCGAGCGAAAAACGATTTCATGAATTCTCGACTGACTCGCAAGCTAGGTTAGCTTGCTCAGGTTAGGTTTGTGTGTCAATGGCGACGTTCAATTGTTTTTTTCATATCAGATTTCCAGTAATCCGAAGAGGTCAACTTGGCAACAGCGCATTTCCGCAAAACAAAAATGGTACCATATGAATCGCCTAATGCCACAGAATCGCGATGTTCAATTTTTTTTTTCATAACAGATTTCCAGTAAACCAAATTTTTACCGTTTCGACTTTTGAAGGCTGCCATTCGTAAGGGGACGATAGAAGGTTAACGGAAAAAACAATTCAATTCAATTCAATTTCCATGAACCTACAATTTGCATACGTCAAAGAGCTGTGAGCAAGTATATATACAAAATCAAATATTTCAAATATCGCATCCACACCAGGAAAATAATTTCCATACATGCAGGAGTCAGGTATATACACCGAATAAAATCACAATTCACGCTGTTGATCAGCCACTGTGTACTGTTTCTGATCGTCTGCCCACTATCTTCAGTTACAAGACACTTTCTGCCTGTGATCTTCAGTCGAATGTGACAATCGGCCTACGCTCTGCAGCTTTTAACTACCTTGTAGTTGTCTTATCGTGTGCTCCTACCGGCCTGTTCTCTTCGACGAGTACACTGGTTACAGGATGATACGAGTGGTATTGGAAATCGATTAAATCAGGTTCCTATTAATAAAATAGAATTACCCTAGTAACCTCTTTCGATTGGGCTGAAATCTACCCGCCAAAACACAATAGTTCAATGTGTTTTTGTATCTTTATCATCTTTTATTTTGATACTTTTGGAAATAATAGTAATTTATGTATCAAGTGGGTAAAGTGATACTTTTTTTTACAAGTAGGAAATGTTGACGCACGATGGAGTTTCATACACGAGTTTCATACAGTATTTCTTCTACAACTGTCAAAAAAATAACCAATACACATTTTTTGCAAATTCTTGACTTTCGAATAACTAGTCCATCGAAGTAACTTTTCAGATTCTTAGATTTGTATTCAAAATAAATAAAAAATCCTCGTGAAGTAACGAATACCTTTTTCTTTCTTTGAACTATGTCAAGGAAATCTCATATTTGCACTATCTACGATTTTCTCCGTTCAATCTTCATCACTTTCCATTTCTACTTTAAATTAAATTTATAGTTATCAAGAATTCGTTATCTGGATAGATGCCCAATTTCACAAATTTCATTATTTATTGTTGTCAACTGGTTTCTGACGGCCAAACAGCCATAGCTACCTTGGATTACCTAGTGTAGATTAAGTCCAATAGTTCCTTAGAGGTATATGCTATTATTTTGAATATATTCGCCGCGATAGTTTGGAATTTTGATAATACTTATTTATTAGTAAGAATGCTAAGAATATAATTGGTGAAACATTTGTATATCAGATATTTATAGGTTATTAGTTGCCAAAGAAAAAAAAATGAGAACTGGCTTTATGACAGGATTTCATTATTATTCGAATCTGTCACTGTTGTTGCATGAAACTGTCGGTTGCCTAGCAACAGCCGTTAAAAAAGTGCACTTTTTTTACGCTTTTCCGTTTAATAATGAAATCGTATGTTAATAGTGAAATGTAATACTTTACGCACACAAACCACACAAAAAAAGTGAACTTTTTTTGACAGTTGTAGAAAAACATTATTATACATGGTGTTCTAGAAGACGAAAATACTCTCGGAGAAATATCCATTGATGAAAAGTGGACGGAAGAGGATTTTTCAGATAAAAATCTGTAGTCGCTAGGATTCGAACCTAGCCGACCAGCAGTCAATGGTTTTGAACGCAACAGTCTCAACCACTGAGCTACATGGCCCTTAAAATCCATAACTCACTAGAGAGTTATGGATTATAGCACACTAGTGTGTTATTTGATAGTTTATTTTTTTGAAATGACAGCCATAACTGTCATGTGTTGGATAAAAATTTTTAACCAACCAATAACCAACAGTTTCGGAGATATTGGCCAATAATACCGGAAAATAACTTGCTCAAAAAAAAAGAACTGATCGCCTTAATCGAACCCGAAACCTTCAGTTTACTACCCAATGGACACACGTACGTTTTATAAACGTGGCATTGGTTAAATACACGTTTCTGGTTGAAAATTTAAACGTCAATAATTTAGTATAATCTTCAACGTTTAAAGAATACGTTATAAAGATGTATTTTCAACGTTACTTTCTCAACAACTCGTTGAATAGACGTTTAACAATCATTATGTTAATTCAAAAAGAATTGTTAATCAAACTCGCTTTATGCTATTCATTTATCAATGTTTATGATACGTTCCTTAACCTTTTATTTGGTAAAAACAATTTTGTTTTATCGAGTATCTTCGACGTTGAAAAAACCTGATTGAAAACGGCAATAAAGCGATAATTAGTAAGCAATTGGTTTAATATAACGTTGTTACACGCGACATTTTTTCGTTGAAAAAAACGTTCAGTTTTCAGCAATTTCACAACTTTATTTCAACGTCCTTGTGCCCATTGGGTATGCAGCGACGCTAACCTAACCTAAAATTACCACAGTTATTTATATACATATAATAATATTAATTCAACATGTAGTCATATTATCTAGGATTTGTTCGATATGTTGATCAATTTTGCAGATGAAATAATAGAAGAAATTCACGTAAAATCGGTCGCCTATACCTACCAGAGACACACTCTGTATAATATCGTATCAGGCATCTCCAACCGTCGACTTCCTTTCTCTCGAAACACAAGAAAGACCCCTTTCTATTTCTTCAACTGATTATGCATTCCACATGACAGGATTATTCAAAAAAATTATAATTTATTCAAAACTATTATTCTGAATTCTCTCTCGTTACTAATTAGATCGGTCGCATTTCATAACAAAAAGCGGAAACGTAAATATTCTCATAACAATAATAGGAATCATCGCATCCATATGCTCTACTTTTTTAACAATTCCGCAACGATGTTAAACTGCGTGTCAAAACAAGATCACATTTTCTCATATTCAATGCTAATAACTGGGAAGACGCAACATATCTTAACATCAGTTCCAACTTGAGTTATTACGGACAACCGAGTCTCATTAGGTTGGGTATCTAGCGGAAAAAGTAGATGATGTCTTTATAAATTTCTGTAAAATTCTTTTCAATGTGGAAGGTAAAAAAATGTAAAGGGAAATAGGAAATGGCGTAGAGGCTATTCTGTTTAGCACGGTACTTATGAGTTGTAAAATGTATAATAAATAGGTATTCTCATGTTGAAAAGGGAAACATTTTCCATAAAAATTTAAATACTAAAAATATGATTTTTTTCTAATATCTAACAGAAAAGAATTATTTCCCCGACTAAAGCCACCCTGGACATTGAACTACATCTGATAGATATTCTGAAAAGACTCCAACTAAAAAGAAAAAATCTGAAAGTGAAAATTCGGATTTTCATTGAGATAGATAATTTTTTAATTTATCTTCCCAATTCATTTTTGTCGACGAAAACCTATTTCGCTTTGCCAAGCTCAGGGAGATTGGAAGAATTGGAAAGCAGGTCTTCAGAAGGAATTATACACATCAAGGATGGAAATGATGGATGTGTTTCTTCTGCAGTAAAACTTTGAAAGTTATTTTTGAATTTTCGAATTTTTTGGGCCTTGCTTCAATGAAATGAATGATTTATATGAGTGATATTTTTGAATTTCATTCTCTCTATCTGATTTATTTAATTAATTTTAAAGGAATACTAGAGATCAATAAAAAAATCTACTATCTGAATGAAAATGCGAATATTCACTATCAGATTGTTTCTTTTCAGTTAACTAGAGTCTTTTAACGATATCTGTTAGATGTAGATCAATGTCCAGCGTGGCTTTAGTCAGGGAAGTAGTTGTTTTCTGTTAGATATCACAAAAAAATCACATCTTTAATTTTTCCATTTTCATAGAGAATGTTCCCTTTTTCAACACGAATATTTCCCAAGAGGGATCTTGAACGATGGAAAATAGCGACTAAAGTTTGCCTTTCAGCCGCAAATGATTCCACAACAATATGAATATTCATATTTTCGAAAAAAAAAAATCAAGAAGGTATTTTCATATTATATAATCTCTAGGCATACCTACCTCTAAGTTAGTTAGAAATATCTGAGGTCTTTATAGTACAGTAACCTCAGAAAAATGTAAGACACAAGTGAAGAATGAATCGTAGCACTTTGAAACTCGGCCCATGACTTCTTGACATCATATATTGTTAGAAAAAAAATTGTTTCCCAAAATATCTGGGGTGGAACACAAAAAAAAATTATTTATAAAAATTATATATTTTTTTGTGTTGTTGTTTCGGAAAGTATGAGATTTATCGAGAAACAATTTCAAAAGGCGAAAGATAATTCAATTCTCCACAAGAAATATACTCAGTAATTTCTCACAAAATGCACTTGTTTTCTCAAAAAACCTGATTGAATTCCGATATAAAATTTTATGCTCGCCTTAACCCACCACTGCAATTTCCGCCAGGGCCGAAAATTAGATTAATCATAACTTTGCTAAAAATTATAGTAGAAGGAAAAGAAACCGTGCATATCATTTCTGAAAATTTATACTTCCTCATGCAATCATAACATGTGAGTATCTGAGTACTCAAAATGTGTTTTGTCCCACTTCACATCACCCTTCTACGATATTTACGGAGGATCCGAAAGTCATGGATATATCAGATTTGAAATAGTTATACTGAAGCAGGAATCAGTACCCTCTTTGGACCATATGCGATTTTAGACTGGTGAGACACGTCTCACTTAGACATGCCTCAGTTTTCAATTCACCTATAATCCCGGTAATTTCTTCAGTATATGTTGAAAATAATCTCTCATACACATCATACATCAAAAATGAAGTATGTGATTTCAAGCTTCACAATGGTTATTACTTGTGTTTCGGACTTCCATCGTCTTAATGGTTGAAAGATTTCTACTTTTTTCAATTTTTCACTACGTTTCAATTGCTTGAATCTGCAATCGTCTTCAGGTGAATACTGACAAATTTTGAATCTACACGATGTTTTATAAGTCTGCCGGTAATTACGTTGTAAATTACGCGCGGTCTTGTGGCGCGCGTTTTCGCGATAATTTTCCCTCCAAAACGGTTCATTAGCGGCCTCCATACGTTTTTGATTTCCACGCTCCGTTGACTGAAAGCACCATTAACCTCGATATAAGCGGTTTCAATAAATTTGCGTTTAAACCAGTGTTCTTCTCTATGTAGGTTTCTGAATATGACTTACAATGTTTTTGTTGATTAATTCTTATTTTACAGCTCGAAGAACGCTGCTGAATACTCAACCAAGTCTGAATAATAAATTATCTAATAAAATCAGTAAAAGTAATTTATTTCTTTCAAAATAAAGTTGGTTATAACTCAACTGTCAAAGTCATGCTTGAATAGTTATTTCTTATTCTTATTTTTGTTTGGATTGACAATTAGATCAATTAGCCAATTCCGACAAAGTGAGAAATCGGTCCAAACCATAGATGTTATTTATAATGATCATGCAGAGAGAGATAGTATAATTAAAGCTTTCATGCGTAGGCAAGATGTTGGTTTCATTCTATTGGTAACACTGTTTGTAGAAATTGAGGAGAGGATTGAATTTTGAATTTCCGTTATCCTCCATTTCCTCCATTTCGTCAATTTCTGCGTCTGGTCTCACTTGAAGAACTCGCTGATGATTTAAATTTTTATTTTTGAAAATCATCCAATCAGTGTCTATTAATAACATTTATAAAGAGGTGACTATCTATTTGAAATTCAAAGTGGAATTCATTGGAATAAATATTTTTGTCATTTATAATGCTTTTAAAGTTATTTTATTTCTAATGAATTTTCATGATTTCTCAAATGGCGTCAAAGAACATGTTTTAAAACAATTTCTCCTTTTCTTTGTGTGTAGTTCAACCAGATTTAAATAAAAAATTTGATTTAAATTCAAAATTTGATTTAAAAAGCTCACTTAAAAGCTTATTTCTCGCCATTGAATGAGCGGCGATGTTAGTGGCCGATTGCCAAATTACTGAAATTACCACAATACAGAACAACTATAGCTCCCTATGATAGCTGAACTGGCTGAATTACACACTCTTATCAGGTGTACAGAACCAGGTGGGGAATTCAGGAGTGTTCCAGAGCTGCTGTAACTGTATATAAGAACCAAGGAACCCGAAGAGCTTGAAATATATTAACAGGAGAGGAGTTTGGTTGATTCTTTCTTATAAATGATTGGTCAAGGAAAATATGTAAGGTTTAAATGCATTTAACCCAATATTCCATGTAAGTTGGTATGACTATTTGAATGACGTACAATAGTCCAAAGAACCAAATTTCTCCACACAGCCTGATTCAATCATTACTTCTAGACTTTTCTAGATCTTATCAAGCCCTGAACTCGGTTTAACAAACGATCAATTCATTAAATACTATTTTTTTATGCAACCTGATTACTATCATCATTTATAGATTTTTTCAAGATCGTCAAGCCCTGAACTTGGCTTAACAACATTTATTTGATTAAATATTTTTTTTTAGTAATTGTTTTATTTGTATGTCTGGATCATTTTCTCTTTCAGTGTAATAAAGACTTTCTACAGAGACTGGCTTTGAGAATGAAATACTATATCAGAATTTCTGTAGATGGCGTCCAAATGACAACTTTTATTTAGCTATTTTATTCTCACTGCCATAAATTGAATTTCTAAGAATATCTTTGGGTTAATTCACCAACAATCGTACCACGACCTTTGCCTCCGCAAGAAGATTTAGCCCTCCGCATTGTTTATATGAGGTTTAGGTGAAAAACCCCTTAAAAAGGGAACAAAACCTTATACCCTTTTGCCTCCCCTTTGTATATAAAAATCTGAGTACCAGTCAAGAATTTAATTCTGCTCCACTCAATTCTGGACCTTTTCCGTTGAGCATCCCATTATAGCCTAATCGGCAACGTTCTGTTGATAAATGAGGACAACATTGTATCATTCGTAAACGAATGTACTGAACTGTCACATTTTAATTCGATGCAACGAATCCGACTACACATTCGCCGCCTCCCAGGAAAATTGTCTCAGCTTATCTCATCCCGTATTCTCTGATTAAACTCAATCTAAATAATGTGCCAGCGAAATGTAAAACAAACTATTCACAATTACTTATACTAAGCAAATACCGGAGTGTTCATGCATTTATGCAAACAATATAACACACTAATTGGAAGCATATCGTATATTCAACACACAAAGGAACGTTTATTCATTGTTTAATAAACTGCAGTAACGCATATATTATCGTGAAAAGCACACCGTTCATTGCAATATTATGCGATGCAACATTGTGTACTACAAGGGCCTCCATTCTTTGTCGCTGGAACTTGCTCATTTTGTGTTTATGATCATTGTGAATAAATACTGACGTGGCCAGTATCGTGAAGCCCGTTGGTTCCCATGGATTTAATCGGGAATACTGATCGACGATGTTGTTATAGTTATTTACAAAAAGTAAAATATTACTCTCAAAGAAGTTTATTGAAAGATGTAGCAATTCTTCACAGGGAGTATACAAAGGCATCAATGAAGTGTCTATTCCCTGCCAAAAATGTCTCGTAGAGACTGATACAAAAAATGTAGCCCCCGAATCATTAAATGAAAAAGTATCCTTGAGATTAGTTATTCTCAGTTAGCCATGGTGACCTCGATCAGAAACAATCAATTGCCATGGAATTATCATTGTGGTTAATCATTCAGGCTGGTTGGAATTATTCAAATGAGGATTACTTTAAAATCTATTCATTATTTATGGCGAATATAATGAGGTTATTTTGAGAATATGTGATACAATTGCCATTCAGTATTCGCAGAAACCGAAAGCTTCACAAAACGCTGATAACGAAATATAGAAATCTTCAAAAACAATCGATCTGCTGATATAGCAATGTAGATGAAAAATGTCTAGAACAGTTTCAATAACACAGAACAATCAACAAAATTTACGATATATAGAAGTATACTAAAATTTAGATTTTTGTTATAACATAAATCAAAATGCAATGCCCATGACAGGCCTATGTCAAAAAATAACTTTCAAAGTGTCACCGCAGAAGAAATATTTCCATCATTTCCATCCTTGATGCTTCTGGACAGCCTGCTTTCCAATTCTATCAATCTCCCTGATGAGCTTGGCAAAGTGAAATAGATTTTCGTCGACCAAAATGTATTGGGGATGCGAGAGAAGCGAACCTTGCTTCAATGAAATAAACTATTTCTGTGGGTGATATTTTTTTAGTTCTCCCTATCTAAGTTATTCAATGAATTTTCAATGAAAACTAGAGAAAATGATACAAAAAATCAACTCTGCGAATTTTCACTTTCAGAGTTTTTCTTTTCAGTTAAAGTCCTTTCACAATATCTATCAGATGTAGTTCAATGTCCAGCGTGGCTTTAGCCGGGGAAGTAGTTGTTAGTAGATATTATAAATAAATCGCATTTTTCATTTTTCAATTTTCATGAAGAATGGTTCCCCTTTTCAATATACTAAAATTATTCGTCCAGTAGACGTTCGAATTAACAGTCCTTCAACTTCCAAATGTTTTTCACAGATCACTGATAACTATTGATGTGTTACTTGTTGCATACTATCTTCCTTGGTAGTCAATTGAGTTTCATAAACTTGTTTTTTATTTGTGTCCCAAATAAAAAAATCGTTCACCGATAAATCTGGAGAGCAAGGTGGCCAGAGAAATGGCTAATTAACCGGTCTTGAAACAAAGCTTGTGATTGAGTATTGATTAAGCGACCACTATGAGGAGGTGAATTGTAATAATATTCACATTTAAAATCATGCAAATTACTCAAATATCCTTCACCTTCAGAAAAAAAGTTCCTATATCCTATAATGCATTGTTTTCGATGATTTTGATGAGCCGACACGAATAATGATGACATTTCTATGGCAATTGATCATATCTTATTTTCATTGTGATAATAGCATTCGTGAGGTACAAGAGAATTCATGAAAAAGGTTTTATGTACAACTGTCATTAAATATGACGTTTTTAATTCATTGATATACGAACTAAAAACTAACGTTTTCACAAAATCACTTTCAACACTTGTGTTAAAAATACTTCCTACACTAGTGTTAAAAGTAAAGTGACGGATGAGATGATGGATACTCAGTAATACAGATCTCTGTAATAGAAAAACTTCAATCAGATATTATAATCAGAGCACCTACTCAAAAGGAATCATTTATAAAAGTTCACACATTTATTTGACCGTTTGTGCAATTGGTAATACCAATTCCTTCTGGATCACTGACAAATAATGACATTCATAAATGAAGTGCGCCGTTGGGGTTTATTATGTTTGGAGCATCTGCCAGTCAGCCTTATAACCCAAAAATTTTTTTATGGATCTTATATATTTTTTTGTGTTTTTCTTACTAGCAGTAACTTTTGTACAAAAAAATTTGCATGATGCATTTGTAAAAGTGATTTTATTTTCCCCACAAAATAAAATGCCACGTTTGTATCATAAATAACTATTTTACAATTTTTTTTTAGCTAATTTTAGGCATCTTTCCTTTACCAGTAAATTTGCGAAACTTCCAGCAATCAACATGATGTTAATTTTTTTTATTTGGTAGATATTTTATGTGTCTCTCACTCGGTATAAATTGAAACAAGTTTCAGCTTTTCCAAGTCGCATTCACACCGATCAAACAGAAAACCGCCCTTTATTCGACTGTTCTTTATTACCCCGACACCTCTCGCGATCTGATAGGACTAGTCCGAGTGGTCAAGGTTAATAAAAACACGGAGGAAACATAAATCTCCGAGTGATCGTCGACATGCGGTATTCTTGGAAATACGCGTTATTTCATCTGAAAACATCCCACCCGATCCATTAACGAAAAATCCGGCTCCTAACAATTTTACGATATCGAAACACTCCTAACAAGGTCCCGAGCAAGATCATCATTAATGACGTGAGAGATAAGTTAAAAGCGTTGTACCAAGATTCCGCTACCGTCCACTAAAAATACCTTCTGGGTCGGAAAATGACCGAAGTTGGTGCGAAAAGGTAAGAGTCGTGAGAATCGGTGGAGTTGGATATCTGAAGAGAGCCAGTGGCGGCTCTCTTCAAATATAGAGTGACCCAGTTTCAACTAAGAAACAGTAGCGATAATACATGATTTCTGGGTCACTTTTCATCCGATTTGTCCATCAAAGAAAACGGTTACAAGTTCACAAACGGAAATGCACACATGGAAAAGGAGAAACGTCTTGTTTTTCCTCCTCTATGGATGATTTACTAGACCATACTCTTGCTCTTCGCAGATAGACTTCTGCAAGCATATACTGATGATCTGGTAATAGTAATAAAGAACAAAAACGGTCTCGTCCGTCTCATTGAATTTTTCTCCTAGATTCTAAAAAATTTTAAAGTTCCTACCCCACGGCTACCTCCCTGGTGACCGAATCATCGGGAACTTCAATTATGTGTATTTTCAGTACGATCTTGGAATGTATGGAAACCTCTGTTCTTGTGCAATCCAAGGCTTCCTAGAATTTTTCAATGTGTTCGTTCTATGTAGTTCAGGTCGCGTCACGTTCAAACCTATTGATGTTGCTGGTCGTGTAGGTTCAAAGCCTATCGACAACATATTTTCATTCTGATGATCCGAGAAAGTGCTAGGAATCGCACGTTAAAAGGTAAGGCCTCGTTAATCCTTGGCTCGCACAAGTTTCGATTTTTGAGAGCTGCCGCTCGTAAGGGGACGACAGCTGGTTAACGGATAAATCAATTTTGGCAACAACAATTTATTTTGGTTTTCTCGAATTTTCCAGTAGCTTCAAAAATTTTCTAGAATTTCCAATATTTCACTCTTAAAACTCCCACGCCAACTCCCTGGAGGCCAAACTTTCAAGAACTTCACTTGAGTGAACTTTCAATACATTCTAAAACTTTACGGAAACTCTGTTCTGATTTATCCAGAGAAAAGTTTTGACTAGTCTAGCTAACCTAGAATCATTTTTCAGCGTTGAATTTGGAAAAGCTACTAGAGCTTGGCAAATCTATCAAGGAATATGAAATCAGCACGCCTATCGATGCGCGGTAGCAGAAGAGCTCAGTATACATTCTAGCTGAATGTACAATTTATACTACCCTCTTTAACGTCCTAAAACTTTCTCATTCTGATTCGTGCATCTCATACGTTTATCGGCATTCAATGTAATTTACATATGAACCGTTTGGAAATGGTGCGAATCCAATGGTGTAGTCAGATTTTTTCTAAAAAAGTAATTTTTTTAGATTTTTTGCCTTGAAAAATAAGATTAGTTGGCCCTGGAAATACTGAAGGAATGGCATTTGAGTTTTTCCAATTATCCCACCGTATATTTCTCTGGATTTTTATTATGTAAAGTGAAACATGTCCCAACTCCATGCGTGCTCACTCCGGGTTATTGACGCACACCGGAAGGTACATTTGTGAACGTCGATTGGCGTGCATTTGTCAAAAGGGTCAAAAATGCAGGGTGGGCATGCATGAGTCTGAATCGCAAAAGCGATGCATCTGCGGTCCACCCTGCCCCATCTCTGCATATGCTCCTGTTACCCCTAAAAACAGCGATAAGTATAAATATCTACTTAACATACCCAATCGCCGACAAGAAGATAGAAGCCTATAAATGTTAGATCAACTCATCGTACCATAAATAAGATAAGGCCGTGATTTTGACCGAGTGTCGAGATCCGACCGATTAGAAGCGCCACGGACTCTGGCGGCCCTTTTGACCGTCGATCTCGAAAACACTTCGGAATATTCGAATATCTCATCCGGTATCTTCGCTCATTAATTTATTAGTGACGCTTCGTCGGGCTCATCATTCGATCCTTGACGTTTACTTGACCTTCGACCCCATACTTTCTCGAGAAGGCAAATTTTTTTATAACGAGAATGAAACACAATTTTCTGTTGATTTTAGAAAATATTCTGGTAATGCTTGTTTTTCCAAATAATCAACAAAAAAGGTTGAAATCATACGATGATTACAGTTGCTAGTTCTGAACTAAATGAATATATTAGCAGATGTCTACATTTATATGCTTGAGATTATTTCGCGCCCACGAAACACCAGAGACGTATTTAACTAGGTCTTTACACCAACAAAGCTGGTGGATCTGATGGAAATCTGCCGATAATTTTCAAGGAATGTGCTCCCGAACTAACACCAGTTTTTTTCCAAGTATTTCCGTCCAAGTGGAAAATTTCAAGAGTAACCCAGTCCCCAAAAAGGGGGAAAAGGCCCTAACCAGCAACCCCAGACCTATTGCGCTACTATCTGTTATCTCGAACGTCAAGAAAAACGCCATCACCACCGAGCTCATGAAATATTAGGATTAAGCAATGATCGAAAATATGGTTATTTTACGACCATATGGAAATATGCCCATTTTATCGATCAAGAAAGTAGGCCGATTGTTGAAAAAAATTTATTTCTACATCGCGAACTGTACTGTAATGATCATTTCAGTACTTTATTTCATGAACTACTAGTCTTTCATTTTTATGAGCATAAATAGTATAAGATCGAATTAAATTTATTAACGTTCTAATAATTTGACATTTGACATCAGTATTTACAAAATTCGTTTGAAAAAATAAGCAATCGAAAATGAGGAGTAATAGTGAGGATGATTTGACATGCAGGATATGCAGGAATCAATATCTGAGTTCAGCGTAAAATCTTCATACAGAAATCAAAATAGGAAATAATTGTATTGAACAACATCGCGAGGGAGATAGTGGTGGTTTCCCTAATCTTTTTTTCCTGTAATTTTCCACCATCACGTAGTTTTTCCTAGATGTTTTTCTTAATTATTTCCCCAGACTTTTATTCAAGGAGATCTTTCCCGATTTTTTTTCCGAGCGAATTTTCTTACCCAGACATTTTAGATACACTAGATAGACACCAGGTCGTAAAATGTCTAGGCTGAAACGTTCACGAAAAACAATTAATAATAATAATAATGATAATAATAAAGGTCTTTATTGAAAGGAAATTTTTTTACACTATATATATACAATGGAATAGTATGTTGGGCGAGATTCAGCACAGGCGCGTGGTATCGAATGATATCACGCACCAGCCTGTTCTTCCACCTAACCCATAAAAGTTTCGCAGATGTGGCAGATTGTTTGCAATTCGTTGGCAATTTCAATATCAAAATGTATAAATACACAGAGGTAGACATGATTATGAAAATAAATACATGTAACTATATAAATATTAAATATTATAGAATATTGCTTTTCGCTTGTTCATTGAGGATCATTATCTTCAGTGATTTCTTGTATAGAGCCAGAGGTTTATTCCTGATATCTGGAGTCAAGTCATTCATGCATTTCGTTACATTGTAAGAAAAAGAGCGTTTGAAAAAGTGGGTAGAGTGTTTCGGTAGAGATAAAGCATGTTTATGTTTGATATTAATATTGTGTATATCAGTACGAAATGAGATTTTATTATATAAGTATGGTGGAGTCTTGAACGTCAGAATATTTCTGAAAAAACACAGACTATGGTAATACCTACGATTTTCCATATTCATCCATTTTATTTTCTTCAAAGTATGACTGATATGTTCAAATTTTCTTATTCCGAAGAATAGTCTTAAACAGCTGTTTTGTAGTTTTTGTATTCTTTTTTTGTCAAGAAAGTTTAGGCAGGGACTGTAGATCACATCACAGTAATTCAATTGGGATAGTACTAAAGTTTCACAGAGAAGAGCTTTTATGGAGCTATGGAGTAAGTTTTTATTTTGGTAGATTGTTTTTAGTGCTCTGTAGCCTTTTTGTAAGCAATTGCTTATATGTTTAGAAAATCGAACATCTTTGTCAATCCATAACCCTAAGTTTTTTACACTGGGAGCGAAAGAGACCGTGCTGTTATCCATCAAAATTCCCCTGGAAAAGTTATCAAAAAATATATCTCTTTTTCCTTTCATACCAAATACGATGCCTGTCGTTTTAGAAGCATTCAATTTGAGACAATGTGAGTCTGAAAAAGACTTTAGGTGATTTAAATCATAGTTAATTGCATGGACTGCCTGCGCAGACTCATCTGGATCAAACGATATGTAAACCTGAGTGTCATCCGCATAATAATGCTGCTTACAAGATAAGAAGGCTTTGGGAAAGTTAGATATGTAAATTGAAAAAAGTAACGGTCCCAATATGGAACCTTGTGGCACACCTTTGGTAGTTTCCAAAAAGCTGGAGACATTTCCATTGAGCTTAACAGCCTGGGATCTCTCACCAAGATAAGACTTCATCATTTTCAATGAATTAACATTAAGACCACTATAATGTAATATGGCATGCATCAGATCATGATTTATGGTGTCGAATGCCTTCGAGAAATCTAAAAGTATTAGTACTGTTATTTTACCTTTATCATATGAGTGGAATATGTCATCTGTGATTTTAGCAAGAGCTGTTGTGCAACTATGTTTTGCTCGAAATCCCGATTGATTGGGTTGTAACTCGTTTACGAAAACTTTCCTACAGACGTTTTTAAAGTGACCACCACCTAGACATCCTCAACACGAACAACGAGCTCTAGTCTTCGAAACACCTTCCTCAGGCCCATTCATTAATTACCTGGAGCCGTGTCGCACCATCAATGTGTCTGCATCGAAAATAATTAAGCAAGCATTTGTCAGGCGTTTCCTGCGCCTCGCTTCTCTCGATAACATTTTTAGGACAAGTTGAAACGTCGCCCTCTTTGATGCCATTTTGCGATGATAAACGACGACGCGTTTGTCAATGCTTCGCGACATCCGCTCGTCGCGGCGCGGCGCTCAGAGACTAGAGCATGGACAGTGGCATGTTGAAGGGATGTACAGATCAAGGAACAAAGGTAGTTTTTTTTCAGTTGTAATTAGGAGGTAAAGCTGTTCAAACCACATGGTTATACGTGTTACAAATAAATTTGAAAATAAGGTGAGTATAGTGACTCCATATTTCCAATCTAAATATAATTTAACTGTACTCTGCTGGTTTGATGTGGGTGAGTCGAGGGAATTCTTAATTGCGTTCATCTGCGGAGTTGTAACTCCATAATATGGAAGTTTGTTTCGGAGAAGATTTATCTTATTTCAATACCTACATCCGAACAAATTATGAATTCACTTACAGAAGTATATAACAGTAAGTTTTGTGATATATTTTTTACTTAACGGTCTTTGGCCCTTAGTATAAGAAACTTATATCGCTAGATGGCAGTTCATGTTCGAACTGCCATTTCCAGCTTGTCAACTTTCTCGCGGTACAGGACCGAATTAAGTATTTTGGTGATTGTTTTTCCTATTCGCTTTCGTGGTAATATGAAAATTTGTACGAGCATTTGAGATTAAATATTGCGGTCCAATCACAGAATGAATCGAAAATTGAAAGTAAAATAAAAAAAAAACTGAAAGTCTGTAGAATATGAAGCGTTAAAAATAGTAGGTATAATTGATTAACGGGTGGAAACTATTTCGATGATGTTTTGAATGAGAATTTTGGGAAGAAAAGTGTACAACAAAAAGTTATACCGAAGGTCTCATCTAGAATACTGGATAAATGCTAATGACATGCATGCAGCATAAATATACAGTGCTGGCGTATGAAGTCTTTATCGTATATTATTTTTTGAAGGTTTTGATGCATTGTAATATTTTTTCAGATTTTTCGATTCAAAATTGGTATGGGATTATTGTTTTTGAGATGACGGCTCCAAGATAGCGGACAAGTTTTGTGATTATGGTCCGGTTCGATTTTGTACGCTAATTTATTGGTTTTTCACATTTTTCGTAGTTGTAATTAGTGTTTTTATTGATTTCATTTTCACCTCCTGTTCATGTCAACTGAAGATGAACATTAATATGCTCGAAAACATGTTTTTGATTTATGTTTGCTGCAACTTTTTGCCATCTTAAATTTTTCTCAATCTGAAAATGTCATGATGTATTTATTTATTGTCTTCCAACTGATGAATTCCTGCCAAACAAGTCGAATGGATGACTGAATTGACAGATTGTGGAAGGTTAAATACCCAAACAAATCATGTCAAGAATTCAATTTCCTCCACAAAATCAAACTTCCGCTGAATAATATAAACCACTTTCAAATTTGAAATAAACATGTATACATGCACACACAAACACACCTACACACACCCACCCCCACACACAGAAAACAAGTTGCATAAAAACTAGTAATTTTTTTGAATTATATTTTTTTGAATTTCCACCCGACCAGTGAATTTTATATTTTTCCGAATTTTGGAATATATCCACAAATAGTTGCATCATCGGTAGAGTTCATATCCAAATAAGTTAGAGAAAACAATTTCGAGTAAGTTAAATGGAATGTACTTTCATTTAATATCATAACCGATAGTTAATAGCACAACAAAAATGTCTAGGCGCAGCGAATATTTTAAGTGATCCGAAATCCGACCCTGTGCCAGAACTTGTATGATCCCTCTCTCCACGTTTCACGTTATCAGCCGTATTGGAGGAGCAACGTGAGGTGCGTAAAGGAATTCAGTTCTATTTTGGATTCAAGAATTGTAATTAATAATTAATTTTCACTAGTCGACGGCTGAAACATTCCTTTATAGCTTGACGGTTATAAAATTGGCTATTTCCCAATTCTAATGGAATAATGCAAGGAAATTCATTTCGCAAAAACAACACTTTTTTGTAAAATTATTCACAAATAAACCGAATTGTGTAAGAGGAAAACGAGACCGTCATTCCATCAAGTAATTGATAGACTTCAATAATACAAGGAAACATCATAAAAATATTCATTCATTTTGATGGTGGCACTGATCAAAAATGCACAAAAATGGGAAGAAATATCCTTTTCATTCAGTTAATACTTTCAAAATATTTTTTTTGTTATTTTTATCTGTATACACTCATACATTCCTTCATCAATCAGAAGAAAGAAATCGTTTCCGTCCCCTTTTTTTCAGTGATGCACACCCTTAATGTGCAAGTTATCAAGCTGATGTGAAGTACGTATTGATAGATTTATTCTGTATGAAACTTGAATTGTTATAATGATACATCAATCTGAAAGCAAACTCAGCACAGGTCCAGAACAGAAGGCACTGGCCCCTCCAAGAACTGGGAATTATCCTTAAAGAAGAAAATATGGCAAAACTTGATGCATACGAATCGAGCTTATCCGAACAAAGAAGCGAACACTGTAGGGACGCACCTTGGTGGAATAGTAATCTGTCAAAACTAAGATCCAAAACAAGAAAGCTCTTCAACAGAGCGAAGAGTAGCAGATATTTGCAGAGTTACGCCGATAAACCACCCAAAACTTGGAACTGAGAGAAGCAAAACGAAATAACTTTGTATTTTTTTCAAGATATTGACTCCACACCTGCTGCGGTAAGACTACATAAAGCCGTGTTGGTAGCAACACCGAAGCCAGTTGGTAGCAACACCGAAAGTAAAAAAGAAAAAACTAAGCTCTTACTCCCCTGGAAACTAACCTCTTCATATAGAGCACATTTCAAAACGGCCTATTAGACCTACCAAACAAGACACAGCAAAGGCCAGACACATTTGCAGCAGTAGACGGAGGAGATGGGCCATGAAAACCTTCCTAGCGTTCAAATCAGCAAGAGTTGATGGAATATTCCCCAGCTCTAGCGCGGGCAAGAAGAAATCCCACTACACATACTAAGAATCAGCCACAGCACTCTAGAACGGAGATATTTACCAGAAGTATGGAGCAGGCCCAGGGTCACCTTTATTCTGGAAACAAGGAAAAGGAATGCAACTTATCCCGACTCCCAACAACCAATTAGTCTTACATCTTTCGTCCCTAAAAAGGTGGAGGAATCAACTGATACTGATAAGATCGGCTATCCTGAAACTGGCGCCCCTGCACCGCTATCAGCATGCCTAACACATAGGCAAATTCACGGAGACCGCAATGGTGCAAATCACAGATGAAATCCAGGTTGCACTGGACAGTAAAGGAAGTGTAGTACCTATGCGACTTTCTCGACGTAGAAGGGACTTTTGACAACACACCACACGAAGCTGTCAAAAGAGCCTTAGAAGTCAGAGAAGTAGAAAACACGACAACTAGAAGGATGTCGCGATTGTTGTCTGCCAGAATGGAAGAGAATAAAATAGAACGAGACACTATAGCCATATGCACTAGCGCCCACAAAGGAGAGTGACCTCCCCACTTGCAGCCTAATAGTGGATCTACTCCTCTGCGGTTTGACCAAGATCGGCATATCATGTCAAGGCTAGGAAAATGTCATGATCGCAAGAGGCAAATTTGGGAGTGTTTTCTGTAATATTGTTTGTTCAGAGACCACACTAAAGAATGGTGTTATTCGATGGGACCAGCGTCAACCCACCAACACTGGATAATGAACTCTGGAATGAGCACGAAAAGGAAGTAACCAACAAAGCCACGAAAGCCCTGATGGTGTGCAAAAACTTTCCGCAGAAGAACAGGTGATGTAAACTAGGGACCATGCACACGTCATGCACACGCCATGTACACGTCTATAGTGAGACCGACAATCACCTACGTGGTAGTGGTCTGGAGCAGCAAAACAAAGCTAGCTAGTACAAGGGCAAATTTATTGAAAAACCAAAGAACATGTTCAATGAGAACGTGCTCAATGGCCGCTATTGAGTTGATCCTAAGCTTTAAACCCTTCCATATGACATTGGACATACAGAATGACCAAAGAGGAAACCACCAAATGCCAGTTTCGACTACTTCCTGAAGTTTAGTTCAGTGGAAGAATTCAAAACAAACCTGAGTAGCAAAACCGAATGAGACAAGGACACCATCCCAAGACTCAAGAGAATTGCCTTAAATTCTTGAAAGAGGAGATACTATTTGAATATATTATGGTTATAACTCAAATTCATCACATCTTTTTCTTCTGGTTCGAAAGAGATAGTTTTGTATACCCTGCACGTAGGCTTCTCAATTTGGACCCGTTCTATGCCTGTATGTTTTGCTTCAGTTAGAGGCACCTGTACAGTTTCCTCCAGCCATGGTTACCAGGGTATTTTCGGATCCTTTGGTTTCTTTTTCAGTGATCTGCACCTAGGTTTACCATCTCAGAGGCAACCTTGGAGTTCCCTTGGCACGGTTGGCTTGGCTCCCCTCAAATGGGTTCCATGGGCCGCTGCTTCGGTTCCCCTTGCTAGTTTTATCTTGTAGTCGCTGTTTATGACGGGCAGACTGTATCTGAGGATATTTCCAGGAAGGTGGATGCGGAGGTCCCTTGAAAGGTTCCCATGTAAACTTTTGTTTGGAGCTACCTTTGGTTCCTCTAGTTCTGGGGTGCTCACCATCGCACCTAAGTTTGTATTATTAGCTTAGCTTCTCTCAAATGGTGTCTCCCGTTATGGTTTTCCTTGTGGGTGCTGGGTGTGGCCTTTCAGTCACTGCCTACGATTGGCAAACCCTACACTTTCATCGCTTGTTACGTATTTGCCTGCGAAGTGGTCGTGTTGTTAAAACGTTTGTCTCTCATGCACCCAGGCGGCCCAGGTATCAACTCCATCGCCGTCATGGAGCTAGAGTAGTTCGGAATCCACTTGTATGTAAGCTGTACGCCCCGGATCTCCGTTACTCACACAAGCTCTGGCGTTGAAGGGTTTTCTCCGAAAACCTGTAAGATTCGTAAAAACCACATTTTTTTACAATTCTTTTATTTTCTGTATGACATGGAAATGATCAACTTCCTTTCAACGAATGAAGTTTCCATTAAATTCAGTTGGACCGATAGATATGAAAGACCTTTTAAAGCTACCCACATAATAAGAAGTGATTAAATAAATGAGTTTGAAAATTCTCTAGCTTTTCTCTTTTGAACAGAATATTCTTGCAGAAGCTGTTAGGTATAGCTACAGAGGACGGGATAAAACACAATTGTGATTTTTACTCTTTCATTTCTTGCATTACCAATTAGATTATTTCGTTTGGTTTATACGTATACTTCAATTACCGGTAGGGTCAAAACTGCCCTTTATGTAGCACATACAAAATAACTTGCACTGTTATATGGTACCACTTTTTTAAATATAACCTACCTCGTAATGTCATTTCGGAAACAGTATGGCGTATGCACTCAAAGAAGCCATCTTGTGTACAGGTTTTTGAGTTTTTGGTAAGACTCCAATAGGTACGTTTACGTATATTCCACTAGTGGAATAACAGAAAAGAATTATGGATTTATGTTGAAAAGAGTAACATTACCCATTGAACATTTTTTTAATACGTATCTAAGAAAAAATAAATATTATGAGAAGACCCTAATTGAAGAAAAAAACATCTGTAACTGTAGATATGCATTTTCTACTAGTTGATGTTTTACTTATTCAATTCTCCTTGAAAAATTATATGAATAAGATAGGGATAATGTCATCCAAAAGTATCATAGAAATAATCATTGTTGCTAGAAAAGCACCTCTGCAGTAGGCATCCAATAAATTTTTGTCGATGAATTGTATTCTTGTCATTCTTGATAGACTTGGCGAGTTCAAAATAGCTCAACATATCAAAAATCAAAGTTATTTATCAAAACTATATAAGAGCACCAAATATTGTAGCTGGATGAAAAACATGTACTAATCCTGTTACGACAGACAAACTCGAGCAAAAAGGGAAGAATATGAATTGTAGCACTCTGAAACTCACATGACATCTCGACTTCATGTATTATCAGAAAAAAAAATTGTTTACCAAAAAATCAGGGGTGGAACTTAAAAAAAAAATGATTTAAAAAAAGTATAATTTTTTTTGTTGTTATTTCAGAAAATATTAAATTTATCAAAAAACGATTTCGATAGGTTGAGAGATAATTCAATTCTCCACAAGAATTATTTTCAGTGATACCTTAAGAAATACGGTCGTTTTCTGAGAAAACATGGTTTAATGCCGACGTTACATTTCATGCTCGCGCTTATCCGCCACTGCAAGTTCAGGCAGGGCCGAAAATTAGATTTGTCATAACTTTGCTAAAAATTATAGTAGAAGGAAAAGAATAAGTGCATATCGTTCCTGAAGACTTCTACGTACTCATGCAAATACAACATGTAAGTATCTGAGTACCTAAAATGTGTTTTGTCTCATTTCACATAACCCTTCCACGATATTTACGGAGGATCCGAAAGTCATGGATAGTTTAGTTGTTATGGAACAATTATACTGAAGCAGGAACCAGTACCCTCTTTGGACCATATGCAACGATTCAAGACTAGTGAGACAAGTCTCACTTATACATGCCAAAGAAAAAACTGGGTTTTACTCCTGCCTCACCCATAATCCCGACAATTTCTTCAGTAAATGTTGAAAATAATCGCTCATACACATCCTACATAAAAAATGAAGTGGAGTGAATTTAGTGAAGAGAATGCCGATTTTATTGGTAAGTTGAAAATGAGACCGGAGTAAAACACAGTTTTTTTTTTTTTGGAAGTATAAGTGGGACCTGTCACACTACTTTGAAATTGTTGCATATAGTCCAAAGAGGGTATATGTTGCTACTTCAGAATAGTAATTCCATATTTACTAAATTATTCATGATTTTCGGATTATCGGCAAACATAACACTTTTCAAATTGTGACAAAATTTTATACTACCTATTTTTACCAAAATAACTATACCTATTTCAAACTGAATTGTATAACTTCGTTGCCTAGCAAAAACCACTGAATTTTCAATTTTCAACTCATTTTTCTTTCAGGCACTACCAAAAGAGTGCATATTAGACAGTGGAAGAAACATTTTTTAATATAATTTACGCACGCCTCTGCATAAAGCTAATAAACATCCGGATACTCCTGTTGACTCAAAATATTTCCTTTGTAGAATCTAAATATTTATCTGCTTGAACTGCAGTTTCACTAGTTGAAAAGTGTTGTTTTAAGCAGCATATCAAAGTGCCCGTCTCCATTCATCGCACTCATCGCTTTGATATAACGTTTGACTTAGACGGCACATTCATTTTGCCACATAACAGCTTTGTAGCACGGCTTGTGGAAGGATTATTCGGAATCTTTCACAATACTATATTTCGAAAATTACAACAAGATCAAAGTAGCTCGGAATCATAGAGCGGCAGATGAAATAATTGGAATAAAATGTATGTTGTCGGAATTGTTGAATAATGGATATTTCTCCACAACCCGTTACAGAATTTGCCAATTCTGAAATCATATTTGATGAAAGAATAGTAACATTCACGCTCTTGAGATTGAATCAGTATATTCTGTAACGAGACTATAATAAACATTCGATGCAAGTGGGAAGTTCCGAGCGCGAGCTGAAAGCGAGCGCGAGGAACCACGAGCATTACAAATCACAACCACAAATTTTAATTTAAATGGACAGACAACGAAAAATTATTTTGACATTTCAATTCACATCTTGTCACTATGATGCCAGTCAAGGCTAATGTAATTATAGCTACAACAATGTCCCTTATTTCCCTCGTATGTAAAATGTATTCGCCTATAAACTGTTTTCGGTTCTTTTAGAATGAACTGCAAGATTATTTTACAGTCGTGAGAGCACAAAGCTCTAAATGTCCGAATGAACTGAATGTATCTCTAACCAGAGACTTCTACCGGAGTGCTTCTACCTCTACTCGAAAGATGGAGCTGCTTAGACCATATTTTATAGCGCGGGATCAGAATGGGCAAATAGCCAGCCATAGTATGATGAGAGTTGTGAAAATACGGACGAGGAACAGATGACAGATGGGATTAAAACTGTCTGCATAGATCTACTCATTCTACTCTACCCCCTTTTCGTTTCTGTCAGAAATTAATGTGCAATTTACATATTTTCCTATCAGCACTGCTGATTAAAAAAAAAATTAAATGTGTAAATATTTACACCACAGTTGAAGTTGAAAAATATTTTTGTATGTGCATTTGTTCATAAAATATAATAATCCATTGGATTTATTATCTCCATATGGAACGTGCCAGGAACAATCTCGCAGAATATCATTTTTTTTTTTAATAATCATGTGACTGGTATAAAATCTCATATGTTCTCATTCATTTTCAAACTGGATGACCTCATAGAAACGTGTTGGATTCATCACGGGAATCGCTGATAATTTTTATTTTTAAAAACATATTCAAATATCATAGATTTACGTCAGGAAATGCCATTAGAAATTAAAGGAATACGTATCTGTAATGTCTTTCAAATACTGATGAATATCAAATATGGCTCTATACGGATTTGCGGTTTCACTATCCAACTTGGATCTCATAAATTCTCATATATATTTTTTTTATCAGTCTTTATGAGACATTTTTGGCTCTTCTATTTACTAAATTACTGTTTATAGTAAGATGAACAGCACAATGCTTTACCGTCCATAATAATACCGGTTGAAGTCAAGGTGTCAGCAACACACACTATCGTCATCAGCTTCAATTTATCACCAATACTCATTGCAATTACCTGACACTTTACTCTAATGGCGTTCTGTCCGACGCGCTTTTATAAATGGTTATGCGATTGTATTACTTTTATGGAGAATTTATTATATTGTTTCGTGAGTGATGGTGACAATAATAGTGGCAACACCATTCAACAAACGGTGCGGTATGATCCATATGGTGTTACGGTTATGTTCAATAACAATTTATACTTTTATAGTTTCTGGATGGGAGACAAGAGAGGAAATTACTATGCGTTGGAAACAAGCATTTTTTGGATCACTGAAAGACGTATTATAGTTATATCTGCAGTTTTCAACAGCATCGGAAGAGCTTCATCGCAGGTATTATTATCATCAATAAATAATAATTATGAAAGTATCTTATTGGGTACCAAATAAGCTCCCGACCGGAAATTATTATTATTTTGTTATTTGAAGACAAACGTCTAAATCTATATTTGGGAATTATTGAAAATTCAAACATAATGTTCTAGCGATTCATTATACGGAGATTAAAAAAACTATAAAAGTGATTCTTGAAATTATTTTTTGAGTATTTAACCTCCCACAATATCTTTTTTCAAAAAAATAGACGTTTCGGAGACCGTATCCGCCTTCCTGTTATCAATAAGTATCCGATATCAATCAATCACCATTATTATTATATGTTAGTTCTCATTTCTCCGAGGAGAGGTATATAACCAAGTACGATCCATTTCGATTGAGTTTGTTGAAAAACATTTGTTTTGTGAAAGGGTGCAGGCAGTTTCTTTCAACTTCCACTTCTCTTGGTTGGATTCTCTCATCAAAATTTTGTTGCTAGTCCATTTCGTCATATGATCGCCATCAGATGTGAGAATAAGGTTGGATATTTTTGAACCTGTTATTTTTAGAGTTCTAATGTAGCTGTTAAGTTCTTCCTGGCACACAATTAATGGTTTTGATGTTTCTTCATCTACATAGTTTCCAATACACGAACAAGTTATTGTTAGGGCCGAAATTTAAGGGAATTGAGCAGTAAATGTGCGATATATATTTCATGCCAGTAACTTACCCAGAAGCTCAGTGGGACGTGGATTCGACATTAAGATATAGATTTCGATATGATGAAATAAGGGGTTCAACTTTCCGGAGCGTTACAGATTTATCGCTAAAAAAAATCCGAAACCACCCTGATGGAATGGGATAACCCACTGTTTACTGGAATGATACACTATAGAACAGATAATTTGATATAAAAATTATATATATATATATATATATATATATATATATATCAGGGAAAGCTACAATAACGTTAAAACTATAGTGAAAACAATTGACAACTGTGGATTCTAAACTACTTACGTGTTGATGAGATTGATTGCAATAGATGATATAAAAAGACGTGTACAGTAATTAAACATATTAAAAAACAAGTTATGAGATAATCTTAAAGGTAATCGTCACACATTATTAAAAACTCAGTTATGCATAAAATCTAGTTCTATTCAATTTTATTCAAATGGATATCATACCGATGTCACACCGGTTGATCGGAAAGCGTGGAAAAGAAAGAAAATTTATTTGAGGTTATGTATACAAAGTGAAGTTTGTTAAGGTACGTTCCTGCATGGAACTGTACTAGAATCTGAAATTAGACAGATTGAACCACTCAGAACGAGAAAAGTGTACATCAAGCTTGGAACAAAAAGACTAGACATTGTTTCATGAAAATGACACATGACTATTGCAAAATTATCAGATCAGTATACAAATTTAACAACGTTTATTAAAGTTTTATTTTAAAATTTATAACATGGATTGAGAGTTAAGCTCTCTGACATTATGTTTCTGCTTATCCAAGTGCAGTAAAAATGAATATATTTCGGTATGATATCCATTTGAATAAAATTGAATAGAACTAGATTTTATGCATAACTGAGTTTTTAATAATGTGTGACGATTACCTTTAAGATTATCTCATAACTTGTTTTTTAATATGTTTAATTACTGTACACGTCTTTTTATATCATCTATTGCAATCAATCTCATCAACACGTAAGTAGTTTAGAATCCACAGTTGTCAATTGTTTTCACTATAGTTTTAACATTATTGTAGCTTTCCCTGATGATGACAATAATACTTGTCGAAATATTGGAATAAAATGTTATAAGAGTATACTTCCTGCATGCTGCTTACCCAACAAGTTTCCCTAGCTTGATCTTAACGAGTCAGCAAAGACTACCTCTCTCCTATATATATATATATATATATATATATATATATATATATATGAGATGTATAGAGGTTTTTTTCAATTTTGGAAATGCGTTACTTGGATTAGCCGGGGAACGACGGAGTGGAGGGCAATGAACAAGCAGACACCGTGGCTCGAAAAGGCAAATCAACGCCATTGATCGGACCAGCACCATCCTGCGGACTTGGAAAATCTTACTTCCGAAAAAAACTCAATAAAGCTGAAAAAACAATGAGAGCAACATACTGGCTAAGATTTCCAGGGCTGAGGCATGCCAAAGATCTCGGCAATTTCAACCGAGCAAGATCGAAGACACTGATTAAGTTCAGCAAAACTAGTCTAAAGACAATCTATTTCTATTTCTAACGGGTCATTGCAGACTCAAAGAACACCTAAGGAATCTTGGCTTAGAGGAGGACAGCACCTGCAGATTCTGTGGGGAACATCCAGAAACACCCCACCATATATTGATGGAGTGTTACGCTGTACATCATACAATATTGAATATTCTGGGATCATACCAGATGACCGTGGGAGAAAGACCATGAGTAGACCCCCTCAAAATCCTAAAATTCCTGAAGGAATTGAGGCTTGAAGGGCTGCTGTAAACAAGAACACCTTGTGATAGCAGAAGAAGATGGGCACAATAGATCTAATCAGGTCGCAGCGCATCAGTCACCATCCATTCTTACCAATACATGGATTAGAACAGAGAAATAGCCATATACCCTATTGATTAAAATGTATTGTTAAAAATTTTGGGCTCAGTGTCAACACAAAATGATCAGGGTTGGCAGTGGGAGCAAATCATCTTACTAAACAATTATATTTATGCTCCAAATGGGACTGTAATTGAGATAATGATATTATTAGAATGAATTACCCCCATACAGCAAGTACGTCACCTTGATAGTTTACAATGGCTTATCAAATAAAAAGGGAGCCTTAAGGACAATCACTGACTTACAATCTAATCTTATCTGATAGCACGCTTTATAGCCAACGAGTTTTAAAGCAATTCTCTTCAATGTCTTTTGCCAGTACGGTGGGTAGCACACAGCAGTCTTCCTGTGTCTCAATGCAGTAACATAAACGAATCCAGACCTTGGTGGTTATGGGTGCTCTGTGAGGACGACACAAATGTCACGACTAACAGCTAGACGAACAAGTGGTGAAGAATAGCAAACTAGAAGTTAAGGTAGAACGAAGAAGTAGGAGAAGGAGTAGGTCGTAGAACTAGAAGTGGGACTCTAAAACAAAGTACCAGTCAGACCTCTGATTACACTTCTGTTTAGCTTGAAATGGGGTATTAGTGGGGCCGCACAAAAATACTAACCTCTATTTTCAAGTGTTTCAGTGGCTATACCAACACAATGTGGCATGACAAGTCCTAAAAATCGTAAAGAAGAAAGGCCTGAGCATCATGACGATGCGGGTGCTTACCTTACTCTAGATCCTGCATATACAGAGGACAATTTTCGTTAAAAATATACCACGACTTAAATCGCTAGATACACCAAAAAATGTCCGGATGTGAATTACCACAATTTTTTTTACGAAATGAATCGATATTGGATAATTCACGGAGCCTTCTAGTCAGTCACTCTCTGACAGTCACTCTCTGTCAGTCATTCAGAATTGACACGGAGATATACTTGATTACGAATAACTTCAGTGTTGCTAACTAAACCCACAATATTTGTGGATTATTCGAACCAAACTCAAGGTAAATTACGGATGAAGAAATCAGCTTTGTTCACAAGAAGGTTGTCAAGAGAGAAACAAGATGTCCTGCAATACCAGGACCACGCTTATTGCCATATTTTCTATACAATAGGAATAATTGGGTCGAAAATCCATCAGAAAACAATTACTTTCCTGGCTAATACCACGACGAACGTTGAATTACATCTAATGAATTTTCGTGCAGAGTCCTACAAGGATGTCTCCGCAATTGCTAGTTGCATGGAAATGTTCATTGAAACATACTTAAAGAGCAATATCATTTCAAGAAATGGCAACTCACGCAAGAATTGACACTTTTTCAATTGTGAAATAGTCTCCAAGCAGAATACCTTTCAAAATAACCACTTCTTATTCACAAATTTCTCATCTGCCACAACTCCACATCTAGCCCATGCGTTAAATATAGTCGTTTGTAAATACCATCAAAACCACTTATAAATGTGTCATCTTCCGATAAACATTTGGGCTGGCTAAAAGAAAACACCAGTAAATTTTCTGTGGAAAAACAACTACCATCCGGATTCTTTAATCTGGCGTGGAATATCAAACGCATCCGTAATAAAGATATAGTTAACACGTGCGCTGTGCCACTATTTATGATGTTTGATATTCTTTTAATTTTTTATGGCGGTGATAGAAAATACAGACTAATTTATTAAATGGATTTCAACGCTGCTGCCTATATCAGCCACAGTCTTGATGAATGGCTTTTACGACCATGAGCAACCCAAGCTAGAATGTTTTATTTTCAATAAATTCGTTAGATGAATTGTTAATACTCCTCATTAGATTTTGAAATTCTCTGCTTATTCAATAATGAATGAATATATTCCCTAGATGAATTAAATTTAAGGGTTTATATTGCTGTTATGATCAAGTAATATTTTGAAAGATGGCAATAACTCTTCATTTAAACAGATTTGCAACAAACTTGCATCAATGGACGAGACACCAGAAAAAATCCGTCTAAAGGTACAAACATAGAGGAGCGACGCGTTAAGCGGCAAGCGACGCTACTAGCGATCCGACTAGAATATTTCTGTGCATTCTGTGTTAGAGTGCACATAGTGAGGAGGTAAGCGACGCGATGACGCCCTACGTATCTCAAGCGACAATATTTATTTATGCGTGACAGCTGCGTCTAGCGTGGGAGTGAGTGCAATCGTTTGTATTTGGAAGGAGAGTGCATTTTGTAAATTTGATTATTGATTTCAGTACTGGGGACCGAACAGATAATAAATTCTGTGTTCAAAATACAAGCTATATGGAATAAATCCCATCCGGATCACCGAAATCGGTAGTCACTGGAGCAATTATGGGCAGAAGTAACTGAAGAAAGTAAATTAACAGGTAATAAATATAATAGAATTCATATATCAAACTGACAAGAGTTCAGAAAGTGTCGCCTTACTATGTGCATGTTTTTTGTTTCGTCGCTAGTCGCGTCGCTTGCCGCTTGACGCGTCGCTCCTCTATGTTTGTACCTTTAGACTATGCAAGACGAGAGGCATGCAATTCTCTTTCTTGCACTGAACTTGCATAGCATGAAACTTATTCACCCTTGTCTTGAAGGCAACATAACTTTGTTTTCAAGCGAGGGCCTTTACATGCCCACACAACACACGATATCCTATGGACGTCCAATACATGTCCAATTCATGTCGGAATATCATTTTTGGATATCCATATCTAAACTACATCCAAATAGGGATTGTTTTCTTGGATATGCGATGGATATCCCTTTGGGTTATCCACAACAAATATTTTATGGACATCCATGACGTGCATGATTTGACTGTAGAAATAGATTATAGATAATAGATTGAGGGTTATAGATTATAGATTCTCTGAACAATACAGTGGTGAACCGAACTTGCAAAAAAAACGAAGGAAAACATCTGAGTAGAAATTGCTGACTTCCTCTGGACAGAACACCACCGAATTATTCATAAAGAGTAACATTGTTTCAAACGTGAATTCATAGAAACCGCGTATATCGAAGCCCTTGGTGCCTTTAGTCAACCGAGCGTGGAAATTAAAAATGCTCATTGACCGTTTTGGAGAAAGAAAAGCGCGAAACCACGCGCACTACACCGTAATTACACTATTTCGACATACCTATATCGGAAGGTGTTTCCTGAATTCAAGGAGAACACTAATTTTCACATACTTTCCTTCATTTGTCACGATGTTCTCCGAACAATACAGGGTTTTTCAATATTTGGGAACCAAACTTACAAAAAAAGCGAAGGAAAAACATCTAAATCGGTATTGCTGACTACCTCTGGACAGAGCACCACTGAATTCTTCATTAAGAGGAACACTGGTTCAAACGTAAATTTATAGAAACCGCATATATCGAAGCCATTGATGCCTTAAGTCAACCGGGCGTGGAAATAAAAAATGCTCATGGACAGCTTCGGACAAAGAAACAGCACAAAAGCACGCGCACTATGAGACCGCGCGTAATTCCACCGTAATTACACCACATCGACATACCTACAAAAAAATCGCGCGGAGAATTGAAAAAGGTAGAAATCTTCCTACCATTAAGACGTTTGACGTTCGACATGTGAGTACCTAATTTTGCAAGTGGGTGTCTATTTCTATTCTTCCTATACCTTGTATCCCCCAAAAATGACCATTTCCTGCATTAAAACTTTCATAAAAGTTTATTTACGATACTAAAAATAAATTATAAAGTTTTACCATTTGGGGATTATTCACAACCGAGAGCTTTCAAAATGAAAAAAGTGATTAAGTTAGTAGGGTGAACTTCACCTCCAAAAACCACCCCTAATACGCACCACGGTGGTTTATCTCGTTTTTCTCAGAAACCATAGAAAACGTATACTAATTGAAACTATTCCTCATAATTTTTTTTGCCAAAAAGGTTTTTCCGATTATTCCACTCTATCCAATGTATTTCGAGCAATAACCTAGTGAAAAGAGGGGTGGAAGTGGAAATATAGTCCCCCAAAGTGGTTTAACGTTCAAAATACACACGCGACAGATGATGAGAGATTGATACTGCAAAATATAGACAAAAATGTATTTTTCTGTGACAGGAAAAAAGTTTGACATTTCATCTCTGTTGACAGCTACTAAAATACGACTTTTCGTGAAATTACTTTTTCCCCGGGAAAAAGTGAGTACTTTTTTTTCGGATATCTGCTATTGCAAAAGCTGATCTCGCACGTATTCGATGTTCAGCTCGGAAATCTTACCCAACCTCCTACCTTCATCACCCAACCTGCACACTACTTACCTAACCGGCCTTTATTCCTAAGTTCTAAAAAAGCTGATAAAATAAAAAAAAGTATGCCCAACTGTAGCTATGAACCACGTACCTATGGCGTAGTAAGCGCAGTCCTATCGATGCGGCTATGAACCGTGTTTTTATATATAGGTAAAATGGTTGTTCTTGAGAGAAAATTTGAAAAATCTCGCGAGCCGAAAGTTATTAAGCCGTAGATATTGGATTTTTTCACTTTTAAATCGCCGTTTTTCCCGTCATAGATAAAATAGTGTTTAATACACGGGAAAAAAATTGATTTTAGACTCGAGCTAACATCTAGTACTTTTTTCCCTTGTATAATAAATAACTATTTTTGTGTTACATTTTTTTTCTGTTTGTATATTTCAACCTATTTTAAATTTTGCTGCTAGTTTTCACACCACCCATGATGTCATCATATACAGTTTCTACTATGAATATACAGTGTGTCCAATGTTGGTCAAATAAGAAAAAATTGCACAATCCAAAGTCCTTTTTCGGATATAGAGATATTTTGAATACCCTAAAATTTTTGATATTTGTTTTTATTTATTTCTGACGTTATTTTTAAAGATATCAAAAATTTATAGAGACATTTTCAATGCCACTTTTCAAGCTCAACAAGATGACCTGTACAGATTTTCCAAGGAACTTTCAACATTATTTTCAAAACACGGCCTTGTTATTTTTTTAATTTTTAGTCATTTGGTATGCTGAAAAACATCATATATTAATCAGCTGTTTGAGTATGTTTTCAGCTTATTTTAAACATTACATACAATCATTCAGGAACAACCTGCTGAAAGAATTCCCTTATTTCGATCATTTCTTGCTGGAAATTCAATGAATAAAACAAAATAATTATAAGGATCTTTTATGTAGAAAATTTGAGAAGGAATATTTTTAATAAGTATAAAATTTTCTGTGCCACCAATGGTATCTGGAAAAAAACTGGAAAAAATACTGCAGTGCTTGTTGGGTTTTTTTTCGGGGTGGAGCTCACCTTCCTAACTTAATAGCTGTTCGGATTTTAAAAAGAATACTTTTGGTGCGTACTTACCCAGATAACACAAAGACGTCCTCAGTACGTCCACAGGACATAAATCTAAGACATTCAAGACGTCCCGAAGACGTCCATTACTGGACACAAGACGTCCTTAGGATGTCCTGGGGACATCCGATGTTACAAATTGGAACGTTCTGGAGACGTCCATTATATGTCCCTGTAAGATCTTTCATGGACGTCCCTTGGACATCCTAAGGATGTTTTTAGGATATCCATTTCCAAGGTTTTCTATAACCCATGATCCTAGTCAATAGAAAGTGACATACCAACTAGAAAAAGTGAAAAGGATAATGATGGAAAGTGATTTTCGAAAAACTATTTATAAATTCTTTGAAATTTTGATACAAACATTTACATCAATTACAAAACATAATACCTATAGAACATTACATACAGCTCACAACAGCAATAAATACGTTATAGTATATTTTCTCAGATCATTGTATTCTTTTGATTGTAAAAATAACTTCAAATTCCGCGACAACCAGAAATTATGTTAATAACAAGGCAAGAGATAAGACACAGGACATGACCACAAATGGCACAAATCACAGACTTCAAGATGCACTCAGTCACAGGTTTGAAATAAAAGTCTATTTTTGGAAAAAATAATTGGAGAATTGTTAGAGAAATAATAAACTACCAAGAGTGTGATTTAAGTCGCCATCCCAACAACTCGAGACGTGAACTTACTGAAATATGGACGACAATAAAAGGAACGCAATAAGCGCTCTGTGATTGGTCACTGCAATGGCGGGAAGTTTAAACGAAAAGACAAAATGAGGCAAATTGAGTCGAAAATGCGTGAATTACTAGCAAACCCAACCTGACCTGACTAACCTAGCGCGAACAGAATAACCATGCAAAATTGATAACGATATAACGACTATTCATCTAATACTAGTGACAACTGGAGAAACTCACTGAGCTAAATAAGATCAGTGGAAAATGTATGAAATTTATGACGGAAAATTAAACCAAAACACGTTTTAAATTTTTGAAAAAGGCACCAGACACGAAAATAATGTTGCAAGTCGGTAATATGAATTTGGCTTGAGTTTGGACGTCCTGGGGACGTCTTGGGGATATTCGCATCAGACGTCCCAAAAATAATCCGAGTCGTACGTCTCCAGGATGTCCATATTAGGTTCTGGGACGTTCGGACCTAATTGGGACATAAAATGGACATCCTCGGGACGTCCAGTGCTATCGGGGTATAATCTCAATATAACAAAACTTTATATTTTTTTTTTTTCTAATTTTGCTAATATCAATGGATAATAACGTGATATTTTCGTTGTATCGGTCGGTTACTTGAAACGGTTCATGACAGAATGAGAAAAAAATGTCTCCATAACTGAACGTCATCAGTGATTTACTTTTCCCAGTGTGGTTTTTCCCAATAGACCCTCCAGCTAGGCTTCGACGAAATGATCAAACTCAATTCCGTTGATTCTCTGATTCTCTTTTGATTAATTGTGAACACAGCGGCTTGGAGGGGTCCGGCAGGCACACCCCCACCCCCGCCCCCGCCATCTCCATGGCCAACTGCGCTGTTTATCTCCGCAGACCAGCCGGAGTAATTTCCATCTCAATCGTTACTTTTAATAGCACACGGAATTGTTTCCTTGATTGCAGTGACACGTCCAATCACTTTTCATTTAGTAAGATGAGTCGTTAATTGAGTTTTAGGGAAATCACTGTTCGCTTTGTCTCCGCCAAGTTGCTACCACTGCTACACCGGAGATAAGAGAGCTAGTTTTCATTCCGTTTTCAATTCGATTCCGTATTGTTCGTGGTCGTTTTCAATATATTTTTTTCAGCGCTGCTCGGCTTTCCATGTAGTGATAACCCTTTCAGGGGGGAAAACACGGGGACATACCCAGTTGACTCCCAGAGAACGACAATGGCATTGGTAAAAGGATCAGTGTTTTTTTTTCTGTTTTGACTACGCCTAAAACCATAGAAATTATAATATATATACTTACTCTAGAATGCCAATCCCCTCTTCGTGGGACACTGAAAAGTGTTGTAGATTCCAAATGTTTTCATCAATGCGCATGCCCATAACCAGTGTCCTAGCTCTGCAGCGTTGACAAATTTCAGAAAATTTTATCTTTGTAGTCGAGATTCTGTCGAAAATAATCTAACATTACTGTGAAGCCTACCCAAATTCCCGTTGAATTATTGGGACCGTGCACCAGTGTTAACAGTTTTCAATTGCCGCAGAGGAAGGCAGGTAGTATGCCAGAGCCGGTTTGGGTTGTTTGGTGGTTTAGGCGATTTGTGTTCATTGTGAAATTAACCATCAACGTTATTGTGTTTATTTAGATGTGCTTTTCTTATTACTGTTGTTTACTTCAATTATTCATCGGTAGTGTGTATGTTATTGGTTTTCGGAGTGGTCAGAAATTTTACTTTTGACAATGTTGACGTGCTTGGTTCTATGGTGTGGAAATAAAGGAAATATTCCTGGAATCCATTATTCGAACTTAGTATGTTCAGTAATCAATATTATGCACTTATTACCCAACCATTTATATATTTTTGTAGATTCTTTTAATAGTTTTATTGGCCACCAAAAACTACACATTTGAAAAATAAACACAGAGTACTACCTTTATTATCAAAGTATTCATATAATATTCATAAACATTAAAAATGGCAAAGTTCAAAATTTTGATTGGCAATTTCCTATTTCTTATATTGAGTCACTCAGCTCTATAAACAATCCATTTACTATAACTCTTCATTTTGTTTTATTTCTCATTTTATTTCACTTGCTGTATTAACTCACCAAAAACGAATGTATTGGGTATAACCCTTAAAATGTAGTCCAACAGTCGACACTTGCCTCAGACTGTTGATTGTCATCATCAGTATGGTGGAGCCAAGTGAAAAGATGTGCATATTGCTTAACTAAACCTTTAGTTTAATTAATATAATTATATTGAATGTTGTATCCTATTTTCAGTTCAGATTCCAATTTGATATTCTGAAAATAGGACTGGGATATTTCTGGATGAATCATTCATCTTATGGCTTGCCTCCTCAGTTGTGTTCCGCTGGATCAGTTCTAGCACCAACACTTCCTTCTTCACATCAATGATTTGTTGGGAGCTACCTCGTGTCCAGTAATCAGCTTTGCAGATAATAGTACTCTTCATACCTCTTTCTCTTCCAAAGCTCCGATATCAGCCAGTGAATGCAGAACGGGGAAAAATCGTGAATGAAATAAATACCCACTTGGCAATTATTCTAGAATAATTATCCAACAACTTCACTCACAAGCTAGCTCACTCCTCTGGAACATTGCAGAAAGGTTGGCGCTCTGTCTGTGTTTTATAGATATTTCCATGGACGATGCTCTTCCGAAATATTATCAATCGTTCCACCGTTAGCGGTCCCTTCGAGACTGACCCGTCGAGTTCCAGTCCTCAGCACATCCATATGCCGTCACTTCGGAGACATGCCAAACATCTGTTTTCCAGAATATCAATTCCTACCTACCTTCCTTTGGTTCTCTGAACAATACAGGATGTTTCTTTCCGTGGGAATCAGAACTTAAAAAAAAATCATAAAATAGGCATATTTCAGAAACGTCACCAATAGTTACCCACTCAAGATATATTTTTTCATTGTTATTTTATTCGATGAATTTCTCGGATATAATCAGTTTCACAACATAGGTATGCCCACCAAAACTTTTCGTGTCTCATAGACTGCCCTGACACCATCGTATTGTCAAATCGATTTTACTCAATATCATGAATCGTTTAAAAATCTCACTGAAACCCACCCTGGTATGAATGAAACTGGAGTAAGTACCTATATATTATAATTTCTATGGTCTAGTGTCGGGGAACTCTATCCCCATCATAACAAGTATTCATTTTAAAAGTAGATGGTTAGTTCAAATAACTATCTGGTATCATTCTTGCATAATCGTTGGCAATTTTTTCAGTGATGATCAATTTATTTGAAATAGATTTTATAATATAGCTCGCAGCTACAATAGTTTCACATTCCACATACTATATTAAAATTATGATTCGCGCTATAAAACCGCTGGTGCATAAAATGTTGTATCTATCACGTGCGTGAAATGCGTTTACTGCCTTCGGCGTGTGATGGCCGTCGACTGACGCCATCGGGCCATCATCCACGCAGCAGGCCATAAACGTCTACTTTACGCCCCTGATACATAAATAACTATATCATTCTACTTTTACTGAAAAAAATGTATATATGTGCCGATATAATCCATTTTGTTTTTCGAGTCTGGCAAATTCAATCCATCAAAATATTATATTGAATATAAAAAAATACACTGAAAAACTTCATAATCACACTTTTCAGTGTCGTACCATCTCCCACATCTATACGTACTTATACTTCCATGGTGCATACAAATAAACTTCTGCGTCAAGTACTTGTATCTCAAGAACCAAAGTAAGCAGTCGTTTACACAGAAACATTGGTAGATGTTAACTTGGCCGTATTCTCGTGAAGAAAACGGTTTAGCGATCGTATTTTCTGGCGAAATAAAGGCGAGATTTTACAGAAGTTGCAGGACCGGCGTCAGTTGATTTGTGTCCTACTGAGAGTTAGATACTCGAGGAAATTTTCTGTGGAGAAAAGTTATTTTGGTTTGGTCAAAAATGAAATATTTTCTCTATCGTATCATTGAATATCAATCAAGCTTCATTCAAGTTAAATATTCATTACAAATTATTAACATCATAACATCATAACAACACATAAATATATTAGTTTCAATACGTTAGTTACTTTATAATACCCTAAATGGCACGCTAAAATGACAATAACGTGACAATAACCAAACTTGTTGATCATCGTTGTCAATGATACAGTGAAGCTTTGAATGTAACTTGATCATTATGCAATTTAAATAAATTTTGGAAGTTTTACAGGCATCCTCGATTATTATAAATCGCTTAATAATCTCGTTTCCTTAATAGCTATAAATAAATAGTACTGGACTACTTTTCTTGCTAACGACATTTTAGACCGGGAAAATATTTCCGAAAACATCTGCATTATTTCATATATTTTTCTTCAATGGACAATAATTCCATATTAAACCACTCTGGATGCTGACTTATAACAGTCCTATGGATAGCTACTTCTGAATATGGTCACATGAATTGTTTATTACAAATACTGATACTAAAGTTTTGAGCACATAGATACCTACTAGGAAATCAATAATGTTTCATGTTTCTCAATCATTAAAATTTTCTGAATCATTTCAGAAAATTTAGCGATTTTGCGATTTAGCGATTTTTATCCATATTGCTTGTGGTCCAATACCATCTCCCTCACAGCCGAGAAGAAAAGACGTTGAGCCCCTTCATGTGGGCGTCCCAGCTTGGGATCCTTGTGTACCAACATTTTCAGGTTTAGATGTGCATGCCTGTTTTCCTGGAGTGATTCAGCAGCTTTAGCTGAATCATTTCAGTGCTTTCTGAGTTCTGTAGTATACTTTCTTCATATACGAACTTCTACTGATGAACCAATGCAGGAGATTCTCAGAGTGGATGTAACAAAGCCTTGTCGTGTTCCACAAACCACCTACATATGGAATCATCTACGATCCCAGTGATCTTGTTCCATTATGAGCCCTTTCATAAGCTGAAGATATCATCTAGAAAGAGAAAGGATTTATTTTTACCTTTGTCGAAGGCTCAATTTTATGAAAATATGGTCTCCTGCTAGGTATGTTCTGGCATTCTATATGAGCTGTATCTGAAGCAGACCATCCATTACAGCAATAGTCACCTGTTGGGATTGCCATGATAGATTTTCTCCTAGTTGGTGGCTTCCATGATATACCAACTGTCTGTCTGCCTTCCGTTTGCGAAGACAATAAAGTTCTGGGACTCATATGAGACTGACGTTTCTCGATTTCGAGAACCAAGACCTAGTAGATGCTTCGAACAGCACCGTTACTCTGCAATGAAAGAAATGCCCATCATGAGACTCACTGAAAAAAAGTGCTGGTGAAATAAGCTTTCTGAGAATTTCCTTAGTGATATAGAAGATAAACTAGGGAGGAACGATTGACATTGACAAAATGGGAATTGCCTTCATCAGCTCTTGTGGTGCCCATTGTCAATATTGAAAAAAATTATTGGTGAGCTTAAATGCATGCTTTAACCATTGAAGGGTGCAAATCGCGCTCAATGAGGCATCACTACTGTGAACAAACTACATCCTCTCACAATCGGATATACATGAATACCTGAGATGAATGGATATCTCAGTATACGAGTTATGAGTTCTGTAGAGTCCACCTTCCAAAGGATGTAAACCAGTCGCATAACCTTATTATTCGATATTCATTCTGATCAATGGCTTCAAAATATACTGACATCGATCTTCTTCAGTTGTATGACAACAGTTAATGTGACTAAGCACATAACACCTCGCCTTTTTTCCAATCCAATCCTTTTTTGAATCTTTTTTTGTTACATGATTTGTACTGGTTCTATCGGAAAATAAAGACTATTATTATTACTCTCCAGTTATCAGCATTTGGCAGATGTACTTCTGATGATGTACATAAGATCTGTGAGTTTTCGACCGTACAATGACCAATATTTTTGATAAATAATGAAAAGGGCCTCAAGACTGATCCTCGGGAAACACCATATATGTTTTGGTGAGGGAGCGGGTGCTCTTGATTAGGTAAAACGCGTTATAGACTTCAAACTATATGAGAGTCTTAGAATCGAAGAAGCGTATCATGCACAACCCTCATAAAAAAAAAACTGCAACTCAAAAAAATAACGATTTTTTATTGGCTTTCATTGTTCAATGAATTCATAACATTCTTTTGTTCGAAAATCTGTTGTGGAATCATTTGCGGTTGGAAGAAAAACTTTAGTGTCCATTTTCCATCGTTCACTTCCGGATTTTTTTTTCACTCAGTCTTTTCACAATATCTATCAGATGTAGTCCGGCGTGGCTTTGGCCGGGAAAGTAGTTGTTTTCTGTCTGATATTACAAAAAAATACATTTTTCAGGTTTCATGGAGAATGTTACCCTTTTCAACATTCTTATGCATATTTTTCGTTTGAGTTTTTCTCAGACGTATAAGTCAAACTAATATATCATAACGCCTTTGGCAGTCCGGCCCTGAACGAGTCTTCAGCGGAGTCGAGACTATTTAGTGTATCCTTGGGCCCATAAAGCGCGCTCCACAAATGTATACCAGCGTATATTCATATATTTATGTTCTACAATATGGAAATATATAATACAAGCCCGGCGTATATATTTCATTTTTTCAGCGAGAAAGTGACGTAAGGATATATCTTGTTATCAAAATGTATCTCGGTTTGTTGACGTATACGTGGAGTTTATTCTAATTCAATTTTGTGCTGGTGCTCAGGGCTTTGGAGAGCCTACGTTTTATTCAGAGTATGTGTAAATTATATGAAAGTGGCAGGCAAGGATGGTATTACAACTGAATGGTAGAAGTGAGTAAATATTCTGGGAAACCTGGAAAGTAAATTAGACAGAAACTTTCCAATTGGCTGAAGTAATCCAATGGAAAGTATTATTGTGGATTTTTTTTTACTTTTTCTTGAAACGGCCATCAACATCCAGTTTCACTCATATAAACAATTGCTTATCATTAAATAAAATTCAACCTTAACCGTGTTACAAAGATTCATATTTTTTTCATAAAAACTGTATCCTACTATTGAGGTCATCTTTCTTCAGTTTGTGGCTATTTTTTCTCCGTTAGGATTATAATAATAATATACTTTATTAAAATAGGAATTCCTAATTTACAAAATAATATGATCATCAATAAAAACTGATACATATAGATAAATAAATAAAATAAACACTATGAATATAAATATAAACATGGTACTCTACATTCGTCGTGATTCAACTTCAGTCCAGCCTCTCTCAGTACTTTCATCAGACGATCAGTTATTTTCAGTAGTTTCTCTTCGCTTTCGGCATAGACTAGTATATCATCTATATGTCTGAATTTTCCGGGAAGCAATTGAAATCCAGAAACATCACAACTTTAACAGGACCGAAGAAGGATTACAACTAAACAAAGCCTGGCTACCAGTTCTTAAAAATTCTGCTTTAGCTCCTTACCCACACAATAACGGTATGAACGACTTGATAATGTCATCTCAAACTATGGACCAATCAGATATAAGTACACCAACTCACAGATACCTATTACGACAACGAATATCAAATGTCAATCAATCGACAGTGAATTGAGTAGCTGTTAGTATGCAAAATTCTCTCTTGAGAATGCCAATTGCTCGCATTGGCGAAACGTCGAGGCAATCTCGAAATGAACGTCGGCTGAAAAACACGGAAAATCGTCATGTAAGTAACGATGGCCGCGAAAGCCTTTCACAATTTAAAAAAAATACTTGTAGAACATCCTAAACATCCCCAAATTCTTCTATTTGACTCTAGTGTGATTTATAGTATTTTCCAGGCTCTTGACTTACATTTATATATATATATATATATATATTTTTTTTTTTCAGATAAATTAGGAACTTATATAAAATAAATTTTCAGATCCGCTCTACTTCTTCTCGTGGTGATTTATTCTTATGCATAGCAGTAGCTTTTGATATTTCAATTTTTTTATGAAAAAGTCATAATATTTCTGGTGAATTTCTAGTGGAACATCTTTCAAATATAATGAAATCATTGTTTTCAACAGAAAATGAAAGCTATCCTAGTCAATTCCTCACAATATGGAGGCTCTTTTAAGATTGCCCTATACGGTGAGACCGAGAAAGAAATTTTCATCTCGAATATTCGGAATTACGGGAATTCTTGCGGACACGAAATTGAAAACAATCCGTGAATTATTTCAGACGTAGGCATACGCGAGAAACATCACCAGAATACGTTATGGGCAGCAAATATGGGAAGAAGTGGGATCCAATTTATTACCATCACACTTGTTCGGAAACAATGACAGTGTTTTTTCTCATGGGCGTAACTGACATGGCCGACTCGATCAGCATTCTGGTTGAATCTCGCGTGTTATTTCTTTGAAAACAGTAACGAGGTATTGTAGTATTATTTAGGTTGTTGGAATCAGGCTAGTCCATCAATGACAAAGTCTTGGTTGATTTGAATATTCCATGGAACAGTTGACCTATTTCAAAAAAGTTCATGCTGGTGACATTGCGAAATTTTATAGAAAAACGCAATAAAATGAACAATATTTTCCATTACCTGTTATAGAGGATCTTACTGACTCTCTTGGGGGCTACAAATATTTTTCTACAATGGACCTAACTTCAGGCTACCACCAAATACCGTTGCATCCTGACCACACGCACAAGACGACATCTGTCACTCTGGAGGGCCAATTTGAATATTTGAGAGTCCTATTCGGGCTATGCAACGCCCCAGCAGAATTTCAGAGAATGATGTCTGAAATTTTTGAAACTCTCAGAACTATCGGAATTACTCCTTATTTAGATGTTATTAAACAACATGGCTTAACATGATTTTTTGGGTTTATAGAAAGAAAACACATACCAATAGATATCTCCATTATAACTCAAATCACCACACCAGCGTGAAAAAGGGAATTGTCAAATGTCTTTACAACAGGGCACAAGTGATTTGCAATTCAACACAAAATCTGAAAGAATAATTGCATTTTATAAAGTCTGTTTCCAGGGAAAATGCTTATCCAAATGAATTCGTGCAAAAAACCAATAATGAAATTGAAAATAGTACTACACTTTACAATCGAACAACACAACACACAGACATGCGACATCTCCATACACATCCAACAAACAGCATTATACCTTATGTCCCTGGACTGTCTGAAAAGGAAAAACGGATTGGCCATAGGTATGATGTAAGAACAACATTTGAAACAACCAATACATTGAGATTAATACTCACACATACAAAACCCAAAACCGTTGGTGAATGTTCAAAAATTGTGTTTACAACATACCTTGTTCGTGTGGTAAGAGTTATATAGGTGAAACATCAAGACCATTGATTGTGCGCCAGGAAGAACATAAAAGTTACATCAGAAATCGAAAAATAACAGGTTCGAAAATATCCGAACATATTCTAACATCTGATGGCGATCATATGATGGAATGGAATAATACCAAAATTTTATTGAGAGAATCAAATCAAGAAAAAAGAGAGTTAGAGGAAACTGCGTGCATTCTTTTATCGAACAACTGCTTTTCAACCAATTCCAAAAGAATGTATGACAGATTTCATTTGACTCTGTCAAAGAAAGATCTTATTTTCAAAACTGCAATTCAAATTCAGTTTCTTCAGCGTCTCTCCAAGAAGTTTTGATACCGGAGGCAGATACAGCCTCCGAAACGTCAACAATTTTCAAAAAAAGAGAAGTATTCTTTGTTAATTCGATCTCATTCTTTCAGATAGGCATATTCAGTGTAGGGTATGTTACTGACAAATATTAATTTCTTTCAAGACAGCAGTCTTATGAACGCAGTAAGTTATCGGGCGAATTAATTAATTTGCCCTTCTACACTTGTACAGATTTCTTTGGACTAAAATTTTTTCATTTTCAGATTGTGGAAGGTCATAAACCCAAAAAATCATGTCAAGAATCGGATTTCCTCTACAAAATCAAACTTTCAATCAATATTAACATGGCTTAACTTTTAAACTATCGAAATCTTTGATTTCAGTTCGAAAATATGAATAGGACATTCATAAAATCTGTTGTGGAATCATCTGCGACTGAAAGACAAACTTTAGTCGCCATTTTCCATCGTTCAAGATAACATCTTGGGAGGTATTCATGTTGAAAAGGGGATTGAATGCGAGAGAAGCGAACCTTGCTTCAATGAAATGAACGAATTCTGTGAGTGATATTTTTTTGATAACGTTCTCCTTATCTAATTTATCTAATGATTTTTTCAATGAAAACTAGAGAGAATTAAAAAAAATCAGTTATCTGAATGAAAATGCGAATTTTCACTTTCAGATTTTTTCTTTCCTTTTCAGTTAGAGTCTTTTCACAATATCTATCAGACGTAGTTCAATCAGTGGGCCATGAATGGTTTTTGTTGATATAATGACAGTTACGCGTTGGTATTAGTGGCGGTGTTTGTATGTGAGAAAGGAAAATTCATTTTGCGACATTTTCAACCTAAAATTACATTGCACATCACGCAGAACTAAAATAGTTTTGACTGGTCCATGCGGATTGTCTATTGGGAAGTGATGTGGAAAGGAATTCTTGCAAATTTCAGCCGAGTATTCACGAAAAGATAAGTTGAATAAAATTGTTTCAAATATCAAGTTCATGTAGTCAAGCATAGGTAGATTTGATTGATATACATTTTTTACCGATGGACCTATTCATCGTTGAAATGCAAGTTTTCCAAATATTTTCAAATATAATTATGAAATATTATCTCCTTTCATATGAAAAATAACATTCCATTTATACATAAAAGCAAAATGCGTTAACTATCACATGTCAAATATTTGACAGAAAAATTTCCACCTATTAATTTCGCCCAGGGTACCCAGGAGATTAAAAATTTCCGGAAATTTTTTGGGTTGCCATGGCAACTAAATAAAAACCAATTTTTTTATTGGCTGAAAAAGTGAGGTGTGAAATTTTCTTTGAAATTTTTAACAGAATATTTCCCCATCCTATTATACGTTGTTAGACTGACTGTTACTGGATATTACTCGGGAATTACTTGGGTTTTAGAGGCAGTACTCTAGATTTTTATGAATCAGTGTACACAATATTCTCAGCGGTTTCCCCCTCGACTATTCACCTGTAAGAAGAAAAGGTACTTGTAGCCACAGTAAATAGGTATATGAATGATTCAATATTTTTTATTATTTCGATCCAAACCTGAATTCAAGTCATCCCTTCGAAAACTGTAAGCATCGCCGTCAATCAAGTTGCTGTAATTTCCGTGGAAGCTGAACATCCAAGCTCGCGGGAGGCGGGCGACAGTCGTCTGTTCTTAGAAGAGCGCATGCAAATTGCGCGAGTTAGAACGCCTAATAGTCTTAATCTTGTCGTTTATGTTCGACACTCTGGCGGGATAATTAGGAACGACGCAGATCTTTGCACAAAGAGCTCCGCAGCCGCTATTGAATCCCGGTGTTTGCGACTTTCTAATTACCAACCCGCAAACGACGTGAAATTAAACTTTCATCAGCCATTACCATATGAGAGAGTTCTAATTAAGGTGAAGTACGGCGCCACTGTTGCCTACGAGTGGCTCGAAGTGGCGGGAATCTGCCGATAGGTCGTTTGCTCGAGATACTGGGTGATACAGGCACTCCTGTTCAATTTATTTTCTACCATGAACCGAATTATCAAAAATAGAGACACAAACATCACTGTGAGAATTATTAAGCGGGCTGCGAGTCAGCCATTCAAAAGGAAAAAGTATGAATCAAAAAAAACTTTTAAAGACAAGCTCTTATTGAAATACGCTTAAAAGTAAAAATTATTTCTTTAAATGTTTTTAGCGCATTTGAATCCGAGATCTCTATGAACTCTACATAGAAACTTACAGACAGGGCCGATCCTAGGAATTGTGCAGCGCGTGCACCGCACGCGGGCAGCCAAAATAAAAGGCGGCTGCAGGCCGCATACAGTTCACGGTCGTCACGCGGCTCGCAGATTGATGGTCATAACAAACTTTATTTTCGTGGTCTTTGTTGAAGAGATGCGGTATCGGCATTTTTTCTGCTAGTTCAAAGTAAATCATTCTCATTTCAATATGTTCATTCTATTTTGATACAACATGCAATAATACTTATAATATACTACTTAGATAATTATAAGTAAATATTGAAAATTAGTAAAAAGGTGTTGCCGTTGATTTTTGGTTGAATCAGAACTGTATAGAGTATTATCTGTGCTAAGTATTAAACTTTTATTTTATTCATATGATCATTTCATGTACTCTTCCCTTACCCCAGTAAATAAATGAAAGCTCTTGATTATATTTATGAATGACTGAAATCATTCTCATTTCAATTTTGATTCAACATACAATAATACTGGTAACACAATAAAGATAAGTGTAAGTGAATATTGAAAATTGCTTATATAGAGTATTATTTGTGGTTCGTATAAATCTTTATTTTTATTAAGAAATAAAAGCTCTTAGTTATGTTTTATTTTATACATTTTATTATTGTTATTGTTATTTATTTTGAATTATATTTCTATAATTATTTGAAAACAAAAAAAAATGCTCATAATTGGATTTATGAATAAATACATATTTTGTACAGGCTCTTCCGAGCGTTTTTTGAGGTTAACATTTTTACCCAGACCTTGAAGAACTCCAGGAATCATTTATTTTATATAATTTGCTATAACTTTTTTAATAAGAATGGGGATGACTGACCCTTAATCTCACACTTTTTCCAAGCCAAAAAAAAACAATGGTGTACTTTCCTAACAACGCTATAGAGGTACTTACTGGATAGATGAATAAATAATAATAAATTTTGAGTAATCTTACAAAAGATGCATTCGTTTACAACAATATGAGATAAAAATTGTAGAAAATCATTTCATAATAAAAGCAATAAAAAAAAACAATTTCTTTTCAATGAATAATTTGAATTTTTTTATTTTTCAACTACGTAATAAATTTTTAATAAAGAAACTGGAAAATATATATGTTTTTTATTTTCCCAACGGGGATCTATTCTGAAGCTTTCTTCCGAGAATAGCTCCGCATAGAAGAAAAACATCTCAGATTCATAGTTAAACAATTTTCACAATTGAAATGTTCAGAGTGAAGTATAAAAAATTGTTAATTTGCTATTGCATAACATATTAAAAAATCGCAATAATTTTTTTTTGCCGGCGGATTATTGTTCATTTATCTATTCAGTAACTGCCAGAAATTTTTTATTTCCTAATTCTCATATTTAATATGTTTAAAAAAATTTCAATATAAAAGTTCCCGAAATGGTCGTCTCTTGCGCATGCGAGAGTTGCCGTTTTCGGCCATATTTTCAACCCTCTGGGAAAATTATATATATTGGTCCTGCAGTTCCGGAAGTTGAAACATTTTTAGAGAAAATTCTCTTCTCTCTTTCAATTTTTTTTTCAGATTCCAAAAATCTTAATCTTTTTTCATGCCATCTTAAAGTTGAGGTTTCAACGAAGAAAATGGACACTGATGAAATTGAAGAATTGGATATTTGTTAATCACTTTATTCGATTGAATATTATTATTATTTTTTTATTTGAATTCGTATACATCCAATCGAAGAATAAATATTTTTTCTTGAAAAAAATTGAGCATATTTGAAGGACAAAAAATAATGTTACCAATTTTCAATAGAAACATTTTTCTGGTGGAGATGAAAATTTATTACAAAAAACGGATTTCAACATTTTTTTTCGTTAATTTTGAAGCTGTGCTGAAGAATGTTTGATACAAAAGTTTTAGATTTTTCAATATCTACATATTTTATATCCGATAGGATGCATAGTTCAGCCACAAATCGAAAAAAACCAATATCCACCCCCATCCCATAATTTACAGTGAGTCTTCTTGTTTTTTCCTTATTCACCCATGAGTCATACTAAATTTTCCGACCACTCACATACTGCTTAGAATTTTCCATTATATCAGATATTGAAAAATTTTTTTGCCCTGGTTAATATGAAGTTGTTATTTATGAAGTGTTGTGAGCCGTTGTGAGTGTTGTCCTAAGGATTAGAGAAAGGCCCCCCCCCCCGCCATGAGAATGAGTTTGTGTGGTAAGTCGTTGATGCAATTGATGCATATTTTTTTACGAAAAATTACTTTCTTCTATTCTGACAATGGTTAGAAGAGAATAGAATAGAATAGAATACATTTATTGCTTCAAAAACATACAGTTCATAGCAAGGATTCGAAAATACATGCGTTAACATAGATCACTATTATTATTGTTACTAAACATTTACCTAGAAAAAAAAAATAAGAAGAACAAACAGATAAGAATACAGGTCAGCAAGAGAAAGAACAGAGTATTGAATTAAAGTACATATTATTGTAAGTAAACTCATTCATTCATCACGAAAGATCGGAGCCTCAAGACGTTCCAGATATAGTTAGCTATGACCTTGGTAGATTTTGGGGTAATATTATCAAGAGAATGGATAAGGTTGTCAAGGATGATTAGCGAATCGGAATTTTGGGGTTTCATTGCACAATAAATTGGACACATAAACAAAATATGTTCTATAGTTTCTAGCTCGTTCATGTTACATATTGTACAAATTTGCCTCGGATCTATTCTATATGTGGAGCCATTCAGTGTGAATTTAATAATGTATTTATTACAAAGACAGAGTTGTGCAATGGTTCTTTTGACTTGGATGGGTAAATTGAGACTTGAGAAATCTTGGTTTGACCTGCTGACTCTGAAAAAACAATGGAGAGAAAGAAACGTAGCACGGAATGAGAGTGAAACATCTTGTTGAAATAGTTTTTCCTGGAATTTGAGTAATATAATTTTTTTATGACTTGTTATGGAACCACGTTCAATTTGGGACCAAATTTCGGGTAAGTTTAAAGAAGTGAAGAGATTTTTCAATTGAAGTGTCCAGTTGAACTTTTCGTCACAGTTGTCAAGTGTGAGCTGTCTTTTGAGACAGATCTTAGGTAAGTAATCGAGTTTCATCCACGTTCAGTATTCTGGTTATCCAATTCAGACATAGTTTAAGAACATTGGAAACAATTTCACTCGACCAGTTTCTAGCCCAACCACAAAGTCAGGTGACGTAATAGGCAACAGTAAGATTCTTTTGAAGAAAACTATTTGAGCACGCTCCAACATTTCAGCATATCTAAGACCCCACACGGCAACACAACTGAACATAACACTCACAACTAGGCTATCAAAAAGTTTCATTTTGCATTTCCAAGAATCAGTTTTGGTTTTGGAAATAACAGGAAGTATAGCCCCTATTGCCTGTTTACCTTTTATCACCGAATTAATTGTCATTTCTCTGAAGAGACTAGAAGATACAAATGAGACACCAAGGTAAGAGTACTTGCAGGTAATCTCGACTTTCTTGTTTTCGAATAGAAATTTTGAAGATTCGTATACTGACAATGGTTGAGTGGTCTAGCAATCACTGGATTTGATGTATACCCTTCAATGAAACATTTTTTGTTTCGACATCGTTTGTAAAACACAATAATTTTCATCTCCTGACTCTCCTTATTTTCTCAATTGGATAATATTTGAATTCTCATCTGTTCACTACACGAAGAGAGAATACTAAGAAGAATACCACCAAGAAGTTGAGGATTGAAATGTCAATTTATGTTGAAGAGCATCGTCTTAAACGCTGGAAAACAAATCAATGTAATTGTCCATTTCTTTCTTTTTCATTGTTCATGTCTGGCATGTACTCATGGCTGTGCCGCAAAAACACAAATTACTGTCTTTATTGTTGATATATGCGACAGTTTGAGGCTTCATCTCCTTTTGTTCGCCTTGTTCTTGAGGAGGCTTAGTATACGGTGATCGAAGTACTGGCGTGGAATTCAAAATTCGACTTCGAAATTCTATGTGTCTGCAAAATAAGAGGGTTTTTCAAGATAACTCGTGAAAACTGAAAAATCTTCAATTATTCCAAAACTAATAGTAAAACTGCCCATCGGCAAAAATTTCACTGATAGATACTCTCTCCTGTATGGCTTCATTGGTCCTAGTCTGACACGGTTTTTGTCTGTGTCTTTTTTTGTTTCGTGGGCGTTTTTCCAAAAAAAATCTGAAATGCGTCGTTTTGATGACTAAAAAAAATTTATAGATATTGTTTTATTTTCAAATAATAGCTTGAAAACTTGAACTGAAACCCGAAAATAAAGTTCTCTGGCAAAAATATGGGTCACTAGGGGTGTCCGCCCCCTCGAACATGTCGGAAAAATTGCCATAGTAAAATTTATTAATAACCAATTTCTCAAAATCCATTCATTAAGAGCTCTAAACGCCACATAGGTGTCAGACTAGGTCCAATGAAGCTATACAGAAGGTTTGGAGACAGTATCTATCTGTAAAATTTTTGCCTAAGGGCACCCTAACTGTAAAGCATATTTTTTGACAGGAACACAATCTACAGCATTATTATTTCCACTGGCGAGCGCCGATTATCAATAATAATCTTTGTTCAAGAGAAAATCCCAATATCCAATATAAAATAATGTAGTATCATTAACACCTGTATTGCATGAATATCCAGTTGACTACATTTGGACCAAATTAGCATAGTAAAGGCAAAAAAAAATAATAAAAATATATGCAGTCGTTCAGAGAAAGCTATATATGGCTTTGAATGTATTAGCGCCAATTAGTACGAAACATTCATTGGACATATATGGTTTAGAATGCATTAAACGAAATGGAATCTTTCAATTGATAAGATAATGTGGCAAATCATTCATTATTCAGTCATGAAATATTGATAAATACATTTTTTTGTCATTATTTCATCAATACGTTCTACATTTCCTGCGTTTTGTGTATGTTTTTTGTGCACAAATTTCGTATATATGGCAGTTTTTCTGCCATTCTAGCATGTGTCTTTTTTCGTCAATACGAAATGAGACACAACTTCGGGTGTCATAACAGTTTGTCTTTTTTTCTCATCGAAGCTGGCTTTGATGGGTTTGAAACAGTAGAACTTCGAATGCGTTCCAATTTGATTCTGGCCAAGATTTGATTGTTTCAAAAGTGAAAGAATAATAATTTTCCTTCTTTGCGTAAATGTTCAGAAATCGAAACAAGACTACCCGCCGATAGAGGGCGTAACCCGCGCTATACTAGAATTCACTGAGGCTGAGGCTCACTAGCAAGACCAAAGCAATCTTCAACACCAGTTCCAGTGTGAAATTTCTACACAAAATTGTTTCTGTAACCATTCCAGGCACAATTTGGTTCAAAATTTCAAACATTTGTGGAAAAAACTACACACGTTTTTTACACTTTTGAACTCAAAGAACTCTGTTATCACCATTAGCAGTCCCATCTAGACTGACCCGTCCAGCCCAGTCTTCACATCCATTTGTCGTCACTTTATATACATGATAAACATATCTCTCCCTGGGCACGTTCCTTCAACAAACGAACAAGCTTTGGAAATCCACCCCTTGAGAGGTGTTCCCTGAGGCATGCAAAAATTCAAGAAGAACACCAATTCCTGGCCATTTTTTCCCTTTTTTTTTCACATGTGTGTTTGGAAAAAAACTAACATAACGAGCATTTGTTTTGAATCATAGTTTGTATGGGTGTTTCTCAAAGATCGGTATTGGGGCCAGTACTATTATTAAAATCAAGAAAAGCAATAGCGTCTGTGATGTAAATAATTTTCAGAAAAAATATTATTCTCGACTTCTTAGCGAATCATATAAACTCCAATAAAACTCAAGCAAGGAAATTCATTAGAAGAAGTAATTTTTATTACACAAAAATATTGACGAAATGGAGGAAAACTTCAAATGTGGCACCCTCGCGGTTTCAAATGATCAGAAAATCATTTTGAAAAAGTAATAAACTGTATACCTAGCAGATAAAACAAAGTTACTATTGGAATCTAGAATTCGTCTTCTTTGTTACTCTGCAGATAAATAAATGACTTAAAAACGATCCAGTTTTGTGATTTCCTCTTTCAACTTCCGCATCTACCCAAGCTTTTCCGTTTCAATAGTGAAAAAAAAATCTGTCTGTCTGTCATATCATATCACAGCTATTTTTATATTAATGGATATTGCTATGCCAATATACTGACTCAACTTGAAAGGTCTGCCTGGTTGTCCTATCCAAGTGGATCGAATCATTCGGAATCTAATATATCCTATGTTTTTCCTCATACACGCCTATTCAGACTCATATGTGCCAACCCTGCATTTTTTACCCTTCATGAGAAATGCATGCCTATCGACGTTCGCACCAGTGTACATGAAAGATTCAGTGGAATATACGGTGGGATAATTATGGAAACTCAAATAACATTCCACCAGTAATGACAAAATTATATAAAGAATCGGAGAAAATATGACCCTGTGATAGAAATGCAAGTGATCGCCACATATGTGAATTGTCTGGCACAAGGGTCAAAAATGCATATGCTTGTGAAATGCACGAGCTTCAAAAACACTGCATGGGCACGCAAGTAAAGTATAACAAGAATTATAAGAAGGTCATTAATCACCAACCACTTGAGATATCAGCAGGCGGTCAGGCCGTCCATATTACGCAGAGTTGTACCTGCCCTAACCATTCAATTTTGTTTTGTATGTAAATAAATAGGTATAATATATTGGGTTAAGAAAAATCGCTTGATTATAATTGAGAATTATCTATGTACACACAAACATTTATAATCATCACGATAATGAATGCGAATATATCTCTATAGAGTTCAGAAACTTTATAATTTTGAGTTGTTTAGAATTAAATTTAATATACACACACTTACAAAATTACTCACTAAGATCAGGTTCACTCTCACTGTCGTCACCCACTTACTTTTTCTCATAGTACATATCATGATTTAACATATATTCTTGTATAGTGGCTTTGGTGTCTTTTGAACATGGTGCTTTATCTAATATTCGACTGTGGTAGCTAGCATTATCCATGACGATAATACTGTTGGGTGGAATATTTGGTATGAGTTTATTTTGGAACCAGTCTTCAAATAATTTGGCTTTAGAATCATCATGATAATCGACTTAAGAGTCCTTAATATTCTTTGCCGATAAAGACAACCCATTTGGTATAAAACCACTTTCGGTTCCTGCGTGGATTATCGTAATGCGTTTTCCTTTATAAGACGGCGCATTAGTTTGGCACAAGTCAGATGAGTCAACCCAACTTTTTTTGGAATGTCCAAATTCCAATGTTTCATCCAAATAAACTATCGTTCTATCACATTTTCTAAACTCGTTTATAGCTAATAAATATTCAAATCTCCATTTCTTGAGGCGCGCAGATTCCATTATGATGTTTCTGCCACTACTAAATTTTCTAAATTGAAATCCGTTTCGTAAAAGAGACGTCCTCAAAGTCTCTTTGCAACACTGGATACCTCTTTCATTATTTTTTAGCCGTTGCATTAAAATATCTAATGTAGGCACAATTTGCTCTTTATATAAGGCATATACTGTTCTTCGAATTATATCTATATCACAGCCATCTAGTTTCCTTGAACCACCAGAGTCTTTTCGTTTCTTTCTTTTTAAAATAGGGTTACTTACTATATTGAACACTGTGGAATAAGGTTTTGTTAAAGAAGCACTTTCTCGCACAGCTTGATCTTTGGACATTCCACGTTCCAGAAGGGAAGTATAAACATTTAATATAATTTGTTTTCCATGAGCGTGTAACATTTTTCGACTAGTGGTACAACGACCACCAGTTGAAGTACTAGCTTCAGGATGAGCCCACGGACGCCACATTTTTCACAACACAAAATTCGAATAGACACAGCTGACAACAGAATATTAGGTAATGACTTAATGTTGTTTAACTTTCTCCCTTTCATTTCTGAAATAGACCATTATTGCTATAATCTCGTTCATAGTCCATTAGTACCAAAAGTCAGGTGGCCAGGTAAGTAAATTCAATTACTTACACACATTTAAACATATCATTACCAAGGGTTCTAAATCAACTCAGGAGATTTTTTATTACCAAATATATTCACATACAAAACTGTCAACAGAAGCCAAAAATATGGAGAGCCTACTATTATTAAAATGCCAAACTATTTCATGAGATATTTGAATCCGGACCTGGGAATATTTCAAGGGACACACACTTTCATTGCTTATCTGTATTCCGAACAATGGGTAATAATGAGGGTCGTCGGCTAATATTGATTTACAACCTTACTAGATTGTTGGTTCTACTTTATCTGAATCGCCCAAGCACATTAGTCTCCGGCTGATTATTTTTTCAATACCATAAATTTATTCACTTGATGTTGAAAAAATCTTACTAGAAAGTGATAAAATCGCCGATGTGACTTGTCCCCACGGATGTCCACCGATCTTTGCTGTTGACTACAGAACAACGTCCTAGTCTCACCCATCTCGACCCAAGAAATTGCATTTGTTAACCGACGAATAATTATGACCGCTGGAATCCATAAGAATGCGCTCGATGAATGTTTCATGCATCTAAAAACTATGTCTCGAATGGGGAGTCCGCTGATGATGTTGTCATCGGCTGTCAGACTGGCCAATTTAGCCCTATAAGGCCGCGACCCACAGCATAATGAAGATGCCAACTTTCTTATATATCAATCTATAGTAGGGATTTATCGAGTCAGTTTTTTGCGGAGAGTCTAGAAAGCGCCCCCGCTTACAGCTAATTGACTATCTTCGATAGCTCGGCGTTTTCGCAAGCCCGACGACAGACAGTGAACGTCTTCTTCAGCTGGGAACTTCTCGGAAATGCATGTGCTCGAAGAAAGGTCGAGATCAATGGTTCTTTGAGAGGTCATGGGAGCTTTGACATTCCAAAGGGCAACGTTACAAATGTGCTTCCACTGTAAACAAATGCTTTATTTCAATGGCGAAACGTGAATATAAATTGAACTGACTCCGTTTTAATCGCCAGATACTGAAGATATGTTCACTTACTCTCCATGCCTATGAAAAAGGAGTAGGAAGGTTTATCGAAAATGAAACGAAAATGGGTGGAACGGTAGAAGAGATTCAGTGTATGAGCTATGAATACTGAAAATTCATTTTCAGAGTGTATCAGGAAAGCGGAATTATTTATAAAATTCATAGTTTTGAGACTTCGATGATAATTTTTCAAACTCGGCCTGGTACCAACTAAAATTATTCCGCGTATCATTTATGCAGTAGCTTTATAAAGTATTTCTTATAGAAAACTTTCCAAAGAAATGTATGTTTTCATTTTAATAATTCAAAGCATAATTTTTGATGGATGGCTCACCCTATACAGTGGCCGCCAAAAAGTATGTACCATATGGGAAAAAATTATTATTAGAGTATTGAAAAAATATTCTGGGAAAAAGTTTGTGCATGCCCGATAACCTAAAAATCGATTTTGACACAGGTCACGTGATCACTGGTATGGCGACAAATTCAAAAAAATTACTATGAAGAGGCAAAAAGTGGGGTTGAATGGCAAGATATCAAAAAAAGTTTTTTGAAAAGGTTACTGTGAAAGACAGTTTGATCAATTACAACACATTCAAATCCATTCAAATCCAGGTATGTGAAAGCGGTTTGAAAATTTCAAATAACTCAAAAAATTTGTATAAGCTACATCAACGAAAACAAAAAAAAAATCACAAGAGATATTTACACTTTTAATAATCAATCAGTAATTTGTAATAAAAAAAGTGTAAGATCGAATGTGAGAGAATGAATTATACCGAAATAATTTCAACACCAAAATCATTTTTGATAATTTGTTGGCGAACATTGTTTATAGCTTAATTCCTTTATAAACCGTTAGTGAGCCTAACACAAAATAATTCTAGTTCGAAAATATGAATAGGAAATTCATAAAATCTATTGTGGAATCATCTGCGACTGAAAGACAAACTTTAGTCGCTATTTTCCATCGTTCAAGATAACCTCTTGGGAGGTATTCATGTTGAAAAGGGGAACATTCTCCATGAAAATTGAAAAATGAAAAATGTGATTCACATTTTTCATTTTTCAATTTTCAAGGTTATCTTGAACGATGGAAAATAGCGACTAAAGTTTGTCTTTCAGTCGCAGATGATTCCACAATAGATTTTATGAATTTCCTATTCATATTTTCGAACTAAAATCAAAATGCTCATGACAGGTCTATGTCAAAAAATAATTTTTAAAGTGTCACCGCAGAAGAAATGTTTCTCTCATATCCATCCCTGATGTGTATGCTTCTGAAAAGCCTGTTTTATTCCAATCCTATATCAATCCTCCTGAAGAGCTTGGCAAAGCGAAATAGATTTTTGTCGACCAAAATGTATTGGGGATTAAATGCGAGAGAAGCGGACCTTGCTTCAATGAAATGAACGATTTCTGTGAGTGATATTTTTTAATAACATTCTCCTATCTAATTTATTTAATGATTTTTTCAAAGAAAACTAGAAAGAATTTAAAAAGTCAGCTATCTGAATGAAAATGCAAATTTTCACTTTCAGATTTTTTTTTTTTTTTTTTTTTTTTTTTTTTTTTTTTTTTTTTTTTTTTCTTTCCTTTTCAGTTAGAGTCTTTTCACAATATCTATCAGATGTAGTTCAATGTCCAGCGTGGCTTGTGCCGGGGAAGTAGTTGTTTTCTGTTAGATATTACAAATGAATCACATTTTTCATTTTTCAATTTTCATGGAGAATGTTCCCCTTTTCAACAAAATAATTCATTTGGTGGCATTCATTCATCTTCTCAAGTTCATTTATGTGGTCTTCCCCGCCCAAATTAATAATTTGAGCCGGCCGGGGAGGAACAGTCCTCATTTATCATCAACTAGTTGGGGTAGGTTTATTGAATTTTATAAAATTTTCAAATAAAAAATCACCAGGAGTAAACAGAGACCATAGATGAAATTCAAGTCAAGTCAAGTCTTTCATTCAGAAATTAGGTTTACAAGCCCTGAAGAAGTTCAATGCAAAATTTTGAAGCTCAAGCTTTACCCCGAAAGCATTTTCGATATTTCTCGATTTTACAACTTCCCCAGAGTTTTTCATTTTGTTTGTTTGGTCAACCCTGAGGCCAGACCTTAATAAAAAATTCTCTCACTCGGATTTTCCTGATGTAAAGACCATAGCAAGTACAGGAATACAAAAATAAACATATAGGACACTTAGAATTTTTGAAACTTTTCAAAAATGGGTTTGGAGTAGTACCCTTATACAAGTACTCTTCCGGTTTGTCAAATGATTATTATAGTATATTCACATTTTAAACAATGATCAATGCATACTTGCAGCGTGTTCTTCACGTGATTGCCAATTATCGCAACGCTATTGGTCGTTAGAACATCAGCTGACCCGACACAAAACGAAATTTTTCAGCAGTTTTATTCAGCTTGGTTGCGTTAAAATTATTGAAGCTGCGTTTTGTTTAGAATTTTCGCGGTGATATGGCCTTTCCAATTGAATTATGGACTATTCATTTCGAACAGTTTGATCAGTAAGTTTACTTCTATCATTTTATTTCGGGTAATTTAAGTGGATATTCAGCTTATCATTCATTTTGATTTGATTTTTCAGACAAGCTGATGATATGTCAATTATACAATGAATACCATTTAGAATTTAACCTCGATATATTCAGCTCAAGTCTTGGATCATTCAGGAAAGCCATCTCAGCAATAAAAATTAAAAAAAAAAAAATTAACATTGATGTTGATGATGTTGTCTTTGTACTGACCCCCCCCTTAAATTAATTTAATTTTAAGAAATGTATACACATTTAAATAAGATATGTTATGTTGTATTTTGTATCCTCTTAATTAGAGACAGGAACATGTAATTAGGGTAACCTGTATGTTTTTGATAAATAAATAAATAAATAAATAAATAAATAAATAAATAAATAAATAAATAAATAAATAAATAAATAAATAAATATTTCTCAACGATTGCATCAAAAAATGAATCTACACTGATAAAAAGGATGTCTTCAATCAAATATATATATATATCCTCTTGAACAGAATCATCTTCTGAAAAGAATAATTATTTCTAATTGATGAATATAATCTTATTTCAAACGTATTGAACTGTTTGCTTCTTTACATAAATTATTTTGAAATGAATTTGTTTGCAATAATACATTCCAACTCTTTACCCTAGAGAACTCCTACTTGTGAAAAATGCTCCTTTTGACTCAAGAACATGATTTCTTGGCGAAACCCCGCTACCGGAACGACGCGAACCCACGCGAAAGCGCGCACTGAGACTGCCGACTGGGACCTCTATCCTGTTTGCTTTTGCCCGCGTTTGGTTTAGGGGTTGTGTTTAAATCATAATTTTAGTTGTTAGTTTTGTATTCGACACAGTGGTTATGTGCAAATGTGCTGCCACAGAAGTGCAATATGGAGGTTCAATTATTTCTGCACGATTTGAATTTAAGTAATTTATGGACCAGTTGTGGAGGTAGGTTGAAGATATTTTTGTTTTCAACAGGTGTGTGATAATGGCGAATGACGCTGTCGTTTCTATATTCGATCGTATTGCTATGCGTCACCGAATAGGTACCTACGTTGATTATATAGTTTCTGAAATTAAAATATTACAAAACTATTCTCATATCATTATACCTCAATTGTTCGCAGTTATTCTCTGTTTGTTGAACTGTACCATATGAACATGGCTTCCATGGCATAATTTTATAAACAAGTGCACATTTGTACTGAGCCTCCAAATGCAGATAATCTTGAATCAAAAATGTATTGCATTATGAAGAAGAATATTGTTCGTTATTGAAGTTGAAATATCCTTGTCTCAACCAACTCACACCATCGAACAAAGAAAGTATTCACAATAGTGTTCATTATCAAAGTTGAAATATTCTTGCACCAAACAACTATCATTATTCAGTGAAGAAAGTGTTCATATGTCTCAAAACAGTTTCCTTTCAAGTGGTCCAGAGAATTGTGTCAAAAAATCAAACTAATATTTGGTTGGACCTATTCAAGAATACAATAGACTTGACTCAATGCAATGAAGCAGAGTCCTTCCTATGAAATTCTTTCAGTTGCAAGCTGCCAAAGAACACCTAATAAATCACCTAGGCTATCAGGATCCTTGGCGAAATCCACTTTTAAACATTAAACACATGCGCCAGATTCCGCGGCAGGACGCCTCATCGCGCATATCTCAACCGGCTAATTGAGGATCGTTTTCACGGCTGACGCAACTGTCAAACAACTACCGCACCGCCGCTTTATTTCTTTTCCACGACCGTTTTAGATCGCTAAAAAACGCTCCGAGAAATGACAAATTTCTCTCTCTGTGCCATATACAATTATACGAGCTGTTTGCCGCAGTCTAAAATAAAATCTGCTGGGAGCAGGGTTGAACCGACTCAAAGGATCCATGATTCCATGACAAATGAACACAGGAGATTTTCAGGATTTTTTTAATATTTTCATACAGGAAGGTTCTTGATGGGGGCTAATTAGGCGTATAAATAACAGCAAGCTATGGACTATGATCTACCTATGAACCCCCTCCACTTTTACCACAATAATAATAAGACAGGTGAAATAACCTCAACTCACTATGTAAGAGCTCCTCCTCAGCCGGTTAATGAAGTGGTAGAAGTAGCAGATATGCCAAGTGTCTTTCTGGCTGTAGAGGAGTCTCGCATCATACCAACAATGGAGGAGTTCAGAACCTGCAGGGCGCTCCATAACACCAAGCGCCGAAAGCCACAACAATTGGCACGGGTGGATACCAGGATCAACAATGTTCTCTCAGAAGAGGCTGACATCTGGCAGATCAACTCTGCCGAGTATGGAGCCGCGCAGACTTTGTCCCAAGCGGATAAGAGGGATACCACCCCTCTGATTGGCAGAGATGAGCGACGCTCACACAAGTTATTAGCTAAGATCGAGACGGCTACACAACATGCGTCTCGTATCCAGTGTGTTATGGACTATGTGGCGGCCAATAGGGCCTTCACTCAGCGCATTTTCGCAAAATGAGGATGAGCTCATCACACATTGAATGAAGCCGTGCTGTTTACCATCTAACGAAACTGTCTTGATACGTTACCTTCCCGTTCATTCCAACAGCCTCCACGTGCTGTGGATAACCCACAGTCTGCTGATCTTCCTTCTGGAAGGATATCTATGAGTATTCACAACGACTTATAGTAAATACTGCAGCCTGAACACAACGATATGTTCAGCCAGATATCCCCAGAAAAAGTTCAACATGCGCTCAAATGTTTGAAGAACTATGCTGATCCAGACACTGATGGGTCAAATAACTATCAGTGGAAAAATGCCCATGCACCCACCCCCATCTAGCAAGAGTTGTCAGTTCATGGTTGAATGGAAAGAACCAGCTTTTCAAGAACCGTGCTCATTCCCAAAACGGAGATTTGTCTGATCCAAAGAACTATAGACAGCTAACATGCTTGAATGAACGGATATATTAGAAAAGAGGTTCAAAAAGGGTGTCACTGGCTGCAAGTAGTACCTGCTCGTCGACAGATGAATCACGCAAGACTCCGTGCAGTATAAGCGCCAACTTTCGATGGCTTGGATCGATAACTGCAAGGCATGTGATTTCCTCGGTTGCTTTGCAGTAACCGATCGGATAGTGAGATACAATGTCCAAACAGAGCAGGTAATCTTTGGAAGGAGCGTATTTCAGGAAGATTTCTTGGCCGTCTCCTTTTCTGCAACTCACAACAACAACAAAATGATTGCCGCGAAACAAGCGGCAGTAAAAATCGGGCTTAGAATGTGACTCTGTCTTGACCGCAGCTCGTGGTAAATAACACAGTTTAGCGGTAATATGTCACTGGTTACAACTGCGGCACCCCCAGTAACCGGAGTCAGAGGGTTACCACTAAGTGCAAGTGTACAAGCAGGCTATTGAAATAGAGTTTGGTATCGATAAATGTGCCACGTAGGGATTCATCAAGCCAAGTAGCTTGCATTTTTTCTTGACTCTACTTCAAAACTCAAGCTTTTGAAAATTTTATATTTGACTCGATTAACGGTGTGAACTACTTGACTTGATATCAAGTAAAATCAAACTACTTGATGGTACTTGATAGCGATCCATCCGTGAAATGCACACCGAAGCCTTAATTTAGGGGATTCACCGAGGTTACAACAAGCAAGCCCCCGATTGCTCCATGACGCACGTACTGTTAAATAGTAGAGCAGCGTTGATCAAGAATAAATAGTGGCGGCTAGAGAATAACTGATTCTGTCTGATTTAAGTAATTTGTCCGTAATGGAATCGGAACTTTTTCAAAGCAGCGGCTCAGAATAAATTGTAGATGAAAACGTGTCAGAATTTGATGACATTGAAACAGAAGTAGAAACGGTAGAGTCGGCGCCATCAACGGTCGAACGAGTTGAAGTTGATAAAAGTGTATCTAATGAAAAAAATTACGATAATTTATACGAAAAAAATTTTTGTAGATCCAGCCCACCTAATTCCGGGGCAAATACCTCTACAGGTTCGAATAGGCGTAGCGAATAGTTGGCTTGAGGTGAAACAATAATTAAATTTAAGCTATAACTTTGTAGTAGTTTGTGACAGAATTGAATAATCTATTCGGTGCGTCAAATTATTTGTGGCTGTTTTTTTTTAATTTCGAATATCTACAAAAATCACATGCTATATATTTTAACGTCCATATATTGAAAATCCAAAGCAGTTTAACAATGAAATGAAAAAACTAGATGAAGCTTGCAACAACAAAGACGAATTTCTGGAGGTGCATTTATTTATTTTTCTGGTAACAAACCGATGTGGGTATATTCTGGGCAAGATATGATGTTGAAGTCTCGTAGTCATCAAAATTATGAAATTTGAATCATGTTTGGTTCGAATCGATAAAGCGGAAGAGTCGCAAAATTAAAAAAAATTGGAAAAAAAACTAAGTGACGGTAGAGAGTCCAAATTTGGAGCAGAGGTATAAAATTGGAAACTGACCAAATTTTTCTCTTGAGTTTTTTCAAAATTTTCAAAAAAAACTTTTTTTTGAGGATTTTCGAAAAAATCTATAATTTGACTGGTTTATTGCATAACATGACAGAAGGGAAGAGGCTATTTTTCACTCAAGCACAAACTAAGTATGAAGTCAAATATTCAATATATTTATTAATGAAAGAAACTTCCATATGTGTGACATTGTATATATATTTTTTTCATTTTGAACTTACAGCCATAATTATCGCATGAAAAATAATATTCTTGATGATTTTGAATTCTATACATGTTAATCGCTACAGAAAACGAAACGTCAATAATATTTAAATAATTTCCTCTATTCAGAAAAGGCATGCATTTGTCATGATAATCCAGTACGTTCGGTTTTGAGAAAAGAATCGATTGTAACACCACCAAACTTGGTATGCTAGTAGTTGAAACCATGATAAACACGAAAAAACTTGTTTACCAAAATTCCAGGGGTGGAACATTTTTTTTTTCGTTTATATAGATAAATATATTTTTTCTTTAATTTTGGAAAGTAGATGATTTATTGGAAAACAACTCAACAGGGTGGAAAAAAATTAAATTTTCCACAAAAATTATTCTTAGCAATTTCTTATGAAATGCCCTAGTTTTCTCAGAAACGTGATTGAACGCCGACATCAAATTTCAGGTTCACCCTTACCCGCCGCTGAAAGTTCTGGCGGAAATGATCGGATAAGGAAAAGGAAAAGTTCATATCGTTTCTGAAGACTCCTACCTTCTCATGCAAATATAGTATGCGAGTTTTTGAGTACCTAAAACGTGTTTTGTCGCACTTCACGGAGATGTTTACGGATGATCCTAAAATCATGAATAATTCAGTAAATATGTAATTATTATACTGAAGCAGCAACCCATACGCTCTTTGAACTATATGCAACAATTTCAAAGTAGTGTGACAGGTAACACTTATACATGCCAAAAAAAAACCTTGTTTTACTCCTGTCTCATTTTCAAGTTACCCATAAAATCGGCATTCTCTTCACTGAATGTTGAAAATAATCGCTTATTCATATCCTGCATATATATATTTAATAACACTATTGAGAAGTGCAAACCTCAAGAAAGAAATCACATACTTCATTTTTTATGTACCTAGGATGTGTATGAGCGATTATTTTTCAACATTTACTGAAGAAATTGCCGGGATTATGGGTGAGTTGAAAACTGAGGCAGGAGTAAAACCCTGTTTTTTCTTGGGCAAGTATAAGTGAGACTTATCTCAGTAGCCTCAAATCGTTGCATATGGTCTAAAGAGGGTAGTGATTCCTGCTCCAGTATAATTATTTCATATCAACTATAATATCCATTACTTTCGGATCCTCAGTAAACATCGTAGAAGGGTTATGTGAAGTAAGATAAAACACATTTTAGGTACTCAGATACTCACATGTTATATTTATAATAATAATAATAATAATATAAGCCATTTATTTCCAACAGGTACACAAACCCACTTGTAGGAAAATATACAAAAATTTGCATGAGGAGGTAGAAGTCTTCAGGAACGATATGCACTTTTTCTTTTCCTTCCACTATAATTTTTAGCAAAGTTATGACAAATCTAATTTTCGGCCCTGCCTGAACTTGCAGTGGCAGGTTAGTGCGAGCATCACATGTGACGTCGGCGTTAAAACCACGTTTTCTGAGAAAACGAGCGTATTTCATGAGGTACTTATTACTGAAAATCATTCTTGTGGAGAATTGAATCATCTCTCAACCTATCTAAATTGTTTTTTGATAAATCTTATATTTTCTGAAATAACAACAAAAAAATATTTTAATTTTTTCAAATGAAACATTTTTTAGGTTCCATTCGTGATTTTTTGGTGAACAATTTTTTTTTTCTAATAAGTCATGATGTCGAGATGTCATTTGCCGAGTTTTAGAGTGCTACAATTCATTCTTCATTTTTTGCTCGAGTTTCTCTGTCGTTACTGGATTATGATACATTCATTATGAAAGTAACCGTCATGTAAGACCCGATTTCATTTCATGCCGTGACTTTTCCGTCCCTGTTAAAAGGATGAATGAACATCTGTTTTCGGGTTGTGTTACTGTTGCACATGTATGTAATTAGTAGAATTTTTTAAGCGTTTTGTCACTTCATAATTGTTCCTAGTGAAATTCTTTTGATGTTTAGGAACATTTATCAAACTTAAAACTAAAGAAATATTCCCTTCCTTTGAGATCGTCAGGTATCTGAGAGGTTGAAAAAAAAAACTCCTTGAAGACATGCTTTTATACAAATGCGTTATAATGTGAAAAATATTTTCTGTGGATCTGTAATGTAGGTTATACATAGACTGGCAGCTAGCGACATGTTCAGGTGTCGTATACTGCCCTACTAAGCGCAAAGGGGGTAACCCGCAAAACCATGAAAAATGATTTTTGTTCGAAAATATGAATAGGATATTCATAAAGTCTGTTGTGGAATAATCTGCGGCTGAAAGACAAACTCTAGTCGCCATTTTCTATCGTTCAAGATAACTTCTTGGGAGGTATTCATGTTGAAAAGGAGGAATATTCTCCATCAAAATTGAAAAATAGAAAATGTGATTTTTTTGTAATATCTAACAGAAAACAACTACTTTCCCGGCTGAAGCTACGCTGGATATTGAACTACATCTGATAGATATTGTGAAAAGACTAACTGAAACGAAAAAAATCTGACACTGAAAATTCGCATTTTCATTCAGATGGTTGATTTTTTTAATTTCCTCACGGTGAAAAAAGTAAACAGACGCATCAAGGGGCCATTCAAGTATTACGTAAGCACTAAACAAGGGGGGATGGGGGGATCTGGATGGTGATAACGTCAGCAATATTCAATTATTCACATTTTCGGATTTTCTGCAAAATTTTTGGAAGGTTTCATAAATTTACCCTAGAGTTAATTACTATTCAAGTAATATTCGAACGGACTTGTTTACCACTGCTTGTTTAGTTTATGTTGACATCGAAAATATTTTGTTATGTTGAGGTATTTTTTTATTTCTTTAAAAATTTAAAAAGTGCATGAACATCTTATAATGTATAATATCTTTACAATTATTAATTTCATATCCATTGGTACGTCATATTAAAATAATAATCTGCTGGCTCAAATCATTCATCAAACAATAAATTTTTTTTTTTCATTTCCTGAAATTTAAAATATAATAATAGATCATTTTGAAAATAAATGAAACCACTCACCCCAAAGTCGTCCCACCTCGCACGGAACTTTTGTACCAATAGTACGAAATTTCCTAATTCTTCTTACATATATATGTTATTTATATTACGAATACGAGAAATTTAGAGAATTATTAGGAAAATTCAGTTGGCAGAATTCTCTTCAACTTTTCAGGAAAAGTATTAACTATATGGTCTTATAAATTCTCACTTTTACCTACGTACCTACCTATTTTGTAGAGATGAGAGAGTTAACTTGGTGGCAAATACTCGGGTATTGTCGAACGACAGTCTCAGAGTTAAATAAACACAACTGTAGGTACTGCATAAAATACGCAATAATAAATATACAGGTCGTATTTTTTATGTCGTACCACTATTGGCTTCTCGAAAACGGTAAATGATACGAAGTTGGTTAAATTAGACAAAAGTTGCTTATTTTAGTGAACAATGAAACGATGTTTCCAAATCGAAAGTATTACGTTTTCAAAATATACGGGGAAAACCGAAATTACCCGTTTTATTTTCTTTGCGTTGGCGCCCCTATTTTTAGGAATAGGGAAATGTGTTCTGAATTTTCTTTCACGTGCTATACTTCGATTTTCAAAACGACGTTTCGTTCCTCGGGGCCACCCTCAACTCTATTTTTTCGAGTACGGACCTGCATTTTTTTTACAGAATTTAAGTAGTCCTTATCTTACCGACTTCAGATATGTATCTTACCTGGTATTTGTTTCTACATTTCTGCCCCTATATGCCATCGCAAAGAAAAGAAAATGGGTAATTTCAGTTTTCCCCGTATATTTTGAAAAAGGTTTGTAATACTTCCGATTTGGAAACATCATTTCATTGTTCACTAAAATAGGCAACTTTTGTCTAATTTAACCAACTTCGTATCGTTTACCGTTTTCGAGATGCCAATAGTGATACTACATAAAAAATACGACCTGTATAACAATAAAAAAAACATCGTATTCCTACCTAATTCATAGAATTGTCCACTAATTTGATATATTTTTCAATGAGATTTCACATCGACGTTTTCCCTTAAAAGCTTGTCAAAATGGCGTTGTTCTTGCACCAAAATACTTCTTCCATCACCGAGAAAGCCTTTCACAACGTCTCAAAGACGTCCAAGGGATGTCTTTTTTATTAGCTCTTGGACATCTCATAGAAGACGTCTTCTGGCTGTGACAAATAAACGTACCTGGGACGTCCATTAGATGTCACCTATATAGCACAGAAGGTGTCGGAAAAAACACGTCCCTTGTACGTCATGGTGCTGCCTGGGATGTTCATGAGACCTTTTTTTCTTAGAGCGACCCAACGAATCTTTTTTTTTTTTAAGGTAATGACTATTTTCATTTTACTTTTTGGTGAACATTGCATCAGCATCAGACACGAAGACCAATACATCCATCTGTCTGTATCGTGTGCCGACCCGAAGAACGGAATTATTCATGACCTCATTCATTTCCCAATTCTGTCTTTTACAATAGGTTTTGCGCCGATTTCAAGGACACTCTCGCTGGTGCGGTCTCGATCGTCAAGTCGCAGAATGCGCTGACAATACGTTCGTTTGTCCGACGAACAAATGCCAGAGTGGACCACCGGTAGAGGACAACCGTTTGGGAGAGTAGAGCAATGAATCTTTGGAACTAGTTTGGAATTATTCAAAGGTTTGGATTTGTGTAAGTGGGTCGGTTCAGTGAGTTGGGCTAGAGGAGGGCAGCGAAAGTGAATTTACTGAGATTTTCACAACGATATGGGATAATTGATTCTTTTCTTTTAAAATTAATAAAATGAATGTAAAACATATTTTTAAAAACAAGCTTTTATTTTATTTATTATTGTTAGATTTTATTATCATTTTATTAAGTTAACTAAAGATTCAAAATTTATATTTTTTCCATGAAAACATTTTTTTTTGAAAGTACATATATTTTTTCAAAAGCTCGAGGCTTCGATTTCAAGTGTAGGTACCGACATTTCACGCCTCAAATTTTTAGGAAAATATTGGAATATTGTAAAGGTTTTTGTTTTCAGACAATAAATACTATTTTTGACTTTTTAGTTCCATATTTATAAATCGACGATGGTTTTTGAAAAAATTTAAAACGTTTATTATACATGGTGTAACATAAGTACGTTAAAATATTCAAGTGTCGTATTCCTGAGACAATTTTAAGAAAAAAGTTTAAATAAACTTGTATCCGGAAATGCTTCGTTTCGGACATACAGGGCGTTGAAAATGAATTTTTATGTACGCTTTTTAAAAATAACTTTTGCAAAAATTAAGTTATTTGCACGAAATTTGGTATCCGAGAAATCATAATTTCGTATTATTTTTCATGTAACATCTAGAGGGCGCTGCGTATGCTGTCATTATTTATTTCTTGCATAAGTTATTTTCAAAAAGCCCGAAACGAAGCATTTCCGGACACAAGTTTATATAGACTTTTTTTCTTAAAATTGTCTCAGGAATACGTCACTTGAATAAAGTCCATAAAGTAACCCCCCTGTTAAACTTTGAACGGATTGGGATTTTATTTAAATTCTTTTGGAGTTGAGGCAAGTTGAATTGGGAGAAAAGGTGAACAGAAGTTGAAGAAGTACCTACTACTTACAGCAATGTCGTGATCTCTCATATTAGATTTTCTTGATGAATTTACTCTACAAGCTTTCAAAAATATAAAGATTGCCTGTTATCAGGGTGTTCTGTTTATCTTGGACAAGATACAACTTCAGATTTTCAAATGTCAACCCTCGACTTTAACCAATTTATCGGTTTCTTTGAAAATATATAATAGTTATTTATGCAACAATTGCAAAAAGTAGGTGTTTATTGCACTTGACGTGAAATTGTCATCAGGCCGAGTTGGACAACACGTCGAGTGCAATAAATTTTTTTTTACGGAAGCGTAGAAGGGCCATTATTTTTGTATTTTAATTTTTTCCTTAATTCCGAGTTGCAACTCGGAAAATTACTAAATTCCGAGTTGCAACTCAGAAAATCACTAAATTCCGAGTTGCAACTCGGAAAATTATTAAATTCCGAGTTGCAACTCGGAAAATTACTAAATTCCGAGTTGCAACTCGGAATTTCATCGAAGTTGAAACTCGGAATTTAGTAATTTTCCGAGTTGCAACTCGGAATTTAGTAATTTTTCGAGTTGCAACTCGGAATTTAGTAATTTTCCGAGTTTCAACTCGGAATTTAGTAATTTTCCGAGTTGCAACTCGGAATTTAGTAATTTTCCGAGTTGCAACTCGGAATTTAGTAATTTTCCGAGTTGCAACTCGGAATTAGGGAGAAAAAATAAATAAAAAAATAATGTCCCTTCTACGCTTCCGTACTTTTTGCACGAGTTTCATACAATATTTTTTCTACGTTCATGCAAAAACCAGAAAATGTTTCATTTACAGTGGCACTAAACTGTAAGAAAGACATTGTTTGTGTAAATCTATCTGCTAAAAGTTATTCAAAAACATTTTGTGTAATTCAGATGTTATTCGAAGAAAATAATTTTATTTTTAACAAATTGCATTTTCTAGTAATTTCATAGTCCATTATATAATGAATATGATGAAACATGCAACTATTTAAAACGTAATAAAATCTCACAGAAAATGGGCTAAATTTATCGTCGATTTGAAAGTTAGTCTGTCATGATGACAGAACGCTGTAGTAAAATGACAGATGAGTGCAATGAATTCTTTATTGCACTCAGTGCAATGAAAAGACAGTTTTTCCACCAAATATAATTCAATAAAGTTTTGTTTTTTGCATGAACGTAGAAAAAATAATAAAATGCTTAAGTTTCAGGTCGGTAGTTTATAAATAAAAACTTGTGTTTGTAAAGATGTTTTAAGTCCATTCTTTCAATCATGCGAAGCAAACGACTATGTAAAACATTTGTACGGATATATGAAGTTTATTTCAATGGTAGTAACCAACAATTGTTGTTTTTTCTTTTTTCTTTGCTGATTGAATTTCTATTGTAAATAAATCTGTAGGACGCCATCTAACGAAAACTTGGATTTGTAATCCAACATTTAACAATTATCAATGATTTTCCAGCAAGTATTATCCAGACTGTACCATTTTATTTCAATTAACGATTGAAATGAATAAATCATGCCAATAATCCATGAGTAAAGCATATTGTGTTGATCACCTTCAAATAGAGTTATCAGGTCTTCCAACTGACCTTATCTTGAACGCCATAGCCAGCCAGCTACGATCAATATCCAAATCGGGTTATTTATAATAATAAATAACGAACCATGTAGAAGCAAGGCTACAAAACTTCGTGATCCAATTCCACATATTGATTCAAAACAGAAAATTGCCATTAGTATGAAATAACCTTTTAAAACTTCATATGTAAAGTCTGTTCATTACAGTTCAGTGTGTTGAACCACATGAAAAATTGCATTTCAATAAATTACCTGAGACAAACAAATAAACATGAAATATAATAGTAAAGTGATTTTTTGGATACAAACAAGATTTTGCTGCTACGAGAAGAAAAACCCTGTTTGGTGCACATAAATTAATATTTGTTCTTTAAGATAATGTTTTTGAATGCATGATGCGCCTTTTCATATGATAGAAAACAAAGAAATTAGGTAAATGTTTAGAAAAGTAACTCCCCGAGAAGTTTTGCGATTAATTCACTTCAACGAAATTGTTTCATAGCACTACACAGGGTGATCCAGGGTTAAACCGCCAAACGTTCAGTATCGGTTTTTCAGGTGAAACTAAGAGTTTTTCTTCATATAAGGATGTGTTCCAACTTTCAAGATGTACGGTGTCAAAATTTTTACAAAATAAATTTTTTGTTTATTCTAAGTACATTCAACTAAACCCTTTATTACCGCAAATGAGCATGCCAACTTTTATCAAAATCAGCCATGAAGTTTTTGAGTAATGAATCAAAAACTGATTTTTTCTTAAAACTTTGACACCCTGTATTTCGAAAACGAAGCAAGTTGGGACACATGCTTATATGAAGAAAATGTCTTATTTTTACCTAAAAAATCGATACTGATCGTTTGGCGGTTCAACCCTGGGACACCCTGTATATCTATCATGCTATCAAGTTTGAGTCGATGAAACCATGTTTTTCACTAAGAAAATTTTGTTTGATGCAAAGTAGATGTATCTTCAAGCATATACGATAGAAATTTCTTTTTATCGATTGTTCTCGGTACTAAAATAATTTCAAACTCATTTCCAAAAAGTCTTCTAATTACTTTAGGTATCTAACCAAATTTCAGGACCGTTTTCACAATAAGTTTTGAGTGATCATAATTTTTCAAAATATCGCCCAAAATTTTGTGCTGGTTAGATACGTAAAGTATTCCGATGATTTTTTTGTTAATGAGTTTGGTATCATTTTAGTGTTGAGAAAACTCAGGTAAAATAAATCATCTTTATGCTTGGAAAATACACCAACTTTGCACCAAACAAAACACAAGTTTGAAATTGTTTTTTCATTTTTTTGAAGAAAAATATGATCTCATCGATTTTCATCAATTAATTCTTGATAGCAAGTTGAATTTCATAATAAATTATTATTAAACGTTTTTTCCACATGATGCCGACTTTTTGAAGGAAACTGTATAACAGAAGGTAAAATATCTAATTTAATTTCACATCAATCATCATAGGTGGGTGTGGACAATTTTGGGCCCAACTAACAAGTAGAAAGTTGTTTCAGTCTAATTTTTTTTGTATTCTTCATGAAATGAAATCATGTATGGTTAGGTTAGGTTACCGGTTTTTTTTCAATTTTTATCCAATCTTTTGTTCTGAAGAATCGGAAGTAATGAATGTTCATAAGAGTGTCAAAACTGCAGGATGAAATAAAAAAGCAATCAACTTACCTTTTTTCTCTCTCTATGTCCAAGACTCCTTTGGACGATCCTACAATTCTTCATTCTTCATCGCTTGAATTCGAAGTTCACTTATCATCAACAAGCTTTCTTGAAAACCTTCCAACCAATTTACCAATTTTATTACAATTTTTTTCCCATACCAACATTTTGCAAACTGATGTTGTTTTCGGAATGCAACTCTGACCCTATGTAAATCTTTCATGTGAAGTGTCAGTTCAAACTAAACCGAAAGCTATTTTCAGAAATGAAACAAGGTAGTAAATAATGAACGATTCACTTTATTGCAGAGTCAACAGACGACCCAGTGAGGTGGAAATATTTATATAGATATGTCTGATGGAAATAACCGTGTCTGCCTGTATCTGTTGTAACTTCAGTACAATGAATTCTAAATTCTCGAATAGGTAAATCTTTCGTGTATATCATTAATCTTATTACATTTTATTACACAGTATAATAACAAATATTTTACTTACAGCTCTACACTAAGTACATACATAGATACAAATTTTATACTGCTGCTCGATTACAGTTCGGGATTATTTACAATGCAGAGAACGTCCTGGCGTCAGAAACTAAGGAACAAAAGGGCATATATCACATTTACTGTACAGCATACTACGAACAGGAGTCCGCTAGAGTCCACATTGCTTTTGCACATCGGAAGAGGTAGATCAGGGCCACAAAGAGGCCATCACCAGAGAAGGTCAAGCCTTGTTGAGAGCCACGGGCTTGATAGGAGTCTCGGATCCGGACGATAGCGACGAAGTTGAACTGGGCGACATCCTGGATGAGGTCGTTAGCCCCAGCGGCAGCCCCATCGCATTGCTGGAGCTCGTAGCCGCAGCCAAGCCCGCTTTGGTAAAAACTGCGCTTATGGAGGACGGCGAATGGGCCACACTAGCAGCGTTCTGCGCAGCTATGAGGTTGGCGCTGATTGTTCTTTGGTAGGACTCTAGCAAGGAATCGGGGGAACCACCGCTGGCAGCGGCAAGGTGCTGCGCCGCAGCTGCTGGGCTGTACAAGCCCCTGTAGAAGTCATGGGGCCTAGCGTACGGAGCTGTGTGAAGCCCCGGAGGCGGCAGACGAGCGCCTAAAGGAGGAACCAGTCGACCAGCTGCTGTGGAGTATAGAGATGACGCACTGGAGTGTGGAGGACCGTCGCTTTCTTTGCTGGCCATGTCAGCTAGGGACCAGATCCTCGGCTTGGAGGTCACGGATGCAGACAGTTGCGGGGGTGAGCCCGAGGATCTGGGAGGGAGGAAGGCAGGGTGTGGTGGTCGGTCGTAGATTTCGGGGCTGTCTGGTCCGCTGTCGTGCCGGGACTCGCTCCATTCGCTAGCTGTGTCCGCAGCCAAGCGGGAATGAGGTGGTCGATCGCCGTCTTCGCTGGATGCTGTGCCAGAATCTTTGGAATCTGGAACAAAATATGGGGGTCAATTGATTTGTGATGAGAATTGTTAATGGAGTAACTTCTACAATATTCCTAACGCATTCTCGTTTCAATACCTTACGGAAAAATTTATTTTGTGTACACTCGTGAGGAAAACAGAGCACTTTCAGATCGAAAACTTGAAATCAAAATAAAGATATGGACCAATTGAGATTCGAACCTGGGCCTCTGAGTTTCTATTCCAGTACTTTCATGATTAAATCCGAAATTTCCTTCATAAAATTTTTGCAAACAATTCCTATCATCTGTATTATCAATCATATGAAGTACTTTTTCAGTATTGGTTTCTGAAAAAAAAATACATTCTCGATATAAACCTCTGCTTTATCCGATAACTTTACACACACCAAAATTTAATTATCTACGACCTTATGCGAGGGGGAATGAAGAACGATGAAACATCAACTTCGAGTTCACCTACATTTCAAAAGATATGCCGAAATTTATGAAATCGACTGGAAAGAAGTTGATTGAATTATTTTGAATAATTCGGGAATTATGAATTTTTCTGTGAGTCCATACGTGACATTACATAAGCTGAGTTCGGCTTGCTCACTCTTTTGACTCTATTCACTCGGTAAGCACCATATGCGTTCGGGTATAATGAAAAGCGTCCAAGGAGTGCGAATTTCAGCGTTCGGGTTTTGTGACGGGAGTGGATAGAAGTGACTTCAAAAGTACCATCTCGACCTATGAGGGCACAAGCTAGAGCAGCTCTTTTTCTCTCTGGGTCTCTGGTTTTAACCTAAAAATGTTATGCAGTTCGAGCAAGGTCAAGTCGAAGCACCGATAAATCATTATTTGAAAATAGGTGATCAATTGTGTTAGTAGATATACACTTTGATATACAGGTTCTCTTTATTATCAAAAAAGTCGTTCGAGAACTTCGGACACAGAAAACCGCGGTGCTTCAAAATTTGCCACCTGTCTTTATCCACTTTAGCTCCACTCTCACTCCGCTCCAACTCCTTATAACCAATCCGAACTCACCTATATAAGTCAAAATCTATATCAGATAAGTCTATGAGACCTTGCTGCGTTATATCGACAATTCAATGGCGTATCCAAAATGATAAGCAAAAGGGGGGTTGCGTTTAAAAATCAGAACTTAGGTGTTTATTTTATTTCAGAAAATCCTGTATATAAATGCTAATATTTTCGGAATGCGCTTTATTGTTGGATCTATCAAAAAAAATCAAATCGATAGCTTGGATAGAAAAAAAGTTATGAACCATGTACGCCCCCCTGGACCACCCTGTATAATTCCGAAGAAAGATTTGAAAAAAAAAATGTTCAATGTAGAAAGTTAACTGAGAAACTCATATATGGTTTAGATTAGCAGTTAATTTCAATTGGAGACTCGATTTTAAAGCTGCTATTGATTTTAATTTCAATTCATTTGCATGACATTGTATGTTTATGTTGTCTGGTAATAGACCGTTTACAGCCTATTATTTTTCTGATGGATATCAGTGAATAATTTTCTCAGGTTATTTGGTTATTTCTTTTTTATGATTTGGGAAAGTGACATACAGAGTGTAGGTATCAAATGTTGGACATATTCAGCCAGTAAAGACCTTGTCATTTGTAGGGAATTTGTTGAAATCTTCTAACAGCACAAATAAGCCTCATACAAGAGTTCAAAACGACATCTAGCTTCGTAGAATCATCAGCTACGAGGCTAAAAACATCATCAAACAAGTAAATACATAGGTGAGTTGAAATAATAATAGAGCCTTGTATAATATTTGTTCAAGCCAAATAAGAGGTAAGTAAGGGTTAATAAGCGTTATGATGTTTAAATCGCAGTTGATCATCGAAAACCGTTTTTTATTTCATTCACTATAGATACTGCAAGTTGCTCTGGACTTACATTCTGCGTTGTTTTGCAAAAATCTTTATTTGTGCCAACCATTAAAAAATGGATGAAAATGCTTATATTCAGGACGTGTTGAGAGGGACAGGTAACAATATTGGTCAAATCAAAGTTAATTTGGTCTTCTGCATAGTACAGCTGTGTATGATCATCGTAAAGATGCTTGTTACCTACACCACTTAAACACCTTTTCCACATTTGCATTGTATATATGGTAGTCAGATTTAGCCCCAATAAAGATCCCTGAGGTACGCCCGAGATAATTCAAAAGAAGGGGATATATTGCAATTCATGTTGACGCTTTGTGTTGTGTTCAGGAAGTAATATCATACAGGGCAATGAGGAGAAAATGAGAAACAAATTTGAAAAATATAGTTAGTCATATAATTGGAATAACTGGATTATCTGGATTCTGAACAATATTTTACTCTTCCTTTCAATTCTACCGTAGGAAATAAAGTGGAAAGATCATGATTTTTTTCAAAACATAGCATGCTTTTCAGTCTACTTCCTGTAGGTTTGCAGAAAAATCAATTTTGGTGTTTGCAATTCAGGTTTGGGATGGAACAGAGGTTTTTATCACAGATGATTTTTTTTGAGAAACCAATAACAGTATCAGTAGATAGGAATACTCCTTGTGTGAACTTTTACGGGGGAAATTCAGATAGTTTTCTTACCGTATGTGCTGTTTATCGTTTATACAAATAAAAACGAGTGTACAGATAGAAACAAAAGAGTAGATTAATGTTAAATCATCAATTGTGTAATACACATCATCAACGATGTCGATTACAGTTTGGATTAATTGAAAAAATATCCACACTGACTCATAGTCCGGATACTAAGCATATTCCTATTCCAAAAACGGCTCAAATAGGTTAGTCAACTCACCTAGTATATCCTTTCCGTCGGTACTTTTATGGTCGTGGTCATCGTCATCGTTATTATTGTCATCATCTTCCACTCGATTTCTTGGTTCCCACGTCATTTTATTCTCCTTCTTGAGTCTCCGCCTTGCATTGGCAAACCAAGTCGAAACTTGAGTCAAAGTCATCTTGGTTATGATCGCTAACATGATTTTCTCTCCTTTGGTCGGGTAGGGATTCTTTTTGTGCTCATTGAGCCACGCTTTCAGGGTGCTGGTTGTTTCACGGGTTGCATTTTTCCTTCGGGCACCATTGAGATCCATGCCGTATCTGTAACAAGGAGAAGAGTGTCAGAATGTCCAATGTTCAACTTCCGTAACAATAAAATGGGTTTGCCATAACCACCACGTACAAAATAGTGAAACTCGGGAGTAGCTGCTAATGAAGAATAGGGTTGAATTGACAAAAATCATGTGGGTATACTTGTACATACAACAAGCAGAAGTCCCAAACAGTATCAGCTTAATGTGTATACACAGATGATTCCAAGTAATGACTCATTTCCATACATCGTTCATATATCTACGACCTTCTAACGATTATAGTTTGAAAGCATTGCTAATGGTTATAATGGATGTGGAGTTTTGTGTTTTGGAAGACGAATAACTAAGAAATTCATTCTGGTAATTTTCGAATCGATTAAAATAAATATTTTACTCAGAATTACAAATAGAAGAAGCAAAGTTGAGCTTACTGAAGATGTGTGCATAATATAGAGCTAATATAGCCTGGCTTGATATAAATTTAGTTTCTGCAGTGAAATTCGTGTGAATTCAGAAATGGTTCGTTTTCCTTAAGTAAGTCCCAAACCTGTTCAGATAATTTGGTAATTTGTATATCAATCATAAATCATCCTTATTGGCAGTACTCAAAGCTAACGAATATGGTAAAAATATAAACTGAAAATTTGATGGGGGCCCAGGTTCGATTCTTGTGGAACCTTTGATGTAATGTGTGTAACTTCGAAGATGAACATATTTGGTTCTAGATGAATACGTCATAATCCAGATTAACACGATACTGTCCACACCCACCCAAAAAAGCCTTCTGAAAGAGATATCGTGATCTATTTGGTCAAAGGCTTTGCTGAAGATAGTGTTAATGGCATTTGATTGCCAGTCGCATTCAATATACTTATATCCAGAGATACATGTGACATTAAATGCAATGGGTCATTTTTTGAAGAAAAAACTGTTTTGGCTTTATCTGACGTAACACAGAGATTTGTAATGTTGTAATGTTCCGAACAATTTGACAAAGATACCTAAGTACTTCACTAATAGGTTTATTATAATTCATCAAGTTTTTTGTCCGGATTTGTGGATTGGGATTATACATGTTGATTTCCAATAATCTGAGAATATTCCAGGGGCCAGAGATTGATTTTACATCAATTCCGATGCTTTCTTTGTGCAGAAAAAAATTGTGAAGGATAGTAGGTAAAAATTGGTGTTCTTTTCGAGTTTTTTGCAGGCGGTGTATTGTTATTAAAATTGTTTTTTCCGTTAACCTGCTGTCATCCCCCTACGAACGGCAGCCCTCAAAAGACGAAAAATATGCGAGCTTCCTCTCGGATAGGTCGAACGGTAGATATACCTCAGGGAACACCTTCCAAGACTTTGATTTCCAAAGCTTGTGCAGGCAGAGAATCATCAGGTTGTGAAACTAATACATTTTCTTCACATATTAGTGTATATATTTAAGAATTTCTAAATAACAAGTGTATACTTGTAATGGAGTTATCATTTATTTTTGAATGTTTGTAGGTTGACATAAGGTGCAACTTCTGAAATATACCCTAGAGAAGCACTCTATCAAAATCCGATATCAATAAAAAATTCATTCCTCAACGTCAATAACTTTCAGGAACCAGATGCGTTGTACATATACCTTAGGAAAGAGCCGTCGAAATTAAAATGCGCTGTCAAGACGTATCACAGAAGATACACGATGCATTTGATTATTTTTTGTGCGGAACAAGAGACAGACACGGTATGAAAAGGGGAGGTTTTTAGATGGGAAATTAATATAGCTGTCAGTTATCAGGGTTGCGGAGCATCCATGCGAAACGATCCAATCTGATGAGCTGGGGACTCAAATGGCGATTCTCTTATAGTACGGTTAGGATATCAGTCAGAATTCGAACTTTGTTGCGTGAGTATTGTGATGGAGATATACAGTGTGTTGTACATCAGCGGTGTCGTAACGGAGTGGCTGTTGTTTCCAGATACGCTGTTTTTTTATTTTCCATGATATGTTGTTAAAAAGAAAACTGTTGGCAATATTGTAAATAACGTCATTTGAAGTAAACTTATAAAAGTTATTATATTTTTGTTATATTTTGTTTTGAATTCTCCATATTCTACATTAATTGGCGATCGTGACAGGACAAACTATGGAGAATCTATTGGAGGTTACGAGAGAAAGAGTCATGTTGAGAAAAATGTCCATCAAAACTTTGCAATGACCTGGAACTAGAACTGAACGCAAAACCGCTGAGGAAGGATAATATTGTTGCCAGATTAGCCCAGATTGAAGATAAAGGGTCCAGATTATTTAGCCATGATGAGCAGATCTATATGATGATTCAAGTTGCGACAAATTCGAAGAAGAATATTGAAGCAATGGAAAAGTTTCGTGAAAATTTGATAATGTGAAGGTGAATGTGAGTTTGCCTTAGTAAAAGAAAGGAATTCCGATAAAGCCAGTTTCAGTACTGGATCAAAAATAGAAACGTCAAACTCCAGGAGACATTTCAAAATGCCAAAATCTGAAATGATCAAATTTGACAGGATATCCCTAAATGGACACGATTCTGGGGCCAATTTTGAAAAATCCACGAAAACACTGAACTTGATGTGGAGGACAAATTCCAATATTTATTGCAATCGACGGAACCAGGAAGCTTTAGTCGATAGTTTTCCACCATCTGCAAACAACTATGGAAAGGCCGTGGAACAACTCAAAGCGAGACTTGCTAGGGATGCATTCTCAAGTGGAGTTTATGTTGGAGAACTACTGCTATTTTATATCTTTCAGTAGAGTCAGCTCTTCCTGAAGATATTTTCAGAGCGTAGTAGCAATGATAGTGAAGACTGGAATAAAACAGATGAATCTATTGATAGTCTCCATATTTTATTAGCTTTTCTCCGATCTGAAGTGGAGAGTGAAGAATGCTCCAACCAAAATTACCAAAAATTAGTCTAGCTACGACAAGTTTTGGTACTGACAAGGAAACAACAGCAACTCCGCTACGACATTTTATAAGTCTGCCGGTATAGAGTAATTGAGCGCGGTCCAGTGGCGCGCGTGTCTTCGCGCTTTCTCTCCATCAAAAACGTTATCAATTTCCACGCTCGGTTGACTGAAGGCACCGTTGGCTTCGATATAGGCGGTTTAAACTTCTCCTACGAGTTTCTTGGACCATCCAATTCGGCGTAGGTCCTTTTTGATGTTGTTTATTTCCGCTTCCAGACATTTGTGGTTGTCGCATCCATGCGTGGTTGCCAACCACCCATGGATGCAACCACGCAATTAATTAGTCGCCCTATCTTTCGTAACGTACAACTGCATAATTAGAATAATTTGAGTTCGTTTTGGCTATGGTTATTCATGGAAAAACTCCATTCAAAAAAGACATTTAGATGCCAAACAGATTTTTTTAAATAAATACAGGCTTATAACAGCCCTATGATTTGGTTCTATAATGGCACTCAGGAGGTTATTAAGAATCCTGTGAATAAGGTGAAAGCTAAGAGTGGGCCCTCGTAGATTTATGGCAGCTTTATGGAGGTTTTATGGATGTTGTTACAGCAAAACAGTTTTATCGTAGCTGCGCTTGTTATGGTCTTCAGAACCTCCTGAGGGCTATCACAAAACTAATATAGTTCCTTGAGCTTACTGCACTTTTTAGCAAAATGAATCAGATATGAATGAAGCACAATTCCTTGATGACCACCTAGTTCTATTGCTGAAATGTTCAACCAAAATCTCCAATTATCGATTAAGAGTTGAGAGTTTATTCGCATATTTGTCAACATAATTTGAACTATGACCCGGTTCATAGGAAGTTAGAGACAACACTTTGTGACCTATTCAAAACATTTGTAGTTAATCACGTTGTTTACTGTGGATGATGCCTCGATAACATCATATCCTGTAATGATATAAAATGTCTAAGATTGGTGTTATTTCATCTCACGTTCACTCCAGGAAGGAAAACTTTATTGCTATTAAACTTGGTAGATGAATGTGGAAAATGAAGGAAAGAACTACAATGACAGAATCGGAACAACATATAAGTTATCTGAATAAACATCAGTATTCGTAACATTTTGAATAGTCATGGCATATACTTTTTGGAAATGAGTATTGAAACTATTGAGAACAATAGCATCTCGCAGAATTTCAAAATGCACATTAGATGTATTTCGAAAATGTGTTCTTCCACACATTCTGATTATTACATTTTGAGTGCACCATCAAAAATCAGTTAGTCGCCTTGTAATGGCACGCCAAATGATAATAATAATAACAGCCTTTCTCCACCCGCACAGGCTATGAACACTCTATGAGTGTTTATGATGGAGTATTATAATTTTTTTATTACTTCAATTCAGTTTAAATTGTAATTTATTGAATAATACATGTTAAAAATATTTTAAATTATCCTCCACAATTTCCTCCTCTTCTACTTCATCATCATTACTATCTGTTGGTATTGATGGTGAGCAATTATTCAATTCTAAACAAGCTTGCATGCAGAATACACCAATTTTTGGGCACTCACAATTCCTGGTACAGCCAGATTTACATTATTTGCCAAATATTATTTTCAATCCCTGTTCAAGGAGCAGGTGGCTGGTCCATGGTGTTGAATATTAAGGCATTTTCAAGCTTCCACCCGAATTTTATTGGTGACACCTAGGATCACCTAGGAAATAAATACCTTGTATTTGTCCATCGCTGAATCTGCTGTGAATGCCAGCTTCATATATTCTTCTTCAGGGTTTTGAGCGAATTTTATTTTTCCACCGTTGTAAAATGTAATGACTGACTGACGAATATACTTTTTGTTTGTTTTTGTTCTACTTTTGTATGTTTTCAAAAAATATATGTTCTATGTCTTCGAGTTGGAGCAATTAATATGACGAACACGTTACTATCTTCAGCTAACACAACAACACTAGATGATAAAGAATCAAGTGCTGTAGGAAAAATTACTCAATCTGCATCTGATAGCCAATATGGAGTGCTTCGAGGAATTCGCTATCAGAGAGGCAGAATACAAACCAAAACTATGGCTAAAATACGTGGACGATACATTCATCATATGGAAACACAGAGATGAACACCTTGAGAATCTCTTCTCAAGAATGAATAACATCAGAAATTCAATTAAGTTCATGATGGAAAAGGAAACTGAAAGTACCTTGTCTTGTCTCGATGTGAAAGCTGAAAGAAAAGACACTGGTACCCTCACCTCTGTTTACAGGAAGAAGACACACAATGGACAGTACCTCAACTACGGCTACTATCACCAGAATTCCACGAAGAGGGGCATTGTAAGAACGTTGATTGAGAGAGCAATGTGTATTTGCAATAACCAGGAGTCTCTGAATGCGGAAATTAACCACATCAAAAAAGGACCTACGCCAAAACGGATACTCTGAGAAACTCATACGTGAAGTTCAGAAACAACTATAAAGGACCAAGACGGTCGAAGAACAATCAAAAATCCCGTTCTTGTCCTTCTCTACACCAGGGGTATCTCCGAGAAGATCAAAAGAATCGGAAAGACATATAACATCAAGAGTTGCTTTCAATCCGGCAGTACTTTACGAAGCTTCCTTACCAAGACGGAACCAGAGAACAAAATAGAATCCAGCAAAAACTGTATTTACGAGGTCCCATGTGAATGTGGAGATTCCTATATCGGAGAGACCAAGCGGCCATTATCTCCAAGAATAGCTGAACACAAATGGTGGATTCAACGGGGGGAAACATCTAAATCGGGAATTGTCGACCACGCATGGACAAAGCACCACCGAATTCTTTGGGACGAGGCTAAAGTTCTTCATAGAGAAGAACACTGGTTCAAGCGCAAATTTATTGAAACCGCCTATATCGAAGTCAATGGTGCCTTGAGTCAACCGAACGTGGAAATTAAAAAGGTAATGGAGACCGCTAATGTACCGTTTTGGAGGGAAAATTAGCGTGAAAGCACGCGCTCCACAGGACCGCGCGTAATTACAACGTAATTACCGTAATTACCGGCAGACCTATAAAACATCGTGCAGATTTTAAATTTGTCAGTATTCACCTGAAGACGAATGCAGATTCAAGCAATTGAAACGTAGGGAAAAACTGAAAGAAGTAGAAATCTTTCAACCATTAAGATGATGGAAGGCCGAAGTACAAGTAATCAAATTTCAATTGCAAAGCTTCTTCAAAAGCATAGTCAACTGAAGAATATCTCAAAGCTCGACGTTTTCTTTCTGTCACTTTGATGGTTTTCTTTTCATATTCGTTATTTCAAGAACAATGTGAAATTTTTTTCCAAAGATTGCGCTTCTTCTTCAGGGTCTACCCTAAACAATTAGAACATTTGCAACTTATTGTGCTCTTTCGCAATTCTGATCAGAGAACTCCATTGGCAAATCTAAATTTCGTCGTAGTTTATGATTTTCTACCGTCTCTCATTATGGGCATGGGCTTATTCGTGTGGAAAAACATCGTGGAATTGCACCTGGCAGCCGTCCACGGGTCTCGTTAACAGCAAACTGGCTTATCGGCGCTGGGATCGAACTTATCGGAGCCATCGTTAAAATGCTTAATGTTGCCTCGAGTGTCATTGATGATTGGCGTTTTTCAAGCTCCATACAATGCGGTTTCATTTCAACCTTCTGAAATTAATTGGCGAATTGAACTGGTATGCCTATTCCAAACGGTCGATAATTGGCAATGATCTATGTCGATAATTGGTCAATTAATTTGACGATGTATCGCAGTGATTTGGTACTTTGAAAAATTTAATTACCCACCTGTTTTCGAAGGCGACTTGTACATAGGAATAAAACTGTATGAGTTAATAAAAAGATGTATTTGGTGTATAAGATACAGAAATTTTGAGATGCAGTTATTATGTGAAAACTTTAAACTTTTAATAGATATATAGATGGACGAAATAGGCTTTAATGTTTGAAAGAAATGGAAATATTTTGTTGAGAATATCAATATCATAAATTTCCATATCATGTAAATGAAAAATAAATATGACAATAAAATTTGTAGGTACTGCACTCTATATATTGGAACAGTATTCCAGCACAGATCGAATTTGTGCATTATAAATCATAATCAGTTGACCAGAAGTGAAATATCGATACGAAACAGAAAACAGTTTTTGAGAGGCCCTTTTGGGAAACGAATCTCGCATGATTTTCCTATGAAAGGGTACTACTAGAATTGAAATGGAAGATTTCATTGGTATGGATACTTCTGACATAGTTCCGCTTGCGACTGTGAGATCGGCCTATCTAGAGGAAAGATAAGTCTGGGTTTCGTTTGCATTGAATTCGACCAAGATGTTGGATCCCCATTCTAGTCCGCATTCAAGTTGTTCACGATTATTTCCCGTGTATTTCTGCGATCACTTGCTGATATGTAGTAGTAGTAGTAATCATGGGGAGGCCGCTGCAGCAGCCAGGCAAGTAGGCCCCAATGGGCCCTTTTTGCCATATCCTGCTCTCCACATAACTACATTGCCTCTTTCAGTCTTCCTTTCCGAACCTTTGTGAACTTCTAGTGAAGGTCAGTATGTCCGTCCACTCTAGTTCGACGAGTTCCTCTTGTTGGAGTTTTTTGACTCCGAAGATTTCGAATCTTAGCCTCCCGTACGCCTCACACTCGCCAAGGAAGTGAGACGAAGTTTCTTCGTCTTCTTCGCACATATGGCAAGTGGGATTGTCTTTTATACCCATTAGTGACAGGTGTCTACCTAGTTTGTTATGGCCTGTTAGTATTCCTACAAGGAGGTGTAGTGTTTGGCGATCTCTGCCTAAAAGCCACGTCATCCTTGACTTGCTAGAGACGGCCACAAAGTCTTTTGACTGCCTGCAGCCGGCGGTATTCCTCCAAGATTCGTTTAGTTCTCTTTCCACCCATTCATCTAGGGCAGAAGAGATTTGACCTCTTGCAATGCCTAGTACTGACTCCGGCCCACAGAACGGCGCAGCAGAACCGGTTCTGGCAAGCTCATCTGCCACCTCGTTTTCCGGTACCCCCTGTGACCAGGGACCCATACCAACTCGACTTCCTTTGTTTCCGCTAATTTCTCAAGAGCATCTCCGCATTCCTGTACCAAAACTGAGCTTGGTCACTTGCTGATATAGGAGCTCGATAAAAAAAACGGTATGAAGTGTACTATCAACAGCAAAGATGTCCACTGGACATGAGGCAGCTTTCAACAAATCATTGATGTGAAAAAAAAAATCTTGGTGCTAGAATTGATCCCTGGAAACATTGGTATTTATTGGTTGGGTTTAAGATGATAACTCCATCAACCACTACTTGGAGAGATCGATCTGAAGGAAGTCTAGATAGCAAAGATCACAACTGGGTGAGCAAGCCATAGAATGGAACTTTAGGTTAGATCTGTAGTTGCTAGGTAGTCTTTTTTCCTTCTTTGGGGCTGGTTTTTGTACTCTTGAAATTATTCAGTTGGACGGAAATACCGCCAAATCATAAGAGAAGGTTGAACATTTTTTGATGATGTTAAGACCCAGCAGAATACGTCTCATGGTTCGTTGAAGATAGATTATTCTAGGCATATGACAATCAATGGGAATGAATCCGAGAGGACAGCTTGAACGGTAGAGCGCGTGGGTCATCGATATCAAAGCCAAGCAACGTGATGCGAAGTTATGGTTTGGTTGTAGACTTACGGACGACCTCCTTTCGAGATCTATTCTCTCGGGTCGTGCTAGGAATCGCACGTTAAAAGGTAAGACCTCGTTGATCCTTAGCTCGCACAAGTTTCGACTTCTGAGGGCTACCGTTCATAGGGGGGCGACAGAACGGAAAATACAATTTTAACACAGGGTTTCTATTAGCAATTTCCATTGATCTTGTTTACTATACTGCAAAAGACTATGATTGTCAAATTGTTCTTTTATAGCTTATTAGACAAGTGTGTAATGTGTGGAAAAGTTATGATGAAACAAACCTGTAAGCGATGCTTTGATGCTCACAGAAAGGAAGAGAGAGAAAGAGAAAGAGATAGAGAGATAGAGAGAGATAGAGAGAGAGAGAGGGAGAGAGTGAGAGTGAGAGAGAGAGAGATGAATAAGGACTAAAGAATAGGGAGGGAAAGGCGTACAAGTTGAAAAGATAAATATCGGGACTAGACCAAGTGAACTTTCAAGCTCTGCATATGACCCCTATCATGGAGCAAGTTGAAATCATCGCCATAGATAAATATTCTAAAAAATTCTTGAAAATCAGTATGAACTGAAACTGCGTCAAAACCGTAAGAAGAATCTATGTATTTGCAAAAATGAAGCTGCTGCAACAACATTTTTCGGACCGGAGCCACCTTGAGGTTTTGCTGGAAGCCTTATGATAGGCTCTTCTAGGCCTAGGCAGATAACAAGCTAGTCAAAAAATAAATGTTTTCAGATTCAAGAAAAAGTTCAGATTCCACTCTATAGAAGACTAAAACACTTTACAAACAAAATTATTGGAAAAAGTTTCGATAGATTTTTTTTGGTTACTTACTGCCCTTTGGGAAAATTGGGTTAATAGGACAAGACAAGCTGCAGACTTCTGCAAAATCGCGATTACTACGCTGTATTTGCTTCCAAAGGAACTGACTTAATCAGGAATACTTTTTCGTGAAATCTGTAATAGAAAAGTTTTCCATTTGGGACAAGCTGTGTCCTTTTCCATTTGGAATTCTATATTTCTTTCTAACCTATTTTTTTTTAACAGCCAGGTTTGCGTCTGGACTATTTTGATATATTTCCCTATCAAAATCTGGTAAATCGTCAAACATTTTCTAGACTATTCTGAATCACCACCGTACAGTCCCATCGGCGACGGCCTAAACAAAACACAAACGAGAAAGAGCGCTCGCGCTGCCAGTCCACGCTGCCATTGGCAGTCTTTGGCGCGGAAGTGATTCCTATGGCGCCCTGCGATTAGCAATTGCTATGGAAACAAGTTGGTAATACGATCAAGGGGCGAAAAACTTGGCGTGGCGCACCACTCGAATTTCAATTGTCCCGATCACGGTTTATATGGATGCTGCAGTCAAAGTTGATTGAATAATCTAGCAATAATGAAAAATTGATTCATCAAGCCAATCATTAGCGAACACCAATACAGTGGGCAGTTTCGTTGGCACGTATCAAACAGAAAACAACTACTGCCCCATACGAAGTGTTCAATTACATCTGTTAGATTATCGGAACAGTGTTTTACAAGAAATACTTTGAAATGTTTTCTGAAACTTATAGCAAAAATTATGTTTGATGGTTAATGCCAATCATCAGCGAAGGCTGGCCAACTCAGTTGAATCGAAAAATCCTTTCGCTTAGAATTCCTCACTGTTTCCGTCTTGAGGAAGTTGATCGGCGCTGCAAGATTATCATCATGAAGGTAATAAAAATATAAAATCGTTTCGTAATGATAGGTTTGTTGTGAAGATTTTTTTTTTAATTTCACAATTCCGATTTCCGCTTACTGCTCTCTAATTTTTCGGATGGTTCCTGTAATCCCAATTCACCATGATTTTAAGACATCTTTTTTTGGCCTTCAACGATTATTATTATAAATCTCTATCCGTCCCAAAATTTGCTAAAAATTAGATGAAATTATAAAAAACCCAATTTATTCTGTTTTCACATTAATTTTTTAAATAAAAATTCCAATTAACGATAGTGAACTATTATTTTCACGTGTCATCAATTCATTTCATGCGTTCCGTCAATATTTTGCCATTTTTTTGTTATTTATTTACTATTGCCAATGAAATATATGTAACGTAAAAACAACTTCTTTGGCTAGAAATTAAAAATTTATAAAATAAATCTTAATGCGGATTGCATCTATTATCAGTAGCCATCATTTCGCCAAATGATTGATAAATTTCCTTAGCCTTTTCTAAATTTTTATCCCATAATATCCCATAATTGTCGAATACTTAAGTTAACGGGGGGGGGGGGGGATATTAAAAGCCGCACTTATTGTATTTGATCTCGAAAAATTTCATTGGGCGAATATAGATGACGTCAAAGTGTCCCCATATATTGCACGTCTGGAATAAAAACAAAGTGTGCCTTCCCATTTAATTCAACTGGATAGTTTCGAAAGAAGTTCAATGGGTGTACCTAGACTGGAAACAACTCTTTCTAGTGCAGAAGACATTCTCAGAGGACTCAAGGACAACGTTTGTAGAACAATACTGAGCCCGCGAAAATATAGGGTTTGATTCTATCTCAATTTGGAATAGTTTTGAAGTGAATTGTAGTCGATATGAAATAGATTAATAGGTTCTAGGTGTGATTTTACATTGATAGTATATACAGATAAGATCATTTGTTGCAAATAAAACGTCATTTTTCATTACAGTTCAATTCTCTATCGATACAACCCATCACGATTATGGCATTCATCACACATCGCTCCTTTGACTTATATAGTCTTGTACGCAATTGTTAATATCCGAACGTACACAGCCTACACGCTCTGACTCGATACTGTCTATTGAACTAGAAGTGATTATTATGCAATCTGTCATTTCGGAAGTGGCATTTGTCATTTCCTGATGGTCAACTGTCCAGCTGATTAATCAAAATGTCCGGCGCGTACGTACGCAGTACGAGGACGCGGGGGGCGGCGGCGGGGGGGCAGTGCCGATGCTCCCGCACGTGAACGGAAGGACCGCCAATTACAAGTCATTGTTGCCACCGGTAACAATTGAAAAGCGATTCTTGCTCCTTACAAGAACATGTTGAACGATTGTTGAATGCGTATTGTTGGATGTGGTGTCATAGACCGACAGTTAGAATCGTCCTACTCTCACAATTCTTGTGAACCGGATAGAGATAGTGTAAAATCCTTCGGGGTTACAGTAGTCCTATAGCCTCGGAAGAGACTTCCAACGTCCTGATACGATTGAAACTTGTTGAAGTTCCTAATGAATGTCATTAATTGAAATGAATTCAATTTCCATCTCATATAATTTTTTCATCAAGAAAGATTCACACTAGCTAACATAACCCACGAAAAAGGTATTACACCCTAAAAAATAATAACACCAGACAACACCAGATAACACCATTCGGTGTCCATATAGGTCCCGATGATTACAGTGAAAAATAGCACCGACATATTTCACACCATTCTATGGAGTAACATAAAATACTGTACCCACATGGTGTTGATTGAATTCGGAATGATCAGATGTGACACCTGAAAAAAGTCTTAGAAAACTCAATCGTAGTGCTAATTGCCCATTTGAATGGTTTAAAAAAAACTGCTTCTACTGTGTTGCATAACACCTCTTCATGTGGAAACAATGAGTACAGTTAATCCACAATAATGAGTGTTCCTGAACACTAATATGGTGTAATTTAAAATGTTCTGATCTACACATACATAAGAAACAAACAAACACTGTTTTTCCATACCGACAATACAATTCGGTGTGTTTTTTTGTATATCTTGATGTAATCAAACACTGATCTGAGATCCTTTTCTGGGTTATTTATCATCAAATAACACCAATCCGAGTTTCCCTTGAAATAATTCAGTGTGAATTAACGACACCAAAGTAACAACAGTTCTTGTTTTTGGCCCAAGAACTGCTCACCCTGGACGACGGTCGGGTTCTGCTGTCTCGGTATTTTCCTTCATTTCGGCTGGCTTATTTCTGAGCCTTTCAGACTTCTCTGTGCTACCTACAATTCGTATTTTCGAACAAAAATCAAACTGCAATGCCCATGACAGGTCTATGTCAAAAAATAACTTTCAAAGTGTTACCGCAGAGGAAATATTTCCATCATTTCCATCCTTGATGTGTATAATTGCTTCTGAAGAGCCTGCTTTCAAATTCTATCAATCTCCCTGATGAGCTTGGCAAAGCGAAATAGATTTTCGTCGACCAAAATGTATTGGGGCTTAAATGCGAGAGAAGCGAACCTTGCTTCAACGATCTCTGCGAGTGATATTTTTTAACCTAAAATCAATCGTAGCGTTCAGATGAATTAAATTCTAGAGAAACCTCTAGATTGCTAGTCTGTGCTCTAACCAACTGAGCTACCAAGGACCAAGGACGTTCACATTTGCATATTTGGATACGGCTTTTCCTAGAATTATAGATTATTATTGACACTTGCAAACTAAGGGGTTTGCAAGCTGTCGGTGAGTGGGAATATCAGAAGGAACTCATTCTTTATGTTAAACGGAAATGGTCTTACGTATTTTAAACGCTCTTTCAGTGACGAGTGTGGATGAAAGTAGTAAGATCAGTCGATACAAGGCCCGACTCATGCATATCAAAGGATATGCATAGAAATAAAAGGTATTGACTATGAGGAGACATATTCACCAGTTGTCAGATATACATCAATACGCTTTCTGCTGGCACTTCCAGTCAGATTCAAACTCTAAATCGAACAGATGGATGCAATAACAGCGTTATTGCAAGGAGATCTCGAGAAAGAGATATTTATGCTTCAACCACAATATTTTTTTGATGGATCTACTAGAGTATGTCATCTGAATAAATCTTAATATAGGTTGAAACAATCCAGCAGAGTTTGGAACAAAAAGCTGGACGCAGCTTTGAAGAAATAAAGTATGGTTCAATCAGTGGCTGTTCTTAGTTCGTAAATATGAATAGGACATTCATAAAATCTGTTGTGGAATCATCTGCTACTGAAAGACAAACTTTAGTCGCTATTTTCCATCGTATATTTTAATATCCAAGAAGAAAAAATGTTGATTGTTGCTTCTTACGTGGATGATCTCATATTTTTCAATGACACACAGAAAATGGAAAATCTCAAAAATAATCTGTTCCGTTCGTTCAAGATGAAGGATATTGGGGAAGACCGCTTTGTGTTGGGTTTACAGTTGACTCGTGATTTTTCAAAAGGTACCATAGCTGTAGATCAAAGTAAGTACATCAACAAAATCCTGGCTGAATTTGGCATGGAAGGAAGTAACCCTTTTGCAACCCCCCTTGATAGTCAAAAGCTTTCAAAAGAGATGTGTCCGACGGATGAAAGAATACCCGAAAGGGAACAATATCCTTATCAAGAACTCATTGGTTCACTATTGTTTGCTGCTTAGTTCAGTAGACCGGACATTTGTTATGCAGTTTCTTTGCTGATCAGATATAATAACAATCCTGGTAAAGCACATTGGACGGCAGCCAAAAAGGTTCTCAGGGCCATTTTCCCAGCATTTTTCAAGCGAAAATTCACGCCATAAAAAAGTGCATTCAGTTCATCCTCAACAGGAACAAGGAAATTGTGATCCTCTCCGATAGCCAAGCAGCCATCAAAGCGATGAGCTCTTCTAACATCAACTCGAAGATGGTTTGGGAATGCCTAGACAAACTTAATGGTCTAGGCAGGAACAACAAGGTGACCCTCCTCTGGGTGCCGGGGCACGTCGGAGTGGAGGGCAATGAACAAGTAGACATCCTGGCATGGAAAAACAAAGCAACGCCACTGATCGGGCCAAAACTATTCTGCGGACTTGGAAAATCTTACTTCCGAGAAGAACTCAATAAAGCTGAAGAAGCAATGAGAGCAACATACTGACTTCCAGGGCTGAGGCAGGCCAAAGATCTCCTCAGCAATTTCAACCGAGCAAGATCGAAGACACTGATTAACCTCAGAAAAACTAGTCTAAAGACAATCAGGAATATCTAACGGGGCTTCGCAGTCTCAAAGACCACCTGAGGAAGCTAGGCTAGGAACATCCATAAACACCCCACCATGTATTGATGGAGTGTTACGCTGTACATCGTAAAAGATTGAATATACTGGGATCACACCAGTTGACTGTGGGAGAAATACCACAAGTAGACCCTCTCAAAATCCTAAAATTCCTGAAGGAATTGAGGCTTGAAGAGCTGCTGTAAACAGGAATACCTTGTGCTAGCAGAAGAAGATGAGGCACAATAGATCTAATCAGGTCGCGGCGCATCAGTCACCATCCGTACTCAATAATACCAATACCAAAACACATTGGACGGCAGCCAAAAAGGTTCTCAGATATTTAAAAGGACTAACTTGTTTATGATGCGAAAGGAAATCCTGAAATAATAGGCTACTGTGATGCTGATTGGGCAGCAGATACTGATGAAAGAAGATCTACAACTGGTTATGTTTTTATGAAGCAATCGGACGCAATCGTGGAATTGTAAATGACAACCAACCGTAGCGCTTTCTACTACAGAATCTGAATATATGTCTCTTGCCATAGCCACTCAAGAAGCACTTTGGTTGAAAACTCTGGTGTAGTCATATATGGTAAATGTGCAATTCAACTTTCTACGAGTAGTATACATCATGAGTATACGAAGCACATAGACATAAAACATCATTTTCTTCGTGAAAAATCAGTGATGGGCTTATCAAGTTGAAATATGTTCAAACCGATGGTATGATAGCTGATATGCTGACCAAGTCTGTAGGAAAGAAGAAATTTCAGTTCTAGGAAGGATATCGGATCGAGAACTTGATTTACTTATCCTATATTATCTTTTGAAGTATGTTGTTCCTTGAAGTTGTTCAGTTGTTGAATAAATAAAGTTATAAAAGTATTTGTCACGTTATTCAAAGTTATATTCTAATTTCTTCCAAGTGTTCACGCTATATCCCACCGAATTATCCTTTTCAGAAGAGTGTTCAATAATCGAGTTTCTAGAACAGTTCAGCAGCGCGTTACGTACCGTACTTTTCCTGCGAACTCATATTGAAAAAAAAAATACATTTCAAGTCTATCTCGGACTCGAAACGAAGTGCATCAATAATGGTTCGAAGACGATTGCAAACGCATGTAGAACGTCTATTAGCGTTGAGGCACGACCACGACCGGCATGCAAATTTAGTGTTATTGCATACGTGATTGATTCCAGCTAGAGGTTGTGCAAGAGGAGGATTACCGCTGGTGTGGACATAAATCGCAGATAAACTCAATCGCCTTAATCGTTTAATGGATTCCGCAACTGCTTGCCGCTGATTTCATGTACAGGTTTGTCAGACAGGAAACGTGAATGACAACCAATCGCCTTCTGTAGCATCCTCAATAAAAATATTTCACATGGACGTGCATGGAGAAAAAAGTATGGCGATATTTACAATAATTTCTGGTACTACATGTGACAGCAATAATTCATACTAACTTCAACCGTGAAGTATTTGAACTGTTTATATGTATTCTACCTCTTACAATGAAAGTTTTTCAAGGTTACCAAAAAATGTTTTAATTTTCATCATAATTTATTGGATATACCAATTGAATATTTTCTCTACATTTTTCTTAGCGTAGTGTTGAGGAATCTAGCAATGTACATAACAACAAGGTTGTGCCACTGGGTAGGTAAAAAACTTACAGTCGAACTCCACCAAATGAAATCTTTATTGTATTATGTGGGTGTGTAGTCAGAGGACACACATCAGCACATTAAGGGATGTAGTCGGAAGACTTACATCATATGTGGTGGAAAAAACTATTGAGACATTGCTTAAAAACACTTAACAACTAGTCGTTGAGAGCGGTTCCCTAAATGCGGGATACGTCATTTTCCACCACATATGATCTCTTGTTAACCCTTTTGCTGAAGATGAAGGATGAATCCTTCGAAACATGTCCTACTGCTGATGTAAGTCTTCCGACTACATCCCTTAATGTGCTGATGTGTGTCCTCTGACTACACACCCACATAATACAATAAAGATTTTATTTGGTGGAGTTCGACTGTAAGTTTTTTACCTACCCAGTATCATCTCACCTCCACTGTATGTTATGGATCGCCTCCGTTGGATAAGGTTGTGCCATATGACAAAAAATTAATTTTTTTTTTGACGAAACGTGTTTAACTCCAAACACACCTTTAGGATAAACAAAAAATTGTCAACTCAAATTATACGTTTATTACAGCAAAATCCTAGTCAGCCAATACTGTTCATTGTCCTTGAAATTGAGTGTTTCATCATTATCATCCTAGGAATTTGAAAGTATTTAATAAATTAATAGTAACATAATAATAAATCCCAATAATTAGATTACTAAAAATATGAAACATAAAATAAAATTAAAAGTGATCACAAAGTTGTGATTATGTGCCTTCCTGTTCATAGAAGAGAACATATGCCTCACTGCTCACGAGGGATTCAGATGAAATTGAGGACACATTTGAATCATTTTACTCATGCCACGTCCTCGCATATGGATGTTTACAGTAGGCTGTGTAGCACTGGCGCACCCAAGGGGTGGGCTTTGGGGCTCGAGCCCCCCCCAAGAATCAAGATTTGTTTATCATTGTTTTTCATATATTTCATCATTCATATATTTTACTATTTTCATTGGCTTCTATGAGCCCCCCCCCAAGAGAAATTCCTGAGTGCACCAGTAGTGTCCGCTATAGTTAGTCCCACTATATATATATACATTGTCTGTTGCCTAATTACTCATGTCCAATCCCTCTAAAGGAAAATCAATGGTTACATTCAATTTTCCTTGAAATCTATCTGTTAGAGAAAAAGGTTTCAAATGGAATACTGAAATTTTCGGGAATTCTTGAATTGCTAAAGATTTTATGCACTTCCTTCTCATCTTGAACTTCGGCTTCTCGTCACCATCCAAAGTTTCTTATTTTCTGAATGAATCCAAACAATGTCAAAGTCCTAATTGCCGTGTTCTTCGAGGTATCGATAAGGAAAGTTCCCAGAATGAATCGAAGGACACTGAACAGTGACCACAATGAGTACATTCCAATGTAGATTTTAACAGATCAACGAAGGTATCTACAATTTTGGAATTGTCCGTTTTTAAATATCTTGACCATGACTCTTTAGCCTTCTCCTTGTCACTTGATTCCTCATCTATCTCTGTCATAATGGGTTTTGGCTTCGTTACTCTTTTTAAGTTTTTATGCAAACCCTCTAAAAGGCATCTTAAGAACTGCTGAGCATGGGCGAAACAAGGAGCCAATCTTTGGATTTGAATTTTCAAGGAGACAGCATCCACAACTCGATCTGACCAAAGTTCCCCCAAATGCTGCGATTAAAGCTTTATTTCTGGATATGCTCTTGTTCAAATCCCTTGTCTCTATTCAAATACTCCAATAACCATCTTGAGTTCGATAAACACTGAATAGCACAGTTCATGAAGCCAGTGTTATAAATACTTCTCAACCCTTTGAGACGAGAGTTTTGAAAGTACTATGCACCAGGGGCCTGATGGTGTTTGAGCTACCGTTATCGTCCGTTCGAGTTTCGTTGTTGACGTGATATTCAGCAGATTTTCGAGGTCGAGAGAACATTTCATCTTAATGTTGGGAAATAGAAGGACTTTTGGGTTCACGAAAAAAATTAAATGTTGTCTGGATGGGATTAGTAGAGAAAATATCATCCAATTTTTGAGAGGTAGAAAGTGTACCCATGACTGATGCAGCATTTCCTCTTTGTATTGCTATGCTGATTTGCTGAATGAGGAAGGTTAGGATCCAGAATCACCAGTAGACTTCATAATTCTTCTTCAAATTTCTTCTAAGAGTTCTAGTGCATGTGTTTTACATTACTCAATAATAAATACATGAATTTTTATATTTGATAAATGTCACTCAAGTGTCGAAATATTGTTTTCTTTTTGTGTTGAATACCAAAAGATAACAATTACCCAGTTCTCCAATTTTTTGGTGTCACCAAACAAAGCGAATCGGTCCTGAAACAGATCTCAGTGGTACACCCCACTGCATTCCTAGCATCACCTACAACTTTTACACTGAGATCAAGTTTTTGATGACATCCTTCCAATTTTATTTGTTTTGTAACAATGTTCACCTTGCACAATGTGTGACTCATGGTTGAATATCATCGCGTCTAAAATTGTCAACAAAGATGTAAGGTAGCCATCCATATAATTTTTTTATATTACTTACACGTACAATTTGTAGTATCCCTGATGATGGAAATGATTGAATAAATTTACTAGTTCTAAAACATTATATATACCTAAGAAGATGCATGAATATAGTTATGCAGCCATAAGTTTCGTCATAAACAAAATCAACTGAAATAGAAAATATTTCATTATCAACTCCTTTTATTGAGATTTTCAAATCCCCAATGGATATATTATTATTTATTATGCGAATATTTTGAATTTTATGGTGTATGTATGGTTTAGAATGAAATGCAATATATTCATGTTAATCAGTCGAGTAAGAATTCTTGTGGTAACAATAATCAGCTGAATATTTTGCAAATATCATTACATTCACGTCTATAAGTATTTTATTTTGGAAAGTAATATTCAGTTTATTGTTCTCATTACAATAGACATAAAAATTCCAATGTTCATCAAAATATAATTTTGTAAAAATCACCATGAATCACTCATAATATTTTTATACCTATCATTACTATACCTAATTGCTGTCACATGTAGTACCAGAAATTTTTCTAAATATTACCATTTTTCTGATAATATCCACTTAACATTTTTCTCCGTGTACCAATTATTGGTTGAGTGAGAGACCATCACCTTGCGCTCAGTAAGAGATGAACATCGCCATTGCAGTATACTATTTTATTTGTATTGAATAAAGATTATTATTATTATTATTTCCAGATATATAGGAATGCTCCTGCGTGATTTATTTGTAATATCTAACAGAAAACAACTTTCCCGGCTAAAGCCACGCTTGGGCATTGAACTACATCTGATAGATATTGTGAAAAGAATCTAACTGAAAAGAAAAAATCTGAAAGTGAAAATTCGCATTGTCATTCAGATAGTTGATGTTTTTAATTTTTTCTAGTTTTCATTGAAAATTCATTAAATAAGATAGGGAGACTGTTATTAAAAAATATCACTCACAGAAATCGTTCATTTCAAGGTTCGCTTCTCTCGCATCTAATCCCCAATACATTTGTGTCGACGAAAATCTATTTCGCTTTGCCCAGCTCATCAGGGAGATGGATAAAATTGGAAACAGGCTCTTCTGAAGCAATTATTTCCAACACTCCTGCGTCAGTTCTAGCACCTATAGCACCCTTGAACTGGTGTCTTTTAGGTCCTTACTGCCCGACACTCTGTTTTCCTGGCGTTATTTATAATTTTCTATATTGAAATTATACAGGGTGGCCCATCGAAAACGTACCGCAATGCATTACATGCTGGGAAAGAACATTTCGATAAAATCCGAAAACAGGTCAAGTTTGTTTGTTAGGGGGACACATTTTGACGTAACAAGCATAGTAAAACCTTCAACCCCCAAAGTAGGGGTGTCACCCCAAATTAGAAGGGGTTTGTCATGACCTTTACAGTGCTGCTTAGATTTTTCAAATCGATCTACTCTTTCAGAAAATATGGAGCGTTGAAACTCCAAACATCATGTGTGACGAAAAATATAAAAATCGGTTCAATCGTACTTTATTGCAATAAGTTCCTTCAAATGAATTCGCTGTTTTTGCCGATGCATAGATTTTCTTAGGCTCATTTTAGAGAGTAAAAAATGAATAGGATTCATTTCTTTACGTTTGAATTAGGTTACGAATTGTTAAAATTTATTATTATGGTGCATTCAATTGCAGACAGAGTGGAAATCATTGAGCTTTTTTTCAAAAACGATGAATGTGGAAATCGGGTTGCGGAGTTGTTAACCAACTGCATCCTGACAAACATTCATAACAAAAAGAGAGAGCTTGAAAATCCAGTACTAAATGAACCTACGGAGATAGCAGTATTGGGGCAAGTTGCAGTTGATAGTACGCTAAGTACAAGACAATTGGCCATTGCAACGGGTGTGTCTCGTACCAGTGTCCAACGAGTATTGAAAAAATACAAATTCCATCCTTACAAAATTCGCTTAGTGCACGAACTGAATGAAGACGACTTTGATCGTCGCTTGCAATTTTGCGAAATTACGAGTGAGCGAGCGTTACATAATGGTAATTTTCTATTCAATATGTGTTTTTCGGAAGAGTGTTCCTTCTTCCTCCATGGTTTAGTGAATCGCCACAATTCAATCCAAGGATTTTCCACGAGACACACACACAACACCCCCAGAAGTTAAATATGTGGGCTGGTATTTTTGAAAATTCCATTGTAGGACCTTTTTTCCTTCCTGGGCATTTAACGATATGTACTTGGATTTACTACAAAATGCCATTGACCCAGCTCTAACAAATATCATTGAGAACGATCCCGCATACCATGAACAGGAACTGATTTTCCAACAAGACGGAGCTCCTCCTCATTATTCCCAAAATGTGCGCAATTATTTACATGACACATTTCCAGGACGATGGATAGGACGACGGGCCCAATAGAATGGCCACCTCGGCCTCCCGACTTGAGTCCTATACATTTTTTTTGTGGGGACACATCAGAAGCCTTGTTTACAAAACACCACCAGACACATTAGAACAGTTGCAACGAAGAATCATTAACGTATGTCACGAAGTGACACCCCAAATGCTTCAGAATGTACGACAACGGTTTGAAAATAACTTATACCACTGTATGCGCGTTGACGGACAGCAATTCGAAGATTCACTCGACTAATATATGAAGTACAATTGAATACATTTTTGCATTTTTCGTCACACATTATCGTTGGAGTTTCAACGCTCCATATTTTCTGAAAGAGTGGATCAATTTTGAAAATGTAAGCAGCACTGTGTAGGGAATGACAAGCCCCTTCCAAAGAGGTATCGCTTGACCCCCCTTCCCATTTGAAAAAAATGTTGGGGTGACACCCCTACTTAGGGGGTTGAAGGTTTTACTATGCTTGTTACGTCAAAATGTGTCCCCCTGACAAACACACTTGACCTGTTTCCGGATTTTATCGAAAAGTTCTTTTCCAGCCTGTAATGCCTTGCATTCAAACAACATCAAAATAATTGTGAATCTGGCTGAAATCTCACATGAAAACACAGGAAACTAAAGTTCTTCGTCTAAATTTAGAGTAATATACGTCGGTGTTAGTCTTTAAGAAGTTACATTTTGTTTTCACGGAGACACGAAGTGCTTTCATCTTGTAGCTATCAGTCACCGTATTTGTTTGGAAAGTCTCCAACGGTAACTAATTTGACCATAGTTAAATCACGAATATACACTTGTGGGACACAGAATTGGACAACTGACGAAGAAGAATCACTTCATTTTGTCACCGAGTTCAGAAGTTTGGTTTGTCACTCATTATATAGAAAACTTGGTAATTATTTCAGTCGTTAAGTGGTAAAAAAGCTTTCTTCCGGGATAAAGTTGGGTTAAATTTCAACTGTTTGAAGAAACATTTTCGTTTTCCTGACAAATGGATAAAATTAGAATATAGTACAGTAACTACAGACAAATGTAAGCCACAAGTGAAGAATGAATCGTAGCACTTGGAAACTCGGCACATGACTTCTTAACATCATGTATTGTTCTAAAAAAATTGTGCACCAAAAAATCATGGGTGTGCCGGAGCTCCGGAGACGGTCTGACTGGATTATCCTTTTAGGAAAATAATAATAATAATAATAATAATAATAGAAATGGTCTCCTTGTTATGAAACTAAATGTTTCTATAAACAATAAAGATTGAATTGAAAATTGAATATATTGCGAGGGGGAAACTACTCTTTCATTAGGTGTTCATAATAACATTTTCATTAATTCAATATAAATTTCAATTAAATTCATTATTCGAAAGGTCAAAACTCGCCAGAAATTACTTTTGCGCAAAAAAAAACATTTGAAAACTGATTCAGAGCTGACCAACTTGAGAACGGTTAGAGATAGACGAATTCCGCGAACTTCGATCGATTCAGAATGGCCGAATTAGTATATACTGAGAATTTGAACGGAAAAGTCGAGTAATGATAGATAATTTTTTGAACTTCTTTATTTTTCACTTTTCGAATTTCAAATTTTTGTCCCCGAACGTATTTTGACGTGCTGATTCCGAATCTTTGAACGAAAATGTCGAAAACTCTTCAGAAATATTTTTTGCGCCAAAAAAACCATTTGAAAACAGAGCTGACCAACTCGAGAACGGTTAGAGATAGACAAATTCTGCAAACTCCAATCGAATCAGAATGGTCGAATTAGTATGTATTGTGAATTTTGAGTCAATCAAAAGAAATTAAAAATTACTCGAAAAAGTTGCAAGGGGTTCACCCCTAAAAATCATTAAAAGTACCAAGTTGTCACATCGACTCTAAATTCGCACTGTGTACGTAAAATTTCATGCTCATTCCAAAAATGTATGATTTTCTATGCTCAGATATAAAATTTAGCCGGAAAAAGGTGTTTAAGATAAAACATTAAATTTTCTGAGATTTTTTATTGTTCATTTTTCGAATTTAAAATGTCTGTTCTCGTACGTATTTTGACGTGCTGATTCCGAATCTTTCAACAATAATGTCGAAAACTCATCAGAAATATTTTTGACGGCAAAAAAACCATCAAAAAACTGATTCAGACCTGACCAACTCGAGAACGGTTAGAGATAGACAAATTCTGCGAACTCCAATCGAATCAGAATGGTCGAATTAGTATGTATTGTGAATTTTGAGTCAATCAAAAGAAATTAAAAATTATTCGAAAAAGTTGCAAGGGGTTCACCCCTAAAAACCATTAGAAGTACCAAGTTGTCACATCGACTCGAAATTCGCACTGTGTACGTAAAATTTCATGCTCATTCCAAAAATGTATGATTTTCTATGCTCAGATATAAGATTTAGCCGGAAAAAGGTGTTTAAGATAAAACATTAAATTTTCTGAGATTTTTTATTTTTCATTTTTCGAATTTAAAATTTTTGTTCTCGGACGTATTTTGACGTGCTGATTCCGAATCTTTTAACAATAATGTCGAAAACTCATCAGAAATATTTTTGACGGCAAAAAAACCATCAAAAAACTGATTCAGACCTGACCAACTCGAGAACGGTTAGAGATAGACAAATTCTGCGAACGCCAATCGATTCAGAATGGTCGAATTAGTATGTATTGGGTATGTATTTGGGAATTATTCTATGACTTTCTGGATCTTATTTTTATACATAATAGTTAAATTATGTCCATACAATGTATCCGCGTAATTGAATGGTAATTATCTTTCAAAGTCCCCTAAAACTTTTTCATTAGAGATAATTACTTCACTGATTTCATTAGGTGTACAAAAAATGACTAGTTGTTTCCCTCTCGATATAATGCTTGCACCGGAGCATGTTGCTCGCCAAGAAGCCAGCTCTTAGACTAAAACGAAATGTGTTGTTTGAAAGATCTCAGTTGTCCAAAACTTGTTGAAACGATTGATTGATAACATATATTAACGTTACGCAGTGATGAAATACTGAATCCATCATCGACGATTTGGTTGTTCCATTTTGCTGATATGATTTTATTAGTTTGTTTTCATTTTCTTACTAATTGAAATTTCCATTTACTGTTATCAGTTCGGGTCAAGTAGAAGCCATCGCTATTTATCAACGGCAAAAGCATAGCGTTATGTTTAATTTGTTCAACTGTTTCAAATTAGGCCAGTAGAGATAGACATCAAAAGTCGAAAATTTAACAATAATAAACAAAAGTTTTTAAATTTTGGTCAAGTGAATTGTACATCGAGAAAGCACTAAATCTCAGTTTGCAGCTTCTTCCGGAGTCCGCAACACTGTCAAAATTCCAATTAACTTGAATTTTGTTGTAAACTCGTTGAAAAAATTACAAAAGTTCTACAAACTTGGAGTGGCATTAAATATATAATTTTTTTCTGCGACGGGGAAAAGTTTGACATTTTATCTCTGTTGACAGATACTAAAATATGACTTTTCATGAAATTGGAATTGGAATGATTTTTGTTTCGTTAGGTAGACATCCAAGAAGTCTACTAGGACACTGAATTTCATGAATAAATCTCCATTTTCAGGGCCAACTAATTTTATTTATCAATGTCCAAAATGTACAAAAATTACTAGCGATTCTTTCAGAAAAAATCTGACTCCACCACTGGATTCGCGACATTTTTAAATGGTTCATATGTAAATTACGTTGAAATGCGTCAATGATTAAAAAAGTTATAAGGGAATGAAATTTGAAAAATATGCCGTTTAATTAACCCACCAAGTCAATTTCAGAACTTAAAAATTATGAGATAAAATGACATTTTCCTGAAAATCCATTAATATATTTTTCAAATTTTATTATCTTATGATTTTTTTATTTATGAACAGATTTCGATGAAATTTTGACTAGTGATATATCGATACCTCCTCAATGCCGTGGTGTTTTTCTAATTTTGATTAAAGTTCTGAAATCGAATTGGTGAGTTGAATAAACGGCATATTTATCAAATTTCTTTGAAGAAACGAAAGAACACTCTTTTGTCTTATTTCCACTAGATTTTTATTGTTACGACTATAAGTTTTTATACTTGATAATGGGATAAAACCCGAAACCGGTCGTAACAATAAAAATCTAGTGGAAATAAGACAAAAGAGTGTTCTTTCGTTTCTTCAAAGTGATCATGAATTTCCACAAAATAAACAAGTCATCAATCACACAAATTATCAAATTTCATTTCCTTATAACTTTTTTATTGATTGACGCATTTCAACGTAATTCACATATGAACCATTTGAAAATGTCGCGAATTCAGTGGTAGAGTCAGTTTTTTTTTTTAAATCGCTAGTAATTTTTTTACATTTTTGACCTTGAAAAATAAGATTAGTTGGCCCTGGAAATGGAGATTCAATCATGAAATTTGGGTCCTGGTAGACTTTTTGAATGTCTACCTAACGAAAAAGAAATCATTCCGATCGGTTGAAAAATGTAAGTTTTATAAGGGTGCTTACATCTTAAATGGGTCACACTGTATATAAGATAGATATCTGCTATTGCAAAAGCTGATCTCGCACGCATCCGATGTTTAGCTCGGGGCTCTAACCCAACCTCCTACCTTCATCACTCAACCTGGACACTACTAACCTAATCGGCCTTCATTCCTGAGTTCGAAATGAAAAAAGAGGTGGTTAACTGTCGCCTTGAACCACGTACCTATGGCGTAGTAAGCCGCAATCCTATCGATGCGGCTATGAACCGTGTTTGTATATGGAGATGAAATGGTTGTTCATACGAAAAAATGTGAAAGATCTCGCGAACCGAAAGGTCTTAAGCCGTAGATATTTGAATTTTTTCACTATAAAATCGTCGTTTTTTCCGACACAAAAAAAATAGTGTATTATACACGGGAAAAATAATAAGATTTCAGCTCTCGGTTTTTTTGTCTCCCTCCGCTTTGCATCGGGAGATCCAAAGATTCATGAACAAAAAAGTATAGGTAGTATTGTACATTGTCATATAATTTCTAGGTTATATCCTGATTTCGGTATGTAGTATTCCATGCCACCGCTAAATAAGAACAAATCGACAAGTGGAAGTTACTTACTTGTCTGTAGTGGTAAATAATAACCGAACCGAGAAATTACTTGCTACTCTGAACTTCAGTATCTATTATTGTTAGAGTCATACTATTTTGTAGTGGTAATATTTAATAAATGTAGTGATTGGCGCCTATTTAACCACAACGCTTGGTATAATATAGTCATCTTTCGGTATTCACAACAGATTATTCTTCTCAGTGTGAGAAAATTCGCTTTGTAATGGAACTACTGACTCAGGAGTCATTTCAAGTTGACTTATTCTGATACTATGAACATTAAAGAACATCACTGCACTCAATTTATTTTCCAAAAATCGAATAATAATGAGAAAACAATTGAAATAGATACATTACCGCTTATGGCAAAAAGGACTCGATCTACTTGTTTTCAGTTCCAGCGAATAATTATAGATGTCGCACCCATTGCGCACACTGCGATTACAGCAGAATTCAAGTTAACCGCGGTTGCAAACTGAGATTCAGTGCCTTCTCGATGTACCTACCATTCACTTGACCAAAGTTTGAAAACTTTTGGAATTATTGTTAAATTTTCGATTTCAGTGTCTATCTCTACTAGCCTATTAATTTGTTCAACTGTTTCAAATAACGTGTTCCACTTCCATTATATGAGGCCTCTTAAAAAACAAAAGTGCGTGTTAGAAGGCATTTCTCGGAACACTGAAGGCGAGGACTATTCGTTTATGGAAATATCTCCGTTGTGTAGCATTATTGCTATTTCGTTTTTCATGCGATTCCAGTAGATTTATTCCTCGACATGTAGAGAACCCGACGAAAAGGCAGGAAAAAGTTGTCGTGGAATTCATATCGCATGAATATCAAGTCGTGTTCTGTTTGCTTTCGCGCCATTAACGTCAGAAAGGGTATTTCCGGTAACTTTTGTTTTCAAATTTTGACCACTATATGAACAATTTTATCTATCTGTACAACAAAGTGGTGAAAAATCACTGGTGTTTTAGTAATGAAATAAACTACAACAGTTATCAATTATCCTATTCATATTTGTTGCTATCAAGCATCTACTTAGATTTTTTCACATGGTCATTGACAGAGTTCTTTCAGACAGTGTACTTATAAATACTGGTGTTCTACAGGAATCTATTCTAACACGAACACTGTTAATTCTTCAGTGACTTGTAGGGAGCTACTCACCCCATGTCGGGTTAATGATACAGGGTGACCTATGATCAATTACAGAAAAGTACAGTTAGTTCTCCCAATCAAAAGCAGTGATCAAATTGTATGAAATTTGGACTGGATATATTACTTTTTATAAGTGTAGAAACGCGCCGTCTCTGGATTTCAACATTGTACAGCTAGATTGTTCTTCAATAATTGTGTTCAATAATTTTCACCAATATCGATAGAGCGATATTGCCTACATATTGTTTCCAGTATCTAGTTCCATTATTGCGATTTCAATATTACTCTCATATCGACTTTAGAGATAAAAAAACAATATTGTATATCCAAGTTCAATAGCACATTGGTGGAATATTATTTAATCCATATTCTAAAAATTATATTGACCCTATATTGATTGAGATTGTTACGAAAACCTTACGCCAATATTTGAATGACAATATTGATACAATATTTCAAAATACATTTATCACTAGGATTGGAATTTGAATATTGGCCGAACATTCAATAAACAATATTGAAATGAATCATGATTAAACTTGGGTAAGAAACCGCTAGGTGGCCCCACATATGGAACAACAGCTGAATCATAGTAATATATATTGAATAAGGCTTCTCACAATGCGTTCACAAGTCAATCTACTCAGTGGTAAATTGAAGTAGAAACGAAATTGTAGAATGTTTAAATTATTCGACTTTTTCTGAAAATATTTCATCAATGTTTCCATTCCAAGCAATATATTTAATTTTAATATTTTACCAATATATGCAAATAATATTGTACCAATATCTCTAAATATTTTGGGGCCAATATTACTTTCTCAATATTTCACTGATATTTTTTGTATAATGTCCAAGTGATATTGTGCCAATATCCCGAAATAATTATAATTTTATCTCGCCAATATTACGTTTTAATATTTTGCCAATATTTTACCAATATTATTCCAATGTAAGTGTGCTATAAAGATATTGTACTATATTATCGCCTAACATTTTGAGGCCAATATTGCTTCGAGAATATTAGAACAATATTATTTTTTGAATATTGGACCAATATCGGCGAATGTTCACATTTTTTTTCTCGCCAACATCATTAGTTGAATATTTTGCCAATATTTTCACAATATTGTGCCAATATTGTCCCATCATGTCCCATTGTGCTACTTGGGACATGATGAAAAAATATTATAATTGCCAGTTCAAACTGACAATTATTATACATAATTGCCAGTTACTGGCATTATAATATTTCAATTGTCAGTTACCTAATTGTCAGTTTAAACTAGCAATTAGAGTATTTTTTCATCATGTCTGTTCAGCGCTTTCGTAGAAATTTAATGGTTGATCCAATAATTTAGAATCTATAGTCAAATACTATGTGGTCTGATCTCATCAAATGATGATGTATTCAATTCTTCAGCAGAACCTGGAAAAATTTAATGTACTGAACAAAAGTTTATTGTTTGTGTTGAAAACGATAAATATATTACTGTAGACTCGATATGTTGATTTCATGAAAACTGGACGCTTTACTTTGAGACTCGATTATCACGACAATAAATTTTTTTAATTTTTCCGATGCAGACCGATTACTGGCTAATTGGTGTCAGGTGTGTTGCATTTGAATCTAATCAAAATAAAACAATTCTATTGCTACGAAAACTCAGACAGACGCAATCGTCTCAACCTTTGACCTCGAAAACCAATATTGTCGCAGATTAGGAAATGGGAAACGAAAATTGCCGAATGATCACTATTCAGCGTGATGAAAGCAGTCGGGGAAATTCTGGAATATTTTTGAATGAACGTAAATATTCATTATATCAAGTTGAATTTGTATCGCAAATGGACCAAATAAATAACGATAAGCTGTGTCAAAACAATTCCAAAATCAGAAAATATAAAAGATTGGGATGCAAGTGTTATCATAAACACTTTTTTGCTTGGAACGTTATTTATCCGCCATGACGATAATAGCAGACCACCCGGTACGAATTCCAAGGAAATCCTGATGTTCCTGCCATCCTTTCAAGCTAAGACTGCGCGACTTCGAGAGCTTATTAATAATAATTGATCGCTGCATGTTTTCGATGCCAATAAAAATATTTTGTTTATATATGGTAATTGAAATAATGCCACAAGGCGATAAGATAGCGAATTACTAATTCCTTAATTAATTACAGAAATTTCTCAGAATTTACCACACACATCGCACTTGCGTATAAATTATCACCGAAAGGATAGGCAGTGTCATGAGTGTCAAGGAGTTCATCATGTTTCATTTAATGATATATTTCCGATGAGAATCGTTGAGTCATTCACTCACTGATTGGAATTCGAATATGATCCCACAATATAACATTGTATTGAAGTATTATTAATCTTATCCATTTTCCAGACGAAATATTGAAACAAACAAAAAAGGCCCATGATTCCAACAAAGATCGAAAAGTGTGACAGAGAATTTTAAATAAATGATACGAATAATTTCGACAAAATAGAAATACCCTTCTTTCGACTATGTTCTTCACAGAGAAAACAGGAGGAAACAGCAACTCCTTCCCCCTACGAACATTGAACTGCATCTGACATCCATTAGTGCAATTTTCCTCCAAAAGAACCCAATCGCAACTGCGTGGATCATGCGATACTGTTGGCTAAGCTTCACCACTATGGTTTCAAAAAACTGAATGAAATCATATTTAACCGATCGGTACCAAATAGTGAAAACAACAACCTTGTCAGCTACGGCACCGGTTAATTTTGGTGTGCCACAAGGATCCATATTGGGCCCTTCTCTATTTTTATTATATATTAATGATCCGCTTGGAATAAACATATCAGGACGGCAAGACAAGAACACTAACTCTCTGAGGGATAAAATCCTTACTGACACAAAAACTTTAAAACAGTGGTGTGATTGAAATCGTCTGATCTTGAACGTAACACAAACCAACCTTATCTCTTTCGAGTGCGAAATAAACAATATCAAATTGTATAATAGTTATATCGAGAGCCTCAGTAAATCCGACAAAAAGAGATATGGTCCTGTTCACCAAACGCAGGAAAAAAGATGGGTTCAGACCACCCACCATGTTTGGCCGAGAGCTGCAATTGGCTCAGCCGGTCAAATATCTGGGTGTGGTTCTGGACTCCAAACTTTCATGGAGGCCGTATGTCGATAAGGTTATTCAAAAGTCGGTAGCCATATTATGGCAACTGAGGAGAGTTGTAGGGAAAAATTGGGGAACTAATCCAGAGATTATGCGCTGGCTATACACGGCGGTCGTAAGGCCAAAGATCTAATATGGGTCAGCTGTATGGTGGCCAGGCGCACAGAGTGGCACAATAGGTCGAAAGCTCAGTAAGGTCCAGAGGTTGGCCTGTTTATTGATAACGGGTGCAATGAGAACGACCCCAACTGCGGCATTGGAGGTACTGTTGAGGCTACCACCCCTTCTGGTCTGGATCAAGGAGGCAATGACAGCTCATTTAAAGATGCGAGACTCGGAGGTCTGGGTAAACGAACGAGAGATGAGAAATTCTTATTTCCGCCCTCAGAGTGAAAAGCGCACAAGACAGACTGCGATGGAATAGGAAGTTTGCGCTCACTATTCTGAGCAGAGAACAATGGGAAGGAAATACAGTGGAGCATTGTCCAGGAGGCCTAGTATGTTACACGGACTGTTCGCGTCTGACTGACAAACAGGCTTCGGGCGCAGGCATCTACCTGGAAGGAAGAGATATACGAGAAAGCTACGCTCTGGGAAGATACACAACAGTTTTCCAAGCCGAGGTGTACGTCATTCTAACCGTAGCTACGAGGCAAGAGGTGAAAGAAAGGCCCGAACAGAAATTTATATCTGTTCGGATAGTCAGGCAGCGCTCAAAGCTATCTGTCATCCTAGACCAAGCTCAGTTCTGGTACAGAAATACGGAGATGCTCTTGAGAAATTAGCTGAAACAAAGGAAGTCGAGTTGGTATGATTCCCTGGTCACAGGGGGGTGCCGGGAAACGAGATGGCAGATGAGCTTGCCAGAACCGGTTCCGCTGCGCCGTTCTGTGGGCCGGAGCCAGTACTAGGCATTGCAAGAAGTCAAATGTCTTCTGCCCTAGATGAATGGGTGGAAAGAGAACTAAACGAATCTTCGAGGAATACCGCCGGCTGCAGGCAGTCAAAAGACTTTGTGGCCGGCTCTAGCAAGTCAAGGTTGACGTGGCTTTTAGGCAGAGATCGCCAAGCACTACGCCTTCTTGTAGGAATACTAACAGGCCATAACAAACTAGGTAGACACCTGTCACTAATGGGTATAAAAGACAGTTCCACTTGTCATATGCGCGAAGAAGACGAAGCTTGGCGAGTGTGAGGCGTATGGGAGGCTAAGATTCGAAATCTTCGGAGTCGAAAAACTCCAACAAGAGGAACTTATCGAACTAGAGTGGACGGACATATTGACCTTCACTAGAAGGCCACAAAGGTTCGGAAAGGAAGACTAGAAGAGGCAATGTAGTTATGTGGAGAGCGGGGGATGTCAAAAAGGGCCCATTGGGGCCTACTTGCCTAGCTGCAGCAGCGGCCTCCCCAGGATTACTACTACTACTACTATATCGAGAGCCGGGAAAACGCCAAATTTTTGGGAATTTTCATCGACAGTAAACTGAAATTGAAACAACATGTCTGCAACTTAAATAATAAATTAGCTTCAGAATGTTATGCTGTGAGACGAGTAACGACAGAGCAGGAGTCGTGGGTTCGACTCCTGCACAATGAGGATCTTCTTTAAAAAATTGTCTGTATGCCGCTAATTTTTTTCCGTTGCATATAGAATTATATCTTGTTAATGACTAGTCGATACGGATTCAATAGTAGGTACACAATTTTCCATCGATGCAACCGTGCCCCGTAATTCCTAACACCACCCTGTATGAGTGGATTGAAAAGTATAGAGGTTGCATTTCAATTAAAAGTCTATATCTGATGTTTTATTCAAGTGAGTAAGTGTCGCTCTAAGTACCCTAGAGATTTCGAGAGGGGCTATCAACGAACGGCGAGGGTGTCCCAGCTCGTTATCGCTCTAAATAATAAATGACGTCTCGTCAGGATGCGAGCCCTTCAGGATGCGAGCCCTTTAACTGCGTTCTCTGGATCGGCGACCACATTAACTTTTGGACGTCTGGGGTATTTTTTGAAGCAACGAATGTTGAAATGTTTCAATTACAAATGTTAAAATTGTTAAATTGTTGAAATTGTTGAAATTATTAAAATTGTTAAAATTGTTGAAATTGTTGAAATTGTTAAAATTATTAAAATTGTTAAAATTGTTAAAATTGTTAAAATTGTTAAAATTGATAAAATTGTTAAAATTGTTAAAATTGTTAAAATTGTTAAAATTGTTAAAATTGTTAAAATTGTTAAAATTGTTAAAATTGTTAAAACTGTTAAAATTGTTATAATTGTTAAAATTGTTGAAATTATCAAAATTTATAAAATTGTTAATACCTATTGTTAAAATTGTTAAAATTGTTAAAATTGTTAAAATTGTTAAAATTGTTAAAATTCTTGAAATTGTTAAAGTTCTTGAAATTGTTATTCTATCAACCGGCAGCACCATTACGAGCAACCCTCGGAAGTCCTTGAGAGGGGCATGATGCAGCCCTTACCTTTAACGTGTGATGTCATGCACGATAATTACAGGATGTCAATAAAATAAGTCGGTTTCATGAAATCTTCAATAACCTGTACAGGGTGGTCTACGAGTAGAACAAAGTCCTATAACTTCCTTAATTGCAAAAAGCAAATATGTTTCGAATGAACTAGACAAAAACTTAACATTTTGGGTGGTCGGTAGCTTGGCGGTCTAAGGCGCAGGCCGTTCAGAACTTCAGTATAGCGGTAGTCGGTTCGAGCCCGATGTAGGTACGAGGGATTTTTTCTCAAGTACCCAATATCGGAATCGATAGACTGCCACAGTCCTTGTTGAAAGCAAGTGTATTGTGTGTTGTCTAAATGCCAATCTCGGCTAGTGCTAGCTTGGAGTGCAAGCCGGCCACCCGAGGTGGTGCTGTAGGTTTTCCGGGTTTTCCTGCAGCTGAAAAGTGAATACGCCACCAAAAATCAGTAAGTCGCCCCGGAGCGCCACGGCAAATAATAATAATAGCCATCCTCTACCCGCACAGGCTATGCCTTTGGGTACACTCTACGAGTGTTTATGAGGGAGTATTATTATTATTATATTATTATTATTATCATATTTGTAATAATGTGTTTGGCATATTTTAGTATTGACAAAAATGTATTAAAATAAATTTTTATACAACTATCATTAAAAATCACGTTTTTAATTTTTTCACAAATGAACTACAAACTGACGTTTTCACAAAATCACTTGTAACACTAGTGTTAAAAGTAAAATGACAGATGATTTTATTTTGCTCCTGGGGTTGCTCCACTCGCTAACGCTCGTTTCGCAATATTCCATACTCACAAAATAAAATGCCACTTTCAACACTTGTATCATAAATAACTATTGTATCCTAAATGCAACATTATTCAACGTATTTCCACTCATGAGGGCAGTAGCATCACCGAATCGAATCAAAACTCTTTATATTCAAAGCCAGTGTCGCCAACTGCACATTCGCTTCGGAAAAAACAATCGAATCACTGCTCCGACCCACGTAGGATATTACTTTTTCTAGTAATTTATTACGGGATAAAAGACACTTACGATATAATAACAAAGTGAACTCACCCATTAAATGGATATCCTGCGAACGCCGTATCGTAGGGGTGATAAACGGAGGGGTAGGGCCAGCCAGCTGCGCTAGCAGCTAGGTTTTCTTTCAGGTCGAGTCCGGCAGCCTGTAAAAAAAAATCGTTCAGTGTTGGCATGTTTTGAAATATTTGTTTCTATATCTCCTTATAAAAGAATTTTTTGAGATATGTATTTATTTGATTCTCAAATTATTCATTAGAGGACTACCCAATTCGCACCCTGTTGAGTTGTTTTTTATATATTTTTAAACGAAAAAAAAAATTGTTCCACCCCTGGAATTTTGTTTTTTTCGTGTTCATCATGGTTCCAACTACTAGCATACCAAATTTGGTGATGCTACAATCGATTCTTGTCTCAAAACCCAATCGTACTGGATTATACAGGGTGTTCCAAATTAAGTCGGCACCATTGCCAACTCCGTTATTATTGATGCTACGAATTCGGTTAAATGGTCAAACTAGTAGCATTTTTAATGGCCTTCTCCACGCCGAAAAAAATTGACAGTCGCGTTTTCGAAATATTTCATAAAATAATATTTTTTTAAATGGAACACTATATTTTATCATGCATTTTGACTCGTAACTGCATTCTCAATAACAAAGCTCCTATGACTTTTTTCCTAAAGTTGAAAATGAGCGACTTATGTGGAAATATTTATTTTTTTCACTAGGTAGTACAAAAAATTTCTTTGTTTTGGCGAATAAAACGTCATGATTGTCCAAACACCAAATTTTGGTATTTATACGAATAACAATATTTTGTTACTAACAGCAAAATAAGACAGTAAAAAGAAAAATTTGCGCTGGGATTTGAACTCGTGAAACCCGTCAATTGACACAACTGAGCTATTTGGTAATAATTTACAAAACGATAATTTCCATCTTAAAACCATTCCACTAGCCGTATTTAGTTTGTGAATCAAAATATTTCTACCATAATGATAACTTTGAAGCCGTTTTTGTACAGAACAGAAAATGCTGGAGCGTCATATTAATGCGGTTGGAAATAGCTATTTGTGTATTTAGAGCGCAAAGTGATGGATTACCGCTCGAACAAAGGGAGTTACCGCGCGACGCGAAGCAGAGCGCGGTAATCTTTGGAGAGCGGCAATTACACTTTGTGCTCGAAATACACACAATATTTTTTCGACAAACGCAGATCTCAGATACAGACAATACACTCGATACTTTATTGAGCATTTTACCTTATAATAATATTCATTTTTTTTATTATTTACAAGATTAAAATTGAATGTACAATTCTGACAATTTTTAATAGATATAGCCAAAGTCAGTATCCAAATAACTGGCAATACAATCCATACATCTAACACATAAAAAAAAGGCTCGACTACGATTTGAACACGGGTCGCCGGCCTTAGCCTCTAGACCAAACAGAAGATGTTTTTGAACATTTACTCGATATTTCATAGCGATATTTATAAATCATTTCTTTTGACAAAACTGACTTATTTTCAACTTTAGGAAAAAAAGTCATAGGAGCTTTGTTATTGAGAATGTATTTACGAGTCGAAATGCATGATAAAATATATAGTGTTCCATTTAAAAAAATATAATTTTTGCAAATATTTCGCAAACGCGACTGTCAATTTTTTTTTTGTTTCGGCGTCGAGAAGGCCATTAAAAATGCTACTAGTTTGCCCATTTAACCGAATTCGTAGCATCAATAATAACGGAGTTGGCAATGGTGCCGACTTAATTTGGAACACCCTGTATAACAATCTCAACAGAGCGAAAGCTAGTCCAGAAATTATGGTATGTAGGTCTCCGAAGTGTGAAACTAGTCTGCGAAGTTCGGAGTGGTTTAGAGGACAAATGCCGTGACCGCAACACGAACAACTAATGTTAAGTAATGTTATGTAACTTCGTGCGGGATAAAGCAATTTCAGATACTCGTGTTTACATGTGTTGTCTGCTACAGTGAAACTTTCATCTGAGGACAGACAATAGATTTAATGTAACGTGATGCGGTCGGTGTCTCGGGTTTTCAAACTGTGACGTGAAACAAAAACTGAAAACGTTGGTAGAGTTATTTTCTTGCATGGTAATATTTTGTCGAATATTTCCATCATATATTTAAAATCCCATATGATTCGAGGCATTTTCGAATAATTACAGCGATTATACAACTCGTTATTGAAGTGGCCAACAGCGACTGCGAATTTTTCCTAATTTCCACGCATTGATAACTGGATATACCTTTGACGACGTGGTATAATCGATTTTGATGTCGCACTATCAACAAAGTGAATATTGCCGTTAGCAACGTTGGCGGTTATTAGTGAACTTCCGCTTTCTCCAAATATGACAGTTCCCAGTTAACACAGAATGGTCTCAGAGATGGTAGTGGGATTCACATTCATGTTTCAGATCACACCTGGAAATCGCAAAGTGACTCCCATTATTATCGCAATAACGTCTATTCGGTGCCCCGTTGGCTAGTTCGAGACGTTACACAGTGACGCAAAATGTGACTCGAAATAAGCTCAATGTGATATTCCATTTATACTTCGAAATCAAATGCACATTAACACACTTCATTTAACTATCGAACTAGAATGAATCAAACAGAACACTGCACACTATCAGAAAAACCTATAGAATATTTATAGAATCGACTCGACAAACATCGCCGACCATTTTATGTTATGTCTGGTCTGTTCTGGTACCAACCTAATTCCTTCCATACCGACAAAATCCAAATGAAAGCAAAATCCACGTTATTATGCTTCGCAATTTTAGTAACATCCTGTACCTCAAAGCGACCCTAATGAAAAGAAAATTGTGAACAATTCGTAATATTGGGCATCACTAACTGGTAACAGTGATGTATAAATCAACTCATTTTGTTACCAATCAATTATTTTTTCTGCTCTCCTGGTATTACTACTGAAAATACTATGAAGCGGAACATATTCAGCGACTATTTCATTCACACATGCTGCACCTGTGAAATGTCAAGTTTGACACAACTCAAAATAGAAATGTCTCGTTTTCGGTTATCTTCTACTTCGGAAATTAGAGAACATCTTCTAATCCATTCCAAAAAACACCAAAAAGGAGTAAATTGGCGACGGCTGCTGCCAGAGCACAGCACGATGTCGGTGACAGGCGCTGCGCTGCGCTCTTCCACCCGCATTTCGCAATTTCACAGCTTGACGTGGCAACGCTGTGAATTTATCACTGGTGATCCGCTGTTAGTGTGATTGTTTGTTTTTACTTCACATTATCACAATAGAATGTGGATTACATTGTGTATTGTTTACGTTTTGGCTACAAATCGAATGTGTGGATGTAATTCTGAATTCCCAGATTTAATTTTCCCGGCTCAACGCACTCAAATGTTACTATTTCGAGATAGCTGCAAAGAGGTAGAAGACAGATCAGGATCTGTGACCAGAGCTGGGCTGGGTAGGTACTGATAAATTGCACTCGAGTACTGGGTACCGGGTGCTTCCAATAATTGGTACAGAGTACCAAGTACTTTACTCATTACACATGCTCTCGAGTAAAAGTATTCAAATTTTAAGACTACTTTTTGCAAGTACTTTCTCAGCAAGACCAAAAATAATTGAACAATATATCCACCCATTGGGTTTTCTTTGAGTCTTGCATTATACCTTCACCACTTTTTGCACCCTATAAATAACCATGAACTATCAAATCAATAATTACTAAACTATTTTGTAGTTTTCAGTCCAAAAAGTATAAAATTAACGATAATAATATAAAAACAATAGGTATTTTTGTATCTAGTAGGCGAAATGCTCGACTATCTCGACAATTTTTTTTAACGAGGCTCAGCTGAGTTGAAAAAATCAGTTCTCGATCACCAAAGTATTTCGCGCACGAGATGCAAATAAGTTTTTTTCTACAAACTTCAAAAAAAATAGGTGATATAATATTTTGAAAAGTATTAAAAAAAGCCTTATTTAATTATTGTTGAACATTCAGAAATAAATGATTTCTTGGATTTTTGCTTGATTGAGGAGTATAGGTTAGAATATGAAAATCCCATATAGTTTACATGCAGTGTGCGTAATAGGTATTTCGCACTTTACTTCGAGCACGTTTTAATGGTAACGAAGGAAAATGAAAAAAATTGTCACTTCGCATATTGTTGCGCGATCCTTGTCATTTTTTTACGTTTGCAGAAAAAATAATTATTAGGTAATGGCATAACTGGTTGATTCTGCCAGGATTGGCTTCATAATAACTAATTTTGATGATTTATAAAGCCTTTGGAGTTTTGAGGTTGCTGGGTGAGGCATGCTGGACTGGACAGACTGGACAGACTGGACAGACTGGACAGACTGGACAGACAGGCCATGCAGGTGTAAGTAGACGCGTTGCATAAAAAAATACTCGTAAAAATGTACTCTCGTCAGAAGCGCGGGTATCGGATACTTTTACCCGATATGTACGGGTACGAGTACCGAGTACTTTATGTAAAATGTACTGGGTAACGGGTACAGACTACCAGAAATGTACTCAAGAGTATACAGTATTCGGGTATTTGTACTGAGTACTTCCCAGCTCTGTCTGTGGCTGCATTTGAAAAAATGGATGAAATATAGTCAAAACAGTTGTTTACTGCTGAAATCCCTTAGATATACCAGGTACTACGGACATTTCTAAGCAAAGCCACAGTTTAATACATTGTAAAAAAATGGAAAAATGTATGACCCTTGAACTATATTCATTGTGATTCATTCCATAACAAATCGAAGCATGTCCATCAGTTTACACGTGTGTTCAAATTTGCCTTGCATGTACTATTCATTCGATTTTTTAATTTCCTACACGTGTCATGAGTTCAAAGAAAACAAAAGCCTAATTTCCCTAAAATGTTCCTTTCATCCACTGGTCAATAACTTCCATGTGAATGAATTAAAGAAACAAAGACTTGAACAAATAGTTGTCTTCAAGTTGAATAAAAAATGCAAGTACATTGTGATACTTTCCGACATGTGGGTTCAAGGTTCGGACCTAGGGCCATAATACGGCGAGTTTCAAAAAGTTTGCCTATGGAAAACTTGTTTATTTATCCATTTGTCAGATAACTTTATTCATGATGAATATTGGCGCATTAGAGAAAACTTTTGGGTTGGGAAATTTTTAATTTCCAAACTGTTTACAAGGGAGAACAGAAAATGGTAATTAGACATAATTGGAAGGGTTGATTCAGAAAAAAAGGTTTGTTTCAAGAAATCTGAGTAGAAGCATTTGCTCAAGGTTTATTCATACGACTTAGTACATTTTTACAAAGGCAAGCAAACAGAACTATTTTTCGAAGTATGGTGAAATTGCCCAATCTGTCTATTTCTGAATTCGTGAACTTTAGAAATATCTTTTCTTCTAGATCGTCCTTCTTTTCAACTCCTCTTACATACGATGAAGAGCAGAAAAAAAAAACGTATAAAATGTAGCTTGCCCTGATAGAGATGAATTAAGTGAAGCTACATCCTGAAAAGCAGCTTATAATTAATTCCCAATTAACAGAAAAATAATCAATTTAATTTTTCAAACATGTGAATTCCCAGACATCTTCAAATATGCAAAAGTTATACCTCTCCACAATGAAGGAGATAAAGGGGTGATAGATAATTACAGATCGTATTAAATATACTGAATATATTCAAAATTGTATCAAGGATAGCCGTATTAAAGGTATTCCCATTTAGAGTTTAAAATTTCAGGTGAAAACTGTTCCTTCTCGAGTATAGGTGAATTTCTACCTGTTTCTTAGGTTCATTTCGAGTATCGTCTTAAATAAGCCTTTTTCTAATAGTTATATATTCTAATGACGATAATTCATGATTTGCCTTCTTGTTTCATGCACCCAAATAAAATTTATGTGCTCAAGGTTAGTTCGTTCTGGTTCAATTATACTAAATACTTACTTTTCGCAAAATGTATGTATTCAATTTCTATACACTACATCATTTCACTACATATTTATCAAAAAAGAAAATAATTCTTTGGTTCATGTCATTTATAATTTCGATAACGATCTAAATATTTTCACTTGTAATCCATTGACATCATCTGTCAAATTGGAGCTTTTTCTGTCTTGTACTCAGATAAAAAAAATAACACAATAACGAAATATCCGCAGCAATTTCATCCTACATCGATAAATCAAACAAGAAGGCAAAATTCCAGCTTATGCAGACGATTTCAAAACGTGTGTAATTTAAATGGAGCATTCGGATAATTTGGCATCACTTCAGCACATAAAAGTGATAATTAAGATCTCTGAATGGGATCCTGTGGTATGCTCGCCTATATCTTCCCGGGAACATGACAGTTAAAATTTAATAACGTGGCCTGGGCTTTATGAATATGAATGTGGTCATTGTGAATGGTCGACCTCAAGACGAATATATATATTTATACACACAAGATTATTCGAAAATGAATGCGTTCGATCATAAATCAGGATTGGGACGTGTCTATATAACTTCATTATGGATTATGGTATTAATCATGCTCGTTAGTGGCCTTGACAATAAATCTGATGGTCACGGGCTTTTCTATGAGTTGGCAGTGGCAGAGGCGGATTTCCCACTAGGCTAAGTAGGCTACAGCCTAGGGCGGCAGATTTTGCAGGAAAGGATTTTTTTTTTTGGAAATTTTTAAATATACAAACACCGAAGGAAAATTATATAAAGTAAAAATTTTGCCATGCGCCAAGGAATTCACGTTATTTACCCACACGTGTGGATGACGAATCTCTAGTATGGATGAACCGGCTTACGATAAGTTGGCTTCTAGACTCGTGATGAGTATACTCAGCAACGTCGTTGAAATGTAACTTTTAGGTGTCCCTCTCGATGTAAGGATAAACATTTGCACCAAAACACTCCTTTTATCTACAAATAAGGTGGCCAATTCCTATTACCTCTCGTAACAGAATCAAACTACTCAAGTGTAATGTAATAGAAAAAACTTTGAGTTTGAAAAGCGACTTATCGAAAATTTCACGATAAATTTGCCTTCCTGACCAACTTATCTATATTAAACCCAACTGAAACGCGAGTTAAAGCAGTCAGTTTACAGAATATATACCCGTTTGATCTAGAAGAAAGCTTTGCATTTCGGTGCACACTGCTCCTTAATTCCCGAAAAATCGGAAACAGCTTTAAAATTGTTGAAATGGCTTCACGAAGAAGATCTACAGACCGTGTATCCCAACGTCGACATCGTACTACGCATGTGTGTTTGTGTTCCGATAACAAATTGCTTGGGAGAACGCAGCTTTTCTTGGTTACGACGTGTCAAAAACTATTTGCGTTCAAGAATGACAGAAGATAGACTCAATGATCTCGCTGTACTCAGTATAGAATCACAGTTGTCAAAATCCCTAGATTACGAAGACGTGATAAATGAATTTGCTACCAAAAAATCGAGACGTGGATTTTCATAAGTGCAAATATATAAATTTGTATGTTTTCGAAATGATAATTAGAAAAATACAATTTTTTTCGTTATTATTTTTTATCCTACTTTTTTCACGTTTAACAAATACAGAAATTAATAAAGCCAAGCACACTTAAAAATTATCTATGTGCATTATTAAAACTTTTTATAAACTTATTTAGAGTTCAAAAGGGTGGCAAAATTTTGGTAGCCTAGGGCGTCAGAGGACCTGAATCCGCCTCTGGGCAGAGGGGAACTTTGCTTGATCATACGTGGGCGAGTGTACACTTCAACGTGAAAGTAGGATATTTCTTGTGTATCCTGGGATCCGTAAACTGAATGGCAGTTGAGTAGGCATTATTTACGTGTCAACGGAATTGGTGATAGATTTGGCCCATGCATAATTGAATTTGAAAAAATGACGACGTGCTGCTAACTAGTAGAGCAGCGTTGATCAGTGATAAACAGTGCCATCCATAGAATAATTGTTTATGTCTGATTTAAGTGATTTGTCCGTAATGGAATCGGAACCTTTTCAAAGCAGCGGCTCAGAATATATCGTTAATGAAAACGTGTCAGAAATTGATGACATCGAAACAGAAGTAGAAAGTACATGGTCGGCGCCATCAGAGGCCAAACGAGTTGAAGTTAATAAAAGTGTATCTACCAAATCGAAAAAAATTACGGATTATTTCATAGAAGATCCTAAGAGTAATAAAAATACTGACGAACAAGGCGAATGAAAATGAAAAACTGCGGAACATCTTCACTAAGGCGACACTTGCAAGCTAAACACACTAGAGTCTACGAAAAAAAAAAAATAGTTAGGTCCAGCCCACCTAATTCCTGGGCAAATATATCTACAGATTCGGATAGGCGTAGCACAATTTCGATTTCAAGTTGGCTTGAGAAGGTAAAACAATAATTAGATTTTAGCTACAACTATATGTGGACAGTCACTTGAAATGGGACCAGCATTTGCAATATGTAACCAAAAAACTCAGGAGTTTATTATTTAAATTCAGGCAGCTCTCCCACATATTAGAAATTCAACAAATGAAAACCATTTACCACTCCCTCGTAGAGTCGCACTTGAACTAGGGAATTATTGCTTGGGGAGGGGCACAAAACATACACTTGCTAAACTTAGAACTGGTACAGAAGCGAATATTGAAAATAGTTTACAAAAAACCATGGCGATATAGGAGTGAATCTCAAATGATGGATATTCGTCAACTATTTGCAAAACACATTCTCCAAAGACAACATAAACATAAGCATGAACTTCTTAATATCGAACACTCGTATAATACAAGGCTTAAGAAAACTAGTGTTTCTGTACCCAGAGCAGAAAAAAAACATAATACCAAGATGTTATACATACTTAGGTCCTAAACTTTACAACTCTATTTCCATTGAAATGAAAAATGTTACCAGCAAACACTTATTCAAAAAACTCTTGAACAAATGGATCTTATCAAAACCGCGATCTGAAATCTATAAAATGGTAAACCCAAAGGTGAATAACTGATTCAAAAAATTAAAAAATGTATATAAAAAAAATGATTCATTCTTCTAACACTCTCCCATATTATATTTATATTCCTCCTAACACTCTCCCATATTATATTACAACTGTACTCAAATGTTTTTATATTTATATTTAAATTTAAGTAAATTCTCATAACTATGTATACAAACATTGATCACAAAGTCTACGCACAGGCCATGCCTCCTGTAGACTTCTCTCTTATTCAGAATGGATGTTTATACAATATAGAGTATATTTTGTTAATTATTGCCGATCTATGACTGAATAAAAATTATTATTATTTTTATTAATATGTAATAGTTTGGGACACAATTGCATAATATAAACATTTGGTCAAAAAAATGTCCACATCTTATTTTCGTTTAATAATGTTTTATTTGTTGCTAGTTTTTATAAAATTTTGAATATCTACTACTAGAATTTTCACTAGATTCAAGCAATCTAGCAAAAATTGAGGCACATGCTATACATTTTTATACAGGGCAGTTCAAAAATATAACTCACTTTGCCATTTAAGAGTGGGAGACAATACTTATAACGTGAATATTTACTGTATTTTACCAACTCCATTTTTGTTTATTTTGCATCCATATATTTCTAGTGTTATTGCGTTTTGGCAGTTAATCAGATTGATACAAAAGGTACTAGTTTTTCAAGAAAAATCAAGTAGATAGCTTGATTTACAAGTACTCGATGTGTAACTACTTGACTCGACATGAATTTCAAAAATAAATACTTGACTTGAGCTTGTCTTGATTTCAAGTCAAGTCAAGTCAAGTAGTTAGAAAATCAAGTCAAGTAGTGAATATCGGAAAATGAATTAATGCTCCACTAGTAAGTAGGTATTATCTACACATGACTTTTTTTTCGAACAAACCAATCTATTCCGACCAGTTAGCACTGGAATTGTAACTAACCTTGTCAGTTTAATATCTGAGGAAAATACAATTACAGAGTTGAAACTATATAAATAAAGTGCCAATTATAACCGTCAAAAAGCTGATACACATTTTTCCGATAATGCCTACACGACACCTGCACAAAAAAGACAAGATAATTTGCTAATTACAAATGCACATGTATTGTTTCCATATTACCCACATCGACTATATTTCAAATGATATACGTCCAATTATCAAGACAATTAATATTTGAAGTCATCGAAAATAATTGGATCAGATAAATGGAAGGTGTCCAATGAACCAATTTTAGGGTGCAGTGTTTCTGGAGATATGATCGTTATGGAACTCTCCTTATTCCTATTCATACATTTTAACATAAATATTCCTGATTATAATTCTAGGCCTGCTAAAAGTGAAACTAAAATAATCGTACTGAACTGAAACTGAAAAAACGTACTAGTCTCCAGTCTTTTTATTGCAGCTCTCAAGGTTCTGAACAGTGCAGAGCGAACACACTTTCATAAAGATGATATTAACAGTTGAATGTCGATCACTAAAAAATCAGATACTAATACATAATTTTTAGACAAACGTTTAAAACAAGCTGAAGCAACACATCATTTCAAAAGAAGACATAGCAATATGAACCACGATACTGAAGAAAAATATTAATGATTTCAAATACAATAACATTTAAAATAATATTTTCCCTATATACATTTGTTACAGGAAGATTTACTCAATAGTAGGTATAGGTAGGTATAATGAATCTGTTTCGATTGAAATTCATATTAATATATACTGCTTTATATAATCGAAACGATGATTACATAGGCGTAAAAAAATTGTTACAATAAATATATTCTGGGAAACTATTTCAAGTTCTGAGATATGACAGTATTTGATATAATATAATATGTTTATAGTTGGAAAATGAGAAGATATATTATGATGAAGTATTGTTATCATTATTATTGGCTGTGTCCAGTCTAGACTGTTTTTCGATTTTTTCACAAATGACTCAGGGCACATGATTCTTGGTGAATAGTCGCTTAACCGGCATATTTGGAAAATATGCTTGGTATTATTTGAGTAGAATGTCCAACAAAGTAACATATTCTGTTCATAAATCTTAGTCCTGATGCAAAAAACCGTTTCAATACGTTAATAAATTCCTCCTCTGAGAATTAGTCTAAATATATACATTCAATATGATCAACTATTATTATTCGGTGCAATCTTATTTACACGCCTATGCAACAGACAATTTTCACATTTGCTGGGCTAGCTCACACCTAAGATTTGCATAATACCTTGTCACCTTCTCAAGTTGAAGACTGTTATAACGTTTTCGAGTGATAGGAATAATTATGAAACCGTTTTTTGTTAAATAAATTAACATAACAAGCGTTTATAATAACAATACGAGTTTGAATTAATTTGAAGTTTGAAATGTGTCAACTGTCTCGATTGGGAAAAATGCAAAACGTTCCAAAAGATATTTGTACATGTGAGATTGACAGTGGGGCACTTTTGAACCTGGAGAACATTTGGAGGTAATAATAAATTCTTCAGTTATTTTCCGATTACTGTGGTACAAAAAAAAAATTGTAATTAAGAAAAATATGGTTTTTTTGTTGTTCACAGAAAGAAAAATTGGCCTGTAAACAAGGAAAAAAGTGATTGATTCAACGTTTTCTATGATTCATTTTCAACCGATGCTTCTTCTGATCAGTTCAATGTAGCACTAGTGATTAAGTCGTGGAGAGCTTAGAGGGACATTGTTGTAATGAAACTGGATGATATATTTACTCTTTTGTTCTAGATTGCTACAATAAATAATATGTTGGAGCCAATCAACGCTAATGATCGAATTAATCCATCGAACCATTGATTTTCAATAGTGTAACATTGAATATCCTGAAATATCGACAAAAGTGATCATCAATACAAGGTTTTTGATATTGAAATGATTATAGCTGATGCATCAACTCATGACCAAAGTTTTTCTACCCCAATCTCTTCTGTACATCAATTCTATCATGCTGATATTAATATTAACCATGGGTTCATTGAATGTAGCCATCATTAAGATGAATTGTTAAATCATTACAATGAAAAATATTTTCTGCCCAATCTCTTCTAAACATCAGTTCTATCATTCAGACATTATTTTTCACTACATTTCAATAATTGCTTGCATCTGCAATCGTCTTCAAGTGAATATATTTTAATGGCTATAACAGTCATAAAAAATACCTGATAGTTAATTGATTGGGGAGAAAATGAGTAAAACACAAATGTTGATTTTTCTGCTTTATTTTTCAATTTCAAATATACCTCTGCATCTTCTTCGGCAACTAAAAAAAAAAATAATACAATATATCCTGTAAAAAACAATATGGTGTAAATATCCAGTATAGCTTTTCGTGTTATATATATAGTACATATTGTATGAGCGAAAAAAATAAATTGTTACCAAAGACTTTCTTAATCCTTGTCTCTTTTCCTTTTTCTGTTTTTGATTTAGATGTTGGAGTAATATTGCCTGATATAGTTGACTTGAAGGTAGAATTTGAGTTTCTCCATTTATTGTAGATTTTCCCACGTTTGCTAGTACGATAGAATTCCTAGAATGGAGCAAATTGAAATACCTAGTAATGAATATCTACAATACTACAAAACCAATTTTTCAGTTGGAAATCTGTCCAAAATTTCACGTTCTAAACGATAACTCGTAGATATTGTTATGATAATGCCTTCATCGTGAAAATAATTTACAATAATTGATATTAAAGAATTTCTTTGTCCTTCTGAAATTTTGAGAATTTTTTATAGTACTCTGCCAACATATTGGCTTTAGAAGATCCGTTCAAAATGTCTGATAACGAAATACTATTTCCTGGGTCCGGAGATGGAAAAGATGGATATGGAGAATATCTGGCCATCAAAGTATTTGTAGATCGTGGTGAGTCGTCTCCTCTGCTATTCCCTATGTTGTCACTAAAAGGAATGCCCATTAGTTGACGCCACTCTGTGTTCAAAAGTTATTTGTGTCCCCATATCAAACTTTCTCAAAAGTTTCTCAATGTGATGTCTTTTTATTATTCGTAGGACATTAACAAGCACATTTTGTTCTGGAAACAAAGATTATATGAAAACTTTACTAGAATGAATTAGTTTTGGTATTGTATAAAGAATGCTGGAGAGTGACTTACCAATGAAATGATCTAGTAAGTTTTCTTGTTGAAAGCTGACCAGTAAAGATCTCAACTCTTCTTTTTGTACCTCTTTGTTCAGGAGGGGATGTATTGATAATTCTGACTCTATCAGTATCAATTTAGATGTCTTACCTATTTGCCACAAAAACTACACAGTCACAATAAAAATCTTCTTTTTCTTCCTTCTTTCAATGGTTCTATAACAAAATTTGCGGAAAAACAGAAAGACACAGCGTCAGGGCAAGCCGGTCCCGGTGCATACCTTGTCCGGAAGTGGTAATTTGAAATGCGAATCAAGGAACTGAGAATTATGGTTATACTTTTGGGATTGGCTTGATGTTTTGGTGATGGTTCGAAAACTACTGTGGTTAATATTTGTATTTATATATATTGTACCAATGTAGACGGGATATTAGATTTACATGAATAAATTGATGCAGTTGTACACTGATCTGAGAATAAGTTGGGTTTATGGTGAAGATTTCGCATTATTGTGTTAACAAATTTCAACATTGATCAACAATGAAATTAATTATTGAGAACGATACTAATGTTGATAATACTAAGGACACTAGCAATTGAATTATGAGAGTTTATAATCAATTTGTTTATTGTGCACATGAAAATGTCCTTGTTACAATATAGTTTCCAACAATCAAATTGATGATCACTAATTGATCTTGTAAAGGAATGTGGTTGTTGAAAAATCTATACCCTCTGATTGGGATAATGAAAATTGTCTTGTAACAATGATTTTTTCGTTAATCACAGGTGGTGTTTGATACTAGGTCCAATTTTATTTTCTGTGTTGTTTCGGAAAAAATAAGATTTATCAAGCAATAATTTCAACAAGGCGAAAGATAATTCAACTTTCCACAAGAAATATGCCTAGTAATTTCTCACATAATGCGCTCGTTTTCTCAGAAAACCTGATTGAATTCCGATATCAAATTTAAGACTCGCGTAAACCCGCCACTGCCATGTCCGGCCGGGCCGAAAATTAGATTTGTCATAACCTTGCTAAAAATTATAGCAGAAGAAAAAGAAAAAGTGCATATCGTTCCTGAAGACTTCTACTTCCTCATGCAAATAAGTATAACATGTGAGTATCTGAGTACCTAAAATATGTTTTGTCCCACTTCACATAACCCTTCTACGATATTTACGGAGGATCCGGAAGTCATTGGTATTTTATTTAATATGAAATAATCATACTGAAATAGGAATCAGTACCCTCTTTGGACCATATGCAACGATTTAAGACTAGTGAGACAAGTCTCACTTATACATGCCAAAGAAAAAACTGGGTTATACTCCTGCCTCAGTTTGCAACCCACCCATAATTCCGTCAATTCCTTCAGTAAATGTTGAAAATAATCGCTCATACACATCCTAGGTACATAAAAAATTAAGTATGTGATTTCTAGCTTGAGGTTTGCACTTCAAAGTAGTGTTATTGAATATAAATATATGCAGAATATGAATGAGCGATTTTCAACATTCAGTGAAGAGAATGCCGATTTTATGGGTAAATTGAAAATGAGGCAGGGGTATAAATTTTTTTTTGGCATGTCAATTGGGACCTGTCACACTACTTTAAAATTGTTGCATATAGTCCAAAGAGGGTATGGGTTGCTGCATCAGTATAATAATTCCATATTTACTAAATTATTCATGATTTTCGAATCATCCGCAAACATCTCCGTGAAGTCCTACAAAACAGATTTTAGGTACTCAAATACTCGCATATTAAATTTGAATGAGAAAGTAGGAGTCTTCGGAAATTTTTTTTCGTGTTTATCATGGTTCCAACTCTGGCATACCAAGTTTGGTGGTGCTACAATCGATTCTTGTCTCAAAACCCAATCGTACTGAATTAATAATGGAATTTCATTTTTAAAGCAGCTTGTCATAAGACATTATTGTTGATAATTGGATTGCCAAAGCCATTCATCCCCAGTATTGAAAAATAACTCACCGATGAAGTGTAGAAGGGAGCCTGATCAGCCCCAAGGGCCGGAAAATACGCCGCCATTCCTTCAGGATAGGGCGTACTGTACATGGATAGAGCGGGAAGTCCTGGTACACCAGCTCCTGCTAACCTCTGATAACCCAACAGTTCATACTGACACGAACAAACACTCTGACCGGTAATGGGGTCCGTAAAAATTGGTCTTCCGGTGTCGCAGCATCTCTGGGAGGGGGCTGGGGGGCTGCCCGCACTTGGCGCCGAAGACGTTACTGCCATGCTGCTTGGGGGAGGGGTAGATTGACTAGGACCCGAAGATACTGCACTCTGGAAACAAGAGAGATATGTTAGAATCTTGATGAGGCTAGGGAAATATAGGAAAAGGAACAATTAATGGGTAATGCATGGGATAGAACCGTATATTTGTATATTTTTAATGTTCTGTGGGATTAGATAAAATCATTCTTTATTATTATTGTATTTGTAATTGGGCAGCAAATCTTTTCAAACTACATAAACTATAAAAAGTTGACTCAAAATATAAGGTTAATGGAATAATCAACCAACTTTCGAACTGAAGAAGATCTGCTTTTCAACAGTTTAGTATGTGTGAGCAATAGCATTACACGAATGCGTTTATACAGAGCGCTCAAACACTCAAACTACTCAAGTCACTCTGCTGAAAAGAGAAAAAAAAGGCTGGCACTGAGAATTCATATCATAATGAGGCTCCTATAGTTTTTGAAATCATGTTAATTGCCCGGTCTCTCGATGTGATTGTGGATAGAAAATATCCACTTACCGTCAACATTTCAAATTAGTTTCTTATTCATTCTAACCTGTATTTATACCCACTTCGTATTCAGATTTTTTTTTTAATCTGTTCAACGGCCTTCATCAAATACTGTGACGGTACCATTAGCATGTGAGATAAATAACTGTTTGAATGATCCATACTATAGATATCAATAGCATACAAATGAAATTATAGCGGTCCCAATACTGTTCCTTGAGGAATGCTTTTCTTCATATTAGCTGAATTATTGACTGTCGTATCTTTTACGGGACTGTCAACCTCGTTTATTACCACACAGCTGAAAACAGCATACGCTTCTTAGTTGCTGATTATTCTGAAATACCTGATATCAATTAATCAAAAAAATCTTTGTCGAAATCTTAAATATATCTACTCCAGTTCTTCGCATCGAAAATCCCAAGTCACTGAAAATCCTGCTGATCCTAAATCATCGCATGTCATATTACCGAGAGACCATTTTTTCAAAGCCTCGTGAAATCGAAATAAGCGACTAACGTTCGAGGCATAGCCTTCTGTATAATCCAGCCATAAATCATGTCCCGTCATTGCTACCGTTTGATCTGAAGTTTGAATCGCTTTTCCATAACTAAATTTATACGTGTATCATGAATTATTGCTGCTTTTAGGAACAACTTTTTCTGTGGTTTCGAAAAGCAGAAATCATTTCTCAATCCGTGGCCTGTGGGAAAACAATGTCATGCATTTAATGCGATTTTTTTACATTTTGAAGCTTTTTTAAAGTTTATCCGAGGTCTAGTGATTATAATGAAGGACTGATTCAGTGATGAGATCAAATTGAGTTTAAAATATGCAAGTCTGACTCCAAACAATTGACAAACTCGAGTAATAGAAGCTCACAACACAACACACCAAAACTACGTGAATGTTGGCATTCCCAAGAAATATGAGCTCTTGAGAATCCCAACTTTGTTTCGAGTTTTTGGTGCTTTTGATAGCATCTCTTTCTTGACTTTATTCATACCAAAGGTCCAAATATTCATTTATTCTAATTGATAAACTACCAAATTGTTATTTATTTATTTATTTACATTCAACAAGGGCAGAGGCATAGCCTATCGTGCCCAGTACAATATAAATTTATGAGTTCACAAATGATATGGTTTCTATAAGATGAAAGAAAGCAAAATGAAAAATGAAAAATAAAAATGAAGAACATTTTTGCAGACACTGATATTGAATATGACCGAAAATTAAGGTTTGTGAATTTCATATATTATTTCGAACGAAAAAGCCTCCGTTACTTTGTAATTGCATAAATGTATATGTTTCAAGAATTCTTAAATGTGATTAAAAAATAAGAACGCTAGAATACTGAACTTTTCAGAATAGTGTGATCCCATTGATGTTCGCTTCCTTTTCATACTTTCAAGAATTGAAATAATTATAACTAAAAAAATCATGCCGTTTTTGCACCCATAAACAAAAATAACGGTTTATTATTCACATTTGTTTTAGAAACTCTAACAGTGATGATATACTTGTTGTTCATGTTACGAGCAGTTTCATTTGTAGTCGAAGAACTATGAATTGGAGATTTGCATCCTCGGCAGAAATGGGCTCCGAGCATTTCAAGAGCAACGTTCAACGCTATAATGAGAGTAAGTATACATGGTGAATGACACGGGCCCTAAAATAGGTCCTTGTAGGACACCAATGTACGAGTTAACGAACTGATATTTATAAGAAGGTAATAGTCCATACTCGAAGTGGAAGACCAAGTTCTTTTGGAAAAAGAACACAAAGTCGTCTCCACGAAATTTAATAGAGCAAAGGATATAAATCCAATCTCAAAGACATGTTTCGAACATATATATGTTCATCTTCAGTTGGGTACAATTAGTAATATAGAAAAGAAAGTGTGGAGAGAAAAAATACAAAAATAGGACTAACAATTGAGCTATAGGTACATGATGTACTTTTTTACATGTTATTTATATGAAAATAGGGGTAGAACCCCAGAATATCAATTCAAAAGACATAATCTTGAACGTGAAAACTATACCATACACGAAGCGACGCTTATTCTTTACAACCTATATATAACCTTTGCTCTATTAAATTTCGTGGAGACGACTTTGTGTTCTTTTTCCAAAAGAACTGATATTTATCTCCATAAATATTCAACTGTAGTTTTCCATTTTCATTTTCTATTGTGTAACAAGTGTAAACCTTCTTTAAGTAACGAGTATATTGAGCACGAACACAGCGTAGCCGATCGACTTTTCAACGAACGAGTTTCTAGAGGAGTTTGTAAACGTTTTACATACCGTACTTTTTCTGCGAACCCGTTATCAAAACAACGAAATTTTATCTTTTTGAGTTGATATCTCTCATGTCATCAATAATTGATAGACCAAGACCTACTATATCAGGTGGAATTTTATCCAATCAAATAATAATATAATTGTTGTTTTTTTTTTCATATCTTGAGAAAGTGTTGGTCATGGTTCTTCAATGGTAGCACGTCCGACATAATATCAACGAAATAAGGAGTCTCACAGCGTTCAATGCTGGGGCCCCTTTTATTTATTATATGCGTGAATGAATTATTCTTCTATCGATAACTCAACCTCTATCACGTCTATCTTTCATCAAAATATAGAATGCAGCCAGGCAGTGAATTAAAAGCAGGATATGCGATCAGACATCTGAAGATTTAAGAACATTTTCATGTCTAAATCGACTTCAACTACGGCTAAGATTCGACTACGACGACTCTAACTGGCTAACCAAATGAAACTTCAACTTTTTCAAACATTTTTCGATATTTTCCAAAATAATGTTACTTTACTCCTGGCTTCAAATATCTTTATATGGAAAACCTATAAAAAAGAAATTTTCCATACCCTTTGCGGTTGACACTGAAAAATTAGTATTTTTTTTCTGCGCCTGCTAAAAATAGTCACTTTATTTTGTAAGACGTTGAATAAAACGTTAAAAAAACATGTATATGAATTGATATTTGAATTCATTCCACATATCAGAGCTGGGAATCAATGTTTTTGGGCGCCTTGGGCTGAAAAAGACATCGTTTCAATCCCGATAAACCCCCTTTCGAAAGCTTGTTCTTGTTCACAGTCGTGACTAAACAACCCAAATATACCCCCATTCGAAAAGTTCAGTTATTCCTTCGCTGAATAGAGTGAAGATGTATAACAGTCCGTTACAAAAATATTCCATTACAACCCTCGGTTGTTATGTAGTTTAATTAATTCGCGTATAACCCCGAAAATTTGCGTGAAGGGCGTGTGAGCCGAAGTACATTCCTACTCGATTGCCGAACCGAAGCTACCCCAATTCCCCCTCGCACCTATCATTATCTACCCTCAAACATCTTACCCAACTGTACGAGAGAAGACGTAAAATTATCTAAAATTACACTGACGTGTCCTTGCTTCGTTTCACGGTGTTTTCACCCTTACGCGTATCCGTGCAGGGCTGAAAATGGCGTGTCGCGGTACCACGGTTACCAAAGGTTGCACTTCGAGTGATATTCGCTGAGCTGTAATAATAGCATTATTTATTTACCCCAGGGATGTGCATTGGTGCGATCACATATCGTCGGCCATTATTAAAAATAAATCTGCTTCTCGAGTTTGCTTTATGCTTTTCAGTTTTCGCCCTTTCCCGGAGGCTGACTCTTTTTAATCCGGACGAGCTTCGAGGGATTATGTTTTAATCAAGTCCATCTGAGGATCGATCGCGCTGAACATTTTTCAGTTTTACGGCTTCAGCAGAAACTTGTTTCTAGTTATATGTATGTTAGGTGAACAACGAAAGTTAATCGCTATGCTTCGGTAAATTAGGAAACAGAATCGGAGTTTCAACCGAAACGATACAGAACTTTTTTTGGAATGGCATTTGTTGAATGCCTCAACAGCTTCTTCAGGTATAGAGAATCGCTTTGCACGCAGTTTTTTAATGGTTGAAAACGGAAAAAATCAGGAAACTACCATTTTTCCGTTTCCTATAGGGCTAGCGCAACCAGGTGTACTAATCAGGTAGGAAATGGAAGCGCGAGATGGACTCAATGGACCATATTTACCGTCGCCATATTGTCATGCGACAATACCAACTATCCATTGTTACCAATGGTTAAAAATATAATGTATTGTAGCTAAAATTTATTTATTGTTTGACCTTCTCGTGCCAACTCGAAACTGAAATTGGGCTACGCCTATTCGAACCTGTAGAGATATTTGTCCAGGAATTAGGTGGGCTTAATCTACCAAATTTTTTTTGTAGACTTTATTGTGTGATTGCAAATATTGCCTTAGTGAAGATGACCCTGCGCTTTCTACTTCTGTTTCGACGTCATCAAATTCTACGATATTTCATCAACGATATATTCTGAGCCGCTCCTTTGAGAAGGTTCCGATTCTATTACGGACAAATCACTTGAATCAGACAAAAACCATTATTCTCTTACCGCCACTTTTTATTCTTGATCAACACCTTGGGCCTTGCTGAAACCTCGGTGAATCCCCTAAATTGATTTTACTTGATATCACGTCAAGTACTTCACACTGTTAATCGAGTCAAGGCAAACTTCAAATTTTCAAAAGCTTGAGTCAAGTCAAGTAATTAAGAAAAAATTCAAGCTACTTGGCTTGATGAATCCCTGAGAAGGACACGAATAGCCGCCTATATTCTCTCGGCTCCCAAAATTTTCTCTGAAAAATACAGGAATCTCCTTTTCGTGAGAAGCAGAACTTAAAAAAATGCTATGGATATCCGTCATGTTACAACCAAGTCAATAAAAAAAATCATAAATAATTTTTCTGTTCAACTGACTGCCACCCAAACAATTCTGAAGATATAATTTCAAAGTCACGGGATTATTCTCATCAACATATACTTTAGAATAACCCAAAAAGGCTTTTATCCAGTATGATTGGGTTTTGAGAGGAGGACCGATTGTAGCACCACCAAACTTGGTATGCTGGTTTTTGGAACCAAAACCAAAACAACTAAACAAGGTAAAAGACAATTCAATTCCCCACAAAAATTATCATCATTAATTTTTATGAAATGCGCTCGTTTTCTCAGAAAACGTGATTGAACGCCGCCATCAAATTTCTGGGTCACGCTTACCCGCCACTGAAGGTTCTGGCGGAGCCGACTGTTTGATTGGTCATAACTCTGCTAAAAATGATCGGAGAAGGAAAAGGAAGAGTTCATATCATTTCAGAAGACTCCTACCTTCTCATTCAAATATAATATGCGAGTATTTGAGTACCTGAAATGTGTTTTGTCGCACTTCACGTAGATGTTTGCGGATGATCCGTAAGTCATGAATGATATAGTAAATATGGAATTATCATACTAAAGCAGCAACCCATACCCTTTTTAGACTATATGCAACAATTTTAGAGTAGTGTGACAGGTCCCACTTATACATGCCAAAAAAAAACTTTGTTTTATTCCTGCCTCATTTCAACTTACCAATAAAACCGGCATTCTCTTCAGTAAAAGTGAAAATCTCAAGCTTGAAATTACATACTTCATTTTTTATGTAGGATGTGTATGCGCGATTATTTTCAACATTTTCTGAAGAAATTGCCGGGATTATGGGTGATTTGAAAACTGAGGCAGTAGTAAAACCCCGTTTTATCTTTGGCATGTATAAGTGAGACTTGTCTCACTAGTCTGAAATCGTTGCATATGCTCCAAAGAGGGTACTGATTCTTGGTTCAGTATAATTATGTCATATCAACTAAGATATCCATGACTTTGGATCCTCCGTAAATATCGTAGAAGGGTTAGGTGAAGTGGAATAAAACAAATTTTGGGTACTCAGATACTCACATGTTATTTTTGAATGAGGAAGTAGAAGTCTTCAGGAACAATATACACTTTTTCTTTTCCTTCTACTATAACTTTTAGCAAAGTTATGACAAATATAATTTTCGGCCCTGCCGGAAATGGAAGTGGCGGATTAACGAGAGTCTGAAATTTGATATGGGAATTCAATCAGGTTTTCTGAGAAAACGAGCGCATTTTATGAGAAATTACTCAGTATATTTATTGTGGACAATTGAATTGTCTTACGTCTTGTAGAAATTGTTTCTTGATAAATTTAATACTTTCCGAATCAGCAGCAAAAAAAAATTTTTGTAAATAAAAATTTTTGTAAATAAAAATTTTTTTGGGTTTCACCCCATGTGGCTTACATTTGTCTGTGGTTACTGTAATACTATGGATTTCCGTCATGTTACAACCCAGTCAATAAAAAAAATCATAAATTACTTTTCCCTTCAACTGTCTGCCATCTAAATAATTCAGAAGATATAATTTCAAATTCAACTTATACTTTAGAATTATCCAAAAACGCTTCCACTTTATCAACTACTATTAGAATTCCCTCGTTAACCGCAATGAAAATATTCAACGCCCATACACGGAACACTCAATATTTCAGTGTTGAACCGAGCACGGAACTCGATAAATCCAAAGAGTAAAACACTATTTTATTCCCTCTGAAACGGAAGTATTCATCCGTGTCCCAAACCCATAACACGAAACAATTATTATAAGCAGAATTAATTCACCATAATGGGAATGTAAATAAACACAAATCGAATTTACTTCCACAAAATAAGTCCGAAAACAATCCATCACTTGGCGCATAGTTGCCCCAAATGGAAGAGTATCCAACCGTGACGTATCTCTCAGTCTCTCCTGCTTGCCCTTTTGATTTATAACGATTTAATATTTATTTTGATGGGTGAAATTCGGCGTTACTAACACTTAGCGGAGGGTTCAACCATCTGCTGAGTTATATCCGCCATCTGTGGGAAAACGGGTCGAACGGCCGAGGACGTACGGTCTACAATCGCTCCCTGGCGGTGCTTAAACCAACAAAAAAGTATTATAGGTTTTCGCTTTTGTCATCTGGATTGGGTTTTTACTGCATTTCTATGAGACAGTAAAAGGTACCCTCGCGATTTCCTTAAATATATTAATGTAAGGGGTGTGAACTCGCTATTTATTGAGGCATTAGTAGATTGATGGCAAACGAAATCTCAAAAGGTAATATGTCATTTGAAACAATGATAAGTGATACCCAGACACTTTTTTGTGCATGGTCTTATTTTCATGGAGATGAAAGTATGTTGTGAGTGGCCCTTTTAATTTGTGCGTTATTTATTTGTTGAAGTGAAATAGGATGCATAAATTGAAAAGTTAGTCTTAGCCAATTACATTTTTTTTTTCAATCGTTATAAGTTTGATATGAAATTAGGACCACCAAGAATTACATAAGAAGCTATCGCTTGATGGCCAAAAGCTACACAGCGAGGGTTCAACCACTCTCTCAGTGGAGCTATCATCAGCACCTCACAGTCAGAAACTATGAAAATTCTTCCAGAAATAGCTCCTCTGCATATTCTTCTGGAGATAGAGTCTAAATGTATATAATATACCTAGTAATTTCGCACAAAATGCGATCGTTTTCTCAGAAAACCTGATTGAATTAAGATATCACATTTCATGCTCGCTTTAACCCGCCACTGCCATTTCCGGCAGGGCCGAAAATATTAGATTTGTATTTACTTTGCTAAAAATTATAGTAGAAGGAAAAGAAAAAGTGTAAATCGTTCCTAAAGACTTCTACTTCTTCATGCAAATATAATATGTGAATATATGAGTACCCTAAATGTCTTTTGTCCAAATTCAAATAACCCTTCTACGATATTTACGTAGGATCAGAAAGTCATGGATATTTTAGTTGATACGAAATAATTATATTGATGCAGGAATCAGTACACTCTTTGGACCATATGCAACGATTTTAGACTAGTGAGACAAGTCTCACTTATACATGCCCAAAGAAAAAAGTGGGTTTTACTCCTGCCTCAGTTTAAAACACAATTTCTTCAGTAAATGTTAGAAATAATCGCTCATACACATCCTACATATAAATGAAGTATGTGATTTCAAGCTTGATGTTTGCGCTTCACAATAGTGTTATTAAACATATAATATGCAGAATATGAATAAGTAAGCGATTATTTTCAATATTAATTGAAGAGAATGCCGGTTTTATGGGTAAGTTGAAAATGAGTGAAATTTTTTAAAAATTTTTTTGGCATGTTTAAGTGGGACCTGTCACACTACTCTAAAATTGTTGCATATAGTCCAAAGAGGGTATGGGCTGCTGCTTTAGTATAATAATTCCATATTTACTAAATTATTCATGATTTTCGGATCATCCGCAAAAATCTCCGTGAAGCGCGACAAAACACATTTCAGGTACTCAAATACTCGGATATTATGTTTGTATGAGAAGGTAGGAGTCTTCAGAAACGATATGAACTTTTGCTTTTCCATCTCCGATGATTTTTAGCAGAATTAGAACCAATCAAATATTCGGCTCCGTCAGATCTTCCAGCGGCGGCTAAGCGTGAACCTGAAATTTGATGTCGGCGTTCAATCACGTTCTCTGAGAAAGAGCATTTCATAAAAAATTACTAGTAATAATTTTTGTGGAGAATTGAATTGTCTTTCACCTTTTTGAGTTGTTTTTTCGATAAATCATATACTTTCTAAGATTACAGAAAAAATATATTTATCTATTTTTAAACGAAAAAAAAATATGTTCCACTCCTGGAATGTCTGTAAACTATTTTTTTTCGTGTTTATCATGGTTCCAACAAACAGCGTACCAAGTTGGTGCTGCTACTAAACTGATTTTTCTACGACTATCAAAAAATGGGTAGGGATGGAAGAATACACCAATACAATCTGAAGACCAAGATTTATCTTGGTAGATACAGATGGAACAGTTGGTTCATCGATCAGTATAAATGGGAATCGAGAGTCTTCACTTTTTCAAAAACGTATAATGAATTCATTCACACATCACTATCACCAGTTTGATTTGTCTTAACCTAATATTAACCTAGCTGCCAGCTTTATTTTTTGTGAAAGCCTCTGTAGGAACTTTGAGCTTCAGTGACTTTCTTTACATTTTCTGAGTGAGTCTCACCGAATGAATATTCAAGGACCTCGAAACTTTTTTTTAATATATGGCTAAAATATGTATTATGCTTGATTTACATAGTTATCTGAAAATAGTTCAAAATATTTCACTAATAGACGCGAATAACATATTCATACATATTTTCGAATATGTAATATTTAATTTTCATACAGAACACATAACACGCATAACCATTTTTTGCACTAAGAACTGCTATCAACAAAATTGTGAGAAATTCATATGTTCAATGATTTTTGTATCAATATGTCACGGTCTGAAAGCACATTATTTTAATATATGAAAATCGGAATGTGGGTTGTTTTGGTTCTTTTTTTAATTAATAGTGTTTTAATGGAAATGCGGTTGGCTTTGATAAGAATAATTGGAAAAAAAATACATGTGAACATTTTTGAATTACGTTTGAACTTCTGTTCGGTCTATCATGACAATTGTTGAACACTTCAAGCGGAACAAATTTGAGGAAGTAGAGGAACCGACATGTGTGTTTATTCAAAGCTAGCCAATTCAGAAATGTGGTTGAAAGTTGTATCTTTGAATTATTCATCAAACACCAAACATGGGTAAATACAATCATGAAGACAAAGAATTATAAATATCACGTATTAATTTACAGAAAACAGAGGCATTCGCCTCTATTATAGAACTGACAAAGTGAATTTTAATGTATTCATTCAGTATAGCTTTGAACTCAAATGACGTTTCTTGAAATTCAAATAACATAAGCATAAGGCAAATAAATTTCTGCTACAATAAATCAAATATTATTGTTGAATGATATTTTGGTATCCCGAATCTTTGATTACAGTAATTTGATTCGTTTTCTGTTGTAGCAGAATGAATATTTGAGTTGATTTTTTATAAAATGAATGTAGGAACTAATCAAACCAATAAAAACACAAACACAAAATAATAAACAGTCATTAAGAAGATGCAATATCCGAAAAATCAATATATATGTTGTAAAAGTATTGGGCCTGAATAGGATCTCTGAGGAATACCAGATTTTCCTGTATAGTTGAATGAGTGACTAAGTCAACAACACAATTGAAGATCTTCTTTGATGGATGGTAGATTTGGTGTATTTGAGTTTCTGTCCACTTGCTGGTATGCCTCAGAGAACACTTCATGGTACAGTTATTACCAAAGCTTGTTCGTCGGAAAAAGGAGCCCTGGAAAGAGTATGTCTCTCAAGTCACGACAAATGGATGTGCGGACTGAGCTCAAAGGGTCAGTCTCGATGGGACCTTTAACGGTGGAACGATTCATGATATTTCAGAAAGGTGTCGTCTGTGAAACAGATACAGATCGACAACCTTTCTGCGTTGTTCCAGAGAAACAAGCGAGCTTTTAAGCCTAGCATCAACAAAGAGACGAATATCTCTGTTCTTCACAGTATCTAAAAGTTTCAGAGTATGTTTAGGGGGTGCACTTCATATGTGGGAACAGTAATCTAGGACCGGACGAATATCTGCCTTAAGTGTCATAATCAATTGACGTGAAAAATATCAGTTCTTCACACAAAACAGAAAACCACATTTTTCATGGTTTTTCGATGACAGAGTACTGCAGATGTCATTGAAATGAAAGACTTCATTAGTATTTGGCCATATAACGGCTAGTTATTTTTTGTAAAAAGACTTCTTCAGATTAATTTTTTGGTTGATATTAATGTTTATTGTGATTATCCTAACTGAAGCGATGCTACTGGTATTATATAAAGTCGCCGATGAAGTTGTAAATAGAATGGCTAGCAAGATGAAACTATCTTCTAGAGGTAGACTGTTATGTAATTGATAAAGGCCCAGGTAGCTCAGTGGTTGAGACTGTCGCGTTCAAAACCATTGACTGCTGGTCGGCTAGGTTCAAATCCTAGCGACTACAGATTTTTATCTGATGGTCCGAGAAAGTGCTTGGAATCTGATGGTCCGAGAAAGTGCTTGGAATCGCATGTTAAAAGGTAAGACCTCGTTAATCCTTGGCTCGCACAAGTTTCGACTTTTGAGGGCTGCCGTTCGCAAGGAAGCGACAGCTGGTTAATGGAAAAAACAATTTTAACAATTTTAACAATATCAACTGTCGATGATTTATGATATTGTTAGCGCTTCACTTGGTATGGATCTACTGTACTCAACGACTGCCCCATAAGGAACCAACTCTTAAGTCCGATTCAGATACATCGGTGCCCACGCAGGGTTTATGAAGCACATGCAATTTACAAGCATATGCATTTTTATCCCGTGTTCCTGAAGGCTGCAAGTCCATTCACATACGTGCCTTTCTCTTGCATTTCTATCAAATGTTTATATTTTCTCTGGTTCTGAATTAATTTTCTCAATACTAGAGGAACGATATTTGAGTTTTTCAAATTATCCCGTCGTAAATTTCACTGAATCTTCCATTACTCGAACAAGAACTTGTTCTTATTTCGTGCGTTCTCATACCCTTCGTTTTTCACGCACGGCGACAGACACAGGTGTGAATGTCGACGGGTATGCATTTCTCATGCAGGGTCAAAAATGCAGGGTGGGCACCCATGTATGTGAATCGGCTGATAGGTAGCAACTGATCTGGGTGCCAACTGAACTAGGATTTTAGGATCGCATCAAATCAAATGAGTACATATTCTTGAAATCAAACACATATGAAATGTAACATAAATAAGGGGGATAATTCCCATAGTACGGATTCTTCAGACGCTAACCTTACTGAGATCAACCTTTCTAGCGAAAAGTCAAGCTTGGCTTTTTTCCGCATCCAATCCGTCCAAGTTCTTGGGTTCCAATTCTGGAGTTTTTGCCTGATCCACATTTGAATGGTTCATGTTCGTGTCCCATTTTTTCAGGCTTCACGAGCTGATATCGGAGATTTGGAAGACAGAGATGTATGAAGGGTGAAGAAAAAATGTTGGTGCTAGAATGGATCCCTGCTGAACAACAACGTTTATAGTTAGAGTTTAGGATGAAATTCCATTACCACATGGAGAGATTCGTCAATAATTTGATCCCGCATCCAGAGAGTCAGTAATACCACACTGAAAAAATGTGGCACGTTATATCAATAAATGCCGTTTTTTACCTCTCCGTTTATTGGCACAATACATTTTTCATCGTGACAATGATTCAAGTTCATTGAGATAATCTTTTTTTACATTTATGAACAGGTTTCGTTGCTGCTATGGAAAAGTTCATAGAGGTAATGAAAGGGGTACACTGAAACCATTTGAAATTGTTCATCATCATCAATAAACGTAATTAATGGTCCCAGAGATGATTTTATTGTTACAATGAATCCAAGTTTATCGAAATCAATGATAATCTATTTTCAGATCTACACACAGGTTTTATTGGGGCTATGGAAAGATCTTAGAAGGTGTAACGAAGGTACTAAGTCCCAGTTTTGTTAGGCAGATAGAATCAATATTTTCCTCCCATTCTATAACTCCGTAATTAATATGTTCATGAATATAATAAAAAGCCTTATGTAGAACCAAGCCATCTCGTGTTTAAATATACTCATAAATTTTGCCGGCATCTGTTCAGCCGAATCCTCGCATAGAAATCTGCGTTGCTGGCAAGTTAGCTTTAGATGGTAGTACACAGCGCCTCCACTAGAGGGACCACTCCGCACGACTTCGTTGTTTGTACAGAGCCGGTTAACTTAAGCAGACAGAAGCAATCGTTGAAGCATCTTCTCAGGTAGCACAGACTACAGAGACATTCGAAGAACTCCGAAAGGAGCCAGCCGAAATAAAAGATAACTTGGAGATACGCCTTCCAATCAGGATTGCGATGTTCTGATGAATGCATGTTAATTATTTTGCATATCTTTCGGAAACTCACTGTATGCTCAATATCAGTGGGAAGCCTTCATTGCATTTACGAATGATATGCAATGATTGAATAAATACCACTTATTCAAATGATGAACAAAATAATTCACGAGAATAAACTGAAACATAGATTTAATGTATATCAATTATTGAATCAAGGAATAACCGATACTTAATAATCACCGTTCATTGAATTGATGAAAAATATCCATCGTCGAACTAATCTGAATCATTATATCAATCATACAGCATTCATTCGAAGAATGGACAATATTAACTAATTTGATGAATACAGTTTCATCAGTTGAACGAATACAATTTATTGCTTGGGTGAACACTCTTCATTTGTTTGATGAATGGAAATCATTAACCCAACGAACCTTTCATTATAGTAACCGATTATCAATAAACACCATTCATTGAATAGATGAAAAATATCCATAGTCGAAATAATCTAAATCATTATATCAATCATACAACATTTATTCGAAGAACGAACAATAATAATTAATCTGATTAATACACTTTCATCAGTTGAACGAATACAGTCCATTGCTTGGGTGGACAATCTTCATTCGTTTGATGAATGGAATTCATTACCATAACGAACCTATTTAATGCACTCGATATCAATGAAAGCATTCATTGATATTATTAAGATCCGTATTCATAGTATGGATAACCAGTGGTACATTGACATAACGATTGCGTTCATTGGACCAATATTGATAAAAATATTCATTGAGTCACTGAACTTTTTCATTGTATTCAGGTACCAATTTTTTTCTGTGCATATACTCATTTGAAAAACAGTATATACCAGTGTGTTACACAGTATGTTACCTTCAATCAATTTTTGTTTTCGGTACGTGATGATGAGCATGTAAGATGACTTTCCTTTCGTCTGCGTACTATTTCATCAGTATGTTCAATGAAAATATCTGGAGTGTATATGTACATATGTAAATGATGTGGTTCTCCTGTCACCTGTGGAATTAGCTTCGAAATGGCTTTCCTTAACGGTTCTCAGTTGTGTAACTTGTACACGTTTTCAAGGTCGCCATCACCATCAGCATTAAAGCAGATATTGAGAAGCCACGGCACTTTGCTAGCTCGGTATAATGACATTGATGAAAAAATGAATAATTCAGTAACAGTTCCAGAACATCTATATATGTAATGACAACTAATGAATATAGTCTCAAATACGCAGAACATTGTTTTAGCGGAGAAACATCTGCAGAAAACATATCGCGTCTTGTATACTTTCATAAATATTTAAGCGGATATGTGAGTAATTTTTTGAAACTTAATTAATGATAACGAGAAGTTTATACGATTGATTCGAAATTAAAAAATTCGAACGTGATGCAATGTCGGTGATGAGTTGTTTGTACCGTAGTGGTAAAGTCGAATGTAACATTAATTGCTACAGCTTTTCTTGCATTTGTCGAATTACAAATTCATGTTTGTTGGAGTCAGGAGTTAGCTTCATATTTCATTATGGGTGGTTATGCATTCAATAAATATATTACATGCACAATAGAAAACACCAACACAAACAATGCAAGGAGAAGACTAACTCATTTTAACTTCCTTTATTTGGAATCACAGGTTGACAGTTGCGGACCCTGTCTCCTTCAGCACACATGAGTCCGACGAAGACTTCTGATACATAGGCTATTTAGTAGTTTATAGAAGGCAACTTCTTCAATTGTTTCTCTGAGCAATGATTTCGACACATATCAAAAAAATTTCAAGGTGAGGAAAATATATTTGCAAAAAAGTAAAAAACAGATCGATAGAGATTGATTGTGGGCTCCATATTCATAACAAACAACATGTTTTCAACGACTTTCAACTGGTGAAAGATCATCCCATTTGATTTTTTAAATAGGACGATATCACTTGATACATCTTCTTGGAGAACACTTGTAAAAAGTCTGATAGAAAATTTGTTCTTGATTTTCAGTCGGCAGATGAGTTTCAATTTGAATAACGGGGTATATGGCAAGAATTAAGAAAACAAAAAGGCAGACTTTAGCCCACAATATTTGTACGTATGCTTTCAAAAAACATATTCAGTATTCTTATTCATTTAATATAGCTGTGAAACTTCAAAGGAATACACTTTAAAAAATTATTGATATCCCATTCTTCGAAATGAAATAAAGGATATGGTGAAAGTATGTTTAGTAAGGTGATGGCAATGGAAGAGGATTTTTCATCAAATGTGCAGTGTTTGACTTGATATGTAAAAGATATTTGGGTTTCAGTGTTAGTGAAATCAAAAAACTGTACTATTTTTTTTTTCAATTGGAATTGAACTTTTAACCTTGCATCACATACCTGGGAGGAAAAAAACCCCAACTGTTTTTATGACGTCGTGAATTTTAAATTATTAGTACACCTACGTACTTCTGGTTGCCTATAGCTTCTTATAGAATATTTTATGCTCTGCGCATATGCTTTTAATTTAACTTTCTTGGCAGAAACGTGTACTTTTAGTGTTTCTCTGTGTATAGCATTCATCAAAGGTGGGTTACGACGTTGGTGTTTCTGGGTGTAGCATAACTTACGTGTGTTGAAATCTAAAAACATCAAAGACTACTCAAATATGGCCAGAATTTTAGCCAAAAAGAGCTCTCAGGATAGAAAAACTAAGTTTAGATGTAATAACTGTAACGTTCCCATATGTTTAGCGCGTGCATCGATCTATTCAACTTGGGATTGAGAATTCAATTATCTTCTCAACCATCAATTTTTTTTTTTATTCTGTTAGTATTTTTTTCACAATTTGCATTGGAATTATGAAGATAAGTGCAGATTTTGAACCGAAAATATTTTAAATGGTATTATCTACTAATTTTTGAGAGAAAATACTTTGCAATTACACGACAGATATCGCTGGGGGCACGTAAGCTTGAAAATTTAAAAAGGAATAAAGATCGAAACTGGGAAAACATTTATGCACAAAACTCGAAAATATTCAGATGTTTGTAAAGAGAATTGAATTATTTTTTCAACGATGTGACACTTGAACAAAAAATGTCTTTGAAATTTTTGAGTTGTACCTCCTGCACCCCCTGTCGAGTAATTACCATATTTTTTATTTCAAAAGGTATTATCGTAGGTAATACGACAAGCGCTTATCGAAATACAAATTTCTTCGACTTTGAGAAACAAATTATGTTGCTTGGCAACCACACGAGCGCGAAGTGCGCATATGGTTTCCTAAAGCAACATAACTTATTTCAAAAATGAATAATGATAATCATCCAGAACCTTATTTGTTCAAGATGGTAATTATCGAAACAGCTTTTGTCATTCATTTTTACGTTTTAATTTGATTCAACCATTTTTAGTTGTTTGCCTTCATTAATGTTACAGCCTACCGCTCAATTCAACCTGGAACATTAATCCCGCATTAAGTTCCAAAACTATGCAACTAACAAAACATAAATTTCATTTCAGTTTGCGTGCAGCAGTCTTGCCATTTCAAACTTCCCCCTAATTTAGTGACCAATCGCAGAGGGCGTCTTTCGTTGTATTTTTTTGTCTTCTTTCTATAGGTCATGTCTTTGAACAGTTATGGTATTAGTGATTGTATTGATCAACGTGTATGCATAATAAGTTGAAAATTGATATGAATTAATAGTGAGTGCTTATCATGGTTTTAGTCAAAGTTCAGGGTTGTGTCATTATAGCAGCTTGCTGGTGTGGTATTCACCAAAGAATTCTATTACCGACAGTTTCGTCTCTGTCTCTCCTATAAATTCAACGTTGATGCGATCTCACTTATTCTGTCGACAATAGATAACTTCGGTGAACAGAATATCACCCTTGGTGGTAAGTTTGTTTTATAAAACAACCAGTGACGAAGCTTACTACAAAATCTGAAACACATATAGCCAATCAAGAGCCGAACTACAAAACCGAAAACATGTTGTTTTCAATAAATTATCAATAAAAAAATTCCACTTATCAAAAACGGGTATTTTAGCATGAGTGGAATAGTCGGTGATACCCCTCAAATGGTTTTTCCATTGTTGGTACGTCAGTCAGTTAAAAAGAAAAATTAAATTCGATTTCATCTCCTGCTCTTGTTACGTAAGAGTCTACATTTTTTTTTCGCCGATCACAGAAAATACACAACCATATCCTCGAGATTTCAAGAAAAAGAAGCTACCCAGAACACCAAAACTACGTCACTTTCACTCGACGCGCGTTCCGCGCCTTTTGGCGTTTTGGGTAGGTTCTATTTCTTGAATTGTATTCACACCAAAGGTTCCAGATATTCAATTTCGATGTCCTCAAGAAAAAGTTTTTGTTGGCGTTTTTGAAGTAGCTATACAGAAATTACATTCTTTTGCTGTGAACCTCCCAATAATAAAAAACGGCGTGAGACAAGGTCATGCTTCATGAATAATGGACATGTATGTGCATTTCTGAAAAAAATCTCCCAACAATTTCCGACAATAACTACCATTGATATTTTCACGGTGCATAACTCTCAAGCTTTTTCAGATACTAAATGCACATGTGCAGTATGAATTGTTTTTTGACCAATTTTCGTGATTCTTCTAACGTGCACTGGCACGTGCAGGATTGTTGCAGGAACAAGTCCAAGGCGGCATTGGTAGCAGAAAAGTTTGCAAAGCTGAAAGGGACTTGGATAATATTACAAGCTAATATATCAGGAATGGATTTTTTTATATATTTGGACGATTACTAAATGCACAAGGTTGGAAGTTGAAGCATTCTGTTGACCACTAAAGGAATGTCCTGTAATATTAATAATAATATTGTCTATTCCTGATTCCAGATCGAACCGTTAATTGGTAAAGGATTGTTGATATTTCATTCCCGAAAATATCTATCGGCAACTTTTTCACGGTGTTCTAGAGCTATTAACAAGTTGGTGAGCGAAGCATCATCTATGAAACTAATTACCTTAGAATTGGGAGACTTGTAACCGGAAAAAAATATAGTAACCTTCATGAATAACTACACTGACATCTACCGAAGCCTTCTAAGTATAACAATTTTGGTTTCACTTTCAACCGATAGATGGTAGAACATAATGTCTAATTTTGATTTTAGTTCGAAAATATGAATAGGACATTCATAAAATCTGTTGTGGAATCATCTGCGACTGAAAGACAAACTTTAGTCGCTATTTTCCATCGTTCAAGATAACCTCTTGGGAGGTATTCATGTTGAAAAAGGAACATTCTCCATGAAAATTGAAAAATGAAATGTGTGATTTATTTGTAATATCTAACAGAAAACAACTACTTCCTCGGCACAAGCCTTGCTGGACAAATACTTCACATTTTTCATTTCTCAATTTTCATGGAGAATGTTCCCCTTTTCAATAATGTCTAATGTTCTGTATATAATTTGTCCCACTTCACACCAATGTCCCAAGCGACCCAATGCCACGGTACCCTTTTTTTAGGCTGAAACAATTCAATTTCAAACAGCAATCTCACAAAAGGAATCAGCAAACCACTTACCAACTGGCAGCGTTTTCAAAGCCGTCTCTGTAAAAATATTCGTGTCCATTTTCATACATTAATACTTTCAGTTATCATAAATCTAAGAGTCACAGGAAGTGCTTCATAATCATATTCACAATGTAACGAAAAACTACTTGAGGTGAAACTCGAGATAGCAACCAGCTGGCGTTATGTGTTACTTTCATGAAAATTAATTACACTTCGAACGTTGTTTAATGCGATCCTGATTGATTTTATGCATTAAATTGATTTTTATTGAGGTAAATGTGAATGTGATGATAGCAAGTTGATGTATCGCTTGGGAAATCGATCGAAATATATCAATCTTGAGAAGGAACTGTAATGTGAATATAACAGAGCCAATTTGGTAGTCCAAATATGGGGTTTGATTGAAAAGTCCATTTTATTTCGGTCATATCGAAACTTCATGCGAATCAAAATATTTACTCTTAAATGTTTTAAAAACTAAGCTGACTGTGAGAACGACATGAAATTCAAAGAACATTACTAGAAGAAGTATAATACTTACCCTACAGAAGACCACCATCTACTGAACAGTGTTAGACTTTCAATTCTAGCCGCAAGTATTTATTTCAATATCTGCCATATATCGATATAACAAAAGTTCAAAATTATTCAATGCCTTAACAGCAACAAGGACTCATTTCTCTTTCTAATTGGAGACTTTATAACGACTCAATATTCTCCGGAGCATAAGGCAACACCGGTGTCTGGTTTATCCCTTACGAGCGTCGTAGATGATAGTACAACACTCGTACAGTCGCGTATTGCTTGTGGATACAGTCTGAGACCGTCTAAAGAGGCCATCACACAGCGTGGGGAGTAACACACCTGGCATGTGGACTGCGGAGTGCCACGGCGCCGGCGATAAAAAGCCACTACACGGCGTGTGGAGTATCGCGCCTGGCGTGTGAACTGGCACTCCACGTGCGGCGTGCCAAGTTTCGGGTGGAGTATTATGTCCCGTCGATTGTCGGTAAATTTACACAGTTCGAAGGAAACACACACCCGTCTTGTCAATCAACAGGCCGTGAGATCGCTAGCGTCCAGGCACGCTATCGGCGTGGCACTCCGCAGTTCACATGCCAGGCGTGTCACTTCCCACGCCGTGTAATGGCCTCTGTAGCGTGCCTCTCACGGCACAGAGGTAATCAACAGGCCTCTAAGTCGGGTGTGGTTCGCGCCGCTAATGCTAAATTGACTACTGAACCACCGACGCACAGACGAGCCTTGTGACTCTGCACCCCAGTCTCGCCACTCCGCACGCGGCGTGTTTCCTTTGAACTGTGTAAATTTTACCGACAATCGACGGGACCTAACACTCCGCCCGAAACTTGGCACGCCGCACCATTCTCACGGCGTGTGGAGTGTCGCGCCTGGCGTGTGAACTGACACTCCACGCGCCGTGAGAATGGTGCGGCGTGCCAAGTGCCATGTCAAGCTTAAGAGGCCATCATACGGCGTGTGGAGTGTCGCGCCTGGCGTGTGATCTGCACTCCACGCGCCGTATGATGGCCTCTTAAGCTTGACACGGAGGATGGTCTCAGAAGCCATGTTCCTGCGAAGAAGACCCAAGTATTGGCTTGTCCTTATGTAGCTGCAGGAGGACCTCAGTCTGCGTAGATTTAATAGTGGAAGAGCTGGTGAACAATTTTGACTAGGTTTTTGAAGCACTACGAAATTTTTTGTAAGTGTCCTTGAAGGACCCCTTAAAAAGACAGTTAAGGTCTGGCTGAAGGGATCCAATCATGTTTTTTTTTTTAATAATAAGGCCTCAACGATTTGGATAAAATTTTGTATTTGGTTAAGGTTTTGCTTTTTAAGTTCATACATATGGGCGTCTTTCCTGAAAAAAACGCGATTTCACTAATAATGGAATTTTAAAATTATATTTTCACCGACTTCTAGATCATCCAAATAATCTGAAATTTGGCACACGTATCAAGGACCGAAAACAATGCAAGAATTTCGGAATGTTAGTGTAATATTATTAATTATAATAATAATGAAAATAATAATGAGAGGAAGAAGGAAGAATTAGAGATCTTAAGATGTGAAAGCTCTAAGAGAATTTAGGTGTCCAATAGCTGGTGAACAACTTTGAGGTTCTTAAGGCACTACGAAAATTGTTTTAAGTGTCTTCGAAGGACCCCTGAATAAGAGAGTCAAGGTCTGGATGAAGGGTAGTGACCCCTACCAACCAATGATTGTTTTTAAAGGGAAATTTCTTTATTGAAACAAGGTTTTTGAGGCATTTTGAAATTTTAATATTGAGTTATATATGTAAGTAACTCAAACATGAAAAAGCCAGACCAATTAGTCGAGACTGCATGTTAAAGACAAATTATTTGACTTCGAGCACCTTTATTACTGGCCCAAAATCTCAAAATGCCTCGAAAATATTTTTTTTTCTACAAACGTCAAAAAATGACAAGGTTCGCGCATTGACTGCAATATGCGAAGTGACACTTTTTTCATTTTCATTTTTTACCATGACACCGTGACCGTGCGCGAAGAACTGTGCTAAGTAACTATGTCCTACGAGCATGCGGAAAAGTAACTTTTCCGCATGATTTTTCGTTTCGAAAGTTTTACTTTTCTGTACGATTTAAAATTCGGAAAAGTAACTTTTCCGCACGATTTTTACTTTTCCGTGCGATATTTACTTTTCCGCACAATTTATGTATTTTTGAAAATGATGATATTTAGGACTAACTATCTATGTAACTATTCTATGTAACTATTCTCTCTTATTTTAAAGAATTATTATAAAAACTTGTTTATTAAAAACCTTGTTTTTTCATAAATAAATATTGTACCTAACTCTTACGAAAAATATCTTTTACGCCCTTAACAGCTTGCCCGAACTCCGCTCCGCGTTGTTCGTGCAACTACCGTCGCGTGCGGAAAAGTACTACTTTCCGCACTTGTTAGGTAAATAACTATTTCGCACACTGCACGTAAACTATATGGGAAAGAAGTTAAGTAAAACTCAAAGATTTTCATATTCTAACCTATATAGCCCTCAATTAAGCAAAAATCTAAAAATTCATTTATTTATAACTTTATCGTCCTCAATCAAGCGAAAATCCAAGAAATCTTGCTTTTTTGTTGCTATCAGCCGGGTACCGAACACAAAACTGTTGTATTTAAGAATTGTATATTCGATATAAACAAAAAATTGCTACTTTTCGATATATTTATTCATTTCAACATCTCTTGTTTCATACCTAAGTGCCATTCCATGAATCAATTAATTATTTTTGTAGCATCCGTTTTGAAATTTTGTCAGGTAGCTCCATTTAGCCTAAATTATTTTTCTGTCCAAACTATGCAATGGTTATTTTGCGCGAGGCTATTACAATGGGTAAACGGTGAAAATACCCCGGAAAAAAAACAGGAAATAATTACTTCTTCGTAGGTGTTCATTTCGGGTTTTTTTTTTCGTTTTTTTTTGTTTATATTTGTTTTTTTTGTTTTTTTTTTGTTTTTTTTTCATAGTTTCATAACAATGAGTATTTTTCAGTACAGTATTAAAAATATATACTAGTGATTTACTCGTAATCCAACACGGTTAACCATCAGATAATTCTCAGGTTTGTTTCTAGCCTTTGTATAATGTGCACTCCTTTTTATTATCTGCACCGTAAAAGTTATCTAAAATACTGTATATAATACACCTCAACAAAACGAGCTACAACTAGGTACAAGTTAAAAGCCTGTACTGATAAAGATAAGCCAAGACCAAGAAATTACGACCATAAAAGCATTGGCCTTGTCGATATTCTTTTGTTTACTAGTATCAGACCTAATTGTTTTACCATTTATATATTTTATCAACTAACTACATGGGTGTTCCAATGTTTCATGCATGTTCTAGCGTGATACTAAGTTAAATAGACATATTATCTATTAAAAATGGAACGATAATATCATTATAAATTGTTAATTGAATTTTTCCTGTCATATGTTGCATTAGAATGAATTGCGCTGTAGTTGAATAATTGGAATTGATAGAGAACTATGAGTATTACTACTAATTGTGAAACAATATTGAATAACGAAATAGAAGTTATTTCACTAAATTTAGTGTAAAAATTTTCGGAAACCAGTATATTCTTCAAAAGACCTAATATTCTACAGAGGCTACAAAATTTTGTGTCAGGAGTTACTCACTACAAGAAAACCTATACGCTCAGCTTAATTGAGGTTTGACTCAATTTGCTGATTCACTTCCAGTTCGAACTGAAGGCTTTCCACGACCTTTTGAGTAATACACTTGACTTTCCCCAAAAGTATATTTCAGACAGCTATATTGTTGACATTGACATTAACGTTGTTGTCATGCTTAACAAGATCACAAAAAAAACTGATAGCGTTGTATTCCACGACAATTGGGAAAAATACACCACCAATTTAAAATGTAGCCTAGAACAGATCAAGTTCAACGGCAACAGTCACGTCGAATTTGAGCAGACCCTAGAGGCGGTTAACTGGCTATTCAACAAAGCCAATTTGGACGGAGATTGGCAGGGATACACCAAAAGGTTGACAAAATATAACAAGGACATAAGGAAAGCCAAGAGGAACAGCTTCAGGAGCTTTTGTGAGACAATCTCATCAAGCCCTGCAGCAGCCAGATTACACAAAACTATGGCGAGGGGCAGAGAGAACAGATGGTAGCTACACAGAGGATGAAGAGCAACGAGCTGTCCTCTTACTGGAGACGCACTTTCCAGGCAGCATACCATTTGAACCCGACAGACCACTGGAAGAACCAAGTAGAGCCAAACGAGAAGACTGGGAAGTAGCAAAAGCCCTATGCACTCCCCAAAGAGTGGAATGGATAATTGACTCCTTCCAACCATTCAAGTCGCCAGGAATTGACGGCATATTCCCGGCCCTTTTACAAAAAGGTCAAACAGAACTACTGCCGTTCATTATCAAAGCAGCCAGATTCAGTCTGGCGCTGGGTATATACCGAGCAACCGGAGGAGATCACGGGTTACCTTCATTCCCGAAGTGGGAAAGAAGGACCCTACCCTCCCGAAGTCATTCAGACCAATCTGTCTCTCATCCTTCTTACTGAAGACACTGGAGAAGACGGTAGATAATCATATTAGAACCGACATACTGGAGAGGGTGCCATTGCATTCCGGAGAGCATGCATACAGGGCGGGCAGATCAACATAAACTGCTCTGTACGTGCTTACCGAAAGTATCCAGAGATCACTTGAGCATTAAGAAATGGCCATATGCAACTTCTCAGACATAGAGTGGCCATTCGACAATACCTCTCATGAAGCAATAAATAGGGCACTAATAAATAAGGGAGTGGACAGAACTACATCCAGATGGATGTGCCAAATGCTGGCTACAAGAACTGCTGAAACAAAAGTGAGCGAGAGTAGCTTTCGGATCATTACAAACAGGGGATGCCCACAAGGAGAGGTACTATCACCTCTGATGTGGAGTCTAGTAGTAGACGAACTGATCGGAACACTGACCGGGAACGGAGTCACTTGAGTATTACTACTAATTGTGAAACAATATTGAATAACGAAATAGAAGTTATTTCACTAAATTTAGTGTAAAAATTTTCGGAAACCAGTATATTCTTCAAAAGACCTAATATTCTACAGAGGCTACAAAATTTTGTGTCAGGAGTTACTCACTACAAGAAAACCTATACGCTCAGCTTAATTGAGGTTTGACTCAATTTGCTGATTCACTTCCAGTTCGAACTGAAGGCTTTCCACGACCTTTTGAGTAATACACTTGACTTTCCCCAAAAGTATATTTCAGACAGCTATATTGTTGACATTGACATTAACGTTGTTGTCATGCTTAACAAGATCACAAAAAAAACTGATAGCGTTGTATTCCACGACAATTGGGAAAAATACACCACCAATTTAAAATGTAGCCTAGAACAGATCAAGTTCAACGGCAACAGTCACGTCGAATTTGAGCAGACCCTAGAGGCGGTTAACTGGCTATTCAACAAAGCCAATTTGGACGGAGATTGGCAGGGATACACCAAAAGGTTGACAAAATATAACAAGGACATAAGGAAAGCCAAGAGGAACAGCTTCAGGAGCTTTTGTGAGACAATCTCATCAAGCCCTGCAGCAGCCAGATTACACAAAACTATGGCGAGGGGCAGAGAGAACAGATGGTAGCTACACAGAGGATGAAGAGCAACGAGCTGTCCTCTTACTGGAGACGCACTTTCCAGGCAGCATACCATTTGAACCCGACAGACCACTGGAAGAACCAAGTAGAGCCAAACGAGAAGACTGGGAAGTAGCAAAAGCCCTATGCACTCCCCAAAGAGTGGAATGGATAATTGACTCCTTCCAACCATTCAAGTCGCCAGGAATTGACGGCATATTCCCGGCCCTTTTACAAAAAGGTCAAACAGAACTACTGCCGTTCATTATCAAAGCAGCCAGATTCAGTCTGGCGCTGGGTATATACCGAGCAACCGGAGGAGATCACGGGTTACCTTCATTCCCGAAGTGGGAAAGAAGGACCCTACCCTCCCGAAGTCATTCAGACCAATCTGTCTCTCATCCTTCTTACTGAAGACACTGGAGAAGACGGTAGATAATCATATTAGAACCGACATACTGGAGAGGGTGCCATTGCATTCCGGAGAGCATGCATACAGGGCGGGCAGATCAACATAAACTGCTCTGTACGTGCTTACCGAAAGTATCCAGAGATCACTTGAGCATTAAGAAATGGCCATATGCAACTTCTCAGACATAGAGTGGCCATTCGACAATACCTCTCATGAAGCAATAAATAGGGCACTAATAAATAAGGGAGTGGACAGAACTACATCCAGATGGATGTGCCAAATGCTGGCTACAAGAACTGCTGAAACAAAAGTGAGCGAGAGTAGCTTTCGGATCATTACAAACAGGGGATGCCCACAAGGAGAGGTACTATCACCTCTGATGTGGAGTCTAGTAGTAGACGAACTGATCGGAACACTGACCGGGAACGGAGTCACTTGCCTTGGATATGCAGACAGCATAGTCATTATGGCCAAAGGCAAATTCGAAGGAACCCTCTGCGATCTCATAGAAAGAGAGTTAGAGACAACCAGAAGGTGGTGCCTCTCGGTGGGGTTGAGAATTAACTCATCAAAAACCACAGTAGTACAATTCACTAGAAGAACAAAGTTTCAGCACCTAAGGACTGTTCGCCTCGACGGGGCAGACTTAGAATGGCAGCAAGAGTTGAAGTATCTAGGGCTTACCCTAGACTCAAAACTACTCTGGAACAGACACGTAGAAAATATCGCTAATAAGGCAAAATCGTTACTGATGGTGTGCAGGAACAATGCAGGAAAAACATGGGGCTGTAACCCATCAGTACTGCGATGGATGTACACCATGATAGTGAGCTGGCCACAACAAAGAAAATCTTAGAGGAAGTGAAAAGACTAGCATGTCTTTGTAAAACAGGAGCAATGAGGTTGACTCCAACAGCAGCAATAGAGGTCATTCTGGACCTCACTCCTCTCCATATTATGGTGTAACAGTGAAGTATAAAATGAATGACAATGTTATGATTATTGATCTGACAGGAGTATCTTGCAACGTCAAATGAAATATACGAAATACACGAATTCAATCATTTTACATTATAAGGTCTTATTTCCATCATTTGTAATAATGAAATCACCAACTGAAAAAAATAACGTAAAGTATTCGTGGATAACTGATTTTTCAAACCCTTTGCTCTAGGCACTCCGGCTGCTCCGTCGTTCTCGAAAAATCATCAAAATGATCAAAAAATGACACGAATTAAAAAAATATATGTTCCGGTCAATGTAAAAGTATGCAAATGTGCACAACTGTTCGGAATATTTTTCCGATATGACTGTCAATTTTGCGGAACTTTTGAAATATTCTATTTTGGTATATCATCAACATCCGATCCGAACGATCCAAATCACAAAGAAACTTTCAAACAACTAAACAGGAATTACAAAAAATCAATAATTGAAGCTAAAAGAAAATCATACGATAACTATCTATCAACATCGAATAATAAAGTTAAAGATAGCTGGAGATTAATAAAATTTGAAAGTAATAAGCAAATCAAAAATAAAATCAGTGAAAATATCAATTCTCATGAATATAATACATTTTTTGCCACTATAGCAGAAATCATAATAAAACAACTTGTAGACGTTAATAGCCACCAATCTGTATTCAGTTCGATTGATGATCAGTTGAAGCCTAAAGTTCCTGGTTCTTTCTTTCTACAACCCATCACTAACTCGGAAGTATTCAATGCAATTAACCACCTGAAAAATTCAAGTTGTTTCGACCTATACGATTTGAACAGTAGAATAATTAAAGAATCCGTTCAATTTCTAGTAGAACCTCTTACTATTTTATACAATGCCTGTATAACCGAGGGAATATTTCCTGATGAGCTGAAGCTTACCAAGATAATCCCTGTTTTCAAAAAAGGAGATATTGATAAACTGGAAAACTATCGCCCAATTTCGATCATACCCATATTTGTTAAATTATTTGAAATAATACTGAAAACTAGACTTGAGATGTACTTTGAAAGCAAAAAACTTCTGAATAAGGATCAATACGGCTTTCGGAAATCATGCTCCACCATTCAAGCCGTTACTAAGGTTGTGAAAGAGGTAGTCGAAGGCTTCGAAAATGGGCAACTGACAGCAGTCACTCTCTGTGATCTGAGCAAAGCCTTCGACTGTGTCTTTCACGATATTCTATTGAGTAAACTTTCTGACTACGGTGTAAGAGGCATTACACTTACTCTATTCCAGTCATATCTTCACAATCGAAAGCACTGTGTGGTCCTTAATAATAATGAACAATCGTCATTTGAAGTCGTGAAAACAGAAGTACCCCTGGGTTCTGTTCTGGGGCCCCTTCTTTTCATTATTTATATTAATGATTTTTTCCATCACATGCTACCTGGTAAATGTGTCGTTTTTGCTGATGATAGCACACTAATTTGCTCCGACAAAAACTGTCAAAACTTAGTCATAACAATGAAACATATGGAAAATCAAGCAGAAAAGTGGTTCACTGAAAATCTTCTGAAGTTAAACAGAGACAGAACCCAAAATCTGATTTTTTCGTCGGATAATAAATGTGTGTAAATCTGCTAGGGATTACCTTAGATGATAATCTCAACTGGTCTCATCATATTGATGACCTATGCTCTAAACTATCTAAATATATATTCTTGCTACGTCAGTTGAAGTTTATGATTAGTCCCAAAACTTTGTTGACAGCATATTACGCCTTTTTTCATTCACACCTCAGATATGGAATTGTTCTATGGGGAAACTCGTCTTCTTCAGATAGGATTATCAAGCTTCAGAAAAAAGCGGTTAGGATACTTGCGAATGCAGGTTATAAAGACACTTGCCGACCTATATTCAAGAATCTGGGATTGATGCCCCTTCCTACATTATATATTTATCACTCGCTCCTTGACATTCACGAACATGTAAATGAATTCGATACTAATGCGATCTTTCATGAATACAGCACTCGTAGTTCAGCACTCATTAGACCTTCCTGATATAGATTACAAAAGTCTGCATCTAACTCCCTCAATACAAATCTGTATAATATCCTACCACAAAAAGTGAAAAAATTTACATTTCAAACTTTCAAAAATTTTATCAAAAAAGAATTAGTCTCCAAATGTTATTATAATGCAGAAGAGTATATGGCTAACCCACCTGTTGTAACAGTGTCCAACGGTTGATGCATTTTATGCATGTATTTTAATATGTATATAACTGTACCTGTGTTTTACGTATCTATTTGTTCTATCTTTTTTAATGTACTTTTTATATTGTTTATGATTAATATTTCAATATCTTTTTTATTATGTATGTATAAGCATTTTATCCTTAAGTGATTTCCTGATTCTAGCATCAGGCTCTACTTGTAACACTTGACTTGCTACAAATGTATGTATTTGCATAACGTAGTCAAATAAACGCTATCTATCTATCTATATGTCGAAAATAAAATGTTTCGTGCACTTGACTTGGTTGCAAACATGATTCATGATATGAAATAATTCAATAAATACTACTCCAAGTTTGCAGAACTTCTAGAATTTTCTCAACGAGTATTCAGCAAAATTCAAGTTAAATGCCATTTTGACAATGTTACGTACTTCGGAAGAGGATGCAAACTGAGATTTATTTCTTTCTCAATGTACCTACTATCCACTTGACCAAAGTTTGCAAACTTTTGGAATTATTGTTAAATTTCCGATTTTTCATGTCTATCACTACTGGCCTAGTGGTGTTACACTGAACGTTTCGACTATTTCATGGTAATAATTCACCAAGCAACACAATAAAAAAAAATGCTGATGTAAAATATTGGTCTTTAAATAATCACAATAGCTTCTATACACATCAAGCCTTCCAAAAACTGTTTTTAATTGTTATTTCCAACAAATTCATCAATGAAACAAAAGTAGCTGACGCTTATTGAAACAGTACGTGGGTGGTACTAGTTACATAGTGTGAATGGAGTATCTGATGCGTCAGGTCAAAGCAAATTCCAACAAACCGCCTACAAATGAATAGAAGGCTTTGGTTGAGTATTATGTTTCGTTTGTTTCCTGTTATTGAATTGCACTGATAAAGGAGTTTTGAAACGTCGTATTGGGTAACGTTTATTTTGTGACTTAGCATACAAATACACTTCTCTACATACCAATTGAAATTACTAGTAACTTGAGTCAAAGAGTTTTGCTACTTGGGAAATTTCAAAAATTGCTAATGAAACATGTAGTTGAATGTGACCTTGGATACTTCTGGTACCTACTTGTTTTATTTTCTCCAAAACAAAGGATATTTAAATAACAATGTTATTTTATGTTGAAAAGGGGAGCATGCTCCATTAAAATTGAAAAATGAAAAATGTGATTTTTTTTTAATATCTAACAGAAACCAACAACTTCCCCGGCAAAAGCCACGCTGGACATTGAAATACATCTCTTAAGACTTAAACATTGTGAAAAGACTCTAACTGAAAAATTCTGAAAGTGAAAATTCGCATTTTCATTCAGATAGTTGATTTTTTTAATTTTCTCTAGTTTTTATAGAAAAAATTATTAAATAAATTAGCTACGGAGAATGTTATTGGAAAGTATCACTCACAGAAATCGTTCATTTCATTGAAGCAAGGTTCGCTTATCTCGCATTTAATCCCCAATACATTTTGGTCGACGTAAATCTATTTTGCTTTGCCAAGCTCTTCAGGGAGATTGATAGGATTGGAAAACATGCTCTTCAAAAGCAATTGTACACATCAGGGATGGATATAAGGGAAATACTTCTGCGGTATCACTTTGAAGTTATTTTTTGACATAGACCTGTCATGGACATTGCATTTTGATTTTTGTTCGAAAATATGAATAGAATATTCATAAAATCTGTTGTGGAATCATCTGCGGCTGAAAGACAAACTTTAGTCGCTATTTTCCATCGTTCAAGATAACCTCTTGGGAGGTATTCAATGAAAACTAGATATAATTGAGAAAAATCGACTATCTGGATGAAAATGCGAATTTTAATTTTCAGATTTCTTCCTTTCAGTTAGAGTTTTTTCACATTATCTGTCAGATGTAGTTCAATGTCCAGCCTGGCTTTTGCCGGGGAAGTAGTTGTTTTCTGTTAGATATTACTTGAAAACATCCCAAGAGGTTATCTTGAACGATGCAAAATAGCGACTAAAGTTTGTCTTTCAGCCGCAGGTGATTCCACAACAGATTTTATGAATATCCTATTCATATTTTCGAACAAAAACCAAAATGCAATGTCTCTGACAGGTTTATGTCAAAAAATAACTTTCTAAGTGTTACCGCAAAAGAAATATTTCCATCATTTCCAATGTTTGATGTGTAATTGCTTCTGAAGAGCCTGATTTCCAATTTTGTCGATCTCCCCGATGAGCTTGGCAAAGCGAAATAGGTTTTCGTCGACCAAAATGTATTGGGGAACTAAATTTTCAATGAAAACTAGAGATAATTGAGAAAAATCAACTATCTGAATGAAAATGCGAATTTCAGATTTTTTCTTTCCAGTTAGGGTATTTTCACAGTATCTGTCAGATGTAGGTCAATGTCCAGCGTGGCTTTAGTCGGGGAAGTAATTGTTTTCTGTTAGATATTACGAAAAAAAAAATTCATTTTTCAATTTTCAAGGCGAATGATCTCCTTTTCGACAATAGCATATTTCAACTAGACGGAAAATTTTCAATTTTGTAAGATGTCTTTATTGCTTATGCGTATTCTGAAATATTCCTCAAATTTTGCAATAATTATATTCAAATTTTGCATTAATTATATTCCTTCGTAACCATATGAATATTTGTTCTATATTTCGTTGATGGTATGTTTCAATTCGTATATATCTTCACGAGTTAGTTGAAAATCAACAGCGATATCGATTTGAGTTCAATAGTACGTATCTGTTTTTTTGGCACTCCTCGAACAGTTGTTTCAAATTTCCCTGACTGAGTCATTTAAATCAACAATAGTTCCTTAGAATTTGTGTCACATGTTTCTCAAACATTTCGAAATCAGTTCAACGAATTCAACCATATTCGCAACCATTCTCTGTGCATAGATGACTCAACAAAGAATCACAATGAAATTTCCTCTCGATCTGAAAGGAGTCATTGTTGCCGAATGTTATTTTTGTGCAACATAAATTGAAGGCTATAGTTTCTTGAAACATGAGTTATTTTTAATTTTATTCAATTAGAATTTGAACTAACCCACTTGAAGATTATTCTCAGCTATTAAGATTGATTTAAATATATGAAATTCCCAAAACATTCCAAGAACTTAAAAAGCTTATTTTATTCCACTGCATATTAATTCTACGCATTACCATGTACTCAAATATATTGTATAATACCGTTGAATACCTGTCCTAATTGATAAGTAGAATGTTGATGTTATGGAGTGTTCAAACTACCAGAAACAGTTACAGATATACCGGTTAATATCGTTAGCTACTTATTAAACTGTTATTTTAAAATACTATCAAATCTAGGCTGATATTGGTACATGAAACTTGTTGGGAAATATTGAGTTTTTATACTCCTCAAATGCAACATACTTATTATTATTTAAATAGTATTCGCAATTGAACAAGTTATTGTTGTGGTAATTTTTTTTTTTTTAAATCAAACAGTTATTCAAATGTCTTCGTTGCCGATTGATTTTTGTTTTTTTTTTTCTCTACGCACGTCAATTTAAACGATTTTTTCATGTCAAATAATCCTTCCTATCTTGTTATGAGTAATCCTGCATTATTTCTTGATTATCTTCATGGGTGATAACTGAGGGATAATGCATTCAAATATTGAAAATCCACAATTTCATCAGATTTGTGTCGATTCGTAATACCTACTATTAGTTATTAGTAATTATTAATACCTTAATGGATTTGCCATATTCCGATTCCTGTTGCAAACAATGGTTTAGAGGCCATCCGTTCGATTATGATATAATAAAAAATTATCCGTGTGAAGCATATACCCGTTATCCATGGAGCGCCGTTCAGGTAAATAGTGTTTTTGCAAATATATTCAATTTTGTGTCAATATATTTATTAGTTGTAGCAAATATTCTCATTTTGCTTTCCAATATATTTATTTTTGATAAAACACACAAAAATATATTCAGTTTCCAAGCATTACAAATATATTAAAACGTTAATTCCCATAAATTTATATATTCAATCTATTTTATGTCGTCAATAGATGGAACAACCGATGCGATTTGTCCAAGCTCGAGCATGTGGCAACATGCAACTAGGCAGTCATTAGTACATAAAGTGGCTAACAAATAGCAGTAGCACAGGCAGTTTTGTTATTGTGTAGTTTTCTACTTTACAATTGGGGACTTAATTGAACGGCACGGCCTTCTAAATTAAGTGATTCTATGTGTGGGTCAAACGAAGGCCCTCTAGGATTAAATGACCCAATCTAAAATATTATACTGCCGCCATCTATTCTGCAATATCTGTACTAATGACTTTGCTTCGTTCCCATGTTGCCATACGCTCGAACGTGTCACAGATCGCGTCGATTGCGCCATCTCTTGATGACATAAAATAGATCAAATTTATAAATATATGAGACTTCACGTTTTTGTATATTAGTAACACTTGAAATGTGAATATATTGTGTTTGATCGAAAATAAATATATCGGCACGCAAACTAATATATATTGCTACAATTACATAATAAACATATTGATAGAAATTATTTATATTTGTAAAAATACTTTTTACCCGAACGGCGCCTCATAGTAATCGATCACAATAAAATTTTTACTTTGAAGTTAATAAATGTCTCATAGAATCCAATATGGATGTGTTCAACTCTTGCGATTTGACAAACTCAATTCTACATAATATAATAATAAGTTTATTCACTTAAAAATTCATAATAATTATACAAAGTAGTTTGGGTATCATTAGTATATTAAACTACCCAATTTACGCATACGGCAGTTATTCTAAAAATGGCCTACGGTTTTACTATCACCATCACAGAAAAAAAAAAGCGTAAATGAATTTAATCAATTTAGTCAGGACTAATTTTTTAGTCCATTCTAACAAGAACAAACTGACCTTACGCAGACTCTTGGGTACGAGGAAATTCAACACATTAATGTTGTGAAGACAAACTTTTTAGTCTGTTCTAACTAGAACGAACTAACCTCACGTAAGCGCGACAGAAGTGAGAAAGCGAAAAGATTTTTCAACCACTTAAATTTGTCAATATCAACTTAAAAAAATTGTTTTTAAAACAAGGGTCATTTTCTTTTGGTTTGCAATTCGAGTATGAAATTATTAAAATTCGATTCGCAATTCGAGGCCGCCGAAAAAAAAAGTAATTCCGTTTCCATACTAATTTTTCGGAGGCTTAATTGTGAATATAAGGAAACCTACTTGACAGAAATGAATTATTTACAAAATCTATATTTCTGTTTGTTCAATATATATATATAGTACTATATGGGAAAAAAGTTTATTATTAGGGTATTGGAAAAAAGATTCTGGGGAAAAGGTTGTGCATGTCTGATAACCTAAAAATCGATTTTGACACATGTCATGTGATCGATGGAATGGCGGCAAATTGAAAAAAATTACTATGAATTTGCAAAAAGTCGGGCAAAATGGCAAGATATCGAAAAAATTTATTTGAAAAAGTTGCTTAGAATTCAATTTTATATACACATACGAAGTTTCAGAAAATATTTTAAGAATATTGAAAATGGCAATTTTTTTAAAATATTTTTCTAGCTATACAAAAATATCAAATTATTTTCTTATGAATTATTCATAGGATAATAATATGATATTTTTATACAGCTAGGAACATATTAAAAAAAATTGCTATTTTCAATTTTCTCTCATTATCTTTTCAAACTTTGTATATGTGAATAAAATTTATTTCTAAGCAACTTTTTCAAATAACTTTTTTGGATATCTTGCCATTTTACCCAACTTTTTGCCTTTTCATAGTAATTTTTTTCAATATGCCGCCATACTTTTTGGCGGTCACTGTATATGTATATTTATTTACCGGGTGTCCACGGAATATTTCGACTGAAAAAATATTCCACTAAAATGTTAGAACTTGCTGAAGCTGAGTTACTTCTCAAAAAATGTAAATTTAAGTCGTATACAAATCCTCCAATTTTTTTTTCTGACCCGACCATCCACTATGTTGTCATGAGAAAATAAAATAGAGTAGGAATGAATTAAAAAATTTACACAGCAGATGCATTTTAACCGAAAACCGGTTGTATTTTTCCCAATACCTACTTTAAGACTAAAATCAATTATTGGAACGTATCCATAGCCCTATAGTTTGAAAATTAAATATCGAAATCAAAAAAAATATGGTCACAAAAATTAACGAGGAGAAAATATACAGGGTGTCGTTTAAAAATCACAAGTTTATATCACCTCCGGTGAGACCGAAAGCTGCAGTAATCTGAGTCACTTGTCAATAAATTCAGTGTTATGTCGTATCTTCCAAATTTCATTTCAATATCTGCAAAACCAAAAATGTTATAGGGACGAGCCTCTTTCCGTGGACACCCGTTATATGAACATATATAGGTAATTGAGGAAAAAATAATATTCATTGTTTCAAATTTGAAAAACTCTCTTTGAGTAAGCATTTATCGAATTTTGAACATACAAATATAAGCTCAAATATCTCCAACCTGAAAGGAATAAAACAGAACATCCATATACCTAACTACAGTAGCAAGCAAATGAAAAAAAAAACAATTTGGTTTTGTGACGAAATTTTTCGTCTCATTTTTATTCGAGTCCAGATAATACTGGAATTTTCTCCAAAAGATGAAAATTGATGACGTACAAGGCGAAGCTACTAGAGTTGGTGAGGTTAAGAAAAATCAAACATGTTTTCAACTTGGATCAAATCAGAACCACTTATGAAAAAACCCTTCCTTCCAATCAATAACGCCTTCGAATTATACAAACAACTTTTTAATGAGGTACAAGCCATAATCTGAATCAAGGAACATTCAAAAGATTGAATCAGATAAGACTAGGTACATTTATCAATACTAATCTAGACATCTACCTACTAATGACATTTTCACACTACCATCCGATTTGACTCATGATTAGAAGAATAAAACGTGACCGGCTTGAAGCGACTTTTATAATATATATTGACATAACTTTGTTGATTAGTGAAAACTTAATATATCTTCTTTAAAAAAATATCTAATGTCTAATATCGTGAAATTATCTGTGTCTATACTGTGGGTCGTTGATAATTATATTGAAATGGGTTTTGAATCATTCATCAAATATATTCAAGTTCTGCAACTTCATCAATTTCAAGTTCAGTATAATTGTTCTTGATCTCACTGATGTGACGTGGGTTAAATTTTTTTTATTAACTAAGTATACAGAAAGCTATAGATCGTAGTAAATACACCCTATAGAAAGGTGGAGTCAATGTTGGAAGGGAAATAATATTTGTCAATAAGAATATTAATTATGGAAGGAAAAGAAAAATGCTTAGTGAAAATGCACATATTCACGTTATAACAAAATCGTTTCATCCTCTCATAAAATAATAAAAAATCGTTAATTATGTTGATGTAGGGTTCAGTTAAATGATTATCACAACTATCAAGAAACAATTCATGTAAATAAGAAAGTTTGATGGTGTTTTTTGGCTGAGACTGGTATTGAAGTACCATTTTTGGTATTTTCAAAAGATTTAAGAGTATTTCTAATTGAAGAGGACGTGGGTAAAGATATCGATAAAATTGAGTTATATACCCGTGTCAAATTTCTTTAGAAACTGAATAACCATTCAAATCCAATATACAGTTTGGCAAGTTTACACTTCATGCAGAACTTACCTAGAATATAAATGAAAAAAGTTCCATTAACTTTGTAAATTTTGTGTCATACATTTCCTGTTGCAATACACTACATATACCTATTGTATTTTTTTGCTCAAAGTACTTCTTTGAATTGTCAGATTCCTAGTGAATTCCAATCAATATCATCCGTACTAATGAAAAGGGTTAAATGTTTTGCTAGTTAATGGCCATTATTAACGTTCAAGAAAGTTAAACTCCTAGATTAGTGCAGAGAGTCGTTAGAAAAAAAAAACTGTGTTATCTCAAACTACAACGATTTTGATTTTTTTATGAATACTTAGTACTTAGATCTTTATAATGATGAAAAATTGAAACTCTAGTTGGGATATTTGCCAAAATAAAAGCATAATATAAAAATTTTTAGAAACAATTTTTTTCTCGATATTTCTGTAGAAAAAATCGAACTGAAAATTAAATATATTTCAAAAATGTATACACCTATGTATTTTATAAAAAAGTAAGTATTTTGAAATCAATATTTATCATATGTGGTCATTGGTATTGGGTCAAGCTTGCATGCATAATAGTCTGTATTTTCATTTCAGATTATTTACATACTTATGCAGAATATAATTTTTAATGTCGTTCTCAAACCAGGCGGTTGGTTCTATCAAGTAAGTATCAAACTTCCATCCTCAATCAATTGCGACATTTAATTACCTATCCATGATTCGAACATCTTGACTACTGTTTTTGTAAAAAAAAATTATTTTAATTAACCTCAGATTCATGAGCGTTAACAAAACTAATATATTTAATGCATCAAGCACATGATTATTGATTCTTCATATGGAATATTTTGACAGCATCCACCAAGATTTTGATGTAAAATGATGTATCACAAACGGTGAAAGTATGTAAAACAGCGCATGATTCTTCCTTTTTGGCATTTGGTTGCTATCAGCTGACGAATATACTTTTGTGGACTTTCACCTTTAGTTAATTTCAAAAAATAAATGTCTTCATATTGTTGACTTGAAGCGATTAATATGACCAATACGACAATATCCTCAGTTACCACAACATAATTGGTGGCTAAATACATCCGCATCCGTATTTGATCAAATTATTTTCATTTTCGAAAAAAAATTCTTGCGCAACTTTCAGTTTCTTCTTTACTTCAAAGGCAGATTTTTTCCAGAGCTTGACATAGGTATTCTTTGCACTAATTTGCTAGTTTCCTTGTCATATCCATTCGAGATATCCGAAATTCTTTCCAAATATTGATCAGAATTTGTCACCAAATTGCCATATAATGCAAAGTTTTATCAAACTAATATCGATAATGGATTTATAGGTATTGATATTTTCAACATTCTGATAATAATTCACACAGATAGGTAATATACTTTTATATTTTTCTAATTTCTACATCATCGTAAAAAGATAGTATAGAGGGTAGGTACGGAGATCATTTAAATTTCACAGGTACTCTTGAGATATACTTATATAATAGTATATTTAACTATATTTCAGTCGGTATAAGTTGCATGCCTTCTGAAGGAAACTTTTTCAAGAGCACTGTTCGTACAATGACCATGATGAGACTATATTTTCTAACATCTGAAACATATCTTGACAATATGCTGATACATTTTTTGAAAGTTATATTACAAAACGATCAATAGTTTCAATATCTGTGCAAAGAGTTTTATCTGTAGCACCAGGTATGAAAGGAATTCCTTCAATGCTCATTGATTTCATAAAAGTCTGCTCAGTAGTTTGATCAGAAGCTACACCATCAGAAAACTTAGTGATGCATCTAGCTATAAAACACATATCGTCGGTGAATACCTTGAATTTCTGACAAAACTATCCGAAGCACCACGTTTGAAAGCAATTTCCTCAATGCCCATTGAGTCTGTTCAATAGTTTGATCACAACGTATATATACCACACCCAGAAAAATCTAGCTATATTCAAAAAAATCTTACAGCTGCTAACTGAAATATTGTAACCATTAAATTTTCTCGAATGAATGCAAAATGTGAACATTTTCAACATGAAACAGGTCTTTTTTTCAAAACGTTCGTTTAGTCTCTACCTTTTAGTTTTGACAAAGAACACGATTGCAGTTAAAAGATGGTATTGAAAAAACAATATTTAAAAACATTATTAAGTGAGAGACTTTTAACAATAAAACAATTGTTTTGAAAAAAAGACCTTGATCATACTGAAAAGCGAACTATGCTGGCGCCTATTCAATTCAGAAATCATTTAACGGTTATACAATTTTGTAATACAACTGATAGATATTTCTCTCGGTGCACCAAAAAAATTTGTGGTTCTAATAGCAACAATAATAGGTATTGAAAAACAAATGCAAAAAAGTGGTAACTTCTAACGAGTTCAAAAGAGTTGCGGCACAAGCAAGCGAGTTTCGCAATTCAAAACAGAGAGAAATTGCATTGTTGTACGTTTTACACACAACGTGAATTTTCTGCTAACAATAAAACTATAATAAATTGGTAGGTTGAAAGCAGTAAATTCAATATCAATAAATTAACTTGTTTTTTAAGTTCTCGAGGGGTACTTTCAATGCCAGAACTGTCCTATCCATTCTAGTAAGATTTTATTTTTAAAATGAACAGGAATATTTTACAGATATTTTGTGCTTGACATTTTTTGACATACTTATGTGTATGATTTTTGATCAGAATATTATTAAACTCTACAGAAAACAACTTCCTCCACAACCGTTACAGAATTTGCCAAATCTGAAATCAAATTTGATAACAGAATGGAAACATTCTCGTTCTTGATATTGAACTATTCTAAAACACATGTTGTCTTATGCATTTTGCGAGTATTTCATTCCATCACATGGTAAAGAATGAATATTCTAACTCTGTTGTAGCAATAATAACGTTAACTTTGACTGGCATCATAGTGACAAGATGTGAATTGAAATGTCAAAATAATTTTTCGTTGACTTTCCATTCAATTATATGTAAAATTTGTGATTGTGGAAAAACACGGTCTGTTACTCGGTTACAATGAAAATTCGCGATGCCCCTGGTTTTTCGCACTTGCCTTCAGCTCGCACTCGGAACTTTCCACTCGCATCGAATTTTCACTCTACTTGTTACGGAATATACTATTTTAACACATAGATGGCACTTTCCAGCACACTTATGTCATATTTTGAGTTGTGAGAAATGATCTTGCATTTCCTTTATTCTACTGGATCTAATAATTTAACTCTTGCATGTCTTGTAAATATATTTGTCAGGATTTGTCGAACAGAATACTATTAATTTTTTTACCAAAATCACCACTACTATATCTGTGGAGTAAGTTAAAGTGGACCAAGGATGTCCGTCCTCTGCATTATTATCATTATTAATATAATTAGTATTATTATTAAATTTTGAAAGAAAAAAAGTATTTCATAATAAAGCGTCAGTTTTTGAAATAAGTATTTTTAATTACCAACATTTGAAAAAAAAATTGAAAAAGAAGTAGTTTTGAGCAGTTCGGACGTAAAAGTATGCTCCTCCACTAACTAAAATCAGCAAAAAGTTCGACTGACTTAAATGAAACAAGAGGGCAGTATTAAAACGTGTCACAAGTTATCCTGCTCGTTCTAGGAGAACGGCGCAGGATCGCAGGACAATCACATTGAACAGTACACAGTACTGGAACAGAGTACAAGCAGCGTTACAGTACCTGAGTATTCGGAGATGTTCGGAAACCAAACTGGGACATGGTGTGTACCAGTCCCTGCTAAACTCACTGAGTCGTCGCCAAGGGAAGCATGGCTTCCTGCACACACCCGCACGTCGAATCGCACTTGTCACTGGCGTCGAAAACGGTCCACGTGGCCGTGTAGCGCGTAAAATTCGGTAGCGGTACGAAACGTCGAGCACCAGGTGATAATTGCGGTCGCCGTCAGCCGTGCTTCTTCTTTCTGGCGGCCTGATTTTTGCGAGTCTGCCCAGTGGGTGGAGCGGAGCGGTGGGAGGGGGCGCCCTTATGCGGTCAGAGCTCAGTCTCGAACGAGTGCTGTTTTTGCCACCGACAGAACGCGACTACTGATGTCACGGAATTCTTTTAACGGCGACAAATTGTCGCGATCACACAACACAAGCGCAGTAGTCGCGGCGATCCGTAAAAAATCGTCGTATCGCGGCTGGTGGCGGGGAACTTTTCTCCTGGGAGTGTGTCGCTCTTTCTGAGATACATTTTTGCGGCCTCCCCTCGACGGACCGATCGATCCACCACCACTAAAAATGCGCCCTACTTCTTTTCGCGTCCCCTCCCGCGGCGCATTTTTCCCCTGCGAGGGCAGGCCCGCGGCACGTTGGCACGGCCACGCCCACCGGTCTCGCCCAATCGGGACGGCGTGATGGATCGGCCGCGTGTAGACAGCTAACCGCCGAGCTGTGTTCGCACCTACAGACACGGCTCGGCCACCGTCACGCTATTTTACCGCTTCTATCGCTCTTTTTCTTTCTTCTGGCCCGCTCGCCGCTTGTAAACTGGTGCTCTTGTTGTCCGACTGTCCCCACTTTACGACGCTGCGACCGCTACTCTGCTTTACACTATTGATGATGTCGCGACTCTAATAGAACTGGCCATTGATAACCGTAATTAATTGAACTGTTGACTCGTATACAGGGCGTCATGGAAATAACTCTTAATATTTTTGATTGACAGAGAGCTGACAAAGCTGGCTCATCTTTAGACAACTACACAGGGTTCACTACTAGATATCTAATACAATAATACAATACAATAATAATAATAATATATTTTATTGATAGGAAAAAAAACATGAACGAAAACAATTTCGATGGCGATTGCATAGTAGGTCCTATCAAATAGAAGGATTAAATTTCTGACTGCGCTACAATAAGCACAGCCAGATCTTGCTCTTCCATCCAACCAAAAATCACTCTGGTTGAAAATACATACGTTTAAATAAATAGGTACATAAAAAATGCATACATAAAATTATAAGTTTTCAGTAAGTAATCCTTCAATCGTCTTTTAAATGAATTTATTGAACCACTCTCATCGATTTTTCATAGGAGGTCTTTGATAGTGTATTATAGAACAAGGGACTAAATGTGTTGTTTATTGTCTGAGGGATAAAATATCATAATATCAATATAGTAAATGGATACACCCTGTATATACCATATATATTATTTCCAAAATTATTCTCAATTTGAGCACTTAGCAACTTGAATGCCGTTTTTTCTGCTTATCAATACTCACCCAGTATCAATAGGGTGTAGTCAATGACTGCAACGGCATTATCCTAGTGACTAGTAGTTTTCCGTCATATATTTGAGTTATTTGACTCTCATTCTATTTTGTAATGATAGTGTTAATATGGTCGAAATTAACCCACTGAAATATTCCACTATTATTAGAATAGAATAGAATAGAAGTTTATTTTGTAGAAATAAAATACATCAAATAAAATACAGCGGACATATGTTCAAAATAAACAACAGAAACTCACAGAGGCTTACACCTGTTTGTGAGGATAGTACAATATGCTAAAATATTATTGCACCGCACTGATTTTAAGGGCTATTTGAATTATATTTCAGTCTATCAATTCATGTATATCCGATCTTGTGATAGATTTCATATACTCAATCACTTTTTTTTTGAATAGTCTGGTAGAATTTTCGACTTGAATAGCGGGAGGAAGAGTATTGAAGAGTTTGGGGCCTTAATAATTATAACTCTTTTGTCCTATTGTTTTAGATACAATTGGCTTTAAAAATTGTGATTTTTTCCTAGTATTATAGTCATGGGTGAGAACGATTAACATGTTTTTATTCAGGTGTTGACGAATATTCACATTTTTATAGAATAGCTGTCTAACATCGTGGATTTGCGATTCTTGGTAAAGAAGGTCGCTTGGATATCTCCATTCCTTATTTAACATTAATTTCAAGAACCGCTTCTGGATGATTTCGAGAGGATGAAGCAGCGTTTTTGCCACCCCTCCCCATCCCAAGATACCATATGTAATGTGACTCTCTACTAGGCTGTGATAGATGATTTTTTTTGCTTCAGATCTAGGATATCTTTGAGTTGCCGGTAGTTGTACAATACAAATCTCAATTTCTGCAATATATAATCTATATGTAGATCCCATTTTAGATGGCTGTCTAGGATGATCCCAAGATATTTTATTTTGGTAACAGAATCAAGCTTGATGTTGAAATCAATAACTGAACAATATGCCAATAACAATGTTCTAGTTGATTTTGGCAACAGTTCTTTTGTCACCTTCAAAATCGGTATGATAATTTTGACAGCGTCATTCCCAGACACCTAATTTATAATCAATGATTTATGGAATGAGTACATTGTTTTTGTTACTTTAACCTTTGAATATGCATGCATGCATGTATTTTGGTCAATTTCACTGATGTCATGCATTGTAAGCAAAATTCGTTCGCGTAGATTTGAATAGCGCAAATCAACTCTTGAATTGGAAGGAGGATTACTTTTCAAATCGTGGAAAATATGTATTTAGGTATGCTCTCTGTTGTAATTGGTGCACATTCATGCATTATCCTGTTTAACAAATCCGAACCATCTTTCGATTGTTGATGAATTTTTGTATTCGAGATATCCGGCTGGAAGAAGACCAGTGAGCTTAAATCTGGTAATCGCACAGGCCAATCTGTCAGTGCCGGGGTGAATGAAATTTGGTTTCCAACTTGAGAAGGGTCAGATAATCTCTCACACACACTCTCTCTCTCTCTCTCTCTCTCTCAGTCTCTCTCTCCCTCCCTCTCTCAGATAAATTACATATTCTATCTAGCATTCCAAATAAATTTCTAATTTATTACCTGGCGGTAACCAAATTGTCAACACCACGGGGATACGGGGAAGTGGAGCAGGTACTTACATTTGGGTATATTTATTTCGAACTACCATCATATTATGATTTGTGTTGTTATTACAGCGTTTCAACTGTTCCTAGGCGTTGACGTCCTCAGGTGATACTGATAAAGTAGGGTCAATTTTCTATGTCCCAAGATCCCGGTTGTAAGATTTTGCAGACTCATAGATCGAGAAGAAAAAAAAATAAAATTTTTGAATTTTCACTCCCAAACCATTCCAGAACACCTGCAAATAAGTTTTTCTGCAGCAGAGATTGTGGAGATCAAAACACAACTTCTGTGTATATATTGAGTTTAGATTTAACATAACGTGCTTGTTGCTTAATGACAGTTCTGACAATAAAATAAACAAAACCATTAAAGAGCAACGTTTCCACTTTCCATTGATAAATTTATACATGAGGAAACCCATTCTAACAGGAGAAAATGTGAATATACTACTACATTACCCATTTCTCAGTATTCGAAAGATGATTATTTTTCATAACAACCCAAATTTTTCTACTAAAAGCACACTCTCCAATCCAAAGGCTGACAATCTTTCAAATGCCATGGTAATATTAATTAAAAGGTAATTATTTCTGTTATGCTCAATTATTCCTTTTCTACCTCTTTTTGTAATTAGGATGACATTTATTTTTCAGATTCTCACCAAAACCATTAATGGGCGATTTCCAAACATTTTTGATTTTCACGCTGGTTTGACTGGAGGCTGCGTTGGTTTGGATGTAAACAGCTTCTCTGAATTTCCTTCTGAACTAGTGGTCCCCCTATGTTCTTTCCATACATGGTCTGGCAATACCGGATTTTGATTTGGCGCCTTTAGCACATAGGAAGGAAGACTGGTTCAGAAGAAAATTTAAAGAGGCTGTTTATGTCCAAGTCAACGGAGCCTTCACTCAGCCCAGTGTGGACCTAATAATCGTTTGGAAACTGCATATAAATGGATTCGGTGGGACACACCATGGTATTCAAAAGATTGTCAGCCGTTAGAAACTTGTCAATACTCAACTGAAAACGACTGATGGTGATAGAAGCAGTTGTAACGTTGATAACAAGAAATGATCAATTATTTTATCCACGAGAAATTGGAGTTTGGATTCAGATATAATTCTGGAAGTGATCTCGAGTTAAAAATATCAAAGATTTGGGTGTTATACATACAGTGACCCTTATAAGACCCTTATAAAATCTATATTTTTCAACCGATTGGAATCCTTTTTTTTTTTCATCGGGTAGACATTCAAAAATTCTACTAGGATACCAAATTTCATGAATAAATCTCAATTTCCAGGGCCAACTAATCTGATTTTTAAAGGTGAAAAATCTTTAAAAATTACTAACGATTTTTTCTGAAAAATTACAACCACACCACTGGATTTGTGACATTCTCAAATGGATTTTGTGTCAATTACGTTTGAATGCACCAATCCATGAAAAAGTTAAAGGGGAATGGAATTTGAAAAATATGCCACTTAATCAACTCACTAATTCAATTTCAGAATTTTTATCAAAAGTCGGAATATACCACTGTATTCAGGAGGTCTCGGCCAAAATTTCATCGAAATCTGTTTATAAATAAGAAAATCATAAGATAATAAAACTTGAAAAAAATTTGTTGATGGAATTTCAGAAAAAAATACATTTTACCTAATAATTTTTTATTTTTTTCATGTTCATCAGATTCCGATGAAATTACAGTCGGTGATATTTCGTTACCCCCTGAATCCAGTGGTGTAGTCAAAGTTCTGATAGAAGTTTTGAAGTTGATTGACGCATTTCAACGTCGCGAATTCAGTGGCCTAGTTGGAATTTTTATAAAAAAATCGCTAGTAATTTTTTTTATGTTTGACCTTGAAAAAAATGTTTGGCCCATTGATTAGTTGGCCCTTGAACTGGAGACCTATTCATGAAATTTGGCGCCCTAGTAGACTTTTTGAATGTCAACCTAATGAAAAAATAATAATTCTAATCGGTTGGAAAATGTAGATTTTATAATTTATCATTTAAAATCATTAAAACAATCAAAAATGATACAGTTCAACTGTGTATTATGCCAACAGCGTAGGAAAAAGATGGTATTCTACGATATTAATTGGGGAATACACAAGAAAAAAAAGAATATATATTAGTGTACGAAAACCTAATGAGGGTTTTCGAAAAAATCTTGAATTGTCTTCGTTTTAGACCCAGAAATGAAAACTAAGTCTTCGATATTTATTTTTACTGACTTTTCAAGAAGGCATATTGAGTTGAAAATGCGTGAATTTGTTTTTTCGCTCGAAATTAACACACACACCTAACTCGAGAAAGCTAACCCAGCTTGCGAGTCGAAAATACATGAATTATACTTTTTTTTGCTCGCAATCCACACATAACCGAGATCGGCATTGCAACGGAGTCTTCAACCTACGCCTTTTCGGGATTTTTTCATTTTCACTATATTTTTTTACTATTCATCGTTTTTCGTCCGGAATAAATAACTGACATTAAAGTTATCTTTTACTGAAGCAAAATGCAAATTGAGTGTGTGAAATGTCTCTACAGCATCGGACAGTTTTCATCTGGGGTATGGTGGTTTTATGAGAGTGTTTCGGAGGCTGTATCTGCCTCCGTTATCAAAACTTCTTGGAAAGACGCTGAAGAAACCGAATTTGAATTGCGGTTTTGGAAATAAGATCTTTCTTTGACAAAGTCAAATGAAATCTATATATATGATGATGTGTTTGCTGTTTGGAATCAGAGTATATAGAGATGACTTGAAAGTGTTCTTAGGTTACATTAATAAACAAGAACCAACGATAATATTCACATTAGAAACAGAAAAAGATGATAAACTTCTTTTCTTAGATGTTTTGATAAAAAAATCAACATCTCGAGTCAACCCAACTGTTTATAGAAAGAAAACACATACTAATAGATATCTCCATTAAAACTCAAATCACCACACCAGCGTGAAAAAAGAAATTGTCAAATGTCTTTACAACAGGGCACAAGTGGTTTGCAATTCAACACAAAATCTGAAAGAAGAATTGAATTTTATAAAGTCCGTTCTCAGGAAAAATGCTCATCCAAATGAATTCGTGGAAAAAACCATTATTGAAATTGAAAATAGTACTACACTTTACAATCGAACAACACAACACACAGACATGCGACATCTCCATACACATCCAACAAACAACATTATACCTTATGTCCCTGGACTGTCTGAAAAGATAAAACGGATTGGCCATAGGTATGATGTAAGAACAACATTTAAAACAACCAATACATAAATGTATGTTTACAACATACCTTGTTCGTGTGGTGAGAGTTATATAGGTGAAACATCAAGACCATTGCTTGTGCGCCAGAAAGAACATAAAAGTTACATCAGAAATCGAAAAATAACGGGTTCGAAAATATCTGAACATCTGATGGCGATCATATGATGGAATGGAATAATACCAAAATTTTATTGAGAGAATCAAATCAAGAAAAAAGAAAGTTAAAGTAAACTGCGTGCATTCTTTTATCGAACAACTGCTTTTCAACCAATTCCATCGAAATGGACCGCACCTGGTTACCTCTCCTCAGAGATGAAATAAGAACTAATAGAATGGTGCACCGAGAGAAATATCCATTTGCTGTAATACAAAATTGTATAACCGTTAAATGATTTCTGAATTGAATAGGCGCCAGCATAGTTCGCTTTTCAGTATGATCAAGTTCTTTTTTTCAAAACAATTGTATTACTGTTAAAAGTTTCTCACTTAATAACGTATTTAAATATTGATTTTTCAATACCATCTTTTAACTGCAATCGTGTTCTTTGTCAAAATTAAAAGGTAACCTTTAGAGACAAAAAGAACGTTTTGAAAAAAAGACCTGTTTCATGTTGAAAATGTTCACATTTTGCATTCATCCGAGAAAATTTAGTGGTTACAATATTTCAGTTAGCAGCTATAAGATTTTTTTGAAAAAATACTTGTATAACTACATTTTTCTGGGTGTGATTGATTGATATCGAACACCCTATGTATCAAGATACCAAATGTCAATCAAAAGAATGTATGACAGATTTCATTTGACTCTGTCAAAGAAAGATCTTATTTTCAAAACCGCAATTAAAATTCAGTTTCTTCAGCGTCTTTCCAAGAAGTTTTGATAACGGATGCAGATATAGCCTCCGAAACGTCAACAATTTTCAATAAAAGAGAAGTATTCTTTGTTAATTCGATCCCATTTTTTCAGATAGGCAAATTCAGTGTAGGGTACGTTACTGACAAAAATTAATTTCTTTCAAGACAGCAGTCTTGTGAACGCAGTAACTTTTCAGATTGTGGAAGGTCATAAACCCAAAAAATCATGTCAAGAATTGAGAGAGCATTACAATTTCTCCTCTACTCGCTCGAGGAAGGGATATTAACTGAGCATTTGTTGCAGACATTAGTTATTGTCTGCCGAGACCTACCCTATACTGATGAGGGCAAGAACCCAGACATCGATCTATAGGTGATCCAAATGTTTCAATGAACATTTCCATGCAACTAGCAATTGCGGAGACATCCTTGTATGACTCTGCACGGAAATTCATTAGATGTAATTCAACGTTCGTCGTGGTATTAGCCAGGAAAGTAGTTGTTTTCTGGTGGATTTTTGAACCAATTATTCCTATTGTATATTATTATGGCAATAAGCGTCGTCCTGGTAGTGCAGGACATCTTGTTTCTCTATTAACTGAGCTGTTAATTCGTCGGGCGAGGCAACAGGAGAGGCTCGCAGTAGTGCGTCTCTCTTATTTATGTGGTATTAGAAACAATAAAGAAACTCCATGTTTGAGATGTTCCCAAATGGAAATTATTGTGTCTACCTAACTCACTAACTCATTTCAGTAACAAAATAGTCGTCTTGTTACGAAACAAATCAGACAAACTTGACTACACTTAGTGTCGACCCGCCCGTGTATAAATATATTTGAAGAATCAAAACCGACACATAGAAACATTTTAAAACAATAAGTGTTGGAAATATGTCGGCACAAACATTTTTGGACAAAATTCCACTGAGCAGAAGTGCTCTGAAAAGAGTCGACACAATTCAGGCAATAGAAAATTGTGCCTGAGTTCTGCCATAAATGGATACTTGAAAATGTTATATGAGTTGGTGAAATTTCGTACTGATTTCTCAATTCTAATGCTAAAGACCCAGGGCGTTACACAATATGTCATAGGTCAATGGTTTGAATAATAAACAAGTACTTTACTTACTTGAATATTAATCTTTTTCCATTAACAGCGGTTTCGAATACTTTCATTTTCTAGACAATAACTTAGGTCATAAGTGTCTACCTAATCAAAAAAAGATAAACTTTTCCGGTTACAATGAGTCATTAACCTTGACCAATCGGGTCAGTTTTGACCCCAGTGTGAGTTTTTCTTCAGAAATATTTTCCATTTCAACTGATTATTTTTTTAACTGACTATATTATCATGCTTAGTATCCTCATACTCTGAAATAAAATCTCAATATTTCACAAATAATTTTTTTTTCTGAATTTGGTTGATAAATATGACTAGAAAAAAAATTGGAAGGAGAAGGCTCTCTTTTCAAGATTTGGGTCTTGAGCTATAGTTCAAGGGTGTAACTATAGTTACACCCTTTATACAATTCCAAACGCACTTAGGGTTTACATATAGACACATTCATACAGCCATAAATATCATATCATTGCGTTCGTTGTTGCTCGTGTCGATTTCTGTCTATACCCCAGATAAATTGTTTCCGATACTGTATGTACAAAAATGAACTCCTAAAACATCGAATACCAAATATTTCCAATAAATCTTCTTCCGCCAAAATCTCACAACCACCGCAAAAATATCAGTTTTAAAATTTAATTTTATGGCGAAGTAGGTGGCGAATGCGCTGGCAGCAGATTTCAACTTACATTTGAACAAAAAAACATTTAGTTGTGAACGAAACTGTGATTTTAAACCGATTCCGAATTCACTCAACACACACAAAAAAATTCATCAAAATTGGTCCAGCCGTTTAGGAGGAGTTCAGGGCGTTATGGATACACGGAAGATTTTTATATACAGAGTGGTCCAACGAAAAGTATGCACCTAGCTTTTCTCCTTTTTTTGGAATTCATAGCAAATATACTCGGACACGTGAAGTGTGCCTTTGAGGGGGATACATTTTAGATATATTTTGCAACTTGTGTCTTTAACCCCCTAGCGAGGGGGTGTTACAACCCTAAAAGTTTAAATGGAATATATCATTTGAACGGGCATAAAATTATCTTTCCAATGATACCCTATTTGTTAAAATTTACTGAAACAGTTAGTGCGAAAACGGCTTTAAGAACATTAACCCGATAATTTTGGTATTAATGAAAAATACAAATCAGTTTTGGTTACTAGGAATCAAGATAACGACAATCATTTCTAAATTACTTAATTTTGCCGAAAGCAACATTTCAATGATAATTTTTTGTTATCACAACTAAATTCCCCATTTATCGTTTGCGTGATTGAATTGAGCATAATGGCCGTTACTGGGATGACAGTGACCCATATTTATTCCGTGAGGTTCATTCCCAGGCCCCTCAAAAAATAAACGTCTGGTGTGGCATATTAGGAAGTCATATCATAGGACCACTTTTCATTCCTGGAAATATAAATGGTGAAATATACCTAAACATGCTTGAAGACGCAATTGATCCTTTCATCACACAAATAATAGAAGATGACCAAAATCATAATGCTGATCGGTTTCATTTCCAGCAAGATGGAGCACCTCCGCACTAGTTTGTTCTTGTACGAGAATTTTTAGATAACCGGTTCCCCGGACAGTGGATTGGCAGGAGAGGCCCAATGGAATAGCCTGCCAGGTCACCTGATTTATCGCCTTTGGACTTTTTTCTATGGGTACACTTGAAAAATAAATGTTTTGCTACGAAGCCCGAGTCCATAGAAGATATTCGCCAACGGATTATAGCAGAGTGCAGAATCATAACACCTGATATGCTACAAAATGTTAGACATAGATTTGAACAAAATCTGTATTATTGTATGGAAGCAAATGGGTCACAATTTGAACACTTGTTGAAGTAACATTCCAAAAAATCAATTTAACAGCTTGTTTTTTTTACAAAGCACTATTACAAGTAACAAATATTGAAACGTACTAAGTACTACTTGTACATGTTTTAATTCCTAGTAACCAAAACTTATTTGTATTTTTCATTAATACCAACATTATCGGGACCATGTTCTTAAAGCCGTTTTCGCATTAACTGCTTCAGTAAATTTCAACAAATAGGGTATCATTGGAAAAATAATTTTGTGCCCGTTCAAATGATACATCAGTCGACCCCACGTTCCATTTAAAATTTTAGGGTTGTGACACCCTGTCGCTGGGGGGTTAAAGGCACAAGTTGTAAAATATATCTGAAATGTGTCCCCCTCAAAAACAAACTCCACGTGTCCGAGCATTTTTGCTTGCAATTCCACAAAAAGGATAAAAGCTAGGTGCATTCTTTTCGTTGGACCACTCTGTATAAAGATGGCCACACCAAATATATCTATTTAACACACTAAGGTGAATTATAATAATAAAAAAAATAATTAGTGAAATGATCCAAATCTCAAACATGACAGCGTAAATACCTGAAGAGATATAGATGGATTAAATACTGCGTTTTTCAATTTGATTGGTCAAATGCCGAGATAAATTATTATCATTATTGTGAATACCATCCATTCTTCTATCAATATGCAAAACCTATTAAAGTTCTATACTTTTTATCCTGTTTTTTACTTTTAAATTTCTTCCTAATCTTCAATTTTTAACTGAGTGTTTCGTTTTGTATCTAACACGTCTAGCTATGTTTTTAAATTTTAAGAATGTTAACTCGGAAATAACTACTTTTGGTGAGTACTTTCCAAACTTTCTAAAATGATCGTAATTTATAATACTTAATACATAGTGGCAAGTTATAATTTTTTTTTATAAGAAACCATTGTTACAGAGCCCTGAGGATGAATTTAATTATATTCGAAACGTCGACAAGAAAACAATAGTTTTGTTTCCTCAACATATACTGATACTGATCCCAATCCCAACTAACCTTCGACAACAATAATTAGTAGGCTGGCTCTGGCCCCCTCCCAGGCCCTGGACCCAGGGGTGCACCCAGCCCCATCCTTGTGGGGGCCATGCCCAGACCCTGCTCCAAATGAAACTGTTATTTTGATTTTTGTTCGAAAACATGAACAGGATGTTCATAAAATAAGTTGTGGAATCGTCTGCGGCTAAAAGATAACTTTAGCCGCTATTTTTCATCGTTCAAGATGACCTCTTAGGAGGTATTCATGGAAAATAGCGACTGAAGTTTGTCTTTCAGCCGCAGATGATTCCACAACTGATTTTATGAACATCTTGTTTATATTTTCGAAAAAAAATCAAAATGCAATTCCCATGACAGGTTTATGTAAAAAATTACTTTCAAAGTGAAGAAGAAGACATATTTCCATCATTTCCATCCTTGATATGTAATTGCTTCTGAAGAGCCTGCTTCCCAATTCTTCCGATCTCCCTGATTAGCTTGGAAAAGCGAAATAGATTTTCATCAAAAATGTATTGGGGATCTAATGCGAGAGAAGCGAACCTTGCGTCAATGAAATTACCGATTTCTGTGAGTGATATTTTTTATAACATTCTCCCTATCTAATTTATTTAATGAATTTTCAAAGAAAACTTAAAAAATCAACTATACGAATGAAAATGCAAATTTTCACATTCAGACTTTTTTCTTTTCAGTTAGAGTCGTTTCACAATATCTATCAGATGTAGTTCAATGTCCAGCGTGGCTTTAGCCGAGGAAGTAGTTGTTGTCCCCTTTTCAACATAAAATTGTTATATTCATCCTCGTGAGATAATCTTATTCGTGAAATTGTCACTGAAAACGTATTATTTTGAATGGTATGTCTTCCTCAAGCAACAACTCTTAGTCTGGCTTTATGCAACACGAGTTAACAGTTAACACCTATAAATTACAATTAACAATTATATTATCAATTAACGATTAGTAGAAATGATTTATGCAGAAAAAATTATAAATTAGGAGAGAATAGTAAGCATCCGAGATCCCCGTTTAAAATACCTAACCTTAAATTACTTTTTTGATTTTCATAATGTAAGTACAGCTTAATGGAAGAAGCTGAATATTTTTATTTATTGTTAATGATGTTGACAGCAAGTTTTTTCGTATCGAAAAAAAGGAGAAAAAGGCGATGGGCTGTCAAGCCTATTAATAGGCAAAGAAAACAAAACCTACTTAAATTTATGATTCTGCATGATCATAAGGGATTTCTCCATATATTCGCATGACTACAAAACTTTTTAAAGTTTTGCTGATGCAGGTGAGACTAGCACTTCAAAAGGATGCATCAATAAATCCTTTACGCGCTTACTTTAAAAAAAAATCAGGTTGATTTTATCATCGAACGGACCAATCCGCGATAATCTGCGTACTAGATGCACACTAGAAGAAAATCCTGTACAATTAAGAAAGGTAACCAACTTTGTCATTGTTAATAATTAACAATCATCAATTATTGATGATTGATATTTGTTAATTTCCTGTATATGAGTTCAACTCATAATTGATGATTATTAATTGATAATTGTTCATTGTTAATTGTTAATTGGTGCTGCATAAATCCACACTTACTGACATTCTACAAATTGGCCAAATTTTCTCTCACAGGTTCTCAAACACGGTTGAATCGTAAAATACGTGCGAAGCCGAACGAAAGCGTTGATATTCTAGCAAAGCTTTTTCCAAACGCTCGTAGATAAGTTCGTAGTATATCCGCGATAATCACTCTCCGATGGCAGCACCATGCAATCAAACCGCCGAAGCTCACCTCTGGAGTAGGGATAAAAAATTGCCAGAGAGGGGATTCGATCTGATTCTTTCTCCTATTTCACCTCACCTAGTTATTTCATTTGGCTCGGTGGCAGTCGTTTCATGTTGGCAGGATGAACAACAGTTAGGGAATTTTCAGTTGTTTTGTGGCAGCCTGATTTGAATAATAATGAATGTTGTCTTCTGTGAGTACACAAACAAAATCACGAAGGCATATCCATGTGATTTCTACCAAAATAAATCATTGAATAATACAGTTTAGATTTTTTCGATATACATATTCTTTGTATCAAATGGTGGCAATCATGAAAGTGAAGACCTTAGATACTTAGTGATTTGAAGAACGATCTTCAAATACTAATTTAATTACAAAAGTATTTCATTGTAGGTAGTATATGTTTCTCATAATCGTACATTATGCCCGTCAGGGACGGGCCCACGGGGGGGACTCTTCCCCCCAATAAACTGTGAGTTGGGAGATTGGTGAATATTTTAGAACTGGTTTATTTCTATTTCCATTTGTACTATTGTTCAGAACGGTGCAAGGTAACAAGGCAACTGCATATTTTGTCTGAGAATCAGAAAAAGTAAGAGAATACCCAATTTGCACAAGGACGTTGAAATGACGTTGTGAAATGGCTGAAAACCGAACGTTTTTTTTCAACGAAAAAATGTCGCGTGAAACAACGTAATATTAAACCAATTGTTTACTAATTATCGCTTTATTGCCGTTTTCAATCAGGTTTTTTGAACATGGAAGATACTCACATTGTTTTGACTAAATGAAAGGTTAAGGAATGTATCATAAACATTAATAAATGAATCGCATAAAGCAATTTTGATTAAAAATTCTTTTTGAATTAACATAACAATTATTAAACGTATATTTAACGACTTGTTGAGGAAGGAAAACACATTCTTTCAACGTTGAAGATTACACTAAATTATTGCAGTTAAAATTTTCAACCAGAAACGTTTATTCAACCAATGCCACGTTTATAACACGTTTGAAAAACGTACATGTGCCCATTGGGTAACAAGTTTTGGCTTAATATGCTGTTTGATCTTCCTTAAAACAGTTTTATACAAACTGAAAATTATACGTATATTTTAATTGTGCAAATATTGTAATTGTGCAGTATATCTATTGGCCAGGGTATTAGCCAGGGTATTACCCAGGGGTGTAATTGTTTTCTGCCAGGTATTTGTCGTATATACACCTACGTCGTAGGTGTATATGAGAGTGAAAAGGGGAAACCATCGCTCAGAAACGACTATCGTTCAATTTTAATACCCCGTAAACAAAAATATATTTCGTCACACTGAAGAATATTAACAATGTGTGACTTGAATATCGAGTTAAAACTCCAAAATTCCGACTTCAATGTCGGAATTTCCGACTTCGAAGTCGGCAAAATAAAATTCCGACTTTAAATTCGGAAATTCCGTGTTTGAATTCGGAAAAAAAACTATGTTGCCTATGTGGCTTTCGCAGTTATTAGTCTATTTATATTACTCCTAAAATAGACGATAATATACTGGTGACATATTTAATACTGCAAAATATAGACAAACAAATATGGTATGGTGATGTTTTGTTTTTGATTTTAGATATTTTGAACTCTTTTAATTTTGCTGGTATAGTTTCCACACCACCTCTGGCCTGAGGTACAGCTATCGACGCGTTTTCAACACGCTTTTATTAGCTTCACTTGTATATCTATGTATGTATGTAACGGAATCTTTAGACGTGATTTTCACCCACTTTCAGAAGTCCGAATGATTTGGAATTTGTCGCTGTTCACAATTCCGGTGACGATGCAAAATGACATTTCTGTTATAGAAAAAAACAAATTGTGAAGCGGTCTTAACTCGAGGAGTTCGCTTCTGACATAACAGTCTATTATTTTATCCATTGCTTTTAGGAGAAAAGAGGTGAGGCTAATGGGGCGGTAAGACTTTGGTTCGTCCATTGGGCGTCTTCCAGTCTTGGGTATGAACGCCACTACAGCCTCTCTCCAGGTATGAGCCAAAGATATAGTGAAACTTGAAATCGTAACAATTTCATCACAGTTACCTGCATCACCGCCAAATAGTTAGTTGCTTGTTGATATGAATAATAAACATTTTCAGTGTATACTAGCGCATTCACCACATTTTTAAATGTGTTACGATTGTTTTATATTACGATAGCAAAATAGATTATTAAAGTAAACTTATTAATTAACAAATACTCCAAATTACTAAGGAATGAGTTATAAACAGTATATCAGGTAACACAATGTTGAAAAAAGTTGTACTAATTGTAGACAAATTTTGGAACACTTATTTGGAAAATACGCAAAGAACTAATAATTTAGTGGAAAATTCAATTTGGGTTAAGTATTCCATGTAGTATAATTGGAACTAACATGTCGTAATGAAGAATTTATATAAAATGAGTTGGGCGATTGTGGGGTTTACTGCATATCGCATGAGTTGTGGAGAATTGAAAAACCTACAAAACAGTCTTTCCAAATGCACTAGATCGGTGCATTTTCCACAAAGAAAATCCAAAAAAAAATATACCATTTTTCAAAAATTAGTCGGCAAAATAAAATTCCGACTTTAAATTCGGAAATTCTTTCCAAATGCACTAGATCGGTGCATTTTCCACAAAGAAAATCCAAAAAAAAATATACCATTTTTCAAAAATTTATAATTATTATAAATTTAAAGATGGATAAACCATCTTCAGGCAAATATGGAAGATGGTATCTGTCCGATATATAATGTTTACACATTTTGTGAAATGTGCAGATTTAAGAGAAACCGTCGTAATCAAATTTTGTAAACGGCATCTGGAAGTAGAGTTAAAATTTACAAAATGTATTGGGGTTTTGATTTGAGTGGCCGAAAGTATGTTGAAAATGTCCATACCATCGAAAGTGTGTTCAGTAGCCCATTACTGCCATCATTCAGTTAGTTATTATGGTAGAAAAATTATCAGAAAATATCTCCATTCAGATGCTTGAAGTCACAGTTTCTACCAGACCTGGCCTTGTGATACATCTAAATTGTTATTTATTATCCGATTCGGAAGATTTTTTTTTAATAGATAGAGCATCAATAGTTCTAGTTGATTGCCATGAACTAGAAATAAAAATGAAAATTTCAAGGCCTACTTCGAATTTTTTTCAAGGTCAAATATCCAAAAAACATACTAGCGATTTTTTTGAATAGAATTTTACGACGCCACTGAATTCACGACATTTTCAAATAGTCAATGTTGAAATTACGTAGGAATGCATCCATCAATAAAAAAGGTACATGGGAATAAAATTCAGAACTTTTATCAGAATTCTGGCTACACCACTAAATTCAGAATATTTCGAAATATGTTTGGTCAGAATTTCATCGAAATCTGTTCATAAATAAAAAAATTATAAACTAATAATTTAGTTTTTTCTGAAATTCTATACTAAACAACATTCTTCTCAAATTTTGTTATTTTATAATTTTTTTATTTATGAACAGAGTTCGATGAAATTCTGGCCAAATCTATTTCAAAATATTCTGAATCCAGTGGTGTAGTCAGAATTTTGATAAATGTTCTAAAATTGAAGAAGTGGCTTGATTTATGGACATAATTTTCAAATTTCATTTCCATATAACTTTTTTATTGATGGAAGCATTCCCACGTTATTTCCACGTAGAGCATTTGAAACTGTCGTGAATCCAGTGGCGTCGTTAAATTATATTTAAAAAATCGCTAGTATGTTTTTTGTATTTTTGACCTTGAAAAAAATTCGGAGTAGGGCTTGAAATTTTTATTTTCATTTCGACTTTATGGCAATCAACTTGAACTATTGATGCTCCATCTATTGAAAAAAAAATCTTCTTAATCGGATAATAAATAACAATTTTAGAGAGGTGGCCCGCTTTCAAATGGGTCACTCTGTATATACATTTCTTGTTTCCCTGGTGAATCAAAAACTGAGGAACAAGATATTGTAGACAAGGGCCACAGTATATACGGTAACACACCATAATTATTGTATTGCTTGAATTTTTTAATCACAGTAGAAGATAAAATTAAATCATTAATAACGGTGTGCACTCAATTGTTCCCAAGATCTCCTTATAGGACGATTTCCATTCACTGAGTAATACCTGTTAGGTTTTTCACCGTTATGAATGAAATATACGTTTTTCCATGGCACTGCATCAATAACATCTTCAATAACCTTTTCAATTGCCTAGCGGAGTACTTCCCCATATAAATCACGTATATCGAACCAACTTTATGTCATACTAATTGATATGGTCACGTTTCTACCACATATCTAGGACAGTTGTTAAAGAAATCTCCATTGACACCCGTGCTATCATTCAAGAAACGGTCATATGGCTACTAAGTTAACCAGCAATTAACTGGTTATTTATTACAATCACAGTCGTACGAGAGTATAAGGAGATAAATCATTTAGTAGATATAAGCGCACAAGGCGCAAAGAACACTGGAACTACTACAAAGTCTTGACAAATGAAATTAAAAATTTCGAGAGAAAAAAAGCTTATTTTCAGTTTAGAGTCAGCAACTACAGAAACAACCAGCAGTTCTTGGTATTCATAACAAAAACGCTTCTCATGATATTCCCGATCACCTGAAGAATGTTTTCAATATCAACTCTTATTTCGTGAATTCCTCCCGTACCGATCTTCCTCTTGACCTCAACACTAAACTATTATTGCAATCGTTTACGACCAGGCGTTAGCAACTTCTCTTTCTCTCCCACTACAGAATCTGAAATATTCAAAACATCAAGTCAAATGCAACTGGTGTTGATCAAATAAATATAACAATGCTAATGCATTGCTGTCCTGTTGTTTTTCCAGTTATTTGCCACATTTTCAACTACTGTATCATCAAAAACGTTTTTCCTTCCATATGGAAAAAATCATTCAATCTCTCACGGCCCAAAGTACCTCATCCCGATGACATGAAATCGCTTCAACCAATAAGCATTCTGTACACGCTTTCCAAGACATTTGAAAGAAACATATATCTCCAAATGCAAACGGAAGCGTTCAATATCATACCTTCATGCCAATCCGGTTTTAGGCCTCAGCATAGCTGCGTGACCGCTATCCTCAAAGTTACAGATGACATCTTCTCTGCGATGGACTGAAACCAATTGACGGCATTGGTTTTGCCTGATTATACAAAAGCGTTCGACAGAATCAAACATCAGCTTTTATTCGCTAGTTTACATTTCATCGGATTTTCTACAGATGCAGTATCACTACTTCAGTCCTATCCATCTAATAGAATGCAAGCGGTTATGATGGAAAGGGATGTCTCTAGTTTTTGACTGTGGAGAATGGGGTTTCTCAGGGATCGATTTTGGGTCCGCTACTCTTCATTATTTATACTCATGAATTCAGTAATCATATACATTTCAGCAAGTGTCACTTTTATGCCCACGACAAGCAAATTTATCAGTGACTGGTCCAATGGAAGCAAATTCTCAATTGAACGCAGATTTAGAGTCAATAATACTAATTTCTGAGAAGTTTTGTCTCTGAATAAATCCTGGAAAGTCTGTGGTAATGTTGTTCGGTAGGAAAACGACCCGACCTCGTTGTCATGATGCCTTGAAAATCAAAATCAAGGATATGTCTATTTCTCCCTCTGAACCTAGGAATCATCTTGGATTCCTCTTTGAATTTCACTTGGTGATAAGACGAGCATTGTACAATCTGAAATTGATACACGCCAACAGAAAAGTTCTCGATGAACGTGCTAAAATATCGAATATGCGAATTCTTGGTTCTGTCACTGAAAAAAATGTGGTACGTTATATCAATAAATGCCGTTTTTTACCTTTCCGTGGCAATGAATAAACATTTACTGACTTTTGTAGTTATTTATTGATACAACGAATTCAAGTTTATTGAGATCAAAGATGATCGTTTCTTACATTTATGAACAGTTTTCGTTGCTCCTGCGTAAAAGTTTATTAAGGTGAGAAAAGAGGTACACTGGGATCAATGATGATCTAATTTCAAACTCATGAACATATTTCGTTACGGCTTTGAAAAAGATTATTGAAATGAAAAGTACATTGGAACAATGTATATTATTTCATAAAAAAAATGTGGTACATAATATCAATGAATATCGTTTATTACCTTTCCGTTCATTGGCACAATCAACTTTTCATCGTGATAATGATTAAACATTCACTGATGTACGAAGGTATTTATTGATACAATGAATTCAAGTTCATTGAGATCAAAGTTGATGGTTTTTTATATTTATGAACAGGCTTCGTTGCTGAAAGTTTCATTGAGGTGAGGAATGTGGTACACTGAAACAATTTGAAATTGTTAATCACATCAATGAACATAATTCATAGTCCCAGAGCACTGATGTATATATTTTGAAAAAATATGGTACATTTTATTAATGAATACCTCTTCGTTTATTGGCACAATACATTTTTCGTCGAGTCAATGAATGACCATTCACTGAAATATGTATGTTTTTATTGTTACAATGAATTCAAGTTTATCGAGATCAATGATGATCTATTTTCTGACCTATGAACATGTTTCATTGAGGCTATGGAAAAGATCATTGAAATGAAGAAAAAAGTACATTGAAGCAATGTATACTATTTTATGAATAAAATGTGGTACATTATATCAATGAATATCGTTTATTACCTTTCCGTTCATTGGCACAATACATTTTTCATCGTGACAATGATTCAAGTTCATTTAGATCAAAGATGATCTTTTTTTACATTTATGAACAGGTTTCGTTGATGCTATGGAAAAGTTCATTGAAAGGGTACACTGAATCCATTTGAAATTGTTCATCATATCAATGAACGTAATTAATGGTCCCAGATATGATTTTATTGTTACAATGAATCCAAGTTTATCGAAATCAATGATAATCTATTTTCAGATCTACACACAGGTTTTATTGGGGCTATGGAAAGATCATAGAAGGTGTAACGAAGTTACTAAGTCCCAGTTTTGTTAGGCAGATAGAAGCAACATTTTCCTCCCATTTTATAACTCCGTAATTAATATGTTCATGAATATAATAATAAGCCTTATGTCGAACCAAGCCATCTCGTGTTTAAAAATATACTCTTAAATTTTGCCGGCATCTGTTCAGCCGAATCCTCGCATAGAAATCTCCGTTGCTGGCAAGTTAGCTTTGGCTGGTAGTACACAGCGCCTCCACTAGAGGAACCACTCCGCACGACTTCGTTATTTGCACAGAACCGGTTAACTTAAGCAGACAGAAGCGATCGTTGAAGCATCTTTCAGGTACACAGACTACAGAGACATCCGAAGAGCTCCGCAAGGAGCCAACCGAAATAAAAGATAATTTGGAGATACGCCTTCCAATCAGGATTGCGATGTTCTGATGAATGCATGTTAATTATTTTGCATATCTTTCGGAAACTCCACTGTATGCTCAATATCAGTGGGAGGCCTTCATTGCATTTACGAATGATATGCAATGATTGAATAAATACTACTTATTCAAATGATAAACAAAATAATTAGTTCAATGTGTGAAAGCATCACGAGAATAAACTGAAACATAGATTTAATGTATATCAATTATTGAATCAAGGACTAACCGATACTTAATAATCACCGTTCATTGAATTGATGAAAAATATCCATCGTCGAAATAATCTAAATCATTATATCAATCATACAACATTCATTCGAAGAACGAACAATAATAATTAATCTGATGAATACACTTTCATCAGTTGAACGAATACGGTCCATTGCTTGGGTGATCACTCTTTATTCGTTTGATGAATGGAATTCATTACCATAACGAACCTATTTAATGTATCATGATATCAATGAAAGCATTCATTGATATTATTAAGATCCGTATTCATAGTATGGATAACCAGTGGTACATTGACATAACGATTGCGTTCATTGGACCAATATTGATGAAAATATTCATTGAGTCACTGAACTTTTTCATTGTATTCAGGTACCAATTTTTTTCTGTGTATAGAAATCCGCGCGGAAAATTTCAAAACTTTTGACTCCGAAGGTTACGGAAGTACTACCTTAACCCTTTGCGGTCTATTGTCGGGACAGCCCCGACAGTAAAATTTGAACGTTCCGGGTCGATGTCTGATAAGCCCCGACATTACCACGTTACGGTTCGATGTCAGGTTGGCGTCGGCACTGGCTTTAGTTGAAGTCGCTACTTTTTTGTTCGAAGTATGGCCATGTGTTTGTTCTCTGCATGTTGTGAATATGCAGTTTTTCATTTCCTTGATTATCACAATTTAATTGGACCGTAGGGTAAATGTATTATCAGTACGCATATGGCACAAACCCGACCATCCTAACATGGTAAGAGCTGCACGAGTTAATTTTTTCAAAGTTACTCAGCATCTCCGTGGACCAATCGCAGACGTGCGTAGGCTAATGGGAGGTCTCATCTCGTTAGGATGCACTTTTAGCGTCCGCCTCTTCGTGATAACGCGTCAGGTGTGAGTGATTACCTGGACAGAGCGCCGGAAGTGAGACTGTATCTAGGACTGGTCCATCGCATCTAATCCGGTTTTCTGATCTCGGTTCAGATGCCATGGCGCGCTTATTTCGTGCGTGCGGGTTGCCTATGTTATTTAGTCGATTGGATGTCGAAGGATGTTTCGAGGATGGCTGAACTGTTAGTACTTGAATCAGTGTATCCGTTTTGGTATTTTTTGGTACAGAATTGGTATATTTTGGGCTATGTGAAATAATTTTGATTCCAATTCCGTAATATCGTAAATTTTAGTATCTTGTGACGCAAATGCAGGCCAAGTTTCATGGTTTAGTCAACAGAGCATTACTAAAATTTACAACGTATTCTTAGTCCTAAGATATTAATTTTATTTCAGATTTATGGGAGTCTTACTTCCATCGTTGACTTATTGAGTTCTAAGAAGTATTTGTACGTAAAATAATATCTCATTCAGTAGGTAAATTTTTCCTTGTCAGGTTGAAAATAGTTTTGCAAATATCCTTCAATTGATAAAACATCCAGCATAATGTGAAATTTACTTCCTTCTTGGTGTAAATTTCCGTAATGGTCACAAAATTACCCATCTTCAATTGAAGTTGATGTAGAAAAAGAAATAAGTATGCATTGCACCATGAAAAAACATTAAGTGAACTCCAATGAAATGATTATATGATATTTATGCAATCGAATTCTCGTTTCTCTATTATAATAACCAACTTCAAGATGGAGTGAAGAACCATAACCTCAGATTCATAATTGAATTTTATAAAGTATGTTCTCAGGGAAAATGCTTATCCAAATGAATTCGTGGAAAAAACCATTCATGAAATTGAAAATAGTAATACACTTTACAATCGAACAACACAACACACAGACATGCGACATCTCCATACACATCCCATAAACAACAGTATACCTTATGTCCCTGGACTGTCTGAAAAGATAAAACGGATTGGCCATAGGTATGATGTAAGAACAACATTTAAAACAACCAATACATTGAGATCAATACTCACACATACAAAAAATTGTGTTTACAATATACCTTGTTCGTGTGCGTAAGAGTTATATAGGTGAAACATCAAGACCATTGATTGTGCGCCAGGAAGAACATAAAAGTTACATCAGAAATCGAAAAATAACGGGTTCGAAAATATTCGAACATATTCTAACATCTGATGGCGATCATATGATGGAATGGAATAATACCGAAATTTTATTGAGAGAATCAATTCAAGAAAAAAGAAAGTTAAAGGAAACTGCGTGCATTCTTTTATCGAACAACTGCTTTTCAACCAATTCCTTCGAAATGGACCGCACCTGGTTACCTCTCCTCAGAGATGAAATAAGAACTAATAGAATGGTGATTGATTGATAGCGAACACCCTATGTATCAAAAGAATGTATGACAGATTTTATTTTACTATGTCAAAGAAATATCTTATTTCCAAAACCGCAATTCAGATTCAGTTTTTTCAGCTTCTTTTCAAGAAGTTTTGATAACGGAGGCAGATACAGCCTCCGAAACGTCAACAATTTTCAAAAAGAAAAAAGTATTCTTTGTCAATTTGATCACATTTTTTCAGATAGGCAAATTCAGTGTAGGGTACGTTACTGACAAAAATCAATTTCGTTCAAGAGAGCAGTCTTGTGAACGCAGTAACTTATCGGGCAAATTAATTAATTTGCCCTTCTACACTTGTACAGATTTCTTTGGATTAACATTTTTTCATTTTCAGAGCATTTTATAAACCCAAAAAATCATGTCAAGAACTCAGATTCATGTATTAACATGGAAGAAGCATAATCCTAGGGTAATATTTTGGGTAACCACATATCAAAAATGACTGTAACATCAAAGCTCTCTATGTTAAACTGCAAACCCAAATTTTCAAACCAATATAGCGTTTGATTCTTAGTGTAACAAAGAACTTCTTGAAATTGTATAACACATGATGGTTTCTATCAAGTATTTTGCTACTCCATGAAATTGAAGTATCTAATAATCAAATTATATTATTCTGTTCATTTGATCAATTTTGTTTGTTCATTTTGTAGAACAACAAGAAAGGAACTGCAGTATTAAGGCATTGAAGTGTCTGGGAAAGTTGATTCCTCTACATAAGAATTTGGTGGTAAGCATTGAATGAAAGACACAATGTATACCAGTAGAATGAACAAAATATGAATTCATGATTAATGTAACAATACATTACAACATTTCATAGTAAATTTACGTTTGGGTCAATCCTAAATATTACAATGTCAAATTCTCTTGTGAACTCGACTAAGAATATAAAACAGCAATGTATATTTCCACTGAGAAATGTTCAGTACGGTAATATTACAATGTGAAGTTTCAATGTAAACTAGAACTAGAAAGTAATATAACAGCGTAAAATTATATCGCAATGTACAATTACACACAAAAGTATTTCCAATAAATTTGCATGTTGATATTCACCCTATCTCCGAATATTGATAACGTGAAGCGCCAATAAAAGGCAATATAAACATTGGTAGAATTATCTCTCTCTACGACTATTGTATTCTACATTGATTCCATATTGAATATTTTCCAATTAGACAAAGTTTTGTCCGTTAAAATAAAAATCTCTCGTGGTATTACCCTCAAAAATATGTATCGTTGGTAAATTTGGTGTCCTGATTCCGAATCCATTGAGCTTATATTGTCCCCTAATATAATTTTTCGCAAAACTGGCTAGGTTCATCGCCCTTGGCGAGCAGTGTCACTCAGATCAACTGCATGCGAGATTCAGACTTGTCGCTGGTATATCTAACGGTCCTGGAATTTACAGAGTTCTACTTCAATAATCAATGAAATTACGAGGGTGTTTCCATGAGAAGTGAGACAAATTCGGATTTTTCAGGACTGAAATCTTTCCAAGAAAAAAGTGTATCTGTAGTAAGTTGGTGGTCCTGATCACGAATCTGAAAGAAATTAGAGCCTATTTTGCCCCCTTGTATGTTTCACCGTAAAAAGGGGTTGTTCCATCGCGAGTGGTGAGCAGTGTATATCACTTAGGCCAACCCAGTTGAGATGGTAGGTGTATTTTGACCATTTTCATCTGTCCTGATAGTATCATCATTCTACCTCAATTATTACGGAAGATACGGGGGTGTTTCCATGAGAAGTGAGACACACTGTATGTTCGCGATGACTTCTTTTGTGGTTATTGTCGATGATGTTACGCTGAAATTTCCCCATTTTGCTAGAAAACTTGTTTCAACTGCCATCGCGGGAAGCGCTTGCCAAAACAGCGTTATAAATGACGTGCTAGGAACGAGAGCTTCAGTTTCAGTAAATACTTAAAGAAGAGTACTTCGACCACGCTAATTGAGATGACTGCCGCAGCTGCAGTTGAAACGTTCTGAGATTTTAACCAAAGAAGAACATGATCCATCCAACTTCAAAACGAGTTTAGTCTTTGTCGTCTTGGCGTTTTTGTAGAATAAACATTCTAGAATAGAATAAGTCCATTGTTAAAGCATGAAAAGTGTTTGACATTAAATTATTTCTGTGAAGTACAAGCGAATGCATTTTCTCAATTCATCAGTATACAAGCTCTCATATCGCGCCTCATTCATAATTCAGCAGAGTGTGAAGCTCATTACAATTTCCAGACGCCGAAGGCACATTTCGCGTATCAAACGGCAGGCAACACGTTAGGTAAAAGTTATTAAATTTAATATTCCGCAAAGTTAAACAAATTCATAAGCAAAACAAGAAACAGACGGCAGAGGCCAAGTTTTGATTTATGCCTCAGATTTCCCAAGCGCGACAATCCTATAGCGCACGAGGGAAGGGTTGGATTTTATTAAAACAACTTGTTAATTCAGCGAAGTTTGCGCGAGACATATTGCCATAGTGTGAGAAGTAAAACTTACGACAACTTTATGTTTACTTGTTGGAAATCAAGCAGGCGTAGCGAGACGGAGGAGTTGTAAGTTGGGGGACGGAGTGCTTCGAACTCCGTCTCCAGCCCCCGGCGAAGCAATAAGTTACACTAATTAATATACATCAACGCATAAACGCATTAATTAAGCGGGGGCTAATAATGATTGAGGCAAGTGTTGCCACCCTCGCGAATTTTCGAAATGGGGTTGTCGGGGTTTGTCGAATGTTGCGAACAAATTACGAAATAATTGACAATCACATTCGGTTTTGTTTCTACTCACTACTGGACCAAATTCCATACCCTCGAAATGAACCCAATAAGACACTAAAAAGTGTGAATGATATTAAATTATTGCTGCTGATTTGTGACACATTGTGCTGTTCAAAAATAAATTGGATTCATAGGTAGTTAGCCTAGTCATTTGAGATTTCCTGGGGGGTCAGCAATCAAATAATTGGAAATTAAGAAACGATATAGAACGTTGTAAGGAATTCAATTTCGCTCAATTGAGTAAAATCATCAAATTCTTATCAATATTTCGTTAAAAATGCATTTTAAAAAGGTTGACATGAACGTATTCACCGAAAAGAAATTCAATGTACTCACCGATGTAAATTTCATTAACTTGATCCCCTTTTGGAATTATCAGATATACCTACTCCACGAATCTCATTCCGGAAAAGACAAGCAGTCGCCATGTTTTTTTTCTTCAACGATGTATTTGAGACACAACGCATTTTTTTTCTTTGGTCAATTCTGAGGCGCCTCGTATGATATCTCGTCAAACGATATATTTTGAAACACCCTGTATGTCTTTTTTATCTTTAACGCTGTATTTTTACACATCCTGTGAAAAAATTTTTATTTGTTTGCATTGAAACACCCCGTATACGTTTTTTTATAATGATATATTTTGAAACACCCTGTATATGTTATTTTCTATACGAAATTCCTCAACAATATAATTTGGAGAAGAAAAAATTGCTCGCCAGAAAAAGTTTTAGCAACCCTTAGCTATCAGCTGCTCCCGCTTCGCTTCGCTCGCTCTTGCAGCTGATAGCCATACGGCTTCTAAAGCCCATTTTCTGCCCTTGTGACACAATATAATATTTTCAAATCAAATAGCATCCATGTCACAATATAATAATATGCAAACACGGTAATTCTTATTGAAGTTTTCACTACAATGATGATTGTTAGAAATGCATGAAATATATAAGCATATTCGATTTATATGATACCATATAGTGTGTCATTACGCTCATGGGGAAGAGGGCTTAAATATAATCCAAAGTCCTCAAAAACATTTGTTACTAAACTTGATTCGCTGTGAGGTAATAAGTCTCAAAACTCAAGTCCTATTGTGAATATCCGATACCTCAGGATTGAGAGACTTGGGACAATTGGGACTATATTTGAAGTTGAATTACGCCGACACTCAACGAAAACAAATATTGTAAAACTTCATGGATAACTACCCTGACATCTACCGCAGCCTTCTAGTATAAAAAATTTGGTTTCACTTCCAACCAAAGAACATAATATCTAATGTTGTGTAATTTGTCTAAATTCAGACCAATGTCCCGAGTAACCAAATTCTACGGTACCTCAAAGCTACTCACTAAAACCTCAACTTCTATGTAGGTCCATCAGGCTGTTGTCCCCCGTGACACTTAGGCCATGGCCTACTGTATCACTATGTACTCTCACATTACCTAATCCAGTATATTTGAGTCTTGTTGGTACAAGTTCTCAACTGGGTACTGGGTGGGACCTGAATCGCCAGATGGGTGCCTGATAATTGCATGTCTTCTGCGATTTAGTGCCTCGCAACCATACAGAATGTTTGTCACTGTTTCTGGAACCTTAACGAACAGTCTGCAGTCTGCAGATCAGGTCCCATTTCGTTGAGGTGCTCCTCCATAAATGCATGACTGATCAAGAGTCCAGAAATGGTTCTTATCTGACTTCTGTTCATCACTAGCAGGTCTGGTGTTCTTTTATAGCACGGACCTCTTCATTTCCCGTGTTTGTTTCCTGGGATGCTTTTCCCCTAGTTTTTGTGTCTGTCCCTAATCCACTCTCTTACAGACGCTCTCACCCCAAGTGTCTGCTCTTGGTTTTGAAGATTTTCCGAACCTGTTTTTACGAGTTCGTCTGCTTTCCTATTGCCTGCAACTCCCTAGTGTCTACCAGCACTCTCAGATTTTTTTTGCAGTCCATTGTCTGTCCCTTATCCACTTTCTGACAGACGCTCTCACCCCAAGTGTCTGCTCTTGATTTGGAAGATTTGCCGAACCTGTTCTAACGAGTTCGTCTGCTTTCTCATTGCCTATAACTCGCCAGTGTCTACCAGCGCTCTCAGACTTTTTTTGCAGTCCATGATAGTTCAGACGTCAGTTCCTCGTTGCACAAAGCCTTTAGTAACGCTTGACTGTCTGACAGGATGTTGATATGCGCGTTTTCAACGTTTCTCCTAGTGTTTTCCTTCGCGCGTTGCAGGATGGCGTATACATCTACCTGAAACACAGAGGTATGGGTGTCTAGTGAATTGATGATGCGAGTACTTTTATTACTGAGAACACTCCTCCTGAGCCCGCTCCATTCCCAGTCTTGGAACCATCTGTTCTACATATTTTTCCCTGAAGAGTGTCCTTGAGCTGCGAACCATTCCAATCAGTTCTGTCAGGCAACAGCACCCTGAATTAGTTATTGAATCAGTACCGTTTCGGAATGTGATCCTTTTTTATTTCCAGCGCGTCCCTGATCACAATTCTATAACAATGCTCATGTGTTCACAACCAACGTTCAAGTCTAGAGGCACCTATTCTTGCCTGGCAGTACCAGTAGTGTCTACATGGCAGCAGTTGGTGTTGATCCAATTGACTTTGAGATTCCAAGACAGGCAAGTCTTTGCACCTAGACCAGGAGTTCAAGCCTCTTCACTACAATCAATGATGAAACGACCTAGTCTTTTCTTCTCGCCATAGATTGTGAATGCTCGGTATACTGCTCAGGAAAACTTAGTTGCTGAGAGGTAGAAATCAAATGTTGAATCTTGTGCTACCATTGGATGAGCAACTTCTGAGAAAACATGGCGGTCAGAGACCTTGACAAAATGATGAAACTTCAGAATGTTTTGGGACAATTGAGACTTCACGACTCCACAACAGGAAGAGCTAGAAGAGGCTGAACAAGAAGATAATACTACTGATGCTACTATTGACGAAGAGAAATTATTTCGACCATTAACGTCCAAAATTTTAGATCGGTAGTTTAGTCGAAGCTGAAGTATTTGTTATTGTTTTGTTTATAAACGATAACATGTGTAACATATCGTGTACCTTGAGGCCAACGTACCTTGTCCTGATACAGACTGCAATCAAGCATGAAGAAAATATATTGCTAGAATGAGAAATAAATAAAAATAAACATTTTATCTGTTTACTTCTTCCTAATGCCCAATGTCACAAATTACACGAGCATAGTTTTACCATATTTGATTTATTATGAAAAAAAAGTGATATTGCATGATTTACAAAAAGGTTTGAAATATATCTGGGAACAATTGAAATTTCACAGTTGAAATCACAGAGCAACGTAAAATATAAAATATTTCAATTGATTAAAGGTAAAATAGTCTAAATTCACAAATTCCGTAGGGAAATAGATTTTGAGGTGCTGTTATATACAAGGATATTTGAGAAAGATGAGATGAGGAAATGGGACAAAATTGATCTTTGCTTGCACTTCAACTGTTATCAGCAGGGGACCAATGAAATGAAATTTTGGTATTTCAATTTTCAAATGAACAATTTTCCAAACGACATTTATTTTTGACTCTCTCTACTATTGAAAAAACAAAATATTCTGAAATGTTAAATGATAGCGACAATTTATTACAAGAATTTTCGCAACTTTTTTCAAGTCACATTTGGCATAACAAACTAGGCAAAGTGACTCTATCACGTGTGCAAATCTTCCGTTAAGGTGTCCCTTCCGGTCCTGTAAATGATGTGACTTCCTGCTTAAGGACCATTGTCAGTGTGTTTACATCTGTAAAACACCGTGTCCGTTGGTCATATTTCTTCAGAAACAATTATATCACTAACTACACCTGGAATAATATGAAATTTATACACTACGCAGTAATGCCGATCGTATCGCTTATGTTAATATACATTATTTATTTCCTCGATAAACTTAGCTATGTGAATCGTTAGGGTCGAATTCAATTTGAGTTTTTTTGAAACGTATGAGATACTGTATGGGAGCATTTTTTTGCTGTTAGGTTCACACGTATCTGTGATGAGAAATCAACAATGAGAAGAACAACAGATATTTCTACAATTTTGATTCTTTATTTTAATGATCTCAATATAAATAAAACGAATAATTGGGTCGAAGTCGAAATCCCCTTTTTTCCGCACTATATATTTATACAGTGAGCACGTAAAGGTTGGAACAAATTCGTTAAAAGCCTGATATGGCCATTGGAGGAAAAAAGTTCAGATACGCCAATTTTCTTTTTTGGTTGGGCATTTTTTGGTCTACTCATACTTTTGATGACGTCATCACTGTTCGAGTTATGATGTCTTATATATTTTTTTAATGGCAAAAACATATTTTTTCTACAAACGTTAAAAAATGACAAGGATGGCGCATTGACAACAATGCAAAGTGTCCTTTTTTCAATTTTATTCGTTATCATGACACCGTGCGCGAAGTAGTGTACGAAATATATATTTCGCACACTGCATGTAGTATGGGATTTTTATATTTTAACTTTTATGGTCCTCTATCAAGCAAAATTCCAAAAATCATTTATTTCTTGATGTTCAACAATAACTATATAAGGCTTTTCAACACTTTTCATATTGTGAAAAAATTTTGTACTTCCTAATTTAATTTTTTTATGTGAAGCTAGGCATATTACTTATAAAATCAAGGCGAATATTGAATAAAATTCATTAATGGTGTGAAATTTTACAATGAAATTCCAAATTATTTGAAAACCGATGGTAAATTGCGATTCAAATATAATTTAAAGAAATATGTACTCCTTTTAATCCATTCCAATTCTGATTTAATATTTTTTAATATTTTATTTTTTTAACTTCATGTTGCCTGTATTAGGTAGAATTATTTAAATTTTGTTTCCTTGGGAAATAAATTAAAATATTATTATTATTATTAAAAAAATATTGATTTCATTAATATTTTAATTATAATATAATATTACCCTTCTACGATATTTATGGTCCGATCCGAAAGTCATGGATATTTTAGATGATATGAAATAATTATACTGGAGCAGGAATCAGTACCCTCTTTGGACCATATGCAACGATTTAAGGTTAGTGAGACAAGTCCCACTTATACATGCCAAAGAAAAAACAGGGTTTTACTCTTGCCTCAGTTTTCAACTCACCCATAATCCCGGCAATTTCTTCAGTAAATGTTGAAAATAATCTCTCATACACATCCTACATAAAAAATGAAGTATATGATTTATTTTCAGGCTTGAGGTTTGCACTTCACAATAGTGTTACTAAATATACATATGCACACATATTCAACATTCAGTGAAGAGAATGCCGATTATATTTGCATGAGAAGGTAGGAGTCTTCAGAAACGATATGAACTTTTCCTTTTCCTTCTCCGACCATTTTTAGCACAGTTAGGACCAATCAAATATTCGGCTCGACCAGAACTTTCAGCGGCGGGTAAGAGTGAACCTGAAATTTGATGTCGGCGTTCAATCACGTTTTAGTCCAATTAAAATCAAGGTAAAAGGTCCTGAAATTGCGAAACGGATGAGACCACTTGTCCCCGACGTATTTTGGGCCGTTGATCACGAAAATGAGGGTTAAAGCTACCGCCAGTGGTTGGAACACCCTTAAAAATGCAAAAAACACCCCTAAATAGGGGTGTTTTTCGAATATTTTCGTTATTTTGCAAATTTAGTCATCCTATTTGTTGTTGGGGGCGGTGATTACGAAAATGAGGGTGAAAACTTGCATTACAGGGTGGAACCACCCCTAAAATTGGGGAAAAAACACCCCAAAATGGGGGTGTTTTTCGACTAAAAGTGTGTTTTTGCCAATTATGACATCTTATGTGTTGTTTGGGGCGCTGATTACGAAAATGATGGTTACAACTTGCCCCAATGCTCAAACCACCCCCAAAATCGCCCCAAAAACACCCCTAACAAGGGGTATTTTTCGACTAAAAGTGTTTTTTTGCCAATTAAGACATCTTATAAGATATCTTGTAAGGAGTTTGATACTTGTCATATTTCATATTGATTAATAAAAAAAATTCCATTTGTAGTTTTTGTATTTTGTATTTCATTTTTTACCACAATGCAGGGGTGTTTTGAGCAATTTTGGGGGTGCTTCGACCATTACTGCAAGTTTTGACCACCATTTTCGTAATCAGCGCCCCAAAAAACATATAAGATGTCTTAATTGGCAAAAAAAAACACTTTTAGTCGAAAAATACCCCTTGTTAGGGGTGTTTTGTGCAATTTTGGGGGTGGTTCGAGCATTGGGGCAAGTTGTAACCATCATTTTCGTAATCAGCGCCCCAAAAAACATATAAGATGTCTTAATTGGCAAAAACACACTTTTAGTCGAAAAACACCCCCATTTCGGGGTGTTTTTTCCCCAATTTTAGGGGTCGTACCACCCTGTAATGCAAGTTTTCACTCTCATTTTCGTAATCACCGCCCCAAACAACAAATAGGATGACTAAATTTGCAAAATAACGAAAATATTCGAAAAACCCCTATTTAGGGTTGTGTTTTGCATTTTTAAGGGTGTTCCAACCACTGGCGGTAGCTTTAACCCTCATTTTCGTGATCAGCGGCCCAAAATACGTCGGGGACAAGAGGTCTCATCCGTTTCGCAATTTCAGGACCTTTTCCTTGATTTTAATTGGACTATTTTCTGAAAAAACGAGCGCATTTCATAAAAAATTACTATGAATCATTTTTGTGGAGAAGTGAATTGTCTTTTACCCTGTTCAGTAGTTCTTTCGATAAATCATACACTTTCCAAGATTATTTATAAACGAATAAAAAAATAAACCCAATCGTACTGGATTACTATTTCCATGGAAAATTCATTCTGTCCCTACTCTACTAAGTATTTGTTTGATGCCCGGTCTTAATAGCAGAACAAGTAGAATCCATTATTTTTCGAAAACGTATCTGAAGAATAATTTCCTAGCATAACAGCGACTTCTGCACCAAGTAGCGGATATCTCCATCCGCAGCGCCTCTCGGCCCCTACGGAGACGGCACCGAACTTCATAAATATGTATGGCCTGGGAAATTATACGTGTAGATGTGCGATAGATATCAATATGCATGTAAACATTCTGCGCCCTATGTCGGCCATGAGTTATTGGACTCCTAGATCGCTGGGTAATAGTCTGAATCGGTTTCTCACTTGTTTCACGACAACTGTGCCGTGCCTCAATTGTTTACATCGCTAGTTTTGAGTTATTTCGTTTTTTAATGGAAGGCAATAAATCTGCTAGACGAAAGAAATCGTTCGTGACTATGGGACATATATTATAATATAATATCGATAGCTGATATAATCAAATTATTGCAACTTTTTTGCTTAGAGCTTCAAAAATCGCAAAAAGTAACACCCTGCTGATTGAAAACTAGGGTAGAGTAGCCGGCAGTCAGCCATTTCAGTAACATTTCATTTTGAGGTCGAGATAAAAAATTAAACATTTAGGAAAGTTACTGAAATTTCTTCACGATGAAAATATTTTAATATGTATAGCCATTCTTGAAAGCTTGATGTTTTATATCAATTATAATAATGTTTAAAAAAAAAAATCTAAAATCAAATAGTAATGTCGAAGTACCCTTCTCTCCAAATATTTCCACAATGTGGAAAATATGAGGTAAAAATATGACAGAAAACAACTACTTCCGTGGCTAATACCACGACGGACATTGAATTACATCTGACACACATTTGTGAAACGTTCTTCCAAGAAGACTCGGTTGCAATTGCTTATTATAATTATACAGTAAATTATCCTTCATTTGGCTGGGGGAGACCACCCGCAGACGCGTTTCGGGGTTCTTGCCGCTCGTCAGTGACAGGGTAGGTCGGATAACATTAAAGTCGTCCCGCCCCAGGCCAATGAATTGTAATCCACTGTATAACTAATATTTCCTCACAAATGAAGCAGCGACAGTGAAAGTATAATTACAATAAGCAATTGCAACTGAGTCTTCTTGGAAGAACGTTGCACAAGTATATGTCAGATGTAATTTAATGTCCGTCGTGGTATTAGCCAGGGAAGTAGTTGTTTTCTGTCAGATGTTTGCCTCATATTTTCCACATGGTGGAAATATTTGGAAAGAAGGGTACTTCGACATTCTCGATTTTACTATTTCATTTATTTGATACCGTCCAGCAAAAATTCTGGAAAATTGAAGCTTGTTAACAAAAAAATTTTCAGGTTAATTTCCTTTCTTCTGCTTACTGTTACAGTTTTCAGATATTCTATAAGTATTTCGAGTTGACAGAAGAGTCCATCTTGCATCCAATTTCTACAATATTTCCTTCAGAAATTCTTGATTCCCATGATTTCTGCGTCCGTTACCGGTTGCATCGAGAATACTTTGAGTTCTGGTGGTATGTATCTCATCATGCTAGAATGTGTTTCTTTTCCTCAAGTGTACTTAGATTTCTTTTGTTTTTTCGCTCGTGCTTAGTCCCTTCAATGTTGTGATACTATCTAAAAGTGACTAGTATATCGATTTTATCTATACTTTTATATCGTTCAAATTTTGGTGGTTTTTTTCCTTGTTTTTTTTGGAGTTTTGAGAATGTTGTTGTCCTTTCAGGCTACGTTTTCAAATTTGAAGTGCCTCCAAGGATTTCTTTTGCGAGTCCTTTCTATTCCAACTGTTTGTATAAAAGCTTGCCATTTTTCAAGTTTGCAGTATCTCTGATTTTTTTGTGGATGGGCCCCTTGAGATCTAATCATTAATTATCAGCGAACTCCAGTATTTTGTTTTTTGTGATCAGTGATCAGTGTAAACATAATAGACCATCAGATAATGACTCATTTTCCCGTTTCAGGGATTTTAACCACTGAAAATTATGTGAGTGTTGAGCTCAAAAAATGAAAATTTAGCGATCGGACGTGTGCTAGGCATATGTAATAGTTATTTATGATACAAGTGTTAAAAGTGGCATTTTATTTTGTGAGTGGGGAATATTGCGAAACGAGCGTTAGCGAGTGGAGCAACCCCACGAGCAAAATAAAATCACTTTTAACAAATGTATCATACAAAATTTTTTGTTCAACAGTTACTGCTAGTAAGAAAAAAACAAAAAAAAAATAAGATCCATAAGGATTCGAACACACGATCTTTGGATTACAAGACTGACTGACAGATACTTCAAATAAAATAAACCCCAACGCACTTTATTTATGAATGTCATTATTTGTCAGTGATGAAGGACATTCTACAGTTGGACTAAATACTACTTCGTTTGTAACTTCAAAAGGAATTAGTATTATCAATTGCGCAAACGACCAAATACATGTGTGAACTTTTATAAACGATTCCTCTTGAGTAGGTGTTCTGATTATAATATCTGATTGAAGTGTTTCTATTAGAGAGATCTATATTACTGAGTATCCATCATCTCATCTGTCATTTTACTTTTAACACTAGTGTTAAAAGTACTTTTAACACTAGTGTTAAAAGTGATTTTGTGAAAACGTCAGTTTTTAGTTCATGTGTCAATGAATTAAAAACGTCATTTTTAATGTCAGTTGTACAAAAAATAAATTTTTTTTGTGTAAAAAAAATAGTTTTTTTTTAATCTCTCATTTATGTCATTTTGACACATAATTCCATAAGTATATAAAACAAATATAAACAACCTCTATCATGGCCAATTTTAATTCATTACTTCAACACCCTCTCTTGAACCTAAATTTGACATTAACCTCTCAGGTTCAAATTCTCATTGCAGAAATAGAATTTTGTTGAATTCAATTATTTTATTAACGAATCAGCAATCTTTTCTTCCGTGGAGATGTACTTAACCATAATATATTTTTCTTCGGCATGTTGTCTGAGGAAATGGTGACGTATGTCAATATGTCTCGAATCTCTTTGAATTTTTGACTTCTTCGGTTTGGATCTCTGCAATTTGTCCTGAAATGGCCATACTTGTTACAGTTATAACAACGGACTTTGGAATGATTTTGACTATATCTGGAGCTTTGATATTTACTCTTTCTTGACAGAAGTGCGGTATTATCATCGGGGCGTTTAACATTTTTCTGAATGGGAATTTTTGTGATAATTTTGTTTTTATGGAATCATTTGTTATGGGAATAACTGAACTTTTGAGACCCATAATCATTGGTTTGAATTCGTCGGGTAGGCCAGCGAGGAGTAAAGTTCCAACCCATTCTTCTTTAACCCCAAATCTCAAGTTGTTTAGTATGAATGTCCTTAAAGGGTGGCAATAGGGGAGCCATCTTGTAAAAGAATACTCGGTCGCTGACGCATTTTCCCGCTTATGGCAATCGACAGAATGAAATCTGATATCGTTAGGAACCCGACAGAAAATTCCCATAAGCCAATCAGCTGTTTGGGATTTTTTTTTTCATATGCCTAGCACACGTCCGATCGCTAAATTCTACCTGGTTGTTAACAGTTCCGTTAAGAAAGACTATCGAAGACCGAAAAGAATGTAACCATTACTATTATTATTATTATACGTTATCTCACTTTCAACCTCCACCGCTGGTTTCATAGCTCACTGCTTGCGACGTTATAATTCTGTCACCACACGAAGTCACTAGCATGTTCATAAGAATGTTTCAATCCACCTCTCCGCGGGTAAAAAAACCAACAAAAACCGTCCAGGAATCCCAGAGTTTGGGGCCCCAGAAAATGATACATTGTTAGAGCATATGTTCCGCATGAAAAAATTATGTGTACAATCTTAGAATTGTTTCGACTACACGAAAATTGTAATAAATTTTGTGTTGCAGCTGACACTTCGGAGGCATAATTTATGTAGGATCGGTTGAAAAAGTAGATGGAATTCGTGTTTTACTAGGAAATGAAAGGATATTTCACTTGCCCGTCAGGGCATTAACGTTCTTTTTTGATATTGTCATTACACCTTGGAACTTTGAATGGCTATTTGTCACGTAAGAAAAATTGGGAAAGAGAAAAAGGAGCTTGCTTATTCATTGTTCAACTCTTTAAAAATTTTGAATGGTATACAGTTACCGCCAAAAAGTATGTACCAAATGGGAAAAAAGTTTAATATTAGAGTATTGGAAAAAAAATTCTTGGGAAAAGTTTGTGCATGTCCGATAACCTAAAAATCGATTATGACACATGTCACGTGGTCGCTGGTATGGCGGCAAATTTAAAAAAATAACTATGAAAAGGCAAAAAGTGGGGTAAAATGGCAAGATATGAAAAAAAGTTACTTCAAAAAGTTGCTTAGAATTGAATTTTATACACATACGAAGTTTGAAACATTTGTATTTCAATAAGAATGACAAAATTTTCTCATTTTCTCCACACCAGCGAGCACTAAATTAAAAAAATTAGATTTTGTCAAAACTCTGGCTGTTACATTGGGTCGTATCTAACAGTTATATCAGAATTCCACGACCATTGTGATGACATGACACTCCAGAAACATGGTGTTTTCCATATTATAATCAAGTTTCGATGATAATCGTGCCAGAGCGTTTCACTTCGCATACAATCTTGAAAACTCTAGCCTCTTTAATTTGACGCACTATTTTTAAGAGTATGTGCGAAGTGAAATGTTTGTGTACGATTATCATCAAAAATTGATTATAATCAGAAAAATACATTTTTGGATTTCTCCAACATCGCAATAATAGTGGAATTCTGATATACGAACCAATGTAACAGCAAGGGTTCTGACAAAATTGAATTTTTTTAATTCAATGCTCTCTTGTGGAAATACAAATATTTCAGTATGGTACTAGAGAAAAGTAATTTCAGACCGTTGACGGCAGAGCTGGAAAGATTCAATGAAAATCAAGACAAATTTATTTTATTATTTTTCCGACCTGATTTTTTTTCAGGAACAAAGTAGATTAAAGGCGTGTCCTGACATACATTGAAAAAAATTGTTTGCTTGAATGCCAATCTCAGTAAGGAGTACTTATTGAATACACTGATTTATTTTAGTTAGGTGCCCTGAAGCGGGCAAAAAATAATAATGATCGTCTCTATGTTTTCGAGTTCACGCATAAAGTGTTTCTGAGAAACAGACTTTTTTAATTTAAACTGTATTTCTTTCAACTTGTATTCTTAGAAAGATGTTAGTTCTTATCGAGAAACAGCACTGTCAACATATCATCATAACTTTGGCGATATCGGCCTTTTAGGACAGTATCACCCATTTTGTAATTTTCTTGAGTAACTTTTAACTGGTGTGGCGAACACTTGAGGTAACGCTATAAATCTCTGTATGAAAATAACGATGAATCTCAGCCGAGGCACTATATAGATGTGAGGTTTTGGTTGAAGGACAACCGAACGCTTTGAAGTCGAAGAATGATCTGTGTCTCTCGGTTGACTGAATGTTTTTCTCCGGAAAATCCCTGGCTAAACCTTTCAGGCTTTTATTCATCTTGAAATTCATATATAGTTCAATATTTCCGGTTTGTTTGTAAGATACAACACAGCCTAGGAAACATAATTAATTGAAATTGAAATGTGTGAAATATCGATCCAATTACTAATTATTATATATGAAGTATAATATACAAATAGAATAATTCCCCACATGACAATTGATTCATTTTTGCGAAAATCTTCAACGAAGAATGAGGTCACATCTTGCCACGTAAATCTTAATCCAAAAGACAGCAACTTGTATCTGCCAAAAGGACCGCCTGCTGCCGAAGAAAGGGTGTAACTCGGTTAACGTATTCGAAATTAATATTTCGAAATGCTTCGTGAGTGTACGCCACCTGCCGGGATGCAATGATTCATTAAATTAGTAGACATTTATATTTCTCGATATTTCTTGTTCCTGTGAGTGGAATGTTATATTTCACCGGAGCACATGTCAACAGAGGAGCGCATGTTGCTGGGTTTTGTAGGGTAAGAAGGGAACAAAGGTGTTTCATTTCATCGACTATTCCACTCATGCTAAAATACGCGTTTTTGATTGGTGGAAATTTTCATATTGATAATTGAAAACAGCATGTTTTCGATTTTGTAGTTCGGCACTTGATTGGCTATTAGATACCTTTGTAGTTCGCTTCGTCATTGGTTGTTTTATAAAACAAACTTACCCCACCAGCAGGTTGGTATAATGACACAACACCGAACTTTGACCCAAACCATGATGAGCACTAACTATTAATTCATATCAACTTCACAATTTTCGACAAATTTTTGACACAACACCAAACTTTGACCAAAACCAAGATATATACGCTTCACTTTCCATTCATATCAACTTTTCGATAAATTTTGCATACACGTAAACCAAAACTCCGCCCTTTCAATTCCCGTAAAAGCATGAAAATGAACGATGAGTCACTATCTATCTACCAATGAACTAAACAATTTAATAGGCTTGTTCGCGTTCACAAAATAAACTGTCCGAAACCCGAAACCGTCACAAGCATGCATAGTCCCACAGAACTCAAAGAATGCGTACAGTTCTGTGAAACTGCGCATGCATCCGATGGTTTCAGACTGTTTGTTTTATGAACGCGAACAAACCTAAAGACAACCAACGAAAGACGCGCCCTGTTAATGGGCACTGAAATAGCGGGAAGTTTGAAATACCAAGACAGCTGCTCTGCGCAGTTAGGGCGAACTCGATATGAATTGCGTCAAAATATTCAACAGCACTAACTGTACTTTCAATATTAACATTATTAATAAATGAAAATGGTTTTGATTTCATTCATGGAATAGTCTTAACAACTCGTGTACCGATAATTATCATAAATTCCATCTTTTTTTGCCAAGCAACATAATTTGTTTCTCAAAGTCGAAGGAATTTTTATATCGATAATCACCAATATACTTGTTGTATTACCTACGATAATGCAACTTTAAATAACAAAAATGTTGAAGAAATTAACTAAAATTTGAATTGGCCACGATAGAGGTTGTTTATATTTATTTTATATCCTCATAGAAATTTGTTGTTATATTGTATAATGAGAAATTTCTAAATAAGAATATTCGAAAGCATCGACGATTGAGCATTACCATAAAGCATTTCATCTAACAGTAACATACGACCGATGGAGAAACCCACTGGAGACTTCTTCACATGGAAATTTGCAATGCAGCCGTATCTTGAACACGAGGAATTATGGGATTGTGTACTTGGCACCGAAGAAAATTCCAAAGAGATTACCAGAGCCAAATCAAAAATAATCCTTGCTATAGAACCCATCAACTACATCCATATCCAAGACGCCTCTACAGCCAAGGAAGCATGGGACAAACTTAACAGTGAGTTTGAGGACTCCGGCCTAACACAAAAAGTAGGATTATTCTCATCACCACCAAACTCGAAAGTGGCAGTTTAGTGGATGAATATATAAATAAAATTATTACAACAGCACATATATATACTAAACAACTTGAGATTTGGGGTTAAAGAAGAATGGGTTGGAACTTTACTCCTCGCTGGCCTACCGGACGAATTCAAACCAATAATTATGGGTCTCAAAAGTTCAGTTATTCCCATAACAAATGATTCCATAAAAACAAAATTATTACAAAAATTCCCATTCAGAAAAATGCTAAACGCCCCAATGATAATACCGCACTTCTGTCAAGAAAGAGTAAATACCAATGCTCCAGATATAGTCAAAATCATTTCAAAGTCCGTTGTTATAACTGTAATAAGTATGGCCATTTCAGTACAAATTGCAGAGATCAAAACCGAAGAAGTCAAAAATTCAAAGAGATTCGAAACATATTGACATACGTCACCATTTCCTCAGACATGTCGAAGAAAAACATATTACGGTTGAGTACATCTCCACGGAAGAAATGATTTCTGATTCGTTAATAAAAACATTGAATTCAACAAAATTCTGTTTCTGCAATGAGAATTTGAACCTGAGAAGTTGATGTCAAATTTATGTTCAAGAGAGGGTTGTTTATATTTGTTTTATTTCCTCATGGAAATATGTTGTTATATTGTAAAAAAAAGGTTTTAAAAAATAAAATAAGGTTGAACACGTTTTTATTTTCTTGATGTTCAATATTTGTCCACGATCATCTCAACAAAAAATTTAAGTTTTAAAAACTAAAGAAAACGTTTTACTTGAAATATGAACTGAAAAGAAAATAATAATTCTCAATATAAGTGATTACTCAGATGTATAGAAAGCTTGGGTTCTCTTGACGTATATTCTTATATCTTAGAGAACTTATGTCAAGCACCCTACGCTTTTTTTACATTTGAGTAATTACATTGAACATTTTTTTTGTACTTTTCAGTTCATGTTGCAATTAAAGCGTGTTTTATTTTATTTTACTGTTCTTGGTCTTACATTTGCCTCATTTCGAGATAATTGGTCGTGAACGGAAAAAAACAAAATCCGACTCTTTCTTGAATGTTATTCAATGATCATTCCTTATTCTTACAAATGTGAATATCAAGTTTAAAAAATCGCGATTTTCGACGTGAATGACATGTGGCTATAACCGCAAATTTTGTCTGCAAACTTGGAACCGTCATTTTCATTTAATGGATCTTGACTAAAAAGTCAAAATTTCCCACCCCGAAAACTTCCACGTACCAATTTTGAATCGAACCTGACCATAATCACAAAACTGGTCCACCATCTTGGGCCGCCAACCTGAAATAATGAATTTTGACAACAAATTCATAATATCTGTCCCCGACAACCCTCACAAAAAAAAATTTCAATCAAATCGGATTAAAATTACAAATCTCATCCGCCATCTCCAATTCATGAATTATGACAAGAAATTCAAAATCTCCAACCTCAAAAACCCCCACATACCAATTTCGAATCGAATCGGACCATATTCACAAATCTCATCCGCCATATTGAAGCCACCATTTTGAATATATGGATTTTGACCCCGAAAACCTTCACATACCAATTTTGAATCTGTCGGACCATAGTCACGAATCTCGTCCGCCATCTTGGAACCGCAACTACCTAATCTCAGTTTCAGTTTTGATTGTATTGTAATCTTTCTGTAATTTAAATGCTAGTTTTCCTTTCATTACCAAGTATCTGTTCATAACATATTAATAAATTAAACACATTTTCATAATTATTATATTAGATAAAGGAATCTATTATTTAACAATGATCATATCAAGGCAGAATGTCCTGCCATCCAGGATGCTCACTACAATAATCCTTCACAATAGGAATATTTGGGTCAAAAATCCATCAGAAAACGACTACTTTCCTGGTTAATACCACAACGAACGTTGAATTATATCTAATTAATTTCCGTACAGACTTCTTTAAAAGCTATCTTCGCAAATGCTAGTTGATTGGATATGTTAATTGAAACATTTGGACCACCTTTAGATCGATTTCTGGGTTCTTGCCCTCATCAGTATAGGTTAGGTCTCTGTAGACTAATGTCTGCAACAAATGATCCAACCCATCTAAGGGTGGTGTCTCAGCTTTTCCCTTGACATGGGGAAGTAATTGAATAACTGGGAGAACTGTTTTTTCCAAACAAAGACTCAACCAAACTGCTTGTCGTACATGTTTTTTTATATTTTGTTGTGGTTATGAAATATCGTAAGTTGCTGTAGTTGCTCTTTCAATTATTTTGAGTGGTGTATAGATACAGAGTTCTATAATGTCATAAATATCTGGTTTTATGTGTAACTGGATCAGATACACCCACAACAAATGCAAACAGAGAAATTTCAACTCAGCATCTTTATTTTAAATTTTTTCCATGCTACAAAAACTCATGTTTTATCAGAATTATACGAAAACAACATGGTTGCTACTCACCATTCACGTTCATCATATTCAAACTAACGAAATAATTGAAATTCATCCTTAATTCTGTGTAACGTCGAATAAAATTAACATTTTGTTGGAAACACCTGTCTCCAGCTGAGATTATCATCAATTAACAGAAACTAATAGCTTTTATATATTAACATCATCCTTATACTGTTATGAAGTCTCCGGAGAACAACATTTTATTGAAAAGGAATTAGTTAAGTAAGTATTATTTATCACACTGATTAGCAATTCAACTTACGCGATTTATGAGGGTTTCGGACAGTTGGACAAGATAATATTTTGCACCGTTTCGAGTATGACATGACATGACAATAGACTAACTGAAATATCACCGAAATCGTCACTGATTATTTATAATTCCATATGTCACTTGAAAAATAATTTGATATTAAAACAAGGTCGGATTCTCTTTAAAAAATACAGGATGGCCCATCTGTTATGACCCGAATCATGACACTGGGCTAATGAGAACAAAATCTGGATGTTATTGACTCCTGAAATTAAGTTTGACTGTACAGTATACCGGGTGACCACGAGGTGAGGTACGCCCTTCAATTTTTCTATAGTTTTGAAGATTCAGATTTCAAATTTCGTATGTCGTTATAGTACTTGCGTACTCATATTTTGACGCCACCACTAAAAGTTCAGCACTTCCGGTTTAACCGAAATCCCACATAGCAAGTTTTCAACATCTCCAGGAGATTAATGTCATGCTATCTGGACGTTTGCAAACATCTCTACTCACTCCTGGTGGCTCTTAGATTGTTGGAAGACCAGCGGAGATCAAAGCTCTTTTCAATAAGTCATTAACTTGATGATGTCTAGAAAGGCGACCTCATGCACTCCTTCTACAACTCAGTCCATGAACTCCGTTGGCTTCAACATTAGAACCACATAATATACATCCATGAGGAGCACAAATCGTTAATCCAAGTCTCAAAGCAACTGCTATTCTGAATGATTCATCATGTAATAGTGTTCCCAGTGAAGCTACTGGTAGAGTATTAGGCCAAGCTCCAGATTCCTTTACAGATACAGCGTTGATTCTGGCCTTTTCTATAACTGATGAAGCCAAATAAACCATTTTCTGTGAAGCAATTTCAATTAATGTGTTATCTAAAGATTTCTGAAAGGATTCCTCTTTTTCTCGTAATTGGCAATTAGTTTGGGAAAATCACAGCTTCAACAAACAAGAGGTCATATATATATATCAATCAATATTGGATTTCAAATTATTAACTAGCAAACAGCGGGATAAGGATCCACTCTGAGAACGAGGCTGGTGGAATATGGAAGATGGGAGCCCAGATATTTTCAAAGCTTCATACTTCTTCCTTTCGAGCATCAGTGAAACGGGATCTGGAAGCTACAGAAAACATACGCGGCCCCCTGTTGTATTGACCCAAGGAAATGAGTAAATAATCATGACCGCTGTTGTAGAGGACCCTCACGTAAGTACGAGGAAGTTGAGTACGAATTATGATATATCAAGAACTACAATAAGGCGCATTTTGAAGAAAAATAAGTTCCATCCCTATCATGTTCGGCTCCAACAGGAACTTCTGCCGCGTGATTTCATTCATAGGCGGAGACATTGTATTTGGTTGATAAATAAAACTAACAATGATAGACATTTTCTGAATAAAATTTTATATTCAGATGAGGCTACCTTTCACCGAAATGGAACCGTGAATCGTCACAACTACCATTATTACTCTGACGAAAACCCACATTTGTTCATAACCACGTCGCAGCAAAGATGGTCCTGGAATATATGAGGCGGATTAATTGATAACTTCAAAGGTCCTATGAATGGCCTAATATTCCTGCAGTTCCTCCAGAAAAATTTTCGCAGACTCATTAGAAGTGTGCCTTTGAATATTATCGATACTATGTGTCTTCAGTTGGATGGTGCTTCTATTAATTTTTTGGCTATAGTGAGGCAGTGGATTGATGAAGAGTTTGGTGAAAGATGGATTGGTCGCGTAGGTCCAGTTAGGTGGCCAGCTCGATCGCCAGATCTCACACCCTGTGATTTTTTCCTATGGGGATATGTGAACGATAATGTCTATGCAGAGCCAGTCACAACGAAAGAAGACATGCAGCTAAGTATTAGACAGGTATTTTCTACAATTGCCCCGGCTATGCTTCAGAATGTACGCAGAACAAATTTTTTTTTTTTTTTTTTTATTTTTTTAAATCTATTAAAACTCGAGCAAGAAAATGTATCGCACAGAATGGCCGACATTTCGAACACTTTTTAAAATAATATTCATTTGTTTGTCATTAAAGAACTACAAGTATAAATGTTTTATACGTACATCATTGATGGGAAATGAAGAATTTGATTACCTATTCGTTTGTTTCCTCAATATAATGAATACTTTTTACTTATCTTTTTCATATCTTTCGTCAGTCGAGTATTCCGTTCATTATCGACATTGTTGAGAAATCCATTCTCTATCATCATGTGAATAGTAACACAAAATCAAACTAACAAAGAAGGAATTTGCTTTGAAATCGAGAAATACTGAGAAAATGCCATATTTCCCCAATAACTAGGAAACTAATGAATTTCACCATAGAAAATATTATGTCGAAAATATTAAACAATGAACTTTCAAAAAACATCGAGATATACAGGATGATCCATTTCAAAAAAAAAAGTTTTTATCATTTGAAATCTGTAATTCTGGCAGTCGTCTAGCGAGCGCCCTGTATATTTCTAAACAATTTTCAATGATTCAGTGGATATCTTCATTCTTGTACTGGGAGCTACAATACTTTTTTTCGCGACTCCTCTTAGTGCTGAGTTTTTATGGAATTTAACCCTCCACAATGATTTTTCAGAAATTTATTCGCACTATCCAGAAATGGAAAAAATACAGGGTGGGTCATTTAAGGATTTTTTTTTTGTACCTGCTCACGGAACCCTCTGTATACTTCAGCATATATTACAGAAATAGTCATTTGTGTGCCATTTGATCTCCAGGTGAAGAATATTTTTTTATCACCATTGTATAACCTTTTTATAGACTTTCACGCATATACTCATATATACACAGGTCCTTAATATGTACCTATTTCTAATAGCAGTAATAGCGGATGGACAGTTCCAAAGTAGGTACTAAATTGTAAATCACACGACTGATTTGATACATCTCGTCCATAAGGTAGAAACTGCCCATAGACAAGCTCCTCGAGAACTTTTTTGGGACATTCCCATATGACTAAAGAAATCTGTGTAATCTAATATCTACTTTTGTCCGTTTTTTTTATTGATTTATTACTACCTCCTAGGCTTTTAAATATGTGTACATTGAGTGATTTAATTGTTTTTTTACCCGTAATTTTATATTTATACTTCTGTTTTTTAACCCTATATTTTTTTCCTGGTAACAATATCTGTACTAGTATTTTAGTTCATCACTTACAGACCATATACAAGCATCTGCGATGCTTCCATGGTCATTACTAAGATCAATATAATCGCAAACAGAATCACAAACAAGCATTTTTGCTTCTGTGATGATTCGCTTATTCACTAAATTGATGTACTTATACCTAATATTTATTATTGTAAATTTCTTTAAGTGAATAAATTATTATTATTATTATTATTATTATTATTATCTACAGTGGTTTAGGAGCTATCCTCCGATCTGCAATAGTTTGCGTTCAAACTGTCAAATTGCTGGCAAATTGCGACAGCGCGAGTACAACTGTCACTAGGTGGAATCAACACGTCGTGATTTGTATTCACGGCTAATTTCCGCTTTCGGAGGCATGCTCGACACGTGTTGTACCGCTAGGTGTTACTACCACCGGACATATGTAGCGCTCACTTCCGTCGATTTCACAATATTAATATTTCGTCGGAGTTTTATTGGTATACAGTTATTGTGTTATTGTGTCCGTCAAGACTTATGTCTGAAGTGAGGCAACGAATTACGAGTTGTATGAGGCTTTATCTAATATTTACGATATGGGCAGTCACATCCGATTCCATTGTGGATGTTGATGAGTAATTGACTGTGTTCTTCGAATCTGAAATGGAACATGTGTGGCCGAGTTAATATTTACGTTGGAGAACCCTTTTTTTAATAGATTTTTTAATTTTGGGCAATTTATGAACCGATAGGGACGTAGTGCATTTCCTGCTTTCTTTGCACTTTGGACATGTCAGTTTCTCATCACCATTCATACTTTCTTCACTAGTGAATGAATCCAAACATTACGATTTGTGCTATCGGAAGACAAAGGTCCCAGAATGTATCGAATGTGACTGAACAATGATATCATAACGTACATATCAATGTTGATTTTAGTTGTCCAACAAAGCTATCTATATACTTTCTTGGAGCTGTCCATTCACAAGTAGTGTTTTGACCAAAGACAAATTAAAAATTATGAAACTGTTTGAAACAATATCGAACGTGACCACCAAGTTTTTCCGCAAAAACAAACCACGCAGTAATTTCAGAGTTATTCTTTTGAAGTTATTGTCATCGACAAATTAATAGTACAAATTATGAACTTGAAGTATGTTTGATGATGATGATGATGCTGAAATTCCAAGGTGAAATATAAGCTGCTTTTCACAAACTGATACTTACTTCCATCCGTCAGTTGCAGAAAATTTGTCACTAACCGATACTTACTTCTATCCATCAATTTCCACTTCCAATTTGAGGAAGTATCTACATATAACTCTTGTCTATGGTAACTACCCAAGTATTACCATCATAGTTTACAGATTATTCAACTAGAGTATTTGTTATACCACGATATACCTACTTGTTCTCCTTTGTCCTAATAAATGAAATAAAGATTTATTCTGAAACTCTTCTATTTTAACCTCAAAAAAAACTAGCAGGTTCTACTAATCGATTACTTACTGTATATATTTTATAAGTGATCGATTTGACATTCCTGTATTTCATGTCATACAACCATTCGTATGAAATACAGGAATGGCAAATTGATAAATTATAAAATAATATACTTTATCAACTAAATGAATGGACACAATTAAAAAATCCGCCTTTTCTCAATCGGTATAATTGAAGAGAAATCTGTTTTACCAACCGTACTAACTTAGTTCGGCCAGTTGAGAGGTAGGTCGCCACTGTTGAACGTGTTGCCAACTTTTACTGCATGTTTGACTACTCTCTTTATTTTCAGTTTCTCTATGGTCATAATGAGTTTGGACATATCTGTTACTCTATTCAAGTCTTTATGTCAGATTAATTTTTTTTTCGCTTATGATCGGAAAAAAAATTCTTTTGTATGTTTAATGTTGCAGAAGTTGATAAAAAAACTGATATTTTTATCACCATTCAAATTCTGTTTGTTGAGTTATTAGACTATTCATTCCTCTTTTCATAATCTATCTTTTAACTTTTCCCACATATTAATGAAAATAATAATAACAAATGGATTCTTAACAATCAATATATACATTAGGTTATTTTCCTTGGCAAGCCTCTGATAGAAAACAACTACCACCTTCTACGACTATTAAATTATAATTTTTCTTATGTATTTTATTCTACGAGAACTTTTCTGCAGTGCTCTACGAATCTCAAAGCCAAACTGTGGTTTCCTGCCATTGTCCTATATTATATTTTCTGAAAATACTCTTTCATACGAATCTGAGAAAAAATATTTGTCGTGATAAAAAATATTCTCCTTTTAAAATATAGGGGCTTAGCTCTGAATTTTTTCAAATCTTACCTCTCACAAAGATCTCAATGTGTCAGATTGAATGGAGATCTATCAAATCGTAATTAATCATGGTGTTCCTCAAGGCTAGATTCTGGGTACCCTTCTCTTTTTAGTCTATATAAATGATATATATTTTTACATTCTTTCGACAAAAAGCGTATTTTTTGCTGATGACACAATATTCATCTGTCAGAGTAATAACATTGATAATCTTTCCACCATATCAAACGACATAAGGAATTTAGCCAAAACCTGGTTTACTTGTAATACACTCAGACACAATATGGAAAAGAATCTGTCCATCCTTGTATCCTTTAATTCTAATCTCACTAGAGGCAATAGTGTTAAACTACTTGGCATGCATCTAGATGATAGACTCAACTTGGTTCCACATATTTCAGCATTAGCTAAGAAACTGTCTAGTATTATCTTTTTGATTCTACGTTTGAAAAATATCGTCAGTTCTCACGTTCTAAGATCTTGTTATTTTGGTTTATTCCAGTAGTAACTTGTCTTGTCTTACGGAATTCTTCTTTGGGGTGACTCGTGCCACTCCAAAAAGCATTTATTCTTCAAAAAAAGAGTAATCAGAGTAATGGCGGGGGTTCATTATCGGGAACATTGTCGACCTCTCTTCATCCGTTTTCAAATAATGCCACTCTCTATCTTATTTATTTACTCTTGTTTACTTGAAATACATGAAACTAAGCATAAATACTCGATTCAATCTGAAATCCACCATTACACCACTCGCCATGGTGATATCATTTCAACTCCTATGTTCAGACTCCAGATATCGCAAAAGAATTCTGTGAACCTACATTTATATAAGAGACTACCTTCAAGGATAAAGAGTCTAGGTTTCTTTCAATTCAAGACGTAAATCAAAACTTTTCCATTGAAAAAATGATTCTATTGTATAAATGACTATCTTTATATAAACAAAAATGAATTCGAAGGTATGTGATGGACACTCCACACCTGTGCTACAAACAATTCAAATTATATTGTCATGTTTATATACACTGTGACTTCTTATATATTTGTAATATGTATTTTTATCATGTTATGTTTTTGTTTTGACGTTCCACTATTACTATTGTATATTGTAGCGAAATAAATACTTCTACTTCTACTTCTACTTCCACTTCCACTTCCACTTCCACTTCCACTTCCACTTCCACTTCCACTTCCACTTCCACTTCCACTTCCACTTCCACTTCCACTTCCACTTCCACTTCCACTTCCACTTCCACTTCCACTTCCACTTCCACTTCCACTTCCACTTCCACTTCCACTTCCACTTCCACTTCCACTTCCACTTCCACTTCCACTTCCACTTCCACTTCCACTTCCACTTCCACTTCCACTTCCACTTCCACTTCCACTTCCACTTCCACTTCCACTTCCACTTCCACTTCCACTTCCACTTCCACTTCCACTTCCACTTCCACTTCCACTTCCACTTCCACTTCCACTTCCACTTCCACTTCCACTTCCACTTCCACTTCCACTTCCACTTCCACTTCCACTTCCACTTCCACTTCCACTTCCACTTCCACTTCCACTTCCACTTCCACTTCCACTTCCACTTATACTTATACTTATACTTATACTTATACTTATACTTATACTTATACTTATACTTATACTTATACTTATACTTATACTTATACTTATACTTATACTTATACTTATACTTATACTTATACTTATACTTATACTTATACTTATACTTATACTTATACTTATACTTATACTTATACTTATACTTATACTTATACTTATACTTATACTTATACTTATACTTATACTTATACTTATACTTATACTTATACTTATACTTATACTTATACTTATACTTATACTTATACTTATACTTATACTTATACTTATACTTATACTTATACTTATACTTATACTTATACTTATACTTATACTTATACTTATACTTATACTTATACTTATACTTATACTTATACTTATACTTATACTTATACTTATACTTATACTTATACTTATACTTATACTTATACTTATACTTATACTTATACTTATACTTATACTTATACTTATACTTATACTTATACTTATACTTATACTTATACTTATACTTATACTTATACTTATACTTATACTTATACTTATACTTATACTTATACTTATACTTATACTTATACTTATACTTATACTTATACTTATACTTATACTTATACTTATACTTATACTTATACTTATACTTATACTTATACTTATACTTATACTTATACTTATACTTATACTTATACTTATACTTATACTTATACTTATACTTATACTTATACTTATACTTATACTTATACTTATACTTATACTTATACTTATACTTATACTTATACTTATACTTATACTTATACTTATACTTATACTTATACTTATACTTATACTTATACTTATACTTATACTTATACTTATACTTATACTTATACTTATACTTATACTTATACTTATACTTATACTTATACTTATACTTATACTTATACTTATACTTATACTTATACTTATACTTATACTTATACTTATACTTATACTTATACTTATACTTATACTTATACTTATACTTATACTTATACTTATACTTATACTTATACTTATACTTATACTTATACTTATACTTATACTTATACTTATACTTATACTTATACTTATACTTATACTTATACTTATACTTATACTTATACTTATACTTATACTTATACTTATACTTATACTTATACTTATACTTATACTTATACTTATACTTATACTTATACTTATACTTATACTTATACTTATACTTATACTTATACTTATACTTATACTTATACTTATACTTATACTTATACTTATACTTATACTTATACTTATACTTATACTTATACTTATACTTATACTTATACTTATACTTATACTTATACTTATACTTATACTTATACTTATACTTATACTTATACTTATACTTATACTTATACTTATACTTATACTTATACTTATACTTATACTTATACTTATACTTATACTTATACTTATACTTATACTTATACTTATACTTATACTTATACTTATACTTATACTTATACTTATACTTATACTTATACTTATACTTATACTTATACTTATACTTATACTTATACTTATACTTATACTTATACTTATACTTATACTTATACTTATACTTATACTTATACTTATACTTATACTTATACTTATACTTATACTTATACTTATACTTATACTTATACTTATACTTATACTTATACTTATACTTATACTTATACTTATACTTATACTTATACTTATACTTATACTTATACTTATACTTATACTTATACTTATACTTATACTTATACTTATACTTATACTTATACTTATACTTATACTTATACTTATACTTATACTTATACTTATACTTATACTTATACTTATACTTATACTTATACTTATACTTATACTTATACTTATACTTATACTTATACTTATACTTATACTTATACTTATACTTATACTTATACTTATACTTATACTTATACTTATACTTATACTTATACTTATACTTATACTTATACTTATACTTATACTTATACTTATACTTATACTTATACTTATACTTATACTTATACTTATACTTATACTTATACTTATACTTATACTTATACTTATACTTATACTTATACTTATACTTATACTTATACTTATACTTATACTTATACTTATACTTATACTTATACTTATACTTATACTTATACTTATACTTATACTTATACTTATACTTATACTTATACTTATACTTATACTTATACTTATACTTATACTTATACTTATACTTATACTTATACTTATACTTATACTTATACTTATACTTATACTTATACTTATACTTATACTTATACTTATACTTATACTTATACTTATACTTATACTTATACTTATACTTATACTTATACTTATACTTATACTTATACTTATACTTATACTTATACTTATACTTATACTTATACTTATACTTATACTTATACTTATACTTATACTTATACTTATACTTATACTTATACTTATACTTATACTTATACTTATACTTATACTTATACTTATACTTATACTTATACTTATACTTATACTTATACTTATACTTATACTTATACTTATACTTATACTTATACTTATACTTATACTTATACTTATACTTATACTTATACTTATACTTATACTTATACTTATACTTATACTTATACTTATACTTATACTTATACTTATACTTATACTTATACTTATACTTATACTTATACTTATACTTATACTTATACTTATACTTATACTTATACTTATACTTATACTTATACTTATACTTATACTTATACTTATACTTATACTTATACTTATACTTATACTTATACTTATACTTATACTTATACTTATACTTATACTTATACTTATACTTATACTTATACTTATACTTATACTTATACTTATACTTATACTTATACTTATACTTATACTTATACTTATACTTATACTTATACTTATACTTCTACTTATACTTATACTTATACTTATACTTATACTTATACTTATACTTATACTTATACTTATACTTATACTTATACTTCTACTTATACTTATACTTATACTTATACTTATACTTATACTTCTACTTATACTTATACTTATACTTATACTTATACTTCTACTTATACTTATACTTATACTTATACTTATACTTATACTTCTACTTATACTTATACTTATACTTATACTTATACTTATACTTCTACTTATACTTATACTTCTACTTATACTTATACTTATACTTATACTTATACTTCTACTTCTACTTCTACTTCTACTTCTACTTCTACTTCAACTACAACTTCTACTTCTACTTCAACTACAACTTCTACTTCTACTTCTACTTCTACTTCTACTTCTTCTTCTACTTCTACTTCTGCTTCTACTTCTACCACCACAAATTTTATATTACAATTCAATCTGCCTATTGTTTCTCTTCATTCTCATTTGAGATATTTATTACCTTTTATTTACCTGACCATACTCTACAGTTGAGGAAGCAAATCCATAATTCAGGCATTGAGAAGCAATATAACACAAAGTGTTTGACTGAATTAGAACATTGCCGCTATCTCAATGGACAAATATCCCAAAGGAATCCAAACTTCCATAGTTTGAATTCGAACAACTCAACCCTTTATAAATATACATTTCATCTGGTTTATTCGCTGTAACTGATCATTGTCTATATGGATTACCGCTGTATTAATCAACGATGAATATTGATAATTTGAATCACGTTTTCATGTAATAAATCTGAGAGATACTTCATTATGCATCATATGGCATGCATTTTGGATTCGTTCATCAATATTGATGTTGTAAATCATACTTTGTACTGACCATTTCGGTATATTCCCTGGAGGGGCATGTACTTTACTGTTGAATATTAACAACTGTTCTATAAGCAATTTAGTTCGCACCTTCTATTTTACAAATCCAACTTAAAAAAAAGCTTTCAACCGAATTTGAAAATAATTTCTATTTTTTTTTATAGTGTGTCCCGCTTTTGTATTTTTTTACGCAGAGTAGGCAGAATCGATAGACCCTTCAAAAATATACAATTCTTTATGAAATATGGAGTTACGGTAGTGTTTTTATGGAAAGTGAGACAAATTTATATTTTTCAGAACTAATTTATTTTATTTTCAGTAAAAAAGAGAATTAGCAGTGTAAGGTCTGTATTGATTATGAATCGGAATACCTTTTTGGCATATTCTACATTTCATTCCAATTTCACAATTCTACATGAAGAGTTACGGAGTTTACGGAGGAATATCCTTGTATATGCTTTCTCATAACTTTTCTGCAATCACTGTTTTTTTGTTGTCTTTGTTTTTTTTTTAGAAGTTTCAGAAGTAGTTTAGGGTAGTAGGATCATGACAGGGTATTCAAGATGTTTTCACCGTCTGGTAATGGTAATCATCATTATGTTTTTCTTCATATAATAGTCTGAATACAACCATGTATATTTTATATTTTAATTTAATTTAAATCTTTAAATTTATTTTTGAATCTAGAGGACTATGAATACCTTCAAATTATTAATTTTAGTCCTAAAGTATTGGGAAAAATTCACCTACGGTTTTCCGTTAAAATGCATCAGCTGGGTAAAATTTTATTTTTGAATTATTATTACCATTTTTTTTCAAATGGCGATCATAGTGGCTCGTCTGGTATTTTGCTACCGCACACTATTAGGTCTCGAAGAAACTTTCGTCAACAAATTTAAAAATATTATGATAAATCTTTCTTTTTGAGATTAAAATAATATAAAAATTCATCGAGTAACTTGTGACCACCACAAATGATATAACGAAACCATCATTTCAAAAACTAAATAATTCAGTCGTAATAGTTGCGAATAATAATTAGCGATATTTCAATTTCGAAAATGGAGAGATATTGCAATAACGCCAGGCAGTATTTGAGGCAACTTTATTTTGATAGTGAATGAAAACAGAGATATTGCATATTTCTTCATCCTTGATTTACACATGGCGTTCATTATTCATGACCTGAATGAAATCTTGGAATCTTCGATTTATCTTTCTTTATAATTATATATAATTAATCTTATGTTAGAGTTGCCCAAAGAGGTTGAAACATTCACTTCTGTTAAAAATCTTATGTACTTATCCGAAATGGAAATAAAGTAACGAAAAGGAACTTTAATCCTCGACTTTAGAGGCCGTATTTTAATAAAGTTATCCTTATTCCAGATCATCACTGCGCGTGCATTCATGTCAAAATAACGGTGACTTTATTACTGCCTGACCTAACTGGGTACTGCAATATCTCCCTAATAAATCAGCTGAACGCAGTTAAGTGCATTTTTACTACAATACTATTCAAGCTAAGAAAGTAATTTTTTCTTCTCTGCGGTAAACTACTCGTATCTTGAACGTTATCAAAAATCTTCTTTCTATAGTTGTTGATCGTCTCTGGTTCATTTTTACCAGAGCGAATGTGAGAAGAGATAATTGAAATAGTCCCAGCTCAACGTCTCCAACGAGTTCTCGCAAACAGTATTCGTGCGGCATCTGACCTAAAAAGCTAACGGGGATACTGAAAGGAACCTTTGAGTGTTCTCTGGCAGACATACTAGCTTTATTCTAAAACGGCCGTGGGGATTGAACAGGAGAGGGATCACCTGAAAGGGGTTGTCCATAACCCTTACAGATTCAGCAGAAGCTAGCTGGGAAAAATCTTCAAATCCCAAATAAAATTGGCTATCAAAAGATTTAAACCACTCAAGTCGCCAGGAAAGGACGGAATATTTTCCACCTCATTTCAGTATGGCCTCGAAAGAATAGAGCCCATCTTGAGAAGGTTATTCCAGACCAGCCTATCTACAGTTACATACGCTGTAACCCTTAGTTGGGCACAAAAATTGCCTTCGGCTAGCTACAAGATTTGGGAGGCAAGGGCGTAGGTCGACGTCACTCGATAATCCTCACAGGTCCGACTAGTGGCACTGAGGATAAGCTTTCTTTATTTATGATGTTAATGGGACGCCATCTACAGTATAAAATGAAATCAGAAAACTCATTCCCAGGCCGATCTCTGTAGAAAGACCTTTACTGTGCTGAAAGAAAGGTGTCCCCAACTCCAAATAAATGACACAGTAACATGTAACAATTTAATCCAGTGTTCAAGACTCAAACAAGTTATGGACCTGAGCAAAATAATGGGTCCTCCAAGTCGTAATCAAAAGGATTCATATTAATATATAACTGTCTTACCTGGTCTGAATGCATTCAAACCTGACACAACTAATATAGGAATATCACGACTTGTCGGCTTCCTTGGACTTTGTCTGGTCCTAACTGGTTCCAAAATCACAGTCCTCACGGAGATCTCTAAAATCAGGTCTGCTTCTCTATATCTAACTAGACTCTAGAGGTCTATTTGATCGGCTTTACGATACCCAAAAGGCTTTACAACACCACAGCAGACTACTCAATTCTCCAATAAGCTTTACAATACCATGGCAGGCTTTACAGTACTTCAGTAGGTTTAACAGTACCATGTAGGCTTTACAATACCGTGTAGGCTTTATAATAACGTGTAGACCCAGTCAAAACTTAGGCACAAATCCAACATTATGGAATATGTCTCCCATAACGTGCTCTACACTTGACCCTCTTAATTTCCTGGCAGAGCTGTGGCAAAAAGAAAAGAAATTTGTAAGACATGCTTCCTTCTATAAAAAAATATGCTCGTGAGACGAGTCATCAACAAAAAGTTCAGTAAATTAAATACAGCAAAATATTCACCTCTCAATCACATGGTCTTAGCAGCAATAGGTAGGTTGTCAAAAGTAATTTACTTCAAAATTAAAAATCAAAATCAACCTCCTGTGAGCATCAGCGTTACCAGGTCAGAAATGTACAAATGGTGTTTCAAGGAGTTCCGTCCTCTCCAAAAATTAATTTAATAAAAAACATATTTCCTTTCATTGTTGCCAACACTCTTTTCATTGGATCTTGCCACAGAACAGAACCGAGCAGTATAGTTTACTCATTACTACACCAAAGGTTCCGAACACTGCAGTGCAAGAACAGAACAGCAGTCCGTGATCTCATATATAAATAAAGAGGCAAATAAATATATTTGTCTCTTTTCCCATGTAAGCCAAACTTTATGTCGAACCGATTCAAAGAAACGACACTATTTTAACCAAACGAAATAGAGAAGAAGAACAGGTGACGTCTGAATGACTGTTAATCACCTATGTTCGTGTTGTTTTGAAAACAATCCTTGATAAACAAACAATCATAGTTTTGAATAAATCGACAGAGATATTCGTGAGCACCATGATCTGTGGAAATAAAAATGGTTATATATCATGTAGAATCGGATGGTATGTCAAAACCTACAACTTAACTCATACTTATAACCTTGATCATAATAGTCGGAACACAACACATGAAACTAGGTAAACAGAGTGTTCGACTCTTAACGAATACTTTACCCTGAAACTGATCAAGATAATAAATGAATATAAAGAATTAAGTCAATAACCGCTTTTGACAGTTATAGGTATCAGATATGTTATTTTGTGATGAAATGATGGAACTTCATGATTAAACGTACGTTTACAAAATGTGAACGTTACACACCCTCTTCCTCAAGAAAGAAAAATTTAACTTGTTGAATTTTTCTAAACAGTAAATTACATAACTTTAATAATTAACATTGGTCATCAGGATTCCCAATAAAATCCAATAAAACCCTATAAAACCCCAGTGAATTTATAGGAATATTCACCACACCTAAAAGAGCTATCAACTCAAAAGAATGAACAAAAATTTCTCGGAGGTACTCCAAAAGTCATTGAAGGCAGCTCAACCCACCGTAGCTTTAACGGTCTCTCACACCAATTGAACAAACCAGCAACAAACAGTTGGCCTCCTACAGACAAACAAATTTCAGTCTACTAACTGTAAATATCAAATTTGTGTTGAAGCCACCAACCCCGAAGGAGAAATGCTTCAACACAATTGTGGAATGTGGAACATGCCAACATTCCCATAAACTAAGAAATCGGAAAACGAACCTGTCGAAACAGAAACGAAGTCCCAAGGCCAATGGACTTCCAAGATACTAACAGTATCTGTAGCTGAAAGCTCCAAGCCATATCCCACAAAGACAATTTTCAATTTTCCCGAACCAATTCCATGTTCTGCACAGCACGAATGATTTCGAAGCCAATCAGGATTTCAAATAAATCTGGCATATTCGAAAGCTCCAAAACTGAAACAAAGTCCAGAGAAAACTAAAATATCTACTGGATAGTTGAGTGGACACTCAATATTGGAAATGACTACCCGCATAACCAACATTGATTCCTACTGGTATTATTTATGGAGGTACGTATAACTACCTATCGCTATTACTAAATCCTTTTATCAATAAACCAAAACTAAATCCATTAAGAATTTATTGGAATTCAACATCCAAGAACATTGATAAATTAATTCACTTTTCTTTACAGAAAATGAACAGGATCAAAAAAAAACGAATAGCATCAAAATTGTAGAATGACACTCCATGAAAATAATTACAGCTTTGTTGCTGTCGTGAGACTTTGTGGATGCAACCCATTACCAGCTATTGTGGATGCCAAAATCTCACTAGTTGGAAACTGTGTCCATGTTTTAGTTGCTTTAGGCCTACGCCAGGGACAGCCAACTTCTGCCCCAAATAAAATAACAACTGTTCCAATTTGTTCAAGATGTAAGTATTCAAACAAGAAAATATATCTACTCAGACTTGCATGTCTTCCAATAAGTAGAAACAGTATTCCAGCTTATTTAAATTACAGCTAAATTATTATTTTTTTTTTTGTTGTAGAAGCACTCGAGAAAACTTCTACATTTTAACTTTTCAAGTTAACACTATTTACAAGGTATACCTATACAATATTTACAATATTTCAATGAAATACCTATATTCATGAATATATACAAACCTCTTTAGATTATCCATAAAGAATAACTTTAAAGAATAATAAATATAAAGTACTTTATTTACACTTGTGAAGTTGATCAGACTACACAAACTTGAAGACCTTTTTTTTTTTTTTTTAAAAAAAGACACAAGATTTTTCCAGAGAAATTTCAAAATGTAATTTTTCCATTCTCTATCATGAATTAATTCATGCCTGGAAGTAAATTCCAATATAATATCAAATTCAAATATTGAATTACTTTCTGTCCTATCGCATCCACAGACAGACAGACAGACAGACTTCCCATACTCAATAACATGTCAACTAGGTGACCATAAATACCATCAGTCAATTGCCAAGACTTTCAAAAACCTCAAATATCAAACCTATGTGAATCGTGCTCAAAATACAAAATTTCACCTATTTTGTCAAAATCGTTTTTCCTAGATTAAATTTTATTACAAAAACGTAATCTCAAAATTTCTAAGTTCGGTTCTAGGAACGATCAGAACAAAATAAAACAAATCAAGGTTGTAATGAGTAATCATGGTTTTTGACAAAAGACCAATATCTCCAACACTACAGTGTTACTCAAATGATTCCCGTAGCTATTCTGACAAATCAGAATTGGACCCAAAGTAAGGCTTTAACTTGGACACATGCCACGTACCTGCTGGTGAGTCATCCATATTACTCAACTCATAAGCCACTTTCGATAAAACTTTCCTTACTTTACATAAGACATACTTGGGTGCTAATTTTGATGCATATTCATTTGCTGCATCTGATAACACAAAATTTCGCTTCCAGACTTTTTCATTTTCTCTAAAAACATGTTCACGCTTCCTTAAATTGTAATAGTGAGTGTTCCTAACGTAGGACGCTGAGAGTTTCTCCTGAACCCTTTTATACAGGGGAATGAGTTTTCTCAACTCCTCAGAATAATTTCTCCTAGCTTCTGCGGTATTATTCAGCACAAAATCAACTGCATCTCCATAATAATCTCCAGAGACAGGGGCTATTCTGCCAAAATTAAGGAAATTTGGGCTGAAACCAGTTACCTCATGAGTGGCGGAGTTCAGTGCGTGCTGAATTCGCAAAATTTCCTTATCCCAGAGCTTGTGGGATTCTTTTATGAAACACCTTATGGAAGTTCCTATTGTACGATTAACCCTCTCTGTAGGGTTCACCTGAGGGTGGTACCTACAATTATACCAAACTTTAGAAATGTTGTACTGCTTGACAAACTCATTGAAAACTTTCCCAGTATGAGCTGAAGCATTATCTAACAATAATATCTGAGGAACTCCATAAGTTAAAAATACATCCTCAAGGAAAGCAGTGATTGTTTTAGCCGTCGCATTTCTTACTGGCTTCAAAACAACAAATTTTGAAAAATAATCTGAAGCTACTATAAGGAATTTATTACCTTTGGAACTTCTAGGGAAAGGCCCCATTACATCAGTACTAACCAACTGAAAGGGAAAACTAACTTTCTTCTCCTTACCCATCAATCCAAACCTTTGAGCATTCATCACCTTTTGACTACAGCATTCAGGACATTGTCGAACATATTTCAATATGTCCCCTCTCATTCGTGGCCAGTAATATAGTTCTGCCACTTTCTTTAAAGTTTTGAAATAACCCAAATGACTAGACGTAGGCAAATTATGAGAATCATAAATAACTTTCTGTCTCTGGTCAAATGGTACTAATAATTTCCATTCTGATATGTTACTTTTCAAAGCTATTTTTCTAGGGGTGTGCTTGAAAATATATTCATCTTTAACCATCCAATGAGAATATTTTTCAGGATTTTTAATAATTCTATTTTTCAATTTCAGGTACCAAGGTTCAAGGTTTTCCAAAGAGATTCCTAAAATATTTATCTCATCAGAAATGGGAGCTCTTGACAAAGCATCTGGAGCAACATGAAGTTTACCCTTTCTATGAATTATTTCAAAATCAAATGCAGAGAGTCTCATAGCCCATCGACTAAGACGACCAGAACTACCAGACATCTTTGAAAGGTATTTCAAACTTGCATGATCTGAAATTATTTTGAATCGAACTCCGTCTACATAGGGTCTGAACTTCTCTAATGAAAAAACTAGGGCAAGACACTCACGTTCCGTTGCTGAATAATTTCTTTCTGCTCGATTCAAACTCCTACTAGCATACGCTATGACTTTTTCTTCACCATCCTGGACTTGAGTAAGTAAACTTCCCAATCCTACCTCGCTGGCGTCCGCTTGTATGCAGAATTCAACTGAAAAGTCAGGAGCAGTAAGAATCGGTGTTGAGATTAATTTTTGTTTGATTTCTATGAAAGCTTTTTCTGCCTTGTCATTCCAAACAATTGATTGCCTTTTTCCTTTACCTTTCAATAAATCATTTAATGGACTAATAAGGGTACTGAAATGAGGAATAAAACGCCTGTACCAGGAACACATTCCGACAAAACGTTTTATCTGTGTCGTAGTCTCAGGTCTAGGGTAATCTACCATAGCTCTTATTTTATCTGGGGAAGTTCTCAAACCTCTATGATCTACTACAAAACCCAGATAAATTAATGACTCTCTGAAAAATTGACATTTTTTAAAATTGACAGTCAGATTAGCATCTGCTAATCGCCTGTAGACTTCTTCTAACAAAGCAATATGTTCTGAAAAAGTTGGAGTACATAAAACGATGTCATCTAAATAAACAAACACCTTAGGTTGTAACTCAGGACCTAAAATCCTATCCATCAACCTTTGTGTTATAGCGGCAGAGTTTGAGAGACCAAAAGGAAGTCGCTTGTGGTGGAATAAACCACGTCCAGGAATTGAAAAAGCTGTTTTCTCCTTACTCTCATCATCTAGGGGTATTTGCCAAAATGCACTTCGAAGATCAATTGTCGATATAAATTTAGCATTGCTAAGCATATTCAGGATATCATCTACTAAAGGTAAAGGATAAGAATCCTTTTTAGTTATCTCGTTCAGGGCTCTACCATCAAAACAAAATCTGTATTCACCATTAGCCTTTTTTACTAATAATACTGGTGAGCTCCAAGGACTGAACGAAGCTTCAACGATACCTAATGCTAGCATTCTATCTAGTTCTTTATTAAGATGCTCCAGCATATATGGGGACATCCTATACTGTCTCTTTTTAAACGGACGATGCTCTCCTGTATCGATATGGGCCGTTATTTTATCAGTAAAGCCTAGCTGATCTTCAGAAGCGATTGATTTGAACAAGTCCATAACCCTATTCATTTCTAAAATTTGTGTACTAGAAAGATTGTTAAAAGTACTTACACTTGTTTCTTTATTTTCAGGTGGAGTTGACAAAATGTTGATTTTCAATCCTAACTCGCTTTGGATTTGCCAAGAATTATCAGAAAAATCAATTGAGAGTTTAAAAATTTTGCAAAAGTCACTTCCCAGGATAAGTCCACATTGAAGCGAAGGAATAATTGACACAGTTATCAACTTGCAAAAACCTCCAAGGCATAATGGAATTTGACAAATGCCTGTTACAGTTTGAACTTTACCATCTGCAGTCCTAACAATATTTTTTTGACTTCTATCTACTTTGATTTTGTATTTTTTCAATAGATCCAAGGAATGCAACCCTAAACAAGTTAAATTAGCTCCACTGTCAAGTAAAGATATAATTTCTTCATTAAAAAGACTCACCACAATATAAGGTCTATTGTCAAACGGTTTAGATATAAATAAAGGTGATACACTACCTAGTTCTGAATTTCTTTCTATTTGAACATTTTCAACGGTCAAATTTTTTGAATCATTTTTACAAGAATTTTTCGTTAGTTTTCTTTTCACACTTACTTGAGAATTATTATTTTTCCTAAAGCCTTTCTTAACACTACAGACCTGATGAAGGCTTAAATCACCAGTCTGATTCACTAGTTTTTTTTGTTACAAGAGGGGCAAGTAATTTTTGTAAAATCAGGTTTACCACATAAATAACAAAAGATCTTACGATTTTCTCTACATTGTTCCATTTTATGACCTAATTTTCTACACCTGTGGCATCTAATATTACTGGTTTTCGAAAATGTATTTACTTGTGATGTTGAAGGAAGGTTTGAATTAGAATCAGTTTTGTTATTGAACAATTTTTTCTTGTGAGTAATTTTGGAAGAAAAATTTTTATCTCCTGGTGCCTCAAGATAAGCTAGATCAGTCTCTAAACAATTGAGAGATTTGGGTGGTAAATATTTATTTTTGATCTGAGCTGCTTCATCGATCCTTTTACAAAAACTTATCAACTCAGAAGTATCGTCAATATTTTGCAAAACTAAGTGATCTTTGTATTTGGGCAAAATATTTTTTCTAATTATTTTCAAACGCTCCTTTTCATCTAACTGTTTACTGAGCCTACTAAAAAGACTATGCATTATTGCCACAAAAATATCAATAGGTTCATCACGACCCTGAGTACGATTCTTGATTTCATCTAGAAGTTTCTCCTCATAATCTGTGGGCAAAAATGCATTTTCTAATTGACTCACTAAATCTTGCCAATTATTCACATTTTGTTTGACTGATCTATACCAAATTAAAGCTCTACCAGTAAATAAATCTGTACTTGAATTAAAAAGTTCCTGTTCAGGTACATTACGAGATTGAGAAAGTTCTTTAACTCTTTCCAAAAATGATTTTAAACTAGTAGTGCCATCATACTGAATACCCCATTTGTAAACTGGTACCGACTTTCCAAATCCTGAAGAAGAAAGAATTGAAGTATTTGGGTTTGCATCATTTACAACATTCATTGATAATTTTGCTTCAAGTTCAATGCAAGATGCCTTGGCATCATTTATGAAATCTGAATAAAAAATATTTGTCTCCTCTGGTTGTTCAGGGACTTTGAAACGTTTAACTCTTCCTGTCAGGGATGTCAATCGAGTTTCAATAATTTTAAACATAGGATCTGATGTTGGACCTCTAAAACTCAGAATCAATGATTCTAGATCAGAGAAAGTTTTGTCAATAAAACTCTTTTCACTTTTAACCTCAAAATCGTTATCTTCTAACCGAGCTAAAACTGTTTCCGTTGCAAGCAACCTAGTTAAAATAACCCTTTTTGATGTTAAAGTTTTTCTTACAGCTTTCACATCACGAATACGCAATTCATAATCTATTTCTTCTTCGGAAAGATATAATGGTTCCATTTTTATTTCAATATTCAAAATACCAATATATTCTCAAATAATGTGAATAACACAGTTTAAGATAAGTTCCACTAAAATTCCTTACACAAAATAAAATATCTCACACACAATAAAATACCTAACAATCAAATAACACTTGAACACTGTCAATAAATAAATTTCAAAGCTGTCATTGACCCAACAATAATCCAAAATATTTTATTTGCCAATCCGGGAGACTTCCACAGGACAGCTGATACACATACATGAAATTTCCCAAGCCGTAGAACTCAGTTCCTAAAGACACACCATCCACAATTTATTCACAGCTAGAGAGATCTCTCCAGCACAGTATCAAACCTCTGGGAATTATCGAACGAAAACGTAAGCCCCACGTTGGGCGCCATTTTATGTAACCCTTAGTTGGGCACAAAAATTGCCTTCGGCTAGCTACAAGATTTGGGAGGCAAGGGCGTAGGTCGACGTCACTCGATAATCCTCACAGGTCCGACTAGTGGCACTGAGGATAAGCTTTCTTTATTTATGATGTTAATGGGACGCCATCTACAGTATAAAATGAAATCAGAAAACTCATTCCCAGGCCGATCTCTGTAGAAAGACCTTTACTGTGCTGAAAGAAAGGTGTCCCCAACTCCAAATAAATGACACAGTAACATGTAACAATTTAATCCAGTGTTCAAGACTCAAACAAGTTATGGACCTGAGCAAAATAATGGGTCCTCCAAGTCGTAATCAAAAGGATTCATATTAATATATAACTGTCTTACCTGGTCTGAATGCATTCAAACCTGACACAACTAATATAGGAATATCACGACTTGTCGGCTTCCTTGGACTTTGTCTGGTCCTAACTGGTTCCAAAATCACAGTCCTCACGGAGATCTCTAAAATCAGGTCTGCTTCTCTATATCTAACTAGACTCTAGAGGTCTATTTGATCGGCTTTACGATACCCAAAAGGCTTTACAACACCACAGCAGACTACTCAATTCTCCAATAAGCTTTACAATACCATGGCAGGCTTTACAGTACTTCAGTAGGTTTAACAGTACCATGTAGGCTTTACAATACCGTGTAGGCTTTATAATAACGTGTAGACCCAGTCAAAACTTAGGCACAAATCCAACATTATGGAATATGTCTCCCATAACGTGCTCTACACTTGACCCTCTTAATTTCCTGGCAGAGCTGTGGCAAAAAGAAAAGAAATTTGTAAGACATGCTTCCTTCTATAAAAAAATATGCTCGTGAGACGAGTCATCAACAAAAAGTTCAGTAAATTAAATACAGCAAAATATTCACCTCTCAATCACATGGTCTTAGCAGCAATAGGTAGGTTGTCAAAAGTAATTTACTTCAAAATTAAAAATCAAAATCAACCTCCTGTGAGCATCAGCGTTACCAGGTCAGAAATGTACAAATGGTGTTTCAAGGAGTTCCGTCCTCTCCAAAAATTAATTTAATAAAAAACATATTTCCTTTCATTGTTGCCAACACTCTTTTCATTGGATCTTGCCACAGAACAGAACCGAGCAGTATAGTTTACTCATTACTACACCAAAGGTTCCGAACACTGCAGTGCAAGAACAGAACAGCAGTCCGTGATCTCATATGTAAATAAAGAGGCAAATAAATATATTTGTCTCTTTTCCCATGTAAGCCAAACTTTATGTCGAACCGATTCAAAGAAACGACACTATTTTAACCAAACGAAATAGAGAAGAAGAACAGGTGACGTCTGAATGACTGTTAATCACCTATGTTCGTGTTGTTTTGAAAACAATCCTTGATAAACAAACAATCATAGTTTTGAATAAATCGACAGAGATATTCGTGAGCACCATGATCTGTGGAAATAAAAATGGTTATATATCATGTAGAATCGGATGGTATGTCAAAACCTACAACTTAACTCATACTTATAACCTTGATCATAATAGTCGGAACACAACACATGAAACTAGGTAAACAGAGTGTTCGACTCTTAACGAATACTTTACCCTGAAACTGATCAAGATAATAAATGAATATAAAGAATTAAGTCAATAACCGCTTTTGACAGTTATAGGTATCAGATATGTTATTTTGTGATGAAATGATGGAACTTCATGATTAAACGTACGTTTACAAAATGTGAACGTTACAACGCAAACTTGGAAGGAGGCTGTGGTGACGTTCATACCAAAGACTTGGAAGACGTCTAATGGACGAAACAAAGTCTAACCGTTTCATCACTCTCGACTAAGTTACTCCACGATTGATGCTCTACAACGTCTGATTAAAAGCATTGAAATACGTAGAAAAAGGGAAAAGCTTTGGGTTCCTTCATCGACATAGAGGGTACTTTCGATTATATCTCACATGTCTCCATAACCAGATTACTAGAGGTAATGAATATGAACGCCACTCTGATCAGATGGATACCGTCAATGCCATTGAGTAGACTCATTAAGGCGACTCTTGGGGTAGGGATAGACAGATAGAGAGTAGAAAATTCTCGAGACCGAGTTCAATTGTCTTTGCTGTAGTCACTGGTTGTTGTCAACCTAGAAGTGAAGCTATACGATGCTGATTCACTACTCAAGGTGACGCCAATAACCTGAGCGTCACCGTCAGGAGTGATTTCCAACCGCATGCAAGTAGCTCTAAACACAGCCACAAGCTCATGTCCAATGGAGGGATTCATTGTCACTCTCAGTGGAACAGGCTCGTTCTATTCACCAGCAGGCGAACCTAGAGCCCTAACTTTGAATGGAACCCACTTAACACTTTTCAGAAGAGCTAAATCAACCACATTCTTTCCAGAGCTGTGGCAGCATGCTGGACATGCCGTAGGGCCTTTGGAAAGACAACCAAAAATGATCTACTAGTCTCCCTAGCTTCACTGCTATAGTAGCCAAAGTCAAGCTGCAGAATATGCGTCCGCTAATCACAGGAACAATATTAGCGTGCTCTGCTGCAGAATTCGAGGTATTGCCAAAACCTTTTGCCATTGCATCTATGTGCAATAAATGAAGCAGACTGAGCTACTTAGCAAACATAAAAGCTGGATATCTGATCAGACATCTGAAGATTTTGGAACACATTTCCTTAAAATCCATATCAATTAGGTAAGACTTCAAAATGCAGTTTGAAGTGGTCATAAACAACCACAAAATTTGCAAATGAAAACGGACCTCAACTGGGAAAGGATGCATCAGTTTGGTATACTGGCCGATGTAAGATGGGTGAAAGGGCTGGAGTGGGCGTTACAGGGCCATGTTTCAGGCTAACGCTTTCCAACTATCTTTAAAGCAGAAGTATATGCTATGGAGGTATGTGTCTAGAAGTACATCGAAAGGAGTACTTGGAGGGAAAATTCTGTAGATAGCCGAGCGGCACTGAAGGCATTGTAGTCACACACTTTTGATTCTGAGCTGCCTTGAGACTGCACAACCTGAGACAATCGGCAGCAAACAACCAAGTCACTTTGATGTGGGTGCTACGTCAAAGAGGTATGAGAAGAAATAAGGACTGGCAACACACTGTCACTACCCAGAACCCTTTTCTAAACTCTCCACTTGAAAGGAGAGTTTTGAACTTCACTGAAACTGCAGAGCATTTGCTTTGCAAATGTCCAGCACTATTCTGCAAGAGTCTTGAATTCGTAAAAGTGGCCCTCAAATGTCAGGAAACTAAAAAACGTTTTACGAAGTCTCAGAATTCGGGGCTTCGAATACATTAAGGGCCATGCACACAAGATCTAATAAATTGAAGTGATCCTTAGGCACCATACTCATCTACAGACTAATCTTACCTGAATACCATAGGGTTTTTGATTTTACCAACCTCTGGCTCTATCCTGAGTTCAACGACGCTGTCTCTTGAAAATTATACATATCCTTTTGAAAGCTTTTTCGAATATATCGATAAACAGGAAATTCCTGCAACATCAGCGTGACACGAGAGATATTTCAATATTCAAACATATTTCGATTATAATAATTATTTTAATAATAATTCCATTTTGACTCTGCTGTTTTGAAATATAGTTTATCAGCATATTCTGTTGCTCTGCCAATCTACATTATAAACATAATTATTATCAATGCAATCAACGCCCAAACAATGCAAACTGTCTTATTTATAGAATATACAATCCATTAAATGAATTTGTTCAATCCAATATGACAATTTGACCAGATTTGAATATACGGCTATGTATGCAATATTGATGAAGTGCAAATTTGAACCCGCTTTAATTTTAATGGGAAATGCCAAACTAAAGTTATATTATTATTTCGTAAAATTTGCACATGGAATTTCCATTACCCGAAACCGCGTTTTGAATTCGAATAATTTGACACAAATTGAGTCACTAGGAGTAAAAAAAAATATGTTTTGATGAATAGTCCCACACTCCATTTGATGCCAAAAATAATGGATACATTCATGTTTGTACAAAAATATGAAGTTTCATGTTTGTAAAAAAACAATGAAGGGATGTATATGCAAATCCAATCATGCATAATCAGTTATAATATTATTGGAGATGAATTAGACAAAAACTTCCGCTAATATTGGAAAAAATATACTGGAAATATGTTGAATGAAGTACGTTTAATAATAATTACCTCAGTATTCTCACATGCGATAAGTATAAAGTATCGAAAACTTTTCATCTGATGTGGTATAGACAGAAATCTACGCTGGCAACAAGGAACTCAATGCTATGATAATACCACATAAATAAGAGAGACGCACTCCTGTTGCCTAGAATAGTATCATCTGTAATACACTCTGGGATACCAGGCGCCTTTGCCCCCTTCCCCCCCAGAGTACTATGGCATTATCATGGCAAGACGGGCTTCATTTCCACAGCTATGAGAATCCTTGAGTGAATAAAATAAAGATGAAGATCGGAATTCCGACTCCATAAAAGTAACTGTGTCTTGCCTCCTACTTACTGCCTCCAGCTCTGAAAGCAGCAAAATCATATGCAGAAGACCACTTGTTAGACTTTGGTAAAGGTTCATTTAATGAGAACATGGCGAAAAATCAGAAGAAGATTTGGTCCCTGTCCCAAGATCTACCCGGTACCACATTAAAAAATCCTAAAATTATCATCCCTGGACTTCATTTGGAACATGAATTAGAAAAAGAAAACATTGAAAAACTAATTTGTGAACAGAATAACTTTACCGATAAAGAATATTTAAAGGTAAATCATATCAAATTCGTAGAGACCAAAAAAACATACACAATTTTTGCTGAAGTAAATGGAAATTTATTTCATAAAATTTTTAGTGGCAGTGACCAAAAACTGTTTATTGATTGGCAAGTTTGTAGAGTAAATCAAGCTACTTATAATCATACATATGATTTCATTTTTGGAACCGTCTGAAAAACTCAATCCGTTGGATTATGGTTACATAGAGAAAGACTTTAATTTCACAAGTAACAAATGACCCAATGGAACCTACTTATTTTCCTCGATCATAAAGCCAACCCTGACCAGGTTGCTGACGCTAGAGCAGATTTCATTGCAGCAGTTTACTCAGGCAGCAGAGGGCAATCTCTCAACTAACTGAGATTTCAACTTTTCCAGAGGGCCCACTCAACAAACTCTTTCAACTTGTTATCGTTGCCCACCAGTGAACTGATCGCCTATCTTTTACGAGCAATTGCGGCTGAAAGGATGGACTCAGCAGAATGCATATACCCGTTATTCAGACCACCCAAGCGGGATTAAAACGATTTCCAGCTCTCGAGTAATTTTTAGGTGCTAGAGCACTAATTTACCTAGGCTACTATAGGCTATTAATATGTCGTTTCATTAAAGTCGACATTATTTAATAGGTGCTAGAGCACTAATTTACCTAGGCTACAATAGGCTATTAATATGTCGTTTCATTAAAGTCGACATTATTTAATAGGTGCTAGAGCACTAATTTACCTACGCTACTATAGGCTATTAATATGTCGTTTCATCAAAGTCGACATTATTTAATAGGTGCTAGAGCACTAATTTACCTAGGCTACTATAGGCTATTAATAAGTCGTTTCATTAAAGTCGACATTATTCAATATGTGCTAGAGCACTAATTTACCTAGGATACTATAGGCTATTAATAAGTCGTTTCATTAAAGTCGACATTATTCAATATGTGCTAGAGCACTAATTTACCTAGGCTACTCTAGGCTATTAATAAGTCGTTTCTTTAAAGTCGACATTATTTTATAGGTGCTAAAGCACTAATTTACCTAGGCTACTATAGGCTATTAATATGTCGTTTCATTAAAGTCGACATTATTCAAAATGTAGGTTTTTTCCACCTTTGCTATGAATGCAGTTTTTCAGAATTTTAGATTCTAAAAAAAACTTGATATTTTGATGGCCTAAATTTCGTTAATTCATTTTGACATCTTCAAGGCAAGTCAGAAATAGAGTCTTCTTCAACTAACTACCTAAAATACCCAAAAAATTAATAATTCATCAATCAAAATAAAAAACTATTTAAAAGAAGGATAATTACAAATCATTTTTTGGTTATCTGGTCCCTACGGAAGGGGCAGTATTGTAATGTTCAAAGAAAGATAATTCATGAGCCCGATATTGATGGCTTTTTCCACGACCTTCGAGTAAACAGTGCAATCTATCATTGATAGGTATGGTCTTTTATGCTTTTTTTGGGGACTGGTATTACTCTTGCAATTTTTCAGTTGAACGGAAATAATTTCAATTATAAGAGAGGTTTAGGGGCGGGTATTGGCACAGTGGTAGCGCAGGGGCTTCGTGATCGAAAGGTCGCTGGCTGGATCCCCAGGCAGGGCAAGATTTTTTCAGTTTTAGATGTAAATCTGAGTGATTGAATCTTGTTGCTGCCTGAGGATAATCCTCCAGGATTCACTGTTGCTTTAGTAATTAACCATGCTGCTCCTAAGGTGGCATATATGGAGTTAATAACAAGGCCTATCTAGAAAAAAAAGATTGAATAACCTGGTGTTAGTTCGGGAGCATATATATTTCTTGAGAACTATTGGTGGAGTTTTATCAAATCCTCTAGCTAGGTTGGAGTTAATCTAGCAAAATACGCCTGAAGGTTCGCTGGCGGAAGACAATTGCAGGCATATGACTGTCAATAGAAATAATGATTGATGGTTGTTTTCTCAATGGATCCAGCGTAGAATTTGCAGTTAACATGTTGGCAGAAATGTTTGTCTTCTTCCTGATCCGCTACTACTGTTTTATCTTCCTTGGTTAGAGAAGGAAATGAGCTGGAAATTAAATATGTTCTCACGGCTTTGACCAATACGATCGGGAATCGTTAGGATACTCAACAAGCTTCGATCGTATCGTGTCGCTGTAAGCCCCTTTCGAGGATTATTTTACTGTCTCTTTGCAGATGTTTCTTGCTTCAACCTATCCAATGTGGTTTCGGATCCATGATTCTTCAACCATCGATGGTATGCTGCCTGAAGCAGTTTCTGCTAAATCATGATTTATCTGTCAAGTTTGCAGAACTTTTCGAATTTTTTCTTCTGGTATATCAAGGAAAAACATTAGTTTTTAATAAAAAAAAACGTTACAAACTCGATTCATGATATGAAATAACATGTTTATTACTACTCCAAGTTGGCAGAACTTTTGGAATTTTCTCAAGGAGTATACAGCAACATTCAGGTCAATTGCCATTTTGACAATGTTCCGGACTTCGGAACAGGTTGCAAACTGAGATTTATTGCTTTCTTGATGTACCCTTCACTTGACCAAAGTTTGAAATCTTTCGGAATTATTGTTGAATTTTCGTTTTTTAATGTCTATCTTTCCTGGCCTAATACATGCATATCAACATATGGAATCATGTGAATCATCTACCACACGGTCTGTCTAGCGAACAGAGTACGTGGAGCCACCTATAAAGATCAACGCTAAATAAAACGTGAGGTAATAAACAAGTGAACATCGATGGCTGGTGCAATTGTCGGAATTTATGCATGAGCTCACTTGGTTAAGTTCTTGTCAACCGGTCTTATCCAATAACGTGGGTTTATCGACAATCATGTGACTCGAGGTGGGAATTGCAAGTCTTTAAGTATCGCCAGATTTATCTGCTTACCGCTGATCCATTTACTTTTGTTCGGATGACGGACAAAGCGGTAATTGATAGTTTAGGCGCCATTTTGATTTGGAGGCAATTTTTTACAGAGGTTCAGTTATGAATAACAGATAACCCTTCGGGAAAAATGTAGAAAGAAAAGTTTCATCACTGAACGAAATGACAGCACTGACATGGCAATAAAGATAAAATCTAAAAAAAAATAATTCAATATTCCAACACTCACGCTAATAAATTGAAACAATTTTTTTTTTGCTTGAGCGGAAATCCAATGAAATTCAGAACAACATTATACTCACAATTTCCCTCATATTATATAAACCAATCAAATGCCATCATTTTCTCATCTCAAACAAATGAGAACAGGACTTTTTGAAGACACTGCCCCCCCAACCCGTGGTATCGCTACAAAATGCTGAATTTTCAAAAAATACTTCCACCTTGCTGTCACGAAAACTGTGTTACCTAGCAACACAGTTTCAGGGACATGCAAGGTGAGAGTATTTTGAAAATTCTGCATTTTGAAGGGATATTCGATCAGACAATTTCGCGAACATTATTAGCAATCAGCAGCACCAGAGATTACGGCATATCTGCTAACTAATAATAATAAATGTCTTTATTTCCACATAATTCTTCTTAAAAATACCATATGTGTACAATTTTTCGAAAATCCCAAGGGGGACATCACTCGAAAGTGCCCTTCCACTTAACCCTTGTCATAGTCATTACATAAGTAATAATGAATTGTAATACTTATCCTAGTTTAACATAAACTATAACAAAAAATGATAACGATAAACAAAAGTAGTATGAAAATTGCATATATTTTTTTTATTTTTTAGATATGATGTTTGAATTTAGACGAGTCGAAATCTTTAAGTGAGGTGGTAAAGCATTATATATTTTATAAATGTTGAATTTGAAACCCCTTTCAAAAAACTTCATTCTGTGAGGTGGACATGTCAGCAACCCTTTGAATCTTATGTTGATATTGTGAACTTTCCTTCGGTAACTTATTTTCCTTGTTAAGTATGAGGGCTGTTTTTCCGTTATTATTTTATGATATAAGCACAAAGAGACAACATCTCGCCGTTCCTTCATATTCAACCATCCCAACTCTTTGAGATTGTGTGTTACCCTGTCATACTTTCTAATCCCAGTAATGAATCTGACACAAGAGTTTTAAACTCGCTGGATTCTGTTTATCGTATCCTGATCTAAACAAGGGCCATAAACAGGCGCATAAAAAGAGAGTTGTGAAAGTACTAGGGTTTCAAATAAAATCTTTTTCGTATCCCTGCATAAACTCTATCTGTGGGGATATAGTAATCGCAATGCAGCTAATGATCGTTATTATCGTTAAATATTAATGATTTATCACACTATCAGCAAATTTCAGAAGTGGTCCGTTGACATTAATGTGAAGCGACTGAGTCAGTTCTTTAGAGTTTTTCTTAAATAAAATAACAGTTGATTTGTTTGGATTGAGTTTCAGAGAGTGATCAGCTGATATTTCGGAAAAATTTTTAAGGTCATTATTGATTTTGAATTCTGCTATTACCTCGTCGCTAGGAAAAAATGAGTGTATATCTGTGTATCATCTGCGTACATGTGAATATTACAGTAGTCTAAAAATTTTAGTAATTGGTTAGTATATATTGTGAACAGCAGAGGACCAAGGATTGATCCTTGTGGCATACCACTGCTGATTGTTCTAGAGCTTGAAAACTCAGGGTGGACAATCCTAAAAATAAGATCGCCTCATTTCATTCACAAGCTAATCAATTAATCTCCGCTGCCCGCTTTGATGTTTTGAGAAGATGAACAACTTATTTATAGAGTATAAACTTTTTGCGATCACCAGAGTTTCATCAAAATTAATTGCTTTGTTTTGAAACAATAACTGCTGTTGGCAATATTGTGAATGTTTCAGATTCTTTCGCACAGCTGGATGATTTATAAATAGAGAACAGAAAATTGTTTTGGGTTTAAATTGTGTAGACAACATATTTGTCAAGATGTTTCACATCGAATCATCTCGTATTTATAAATTATGAAAACTTGTTGAAATTAATTATATTTTTTATAATTTAATACAGTCACTGAAGTAGACTATACATTCTACAGAGTGACCCATTTGAAAGCGGGCCACCTCTCTTAAACTGTTGTTCATTATCCTTTTCGGAATAGTTCTATTTGAGAACCATAAATTCGAAATTTCAAGGCCTACTTCGTATTTTTTTTCTAGATCAAAAATCCAAAAATCATACTAGCGATTTTTTTAAATAGATTTTGACAACACTACTGACTGGGTTCACGACTCATGTGGAAATAACGTAGGAATGCGTCCATCAATAAAAAGGTTTTATAGGATTCAAACTTGAAAATTATGTCAATAAATCAACCCAAAACTTCAATTTCAGTACTTTTATCAAAATTTTGACTACACCACTAGATTCAGAATATTTCTAAATATATATTTTGCCAGAATTTCATCGAAATCTATTCATAAATAAAAAAAATATAAAATAATAAAATTTTAAAAGAATGTTATTCAGTGGAATTTCAGAAAAAAAATATTTCATTATTTTATAATTTGTTTATTTATGAACAGATTTGGATGAAATTCTGACTAGAACATATTTCAAAATATTCTGAATCCAGTGGTGTAGACAGAATTCTGATAAAAGTTCTGAAAATGAAGTGGTGGCTTAATTTTTGACATAATCTTCAAATTTTATTCCCCTATAACTTTTTATTGATGTGACGCATTTCTACGTAATTTTAAATTTTGATTTTGATTTCGAATTTATGGCACTTAACTAGAACTTTTGATGCTCTATCTGTTGATAAAAAAACTTCTGAATCGGATAATGAATAGCTGTTTTAGAGACGTCGCCCGCTTTCAAATGGTTTACTCTGTATATACCCATTAAATCGGCATGGAAATTTTTCTTGATGAACTTTTTATATCAAAAAACCAAATTATCCGTTATGGAGAGATATGGCTTCACCCCTAAAAAAACTGTCAACTGTTGTAATTATCAAAAAGTATCCAATGCAGAAAAGAAAGCTTGATAAATTTCCGAACAGAGACTTTTTTTCTAATTTTCCTGTGTAACCGATAGTTAACGATATTTTTGTCAAGATTTCCAATACAGAATTTGTTCATTTGAATTTCTTCGCGCAAGGCCTATCTATAAAAACTAATCTCCCAAAAACTACGCAAGCTAGGATGCAAAATCGTATTGGGTTTTGAGGTTGATTAAAGTATGAGTAGATAAATAGTTATTTATGATACAAGTGTTAAAAGTGGCATTTTATTTTGTGAGTGGGGAATATTGCGAAACGAGCGTTAGCGAGTGGAGCAACCCCACGAGCAAAATAAAATCACTTTTAACAAATGTATCATACAAAATTTTTTGTTCAACAGTTACTGCTAGTAAGAAAAAAACAAAAAAAAAATAAGATCCATAAGGATTCGAACACACGATCTTTGGATTACAAGGCTGGCTGACAGATACTTCAAATATAATAAACCCCAACGCACTTTATTTATGAATGTCATTATTTGTCAGTGATGAAGGACATTCTACAGTTGGACTAAATACTACTTCGTTTGTAACTTCAAAAGGAATTAGTATTATCAATTGCGCAAACGACCAAATACATGTGTGAACTTTTATAAACGATTCCTCTTGAGTAGGTGTTCTGATTATAATATCTGATTGAAGTGTTTCTATTAGAGAGATCTATATTACTGAGTATCCATCATCTCATCTGTCATTTTACTTTTAACACTAGTGTTAAAAGTACTTTTAACACTAGTGTTAAAAGTGATTTTGTGAAAACGTCAGTTTTTAGTTCATGTGTCAATGAATTAAAAACGTCATTTTTAATGTCAGTTGTACAAAAAAGATATTTCAAACGCGTGATTTTTCGACGGCACAGCTGGAGTGCTCGAAATAGTGCAAGTGTTTGAATAATCAGTTATTCACGAATATTTTACGTTATTTTTTCCGATTGGTGCACTTTGCAGCCATGGTTACTTAAAAAACGCGCGTTTTTGAAAGTTTGATTTGCACACGCTGCTTTAAATAGGTAAAAGGGGCACCAATTCAAAGAAATACTTGCAATACTTGTCATTTTTATTGGTCAAAGACATGTATTAGTATATAATAAAACATAATAAGTGTAATTATCTACTCATATTTCGTATTCATAACTTCGTTCAGCCCTACCTAAAAGCTGCAGAAGAACCTCAGTTTCCGCAAGTTTAATGTTAGCCTTTTGCTTAACGTGCTGCCTTGAAAGTAATGTTTTCAATTTCTGATATTTCTGATCTGGGATTGTCTTCGAGCCTTTGAAGGCCTGTCGAACGTCTTCCGGGGTTATCGGATTGTGCAGATCGTTCTGCTCAGGCTGACGCAGACTCCTGCAGAAAGCTTCAAAGTGCGCTAGGGCTGGAGTATCTACGTTAAGTGATTGGGGATACTCATTGATGTTTTTCCAGAAGGTTTCCACCCGATCAGCGGCCAGCAGGTTCCACTACACCACAGGAGGCTCTTGAAATAAGCGAGAAGGTTCATCGAGAAACCTCATGTTTTCTGCCCGCCTCACTAATGACTTTATTGCAGCCACCAGCATCCGTATCCTATCAGGGCAGTGCTGTTTGATGGCAAACAGCACGCTTTGACTCAATGTGTGGTGAGCTCGTCTCAATTCAGCAGAAATTATAATTTTGTTCAACGCGTAGTTCGCATACCAAATTCAGATTCGGACAGAGGTCTTCTTTTGATCTGAAATTCAAACAACTTTCCAATACTCCTTTTGAATCATTCGTTTATTTTCGATGAATCCATGAATCATTAGTGGTCGTATTTGGGTGGTCCAAGCAACAAGAATTGAATGAAACAGGTCGGCAACCCACAGAGCATCAGATAATTTCTTCTTGTTGAATAATTGTCGGTCGGGTGGGGTTTTTCAAATCTTCAGTCGAAGCATTACCGAGTTTTGTGTTAAAAGAGATTTACATATGTTTTATTATCCATTTCGGTAGTCCGAAGAGCTTTACATTTTTAATGTTTCCGTTCATTGTTTCTTCAATTTTACGGCTGGACGGTATTGAGGACATGGAAACGAAAGATGACTCATGTGGGCAAAGTTCAAGAAACACAGGTTGTTACGAAAGTTCACAAATTTGAAATTAGCTATAGTGAACTGGAATAAGCCGTTTCAAATAGTGTTATTTCTTTGAGTCCAAGTTCTTCAGAGACTTGGAACCTATGAAAGCAACAAATATTTTATATTTCTCAAAAATTTCTCCTGGTAGCCCATTTATTCTTCATCCCTCTTCGATATTGAGATATATCCATGAATTTCAATCAAAGTTACAATCTTGTATATTTTCTTTCTACATATTTTATGGCTGCCTCCTTGGTTATGAGATTTGTTATCGAATATATCAGTTTTAGTTGGCAACGTGGCAACTAATATTATTGCGTTGCTGGCGCCTCATCCTTGAACACGAAAGTTGGAGCTAGCAGACCCGAAAATGAAAAAAAAATTTGTTGATAAATGATTTCTGGTTTCCTCGAATAATAATCAGAACAATTTTTTTTCCTCGGATGCTGTATCTTCGCCAGCTACATCTCAGCCTCTTTGACTTTTTGTGTTTTCCGTGTTAGTTTTACAGCATCCACTCTAGCTCTAGTCCCCTGTACCAGTCTATACAGGTTCTTCACCGGTTGATTGCTGTATTCTTCGGGAGTTACTCTAGGTTTCCCGAATATTACCTGTCTCTTGCGGTCTAATGCCTCGCATTCTAACAGTACATGTCTGGCTGTTTTTGTCCTTTCACCACATTGTCTGCAGGAAAGTTCTCCTTTGCACAGCCCCATTTTGTGCAGGTGGTTTTTCATTGGGCTATGACCAGTGAGAAGGTCTGTTATTGTTCTTACTTGATTCCTGGTCAACTTGAGTGGTTCTTCCGTTTTATGCTTTGACGTACCTTTAAAAGAACAATAATCTGTGAAAATGGTTTCCAACAATGTGAAAGTGTCTTTTAGCCTGTTGAGATGGACCTATGGACCTGAATATGTGACTATATCTCCGATCAAACATTCTTGAGTGGAAAATGTTATCCACGATAACTTGGAAGTACTGACAGGCGGAAGTTTAGCAATATCGGTAGTAAATTTTCTTCCTCGTCGCTACTTCTTTCTCTGCTATTGCTGATTTCTTCTACGCCTTATTCTGTTCCACTTTTTATTGCATTTCTTCAGAAATCAAACTCTTCTACGTCGGTATCATACAGAAGGAATCTGGCTGTTCTACTTCATACTCCATATAGGTTTCTGTGTTTTCAATAACAAATTGAAAATCGTAACAAACAGAGACAGACGCGAGAACTCAACGCACTCTACCACATCGCATACGATAATGAAAACAAAGTTGGGAATATACTGAAAATCAATATTGTGGGTGTTCCCACTGTATTAGCAGAAATTGAAAATGCAGACCCTGGCAGTATCACAGGGTTGAATGAAGAGTTAGACTTGGCGATATTTTCCTTTTAGGACCGTATCACCTATTATGTATTTTTCGTGGGTAACCTTTAGTTGCTGTGGCAAAGCCGAAATCTTGGGGTAACGTTTAATAAACCTTTTTATTGAAATAACGATGAATCTCAGTCAAGGCACTATGTAGATGTGAGGTTTTGGTTGAAGGACGCTTTTGAAGCTGAAGAATGAAATGTGTCTCTTGGTTGACTGACTGTGAAATAAAAACTGCCAAGCTGTGTAAGTGTAGGTACTTGTTAAATCGGATTATAAGACAGCAATTTGTTCACGGATAAAATATTATGGGTTGGAAATTCCTGGTTCGTTTGTAAGATTGACCCCTCAGCTGAAATATATACAGGAGCTTAGAAATAATATTTGAAATGTTTAAAAAATTGACCTAATTACTCATTTACACGTATGTAGTATAGTATATACAAGTGGGATAATTCCCACAGACACGTGTCATTAACAGATGACATCCGACATGATGTGTGCTACTTGGGTCAGTCGCAGGGGGGAAGCCAAAGCAAAGACTCCAGGGAGTGAACAGAGTTCAAGAATTTTTACCGGAGGTATCAAAAAACTGAAATACTAAAATCGACAATGTTGAAGTACCCTTCTCTCCAAATATTTCCACCATGTGGAGAATGTGGGGCAATCATCTGACAGATAAAAAGTACTTCCCTGGCTGATACCTGGACGAACATTGAACTACAAATGACAGATATTGCAGTTTCGTCGATCATTACTAAAACTCCTCATACGTTAAATATATTTTGGCTCCGCAAGATGAAAAATGAATCGCCGACCACATTCTGATGGATCTTATGTCATTAAGAAATTCTAGAATTTATAATTCCATCTGTTACTGAACACTGAACAGTCACACAATGTCTGTGAGTAATGACAAGGTGTTTCGTCGTGTTTTCAAATAAATTTGCGAGGACGTTATTTCACTTCGAGGGCGGACAGAATGACGTTAACGAATCGTGCATCGAAATCTTCAGCTAGTCGTTGTGGGGTGCGTTTTGCTGAATTGCGCGGTTTTGGCATCGGGGCTTTGTTTGTTCGTTCAGCTCTCAATTGATATGGACTCCCTTTTCAATTAACATCGAAGACTGCAACAATCAGCACCGGTATTTTGAAACTAGTAGTATTATACAGTTACCGTCAAAAAGTATGTACCATATGGGAAAAAAAATTATTATTAGAGTATTGGAAAAAATATTCTTGGGAAAAGTTTGTGCATGTCCGATAACCTAAAAATCGGTTGTGACACATGTCACGTGATCACTGGTATGGCAGCAAATTGAAAAAAAAATACAATGAATAGGCAAAAAGTCGGATAATATGGCAAGATATCGATAAGAATTCAATTTTATACACATACACAATTTCATACACACATACAAAGTTTGAGAAATTTATGTGAGAATATTTAAAATAGCAATTTTTTTTTATTTTCTTATGAATAGCTTGACTATACTGAAATATTTGTATTCCGATGATAATAACAAAATTTTCTCATTTTCACCACACCAGAGAGCACTAAATTAAAAAAATTGAATATTGTCAGAACCCTTGCTGTTACATTGGTTCGTATCTAACAGTTATATCACAATTCCACTATTATTGCGTTGATAGGGAAATCCAAATATATTGTGTTTAAAATTTTTGATGATAATCGTGCACGAACGTTTTACATCGCACTTAATTTTAAAAATAGTGCGTCAAATTAAAGAGGCTAGAGATTTCAACATTGCATGCGAAGTGAAAAGCTCTGGCACGATTATCATCGAAACTTGATTATAATCTGGAAACCACCATGTTACGGGAGTCTCATGTACTCACAATGATCGTGGAATTCTGATATAACTGTTAGATATGAACCAAGATAATAGCCAGGATTTTGACAAAATCCAATTTTTTCAATTTAGTGCTCACTGGTGTAGAGAAAATGAGAAAGTTTTTTCATTATCATTGAAATACAAATGTTTCAGTATGATCAAGCCAATGAATAGATTGATGATAATTTGATATTTTTATACAGCTACCTATGAAAAAATGCTATTTTCAATTTTCTCTCATTAACTTTTCAAACTTGCTCAAATGTGTATAAAATTGAATTCCAAGCTTGAATTCCAAGCAACTTTTTCAAAAAACTTTTTTTGATATCTTGCCATTATTTTACCCCACTTTTTGCCTTTTTATAGTACTTTTTTTTTTCAATTTGCCACCATACCAACGATCACGTGACATGTGTCAAAATCGATTTTTAGGTTATCGGACATGCAGAAACTCTTCCCAAGAATCTTTTTCTTTTTTCCCATATGATAAATACTTTTTGGCGGTCACTGAATATTATATTGGGAATATCTCAAAATAAACGTCGGCCTTAAAACCCGAAAAACCACCATTCATTCAAAGATGGCTGCGAAAGCCTTTCACAATTGGTGGTATTTTTTTGTGATCATCTTGATTCTAATGAAAACAAAAAAAATTCAGAGTCGCTTTCTCAAAATATTTCAAGAAATTATATTTTTTTAAACGGAATACTCTTTATTATTTCATCATATACAGGTGTCCCGAGTTATGGTATACAACCAATATCTCGCTTATAATAAAATATATATAATATAATATAATAATAATAATAATAATAATAATGTAATACTAAAATAATAATAATAAAATAAATTTCATTTGTTAGCCCTGTGGTAGCTAGTTATTCAATTTGGTACACAACGATAGCAGATACTTGGTATTTTTTTATTAATAAAAACAGAATCATTAACATTTTGTGACTTTTTTCACGTTACCTAATTATCCTTATAAAAATAAAAAATTGCCTCTGCCCATGTTTATAAAAACTTGATTTGACAGAGCTGCTATAGCAGTCATCTGTTTTTTGCCAAAAAGTACGAAACAAAAATTTTTATTCCATACTATTCGTCACATTTGGACAAAAATTGATTCTGCAAAAAAAATTGGTAATGTTTTTTAGACATTTTTCCTACGAGCGTGCGGAAAAGTAACTTTTCCGCACGATTTTTCGTTTTGAAAGTTGTACTTTTCCGTACGATTTAAAATCGTGCGGAAAAGTTACTTTCCCGCACGATTTTTACTTTTCCGTACGATTTTTACTTTTCCGCACGATTTTTGTATTGTTGAAAATGATGATATTTACGACTAACTAAATGATCTAGGTAACTATTCTGTCTTATTAGTCATTTTGTAGCATTTTTATAAAAACTTGTTTATTAAAAACCTTGTTTTTTCATAAATAAGATGGACAAAAACACTCGTAGGAAAAATATTGTACCTAACTCTTACGGAAAATGTCTTTTTCCTACGAGCGTGCGGAAAAGTAACTTTTCCGCACGATTTTTCGTTTTGAAAGTTGTACTTTTCCGTGAGATTTAAAATCGTCCGGAAAAGTTACTTTTCCGCACGATTTTACTTTTCCGTACGATTTTTACTTTTCCGCACGATTTTTGTATTCTTGAATATGATGAAATTTAGGACTAACTAAATGATCTATGTAACTATTCTGTCTTATTAGTCATTTTGTAGCATTTTTATAAAAACTTGTTTATTAAAAACCTTGTTTTTTCATAAATAAGATGGACAAAAACACTCGTAGGAAAAATATTGTACCTAACTCTTACGGAAAATGTCTTTTTCCTACGAGCGTGCGGAAAAGTAACTTTTCCGCACGATTTTTCGTTTTGAAAGTTGTACTTTTCCGTACGATTTAAAATCGTTCGGAAAAGTTACTTTTCCGCACGATTTTACTTTTCCGTACGATTTTTACTTTTCCGCACGATTTTTGTATTCTTGAATATGATGAAATTTAGGACTAACTAAATGATCTATGTAACTATTCTGTCTTATTAGTCATTTTGTAGCATTATTATGAAAACTTGTTTATTAAAAACCTTGTTTTTCATAAATAAGATGGACAAAAACACTCGTAGGAAAAATATTGTACCTAACTCTTACGGAAAATGTCTTTTCCGCCCTTAACGGCTTGCCCGAACTCCGCTCCGCGTCGTTCGTGCAACTGCCGTCGCGTGCGGAAAAGTACTACTTTCCGCACTTGTTAGGTAAATAACTATTCCGCCCTTAACGGCTTGTCCGAACTCCGCTCCGCGTCGTTCGTGCAACTGCCGTCGCGTGCGGAAAAGTACTACTTTCCGCACTTGTTAGGTAAATAACTATTCCGCCCTTAACGGCTTGTCCGAACTCCGCTCCGCGTCGTTCGTGCAACTGCCGTCGCGTGCGGAAAAGTACTACTTTCCGCACTTGTTAGGTAAATAACTATTTCGAACTCCTACTGTTTACGAATGTGGTAATTTGGAACAGGCTGTATTGTGCCATTGAATATAAACAAGTTCTCAGTGCCAACTAACACCCAATTCGGGCTATGCCTTACATCACTCTTTTCATAGGAATGCATTAGGGGCTTATCATTTTTAATCCGATTTAATTATTTTCCCATTTGAATCCACGACGAATTCCAATCTTGTGATAATACTCAAAATCCATTAAACCGAGAGATATTTTGAATCGGATATCAACGACAAGAAACGCTATTAGTAGTTATGAAATAAGAAGCTGTTGACATAAGACGAACATGGCTGGAACAGGGCTGTACTCTAAGGAGGCTGTGTGATTATCTACAAGAAACAACTGATCTGAGAAAGTTTTAATTGGGTGTTCTCAAAAATATTGTTCGGAAAGACAGTTCAATTATAAAGTTTACTACAAATTCTGTCTGAAAGTGAACAATCTTTTGAAGCCCCGAGGTGTACAGTGCCTGATGAAAAATACCATCATGTCTGATCATTTCTTTCATGATTAAAAATGGGGTATAATCAAATACTCTCCAACAATACCAAACCACACATTGTATTGAAATTACTAACATCATACCTCAAACCTTCTCTCTCTCTCTCATCATTTATTGTCCTCAGCTTCCTTTAAGGCGCTATATGGACATCCCCAACTGCGGCAAATCCGTTGCCATCCAGCCTTCAACCGGCGTAGACAGTTGAGGTGTATCGGGGGAATGCAGTAATCTGGCTCGAAGCCATACTGCATCCCAAGTGTATTTTTCAAACATCACATATTATAAATATTTTTTTTCCTGAATATTGCTGGCACGTCGTAGACGGCGGACATGTGTCACAACATATAACCCATTCATACAAGTGTTCTGGCTAGGCCTTGTTAGTAACTCCTTGCGCCACCTATGGAGCAGCATGATTATTCGTAGTCCCGTCAATCATGAAAACGTGGGAAAGGTATTCTTCAATAACCCAGAGTTAATTTCTAATGAAAAAAAGTCTGGTGCATTGGAGAATCGAACTCAGGACCCTTGGATCATGAGACTAGCGCTAAACCACTGCGCCACCTCGCCTACTACCTCAAACCTTTTATATGATAAGCAATTTGGTTTTAAAGAAAGAGTATCCACACAAGATGCCATCACATACTCAACGAATAAAGAATTTTCTGCTCTTGATCAATGTATGCCATGTCTGTGCTCATTCACAGATCTGGCCAACCGAAAAGTCATCCTTTACTTCTAGAATCCTTAGAAGATATTAGAATAAAAGGAAAACCCTTGCAGTTGTTTGAAAGCTACATCTCAAACAGAACTGTCCGAAGTGTCATTATTGGGAATGCATACAATAAATCAACTGTAGAATAAGGAGTTCCCCAGGGTACGGACCTGGGACCAATTCTATTTTCAATATATACCAATAACTTGTACAATATAGAAAGTAGAAATGAAGTCAAAGGTTTTGTAGATGATACGGCTATTTTTAACAGAAATAATTAATCATGAACTTGGAAGTACTTGCCATTAACCTGCTGTGAATCTACCAAGCCAAAATTCAATTCCATAGATATAGGTGAGAAAGGATGGATCCGGCGTATATTACCGGCAAAAAGTGTCAAATATAAAGGAGTCTTCACTGATGACCATTCAAGATTGGATGTCCATATTCAATAAACAATTAAAAAATTGCAATTAATGCTAATTGGAACTATTTTTTCCGATTTGATTTTTTGCGAGCCCACCTGACCAAATTTTTCCCCCGGATTTATTGTCGTCCACGTCCGTCAAAAAAATCCGAAACCATACGCATTCTCTTCTAGCTTTCATCAGGCGGCAGGAGGGGCCATTCTTTTGACATTAATTATTGCCATCGGAACTGAACCAACACATGACATTTCTGTGTGTTCTAATAGAGCACTGTCAGTGACGTAATATGACAGTTGCGGAACAATGTCATAGGGGGACAAACAAGCCACACTGAACAAAAACAAACCCAATGAACCCATTTTCCATGAGGCTACGTGAATCTTTCTGGTCAGTTTCCTGAGAAAAGTGTTAATGCTCGTATACATAATGAAAATTTTCATTTTAAGTAAAACGAAGGATTAGATTTTGATTCGTTTACTTTATTTTTATTGATTTTACACATTTTTCTAAACCATTCTAATCAAATTTCCATATATCCACACGGAAACCCGCTCCTGATATCCTCACGTGGGAAATACTACTTTGTAATCTTTGTATCATCTCTTCTAACGAGAAATGCATTTTGCATCGAATAATGAACACCGTTCACGTGATAGTTATAATTCGATGCAGTGGAATAAATTATGCGATTAATTATTACCAAGTTATGCGTTTTTGTTAACATGATCTTGATGAAGAAAACACTTGTTCCGCTTCCCACAGAATGGCTGCATCAGAATGGAGTTCAAGTTGTAGTGCAATAAAGTGAGAAATCGAATACTAGTTGGTTCATTTGGAGTGAATCAGTTCAGTAACTGGTTGGAGACTATTACTCTCACTCGTTTATTGAATGGTTTTCAGGATTTGCATGTGACTGTTATGAACCATGAAGTATGAATGAAATGTAAATACGAACATATTTATTAATAGACATAAATACAGTTCAATCAATAGATTACTGAAAATATGGAACATCAAATAAAACATAAAGTGATCACAAAGTTGTGATTAAGTGCCTTCCTGTTCATAGAAGAGAACATAGTCCTCACTGCTCACGAGGGATTGAGATGAAATTGGGGACACAGCTGAATCATTATACCTACTCATGCCACGTTGTAACCAACCTATCTGTAACCAGTTAAGGTTTTCTTGTCGGTGTTAATTTTATGTCAGTTTTTGTTCTTGTGAAGGAGGTAGGCAATGAAAGAGATTATTCATATGAACCAGTTTCATCATTTTAAACCTTGATAAGTTGCGTTTTCCAGCAGAATAGGACAGATGTGGTATTGGTATTGGTAAGTATGGATGGTGACCGATGCGCTGCGACCTGATTAGATCTATTGTGCCCCATCTTCTTCTGCTAGCACAAGGTGTTCTTGTTTACAGCAGCCCTTCAAGCCTCAATTCCTTCAGGAATTTTAGGATTTCAAGGGGGTCTACTCGTGGTATTTCTCCCACAGTCAGCAGGTATGATCCCAGTATATTCAATCTTTTATGATGTACAGCGTAACACTCCATCAATATACGGTGGAAAGTGTTCTGGATTTTCCCCACAGAACCTGTAGGTGCTGTCGTCCTCTAAGCATAGCCTCTTCGTCTTCAATGCCCCATTGGAAATCCCGTGATTGTCTTTAGACTAGTTTTGCTGAGATTAAGCAGTGTCCTCGATCTTGCTCTGTTGAAATTGCCCAGGAGATCTTTGGCCTGCCTCAGCCCTGGAAGTCTTAGCCAGTATGTTGCTCTCATTGCTTCTTCAGCTTTATTGAGTTCTTCTTGGAAGTAAGATTTTCCAAGTCCGCAGAATGGTTCTGGCCCGAAAAAATTACGTTGATGCGCCTTTTCGTGCCAGGATGTCTGCTTGTTCATTTCCCTCCACTCCGACGTGACTCGGCACCCAGAACAGGTTCACCTTGTTGTTCCTGCCTAGATCGTTGAGTTTGTCTAGGCATTCCCAAACTATCTCCGAGTTGATGTTAGAGGAGCTCAACGCTTTGATGGCTGCTTGACTATCGAAGAGGATTAGGATTTTCTTGTTCCTGTATTTCCTGTTGAGGTTGAACTGAATGCACCTTTCTATGGCGTGAATTTCCGCTTGAAAAATGCTGGAGAACTGGTTCATGGGTTCGGAGTATTTGGTGCGAGGCCCAAAGACTCCTGCTCCAGTTTTCTCGGGAGTTTTGAACCCGTCCATGTGCCATATTATGGTATTCTTCCTCACTGATCGAATTAGTTCTATGTTCCATTCTCGCTTGGCATTCAGTTCCTTTCGAAAAAATTTCTCTAAACTGAATTTTCTGGTAATTTCGTCAGTTGGGAGATCGGCAAGGTGGTTACATTCGGTGGGGGTTGAGCCCCTTACACCGTGTGCAGATGTGAGTCTGGTTACGTTTGTGGTTTTCATTATTGATAGTAGGAATCTCTTGAGAAGGGTCCGATAAGGAAAATATTGCATTATGCAACTTGTGCAAATCCAGTATGCACTCGCCATTAATTAATACTGGATTTACTGAATAGCCCATGATGGAAAACATGATAAATTTTCTATAGGAAGTGAATATTAGGAATTCCTTGGAATACAAAATTGAAATTATTTGTATTACTTAATACCGTGTTTCACTGAATGTTTTATCATTTTGTTACTAGATAGTGACTGAAATGGTCATGTTATGACAATAAATTTAGACGCACACATTCGATATTTTTCATAATCGTCTAATGAAAATATTAAAAAAATGGTGGTAATTATGTCCGACAAAACTTTTGAGATTATTTTTGTCGGACGATCCCAAAAGTTTGGAGAGGTCCTAAAAAAAACTTTGCCACCAAGAATATTTTCAAATAGCATGTTGTCCAACTCATTAAGATCAGATTTACAAAGTCTCAACGGTTAGGTGGTAATTTTTTTTCTTGTATTTCTTGAAAAATTCATGTACGATATAAATTTTCGGCAATTAATTCAAGCACACATGGTTTCACCTGAACTATTCTACATACTCAAAAAAATATGCATGAAAATATTGATATATGTGAAACACACTTAAAAAATTTTCATAAAAAAATTAAATATTTTTGCTCCCATTTTGGTTTGAACCTGCGACCTCGCGACTATCAGGCATACATTTTACCACACGGCTACGAAGCTTCCGAATAAAACTAGTGACAACTGGTGTATTGAAGTTTTTCTGAAATTTTTCAAAATGGGAAAATTTTGCGATGATCGTGAAGAAAATATTTTTAGACAGATTCTTAATATCTAGTAAATACATAATAAGATATAGTATCTTTTTTATATGAAAAATAAAATTCCATTTGAACTATCGGTTGGTTCTCCGGTGTGGTCTCGAGGTAGTTTTTCCTGACGTTCCGTGTACATCTGCAGTAGACATTCTCAACTGACAGGACCGTATAAAAAATAATCATTGTAATTGTCCCTAGTTTGATTTTGATGCAACAATTTCACAAATTCCAAAAGAAATTTCAAAAAAAGTTAATTTTATTTTATAGTATAATAGCAGATTTAGGAATTCACCTACTTATACCTATACATGCATGAATTTCATGAGTAGTTGCTTGTTAAAATCGTTTATTATAGTTGAATTTGTTATTGTCATACGAGTACTATAAATTATATGCTATATTCTCTACGACCACCATAATATGAATCTGATATATCTATTATTTAATATTATTACTTTTTACCACCCTTCAATAGAATCTCTGTGCATCTGTTGGGTTACATTTTCAAATGAATAAATAAATAATTAAATAAATATTGCGTTTTTTCAATTTCTCGTTCATATAAAAAGGAAAATCCTGTATAGTTCAGAAAACATCGCGAGAGCTGAGAGAAAGTACTATTCATAATTTTTGGTTAGGATACTGTTCCATAGATGGCTTTAGGGTCGCAAATCAAATTAAATAATTTTTGTTTTCTGCAGATTACTTCTTAAAAACATTTAATCGACTGAGATTTGAATTTTCAAAGGAATATGGATAATAAAATTTTTGCATAACACTTGAAGTATTTTCATCTCCAACATACTTTCCTCCATTCAAGAATTTTAATATACAACTTTTATCGATGTTTAAGATGAGAATAAACCAACCGCTCATTGTGGAAACATACCGTCAGATAAATCTTGGAAATCTCGCTTTCAATCGGATTCTTCGGTACCCCATTCATTAATTTTTTCCTTTAATTCCTGGAATTTCCGTCGTTTTCAACTGAAAAGGTCCGGTCTTAAAATATCCATTCAGAACAATGAGATGAGTCAGGCCACAGACCGGTCCCACTATTTTCGACCTCAACACCGTTTTTATCTTTTATCTCGACCACTTAAGAATGTTTGCCTATTTGAGGATTAACCGAAGTATAAATCTTTACGAAGGTTGTGTGAGAAACTCAATACGTGAGATAAATCGAATGGATGAATGAAAGATGTTAAACAGCGGTTTGATAACTCATCAAGTGATAATCCTGTTCAAGAGTCTGTAAGTTTTCTTAGAATCGAAATTGTTACAGAAAAAGTGGATGATTCTGTAAACCAGATAAAATGATACTATCGAGGAAAATCTAGAAAAATGTTTCACATCCCTGCGTTGCTTGGCTTCAGATATCGATGACTCGCACTATATACACGTGCTAGGATAAATACAAATTAATATGTCGGGTGTCGAGTCAATACCAAATTTTGATATTTTTTAAGTTCTGGTTCTTGCTGAGATTAATCAGTGTCCTCGATCTTGCTCTGTTGAAATTGCCGAGGAGATCTTTGACCTGCCTCAGCCTTTGAAGTCTTAGCCAGTATGTTGCTCTCATTGCTTCTTCAGCTTTATTGAGTTCTTCTTGGAAGTAAGATTTTCCAAGTCCGCAGAATAGTTCTGGCCCGATCAATGGCGTTGATGACAAATTTTGATATTTTTTAAGTTATGGTTCCCACGAAAAGGAAAAATCCTCTTCTTGAATTTCTGAAGGCGAGGAAAGCTCAGGAAGCACCTACCGAACCAGTGAGTTCCAAAGCGTTGCCGTTAATTGAAAGAACGATTGATGATATTTCGGAAAAGCATCGTCCATGAAAATACCTTTAAAACAGAGACAGATCGTCAACCTTTCTGCGATATTCCAGAGAAGTGAGCGAGCGAAACCTGGAAAAGTAATGGTAAGCATGTCTCCAAATTGAAATATGGATGTGAGGACTGAGCTCGACGGGCCAATCTCGATGAGACCGCTAACGGTAGAACGATCGATGTCCGTGAAAATATCTATAAAACAGAGATGGAAATTTGAGGGTTATTTTCTAATGAAACGATGGAACTTTATGAACAAAAGTACGTTTTGGAAAAATGGACGTTACACAGTGAATAATGAACATTATCCGTAAACGAATCACAGATGAATGTCTGTCTCAACTGCCGCCAAATTTCCGAATTTGAAACACAAACCCAACAACTATCGCAGCTGCATTTTGAGTATTTCTCTTTCGGACACTCCAGTTTTTCCCATGAGAATATTACCGGCCTAATTAAAGAAAGCGAAAAAGTGAATATCGTCGCCGAATATTCACATAAATTGTGACACCACCGCTACCAATTAAAAGTATCCATCCGCACACCGCCCTAATAAATAGTCATTCATTGTTGCCGTCCCAAAAATTTTAAGTTCGAGTATAATATTTCAACACCGCCGCATTGGCCGCACCGAATGTAAAAAACGGTCCCCCAAAACTTGTCTAATTGATGCTTCGTTTTTGTTTTGCTTAATACGAGGCGAGGACATGGTTTGGCCATTAAAACGTCCGGTATATCGCTGTCCGATCTGTACTAGATAGATGATGGGCCGAAAGACAAATTAAGCGCGACCCTGGCCAACTGCGACCGGACCGTTCTGACATTGGTTTGGGAGGAACCGTTTGTTTTTTCTGGATACGTTGGCGTTGATTAGATGATATATGATTCAGCGTTGCATGGGAAAACCTAACATCTAATTATGTTGAGGTGTGTGCACTGTGTGTCGAGATTTTTAAGTAAATTAACGACAGGGATTGCAAAGTTAGAAAATATGAATAGGAATAATAGGATATTCATAAAATCTGTTGTGGAATCATCTGCGGCTGAAAGACAAACTTTAGTCGCTATTTTCCATCATTCAAGATAACCTCTTGTTGAAAAGGAGACCAAAAATGAAAAATTTGATTTATTTGTAATATCTAACAGAAAACAACTACTTCCCGGCTGAAGCCACGCTGGACAGTGAACTACATCCTGATAGATATTGTGAAAAGACTCTTACTGAAAAAAAAAATCTGAAAGTGAAAATTCGCATTTTCATTCAGATAGTTGAATTTTTTATAATTTTCTCTGGATTCAATTGAAAATTCATTGATTAAATTAGATAGGAAAAATGTTATTAAAAATATATCACTCACAGAAATCGTTCATTTCATTGCAGCAAGATTCGCTTCTCTCGATTTCAATCCCCAATACATTTTGGTCGACGAAAATCTATTTCGCTTTGCCAAGCTCATCAGAGAGATTGATAGAATGGGAAAGCAGGCTCTTCAGAAGCAATTATACAGGGTGCTTCAGAATTCAGTATCAAGATTTCAGGGGCGTGTTTCTTAGGTCAAAAAAAGACTTTTTTTCTCATAAACATGTGTCCGAAACCGCTTTATTTCTGAGATACAGGATGTTGAAATTTAACAAAAAAATCAGTTCTCTAAACCACTTTGGCTTTTCTTTTTAGTTTTGGTACATGCAAAGTACACATAAAAATACATTTTTTCCATGGCGAACATTTTTTAATTTTCATCAGTGGCGTCTCTGTAAACATGCTCTGTCATTTTTGATCAAAATAATAATACGCTACTGTTTTTTTTTGTAAAATTAGTATCATTTTCATAATTGTCTTCTATTTTTCCACAAACATGGTCTCTTGACTATTTTCCGTCCGACAGACGGTTTTCGATTTAAAAAATAAAAGGTCGTCATTCGCTTGTACCTATGTGATTTTTTGTATGTCTCATTTTGCTTTTTAAATCGAAAACTGTTCTTCGTAGGGAAAAAAGTCAAGGGACCATTTTTATGAATAGATAGAGGACACTCATAAAAAATATAATATTCATTTAAAAAAAACAGTAGCGTATCATTATCATTTTTGTTAAATTTCAACACTCTGTATCTTAGAAATTAAGCAGTTGCGGACATATGTTTATAGGAAATAAAGTCTTACATTGACCTGAAATATACGCCCCCTAATTCTTGATACTGAATTTTGAAACACCCTGTATACATCAACGATCGAAATGATAGAAATATTTCTTCTGGGGTAACACTTTGAAAGTTAATTTTTGACATAGACCTGTCATGGGCATTGCATTTTAATTTTTGTTCGAAAATATGGATGGGATATTTATAAAATCTGTTGTGGAATCATCTGTGGCTGAAAGACAAACTCCAGTCGCTATTTTCCATCGTTCAAAATAACCTCTTGGGAGGTATTCATGTTGAAAAGGTGAACATTCTCTATGAAAATTGAAAATTGAAAAATGTGATTTACTTGTAATATCTAACAGAAAACAACTTGTTGGCAAAGGTAATAGCTTTTTCCTGAGCGTTCGATGTTAGTGTTCATCTTTCATCGTTAGGAAAGGAAATGGGATGGAAGTGAAATTTTTTTTCACAATTTCGGCAACTGACCAAGAAGAGCTCCTTGTAGATATTTATTGCTTCAACATTCTCTCCTATCTGATATTATATTTGTTATCAGTAATATAGTGTTTGTTGCAGCAATAATAAACTCTGTTATCATCAAAATCACTAGACTGCTTGACATTAATATATTATATTTTCCTTCAAATTCTTATTCGGTGCAAACAAACACAAAGTACCATGAATATAATTATTTGTCGAATACTCTTCCGTCGGTTCCGTCGCTTTCATTCACTTTATGAAATTACTATTTCTCTCAAAACTGCCATCGCCATAAACCGACCTAACGGATTTTCATTATTTTACACGTCGTATCCTCGGAAGTGAGCGCAGTCATTACGGCCGCCAGAGGGCATTTCGGGTCGCCGGTGGCGCCATGGTGGAGGCTTTAATGAGGGTCCAGAAACCCGAATCCGGCGGTCCGGTGCGGTTCCGTATATTACCGCCGCTGGACCGCGAGGCTCATAAACTGCGGACAGCGAAAAGGTGTATCGGAATGAAAGACGGGGTAGTCGAGTCGCTAGAGGGTTGGTTTCTGGCGGATTGTGAAAATCAGTGCCAAAATGTACTGTACTGTCACGAAGCTTGATTGATTAGATAGATTGAGAATTTACTTCATTTAAAATACTTAAGAGCTCAATGAAAGCAACAACGCAGTGTTTACAACAACAGATGTAATGAAAAACTGTCTTATAATAATAATATCAGTATTTATCAGTAACTTATCGGGCAAATCAATTAATTCTACACTTGTACAGATTTCTTTGGATTAACATTCTTATCATTTTCAGATTGTGGAAGGATACTGTTCGATCTACTCCACTAATTTAGTTTTAAAATAATAAAATCTTTTTATAGATGTTTTGACCACTTAAGAGGAAATTTATTTAATTCGCTCATTTCATTTCCAAAATTATATTTATATTTTCGCGAAATATTGAGTTGAGGTATGCACATGGAGCATGCTGAGATGAAGGAGTTTGTTTACCAAGGTAAACAAAGTGACGGATCGAATATATTCTTACGTCAGTGTGACAACAAATTTAATTTCAATCGCATCAACCGCCATCGCAATAAAAACCAGAAAAACAGTCCATTTCGCAAGTTTGAAGGAGTTCCCATCATAAACTACAGTCTGGAAAGATTTGGTGAGTGCTACTTCAATTTTAAACGCTATTTTTTGTCTATTCAATTTCGCTAACATCAAACATTTGGTCCTTCGAGCCGGATTATTTCTGTCGCGTGTTTCTTCACTTAAATAAATTTCCTCTTAAGTGGTCAAAACATCTATAAAAAGATTTTACTAACTTAAAACTAAATTAGTGGAGTAGATCGAACAGATACAAACCCACAAATTCATGTCAAGAATCGGATTTCCTCCACAAAATCAAACTTTCAATCAATATCAGTATTTATTTTTGGATGTTAGATGGAAATGGATGGAAATACGTAGCAAAAAAATATTATATCAAAGACAATAAAGCAAAATCACAATTTCACCATATTATACAGGGTGTTTCAAAATTCAGTATCAATATTCAAGGGGAATATTTTTTAGGTCAAACTAAGACTGATAAACGTGTCCGCAAGCGCTTCATTGCATTGAATTTTCAAGATTTTTTATGTTTTTTCTACATAGCTCTTTCAGATTTTAAGATATTAAGATTAAATTTGAAACTTTTTTGTGGTGCGCCGCTGGTGGATTCTGAAATACAGAATGAATTTATTCTTGTCTCTGGTAATTTTTGAGCATCTGCTACCGTTTTCGAGAAAAATATTAATAGTAATTTATGTATCAAGTGAAGAAAGTCACACTTTTTTTTACGAGTAAAAAACATTTTACTCACGAGTTTCATACAATATTTTTTATACAACTATCAAAAAAAATAACCAATTCATATTTTTTTGCAAATATGAAATGAATTTGGCTTATTTTTATTGATTCATTATTCGAACAAAGATCGAAGAGTATATATACCGGAGAGTTGAGTTTCAAACAAATGAAACGAATAATTTAGACAGAGTCGAAATACCTTTCTCTTCACACTATCCCGCAATATGAAAAATTTTAAGCGAAAATTAAAATAACATATTCATCGAGGTCAATATTATTATTATTAATGTTGACTTGACTTTCGAATAACTAGTCCATCGAAGTAACTTTCCATTTTCTTAGATTTGTATTCAAAAAAAATAAACAATCCTCGTGAAGCAACGAATACATTTTTCTTTCTTTGAAATATGTCAAGGAAATCTCATATTTGCACTATCCACGATTTTCTTCGTTCAATCTTCATCACTTTTCATTTCTACTTAAATTAAATTTATACTTATCAAAAATTCGTTATAAGAGTTATCAAAAAACAATTTCAACAAGGCGAACGATAATTCAATTTCTCCCCAAGAAATGTTTTCAGTAATTAATCCCAAAATGCGCTCGCTTTCTCAGAAAACCTGATTGAATTTCGATATCAAATTTCAAGCTCGCGTTAACCCGCCACTGCAATTTCCGACAGGTCCGGAAACTAGTATGTCATAACTTTGCTAAAAATTATAGTAGAAGGAAAAGAAAAATTATATATCGTTCCTGAAGACTTCTACTTCCTCATGCAAGTATATATAACATGTGAGTATCAGAGTACCTAAAATATGTTGTCTCCCACTTCATATAACACTTCTGAAAGTCATGGATTTCAGTTGATATGAAATAATTATACTAAAGCAGGAATCAGTACCCTCTTTGGAATATACCGGGTGCTTGTATTTCGAGCTCCACAATGGGGATCTCAGTTATTAGAGATACGAGGTCGGTTAAATTAGGACAAAGTTGCGCATTTTCATGCTGAACAATTATCTGAACGAAAATTTGATGTGTAATTTTTAGTTTTCAAATTATTGGAAAAAAACGGAAATTTGTAATTTTCGTTTTTATTTTTTCAAGCGAAAACCAGAAGAACTAGACGTTTTTAAGTAGGACGTCCTTAAGGCACTTTTTCACAAGGAATCTAAATCTGTCATCGTATTTTCCAAGGCATTCTTGATGCCAGAGTTACAACAATCAAATTTGATTTTTCTTATGAGCGCCATATTGGATTTTTGTTCTCCATCCCGGAGATGCTGATCGACGGGTAGAGTTTTGTAGATTTGTAATGAACCAAACATGGATACATATTATATATGCAGGATATGAATAAGCGATTATTTTCAATATTTTCTAAAGAGAATGCCATGGGTAGGTAAGGTAAGTAAAGTAAAACAAAGTTTTAGTTTTGGCATGTATAAGGGGGACCCGTCACACTAATTTTGCATATAGTCCAAAGAGGGTATGGGTAGCTGCTTCAGAATAATAATTCCATATCTACTAAATTATTCATGATTTTCGGATAATCCGCAAACATCTCCGTGAAGTGCAACAAAATACATTTTAGGTAGTCAAATACTCGCATATTTTATTTGCATGAGAAGGTAGGAGTCTTCAGAAACGATATGAACTTTTCCTTATTCTTCTCCGATCATTTTTAGGAGACGAATCAAATATTCGGCTCCGCCAGAACTCTCAACGGAGGGAAGCGTGTACCTGAAATTTGATGTTGGCGTTCCATAACGTTTTCTGAGGAAACGTGCGCATTTCATAAGAAATTACTATATAGGTATAATTTTTGTGGAAAATTGAATTGTTTTTCACCTTGTTGAGTTGTTCTTCCGATAAATCATATATTGTCCAAGATTACGGCAAAAATCAATTTATTTATTTTCACACCCCTGGAATTTTGGTAAACAATTTTTTTTCGTCTTTATTATGGTTCCAAATACTAGCATACCAAGTTTGGTGGTGCTACAATCGATCCTCGTGTCAAAACCCAATCGTACTGGATTATTCATGATTTTCAGTTTTCAACACCGTAAATTCAGTAAGCGACGGTACTAATCGTAATAGTACACTACTCAATGGGTTTCGGTCGTAACTCAGTTTATTGACGCTATTACCGTCTGTGAATGCATCCATTTCCAGGAACAATCGTAAAATATGGTTGTTTTACATTCGCAAAATATGATATGCTACTGATTATACCTATGTTCGTGTGAACTGCAAATGGTTGTATGCTTTCAACGAATTTTTGTTCGGTTTGACGTTGAAAGATTAACTGGAAATTTCATAATGTATCAACAGTCGCCCTCTCGTGTATATGCCAATATGTTCGACATGTGTTTTGTTTAACACGTGCTCTGTTGTCCGTTTTATATGTACCATTGTTGAGGGTTTTGTTCGTTTATTTTTGTCTTAAACTTAGAAAGGTTTATTTTATTCCTATATGGTTAGAGTGCCTACCGGCAAAAATTTTACTGATAAGGTAAATGTACCAATTATCGACGGTGACCTAATCATCGACAATTTCCATTTATTCTCAATATAACAAGAAGAATAGGGATATAATGAAAATTTGTATTAGACGAGTTTGTAGCTTCTAGATTTCGGAACATATTCAAATTTACCACCAATTTCTTCCAAGCATACCCATCAGAACAACTGGTGCTAATAATAATATTATTTATTTCATATTTCATGAGAAATTAGAGTGTCCTTAATAGGTACATCTAAAACATGATGTGTTCTAGATATCGACATAAGTGTCCATAAAAGGGTGACTCAACATGATTTTTTACTTTCTATCAGAAACTCACTTTCAATATATATAATCAATTCAGAAAATGTTGAAAATTTTCCTCAATATTAATCGACATTAGACTATGATTCAGTTTGATGATTTTATTACCCATTCTTTTACAAGTGTCGATTATCAGAACATTCATGTGACGGTAATTGGTGATATTTCGTTTTCAGTTCCAAACCAAACTTCAACCAAATCGGTTTGAGGTGGGTACAGTTATTTGTACTAATGTGTAGGAAAAACCCTACTATCACTGTCAGCTGGTCTCCATAAAGTAGGAATTTATGATATGCAATACAGTGGCTTTCCTTTTTTTTTTCTCGAAAACCAAGGTAGACATGAAGAAAACACATGGGACAAAAAAGATGTATTGTCAGTGGCCTGATTTGAAAAATAAAAACCCAAAAAAGTCAGTGGCGTCCTTTTTTTCACAATATTGTTGGCTGTTGTGACAACCGATACGCCACTGGCCCTAATAATTGCAATCTAGTTCAGGCTAAATAGGCGCCTTATCAATTTAAAAAAGTACACCAAATTTCAATCGAATTGCTTTGAAGCTATTCATAATATTTCATAAATAACGTTTAAAAAAAACTTCAACGCACTGTATCTCAGGAACGAAGCAACTCCGGGCATATGTATAAACGTTTTTTCTCAAAACTATCTAACAAATAACCCTCTGCATTTTCGTAGCGTGGTTAGCGAACATATACCCCCCCCCCCCGAAACAAAAAAAATTCACAGAGGAAAACGTGTCAGACTAGGTCCAATGAAGTCATACAGAAAGTATTCATACATTTTTTGTGGACATGAAATCGACAACTTTGACGCGTCAGACTGAAAGAACGCCCCGTGTTCTGTGTCAGACAATATGAAGAGATTGTTTTCTAGGTCTCAATAAATGGATCCTGAAAAAATTAGCTGGTTATTAATAAATTTTCCCATGGTCGTTTTTTCGACATGTTTGAGGTGGTGAACACCCCCATTGCCCCATGATTTTTAACAGAGAATTTTATTTTCGGGTTTCAGTTCAAGTTTTCAAGCTAGTCTATTTGAAAATAAAATAGTAAGGTAAATGTCCCAAATTCGGACAGGTTAAGGCATATGTAGAACTAAAATCCCTGCGGAAATGCTATATTCATCAATATTGTAAGAAATCGATCACAGTTAACTACAAGTATATTTTTGGAACAATAATCATGAGGTTCAAAAGTGATAAAAACACAGTTTTTACTCAAAATATAGTTTTTCAATATATTTGCCATTGAACTCAATTCTGACACTGACAATGATATACGGTATGGAATTCTGACACATCTGTGTACATTATTCGGACACAGTCCTAAATTCTGATACTATTGCACCCAATTCAGACAGTAATTAAAGAAAATTAAGTAGTACAAGATGCTATAGGAAATCATTTAAGAAACTTCTTCATTTCAGGAACACAAAAAATACCACGCTTGTTGGTTAATACAGGATCCTTTATTTTTTCTTCAATTTCGTCAAAATTGTACCATAAGACATCTTTCTTCAATGGCCACTTCCAATTGTTTCCACTTCGCATCATCACACTGACGAATGCTTGGTCCTTTCGTACTTCTTCAATAAGTCCAGGATATTGAATATCAAAGTAATCGACTATGACATAATCTCCTACATTGACATTTTCATCGCTTATGAGTGGGTTATTAACTGTCGTATTTTGAAAGTTGCTGGCATTTTCCTCTTCCTCTGAGGTATCAGTTGAAATTCTTCGTGTAACTTTTTTAAGATTAATATTTCTTTTCCTTTTAGCCTCTTTGGTTTGTTTATTCAGCTGCAACTTTTCCTCTCTCAGTCTTTTTCGATTTTCTTTTTCTTCCTCCTTCTTATCTTTAGCTTCTTGTTTATTTCTATAATAGGCCTTCCATTGTTCTGATGTTGCAACACTAGGAACTTTTACTATATTTTTCTTTTTCTCAGTTTTCGGTTTTTCTGGCCAAAATAAAATGGTTTTGAACGGGGACGGGACGTCAAATGGAACATTGCTGGAAGTTGCATCTGGACTTTTATTATTTTTGTTTTGTACCATAATCATTTTATCTTCCATATTGGATTCTATCAATTCGAATGAATTTTTCTCAAGCAGCTTATCATTTCCAGATTCTTGGTCTACTTTATTCGAATTTTCCATCATTTCTACTTCCATTTCCACACTGCTGACTGTTGTGTTGACTTGACCAGACAAATTATTATTTTTCTCGGCGACTTCAATTATTTCAATGTCAACTGTTGTTTCTGCTACAAAAGCATTTGTAGTTGGAGGTCCTGCATGATCCATGTTTTGATTCTGACTATTATCATTTAATATTTCATCCACCCAGTCTCCTTCTAATATAATAATATCGTCTGGTAAGTTTTCCTTATCTTGAAGATCTTCAATATTAGGTTTCTCTCGTGGTATAGTTGATGCTGTTTTTATTACACTCTCTTTCAGTTTCTTCCATAAAATGAAGAGATTATCATCTTTGATGTTACCCATCCATTCTTCTTTTTTTGCCAAGCAAGTTTCGAATTCTTCAACTTTATCTTTCTCTATCAAACTTTCGACGAATTTCATATGTTTCTCATTGAACTCTATTTTTTCATAAATTTGACTGACACCGGAAAAATGTTCTGCTGATTCAGTTTTAGGATCTGCGGACACCAACTTTGAATAATTTATTGCGTTTCCATCGAAAGGATATAAGCCACATGTTCGAAAAGCATTCTGTATTATCTTTGTTTTTACGACTTCTTTGATTGTCGTGTCAAGGAGTGGCGCAAAATTCTCCTTCCTTATTTTTTGTTTATTATTTTCTGTTCTGAATTTGGCAACCGCATTTCTCCATCCATTTTTTAATGGATGAAAAACTCCTACATCCATAGGCTGGAGTAAGTGGGTTGCGTTCGGGAATAAACTTATGAGAACGATGCCATTCTGAGAACAGAAGTCACTGAGGTGCATCGTGAGATGTGATTTGTGTCCGTCAACATAAAATAAAACTGGTAATGGCACATTATTTTTTATAAGCCAGGGATGAAAAATGTTTGAGACGTATTCGAAAAAACTTTGTCCTGTCATCCAGCCTGACTCAGATTTTCCCAAACCCCATTTATCAGGCATAAGCGCAACGATACTTTGAGGAATCCTTTCATATGCAAACATCACCATCGGAGGGGGTAATTCACCTGCTGCATTAGCTGTGGAAACATAAGAAGAGATTATTTTGGTCCAAGATAACATGGAAAATGGTATACCTGTAACGAGTGTCGTTATACATTCCTTTTCATCATTGGCAGTATGGTTGTAGACTGTCTTGCTGCCCCTTTGAGCTAATACTTTTTTCCCTTTTGGGCACAAGAAAAATGCACTTTCATCGGCATTGTAAATCCGTCGAGGATCATCAAGAATTTGAATTAAGTCATTATCTCGAATGTATTGTTCAATTTCCTGAAACCAGTTCCTGATTTGAGCTTCTGTTAATATAGCTCGAGAATTGACGAGGTTTTGAGACATCCTCATTGATATTTCGGGGTGGCGGCGAAGAAAACCCTCATACCAATGCCTCCCAGGACGATTGTCCTTGAATGGGTTAGATTTTTTTGTCTTCAATAAAAGCATGCGAACACTCTCTAATAATTGATCTCTGTTCACAGGGAACCCCACTTTAGCAACGCTTATGATCCACTTCACCAATGTGTTCTCTTCTTCCTTTGTCAAAATTGGTGGTGCGCCGGCACTGCATTCAATGGGATATTTTCCATGAAACTTAGAATGCAATGTTGTTTTAGGAATTTTATATTCCCTACTAGCAGCTTTAACAGCCATTCCATGTTTGATAGCTTCTAACGCCAAATTGAGAGATTCTGATGAATAATTTTTATTTTTTTTCGCAGACATTCTAAAAAAAAAACAAAACCATGTCAGAAAGAAACTCACGAACCTAATTGGGACACCTCAGAACCTAATTAGGACACCCTGTGTCAGAAATAGGGCACTATATTTGTTTCCCTCTAAACAGTAGAAGGAAATAAAATATTGGCTTTCATTGGACTAAAAAAGGACAGAACAAATACTAGATTATTATTTTCAGTGAACGTTATTCGGACACCCCATGTCAGAATTAGGTAAATGAAGGATTGTATGACCATAATTCGGACACCCATATAAATTCGAGGTTATAATTAAAAAACGGAGTTTTTTAGAGAAAATATTCAGAATCATCCTCTATAAACTCATTACATCCTTCAAACATGTAATATTGAACAAGATGTGATGTAAAACTTACCTAAACAATTCTTCGAATTCACCTTTCTTATAAGAATTACAACGGATTGCACTCACAACTGTACAGCCTATTTCAGGGCGCGAAATGAAATGTCAATAGTGTTGGTATCACTGAAGTTCATAGTGAATAATATGAAATTATAATAATAGATGTCTCTTCAGTGTCAATTTTGATATTTTATAGGCACATAATCTTAATTTATTCATTGAAAAGGATTGTGTCCGAAATTGGGACACTGTCCGCTTTCGGGACATTTACCTTATCTATACATTTGTTGTATATAGTCGTCACAACGACGAATTCAGGATTTATTTTTTTAAAGCGTCCCCTAAACACAAAAAGTCACAGAAGAAAACAGTGGTAGACTAGGTCCAATGAAGCCATACAGAAAGTTCGGAGAGAGTATCTATCAGTAAAATTTTTGCATATGAGCACTCTAACTAATACCTCTGAATCCACGAAGCATGTCAAATCATAGAAATCATTTTTACTCACATGTATTGTTAAATGGTCTCAAACTGAACCGATTTCAATGAAATGGACAGTTTGTTTTGATGCGAATGAAGTAAAGTTTATTATATCCTGTCAAAAAGTGATTATTGAAGAAAACTTTCGAATTCGATTAATAATCTTGAATCTGATGCAACGTGATCGAAAACAAAAATCTCATTGGGTAACATAATATTAAGAAAGCTGCACCAATTACTATAATTCACAATCCCAAAATTTCAATTCCCTACTACTCGTGAGTTTCGAGATATTCCCTGTCTTAATCGTCGTGGGACACCCTGTATATCTAGGTAAATGTCTGAATTATTGTAAAGAAGATCGGCCCTACAAACTTGTTGAGTAATATACATTCACAGTTTCGAACTGCTCACACATTAGAAAAACTATTTATTAAAGTTTAGTCCCTGCCTCAAGTCAAATTGACTTAGTCATTTTCAGTACAATAAACTTGACACCTCCTCCAGATAAACCAGAATCGAATCTTTTTTATTTGTAAGCTATAATAAAAACGAATATGTCGCATCGTTGTCGATACGACTATTCAAATTTCGGGTCATTAAGGACTTTCATAAACATTTATTTCAGTCTCGTAGTTGAACAGAAACATGTTATCCTTATCTGAAGAATATTCTTATCTTTAAGAGCCCCTAAAACATTCGTCCCTCTGTTAAATTAATTACCTATTAACGAAACTCAAAAACTGTAAAGCTGATAGTATTCTGCAGGACACAGGTAGAAGAGTATAAAATACCTGGTACCATGACAAGTACTGATAAAGTGGAAGAAAAAAGGTCATGTTCGAAATGAATTTGACCAAGACTCGTTTCGTGTAGCATTTCGGTTTGATGAATGAAAAAACAAAGGAAAAACATGTCGATGAATTAATGAATTTATGGACTGGGTCCAAAAGTTATCTTTCCGACCGGAGACAGGAGGTTCCAAATCATTCTAGCACTGTGCGTTGGATCAGTTACTTCCATTTCAAAACATATCTTATTTTTTATATTTTGTAATTTATTGGAATATACCCATTTATGGTATGATTTTAAAACAAATCTTTTACATTCTCTTATGGTCAATGCAAATTTCTTTCGAACCAAAATCAACCAGATTTTGATATAAAGAGGAACTTTCAACACAAATGCCTAATGTATTTTAGTATTCGTCCACAGTTACCCCCATTTTCAATACTTTTTTTGGCGATGCACTTTTTTAATTTTCTTCATAAGAATTATAGCTTCTAGTTGAATTTCCAAGTATTCCAGATCAGATTCTGATGTCTTCAGGTTGCTTGAGTAGATGATGATAATGAATCCGATTCAAGGTACTATGAAGTTATTATCCTCTAAAAAACGCTACTATCAATATTGTTGTCGATATTTCATCAATAATATTGGTGGAATATTGGCTCAACCTGCTCTGAATGTACATTATTTCATAAAATATTGGGTCAATATTGGTTCAATAATTTTCACCAATATCGATAGAGCGATATTGCCTGCATATTGTTTCCAGCATCTAGTTCCAATATTGCGATTTCAATAATAATCTCATATCGATCCTAGAGATAAAAAACAATATTGTATATTCAAGTCTGATAGCATATTGGTGGAATATTTTTTCATCCATATTCGAAAAATTATATTGACCCTATATTGATTGAGATTGTTCCGAAAACCTCACTCCAACATTTGAAAGACAATAATGACACAATATTACAAAATAAATGTATCACCATCATTGAAATTTGAATATTGACCAAATATTCAATAAACAATATTGAAATGAACTATGATCAAACTTGGGTAAAAACCGCTAGGTGGCGCTACATATGGAACGACAGCTGAATCATAGTAACATATATTAAATAAGGCTTCTCATAATGCGTTCACAAGTCTACTCAGTGGTTAATTGAAGTAGAAATAAAATTGTGGAATTTTCAAATTATTAGACATTTTCGGGAAATATTTCATCAATGTTTCCAAGGCAATATATTTACTTTGAATATTTTACCAATATATACAAAATGATATTGTACCAATATTTCTAAATATTTTGAGGCCAATATTGCTTCAATGATATTTCACCAATATTATTTGTATAATGTCCAAGTACTATTGTATACCAATATCCCAAAATAATCGTAATTTTATCTCGCCAATATTTCGTTTGAATAGTTTGCAATATTTTTGTAATATTCTACCGATATTATTTCAATGTAAGTGATATTGTACCAACATTTTGAGGCCAATATTGCTTCAAGAATATTAGACCAATATTATTTTCAAATTATTGGACCAATATCGCCGAACTTTCAAATTTTTTTTCTCACCAATATTGTTTTTTGAATATTTTGCTAATATTTGTACAATATTGTCCCAATATGATTGTGCTACTTTGATAAGAGCTGCATCTTCCCTAGCTCTCACTGGCACACCCAGGGGGTGGGCTTTGGGGCTCGAGCCCCCTCCAAGAATTAAGAATTGTTGATTTTGCACAAAATCCTTCAGAATGATTTTTTTAATAGAAATTACATATGTATCAATTTGTTTATAATTGTTTTTCATTTTCCCAGAATTGAACCCTAATTCATATATATTACTATTTTTATTGGCTTCTATATGAGCCCCTCCCAAGAGAAATTCCTGAGTGCGCCTGTGCTAGCTCTCACAAGTCTCTCGAGGACTTCTGAGGGTTGCTTGTAAGGGGGCTGATGGTTGATGGAAATAACAATTTCAACAATTTGTGACCAAAAATTTTTTTTTTTCAAACATATCATTTTAAATCGCGACAATATTATTATCTTGATAAATACCTCTTAAAATATGTTGTCTATCGACTTTTTAAAAAAAATTCCATGTTCACATCAAATTGAGATTTTTTGTAATTTTTTGTAGATTGGGTTCCAATAATACACTGATTTCAATTATGGAAATAATTACACAGAAATATAGCTTTGAATGATGATTACCTTGAAATCGTGTAATGTATTCATGAAGGTTCCAATCCCTCAACAATCCTTCCATCACCGCGGCACTAGTAGGGTAGGAGCACCCTTGCGTCTACTTTATATTGCCAATAACAAAAAAATGAATGATCTTGATATGGTTGAACCTCGAATAATAATATATTGGTTTACATTCAAATCATATATTCTTAGTGGATATAATATATATAACATATAGTAGAAAGGTAGTCTTTGCTTACTAGTTAGGATGCAAAAGGGGAGATTTTTGGGTTAAGCAGCAAGCAAAACGTGTACTCTTTTAGCACTATATTTCCGATATTTCGACAGTGGCTACTGTCATCTTTAGGGAAGCTACAATTAATAAGCAAAAATATAAGTTGAATGGAATGAGGTTGAATGCTAATGATGTGATGATTGAGATATAAACAATATCGAGAGAAGAACATGAAGTTGATGATAAAATTTACTATAAAAAGTCAGAACAATTGAAAAATTATTAGTCAAAATTTTAAGCATTTTAAAATTATATTCACGTGTGGAACATGTGCACAACGTGACCTACATCTTGGTTAGGAAACAGACAGTTAACAAGTGACAAGTGAAGTTAAAAAGAAGAAGATTATTATTTGACTTATGACAGCAAAATACACGTTTTGGCCTCTGCTTGAGAGTAAATCAGCCAATTGTAACATATATATATTTCTATTTAAATTACTGTGAGATATATATGCTTAAATAGTAATACAAATAATGTCACATTCAAAGTGATATCATTTTATTCTTAATAAATAAATTTCTATAGTGAACTTCAAACAAGTGAATAAAAACAAATATTAGATAATATTGAAGTAATATGTTTCTTTGAGTCAATTGATATTAAGTTTGTATCAAACAACTGACTCATTTGAAATTTACAAACAAATAATTTATTAGTAGTAAAATTACAGTAGTTTGGCCATATTCAAAAGCATAATTTGTTAACATTTAAGAAAATTTCTTTACTGCTAACAAACTGTTCTCTCAGTATAGAGGAGCTAAAGTATGAAGAATGTGAAGGCAAGCAGGTAGGAGTAAAGCAAATTTCTGTGTTGCAGTTGATTTCACGAAAAACAAGACTTCAAGACTATATGATATAAAAAGTTTGCGAAGTTGCCCGTGGTTAGGTTATGTTTCTATTTACAAATTATATCACCCAATGGCTGGAGACTTTGACGTCATCTATATTCGTCCAATGAAAGACTGGTAATAGTTCGCGCGAAAATAGCTTGTGTTTGAATTCTCTTCCAATTCTTTTTTTTTCTGGACCAAATACAATAAAAAAATAAAATAAAAAATACTATTCCATGCACTTTGACTTATAATTATAAAAAAAAAATGACTAGTGTAATTCTCTATTACCTACGATAATCCTTTATATTAATTTTGTATTTGTTATTTTGATTCGTGTGTTCTTTTTAAAACTGATTCAACCAATAGTTGGTGTATTGATTATTCAAGTTCAATTGGTAACAGTTTATCTGAAACCAACTAAGCGATCAGTTGTAAAACGTTTTGCACTGGTAGACGAGTTCGGTGTTTTCATTAGAATTTGAAATATTACACCTGATGACACCACCGAAAATTCAATACAGGGATATCACTTTACATCGACTACCACATCCTACCTTGCCAAAAAGGATATTTGGCACTTTCGCGGTCCCTCCAAATTCACCAAACAATGCGAACACCGTACGAAAACGTTCATTATATTTCCCGGAACTGCATGAGTCGCACTTCTCCCAGAAACATGATACCTGATTGAAAGAATGTCCAAGCTTAATTTTTAATGGTCAAAATAACGTTAAACCCAGTCACTAAAAGCTTTTTGAACGGTTTCGGTTATCATTATCTCTCTTTCGGCAGTAAAAAATAGTGTTCACATATGTTGAATTTATTATGATATTAACTGAAAAGTGGCACTAAAGCCGGGTATTATAACCTGAAACCAGATTCTTCATCGGCGATATAATAGTTTATTATGAGCATTAACATGGATCAGTAAAACTGGCCTATTCCTAGTTTATGGATGATATTTGAGAGAGTTTGGAAGGCAGTCAAATCCAATACACTCGGTGATAAATGACACTGTGTGATATAAAGGGAGGATGGGGCGATTAAAATTTATGGAGCAGTTTTGATATCTTTGATATATTTTGCTGTGAAATTTTCTTACCGAATCCCCCGCGTGCTTGAATTAATTGCTGCGCGGCTCGGGTAATTTTCAAAAAATTCATGTACTCGAAAAATTTCCGGCAATAATTTAAGCACTAGGGAGATTATAAGTGAATATTTTGCCGTAAAACAAAGAAAATATTTCGTGCCGTGAATGGCGATTCCGGTTCTTACGAAGATCGATACACGTCAATGCACAGATGCGGAGTTGTGAATAATTATGTGGAAATCAATTACAACAGCAATTTATCACGCGTTTCTCTTCCTATACACACCCTCACACCCCCACGTCACTTCATCAATCATATTCTGATTTAATCATACTCCCTATTTTGCATCTACTTCATTTGATATTTTGTCGCTTAGCATCATTAATTAGGGGTTTGTGGAAGAGCGCTTTCAACTATTTCGGTAAGTGACTCTTAGTGATCTTGGAAAATTCTCGTCCCTTCAGATGGATGAATTCCAGATAGACGAGTTTTGCTATTGTATTATTTTATCTAAGGTTTTACTCCCTTTTGAATGGGGTTTTCACCTAAACGATGAGGAGGGCTAAATATTTTATACGAAATATTCAATGTATTATTTTGGTTAGCTCAGTACCACTTGGAAACCTTAGAAAATTATAACATTCATTTTCCTCCTAAAAACCCAAAACCTCAATATGGAGAAGAATATACAAAACTTTGTATGAATCACAAAAAAAATCTCGGGTTATTGCAAGTATGACCCATAAGTTGGAAAGGACCACGCACACTCCTTATGCAAAAAGTCTTTCGGTCAAATTTTCCAAATTTTTAGTATGTTGTTGCTTCCTGAACAAAAGTTACCATAGGCACACAAAAATTCTATGTATAGTTTACGAGATACAGAGTGTTGAAGTTGTAAGATGGAACTTTCAGGCCATTATTGGCTGAACTTTATTGCTGGGAATATCATAAAATTATTGGTGGATTTTCGATCTATACCATACTACTATACTTGGCCAGTGCAATGGTATGCTTTTTAAGCGTTTTTCAACCTTTACCTCACATGACAGATTTGAAACCTCACTGAAGAGTGGCCAAATTGTTCAATATTCCGATAGCAGATATTATTTTTATATTTGTTAGTATTCACCAATTCCATTAGCGTGATTTTCATTGATTTCAGGGTAAAGGAACTTTCCGTTTTTATTTCAAAGTATGAAGAAAGAAAGAATCAATATTGAATTTGTCCATATGTGAATTTATATAGTTACATTAATATTTTAAGTAAATACCTATATACTGACCGACCCCGTATTTCTTACTTTCGACTAGGCCTATTGAAATAGTTATTCTGTATACTCTCAGTGGGAAAAAAGTTGGGAGCTACTTTGTGAGGAATTAGTTTGAATTATCCTTCAAATGAATAATCATATGATCGGATTTTCAGCATCTCCATCAATTAATTGAAAACTAGACATAGAAAATTCGTGTATTTTTCACAGAAGTTCATGTGATATATCCCCTATACAATGTAAAGAAATAAGGAAAATTGACCGGTTAGTTTTTTTATACAGGGTATTTCGCTAATTTTAGGTAATATCAGTATCGTGTATTCTTAAGTCACACTGTATAATATTCAAAATTTACTCCTGTCCTGTCAAGTGGCTACATGGCACATATAACTGGTGCACTGAATTGATCCAGTCATGTAATCCAAAGAATACATAACAGATACACTTATATTTTCAATCTCCCCTGTATATTTAAGGAAAAATCAGATTTTTTGGAATCAGTGAATCTTATCGGATATACTGAACACAGAAAATTCAATTTTCATACGATCCGACTCATGACGTTGATGCTCCATTCTGAAATTATTTTCATTTTGTGTAACTCGGAAAAAGTCATGATTTACCCTGTATACAGTTTTAAAAAATGCTTGAAAAACATAACATTGCACTGGCCAAGTATAGTAGTATGGTGTAGATCGAAAATCCACCAATAATTTTGTGATATTCCCAGCAATAAAGTTCAGCCAATAATGGCGTGAAAGTTCGATCTTACAACTTCAACACTCTGTATCTCGTAAACTATACATAGAATTTTTGTGTGCCTATTGTAACTTTTGTTCAGGAAGAAGAGTTCAACAACATACTGAAAATTTGGAAAATTTGACCGAAAGACTTTTTGCATAAGGAGTGTGCGTGGTCCTTTATGAAATTACCTGTGAGGACTGAGAGTACTTATATGGGTTAAACTAGAAGGGTTATGAAAGTACGGTTCTAAGAGCACATTGCTCATATAAGACTTTCGAGAATAGAAAAATTCAATGAGGACCCACATGCTGTGAATTACGATCAGTGATAATACTTTTTTTTCGAACCATTCAAAATTCTGGAAATTTTAACGCCATATTTCATTCAGCCTATTGTTCAAGTTTGTAGTATAAAGTCATTATGAAGTCGTGAGTAATTTCCAAAAAAATTGTGCCAATAAATCAAAGCCAAGTAGGCAGCAAACGAATTCAGGGTTTAGACAAAAAAGTATCACGCCGGCGTGCCCGAAAATTCGCGCGTGTTTCAAAGACCTTTTTATCCACTTATACTTCAATATACTAATGAACATTCTCGCATGCCAAATTTCTATTTTGAAGGTGCTTTTGCTATGAAGTGTTTTGCTACTTGCTATTTCAGCTCCCCTCGCAGACATCAAGATTTTTGATATAGGTATCCATCTCCAGACACCCCAGGAAACAAATCAAGTCCGCACAAAAGTCTGTCTACAATTACCCATTTTCCTTTCTTAAGTTTGAGATGGAATTTGTTCGTTCCTTGAAATTTTTTACAAGCTTTTCAAAATACTTCTAATCCAGTACGATAAACACGAAAAAAATTGTTTACCAAAATTCCAGGGGTGGAACACATTTTTTTTTTCGTTTGAAAATATGTATATATATTTTTGCTGTAATCTTAAAAAGTATATGATTTATCGAAAAAACAACTCAACAGGATGAAAAACAATTCATATTTCCACAAAAATTATTCCTAGTAATTTCATATACTGCATGTTCAATAACACTATTGTGAAGTTCAAACCTCAAGCTTGAATTCACATACTTCAGTTTTTATGTAGGATGTGTACGAGCGATTATTTTCAACATTTACTGAAGAAATTGCCGGGATTATGGGTGAGTTGAAAACTGAGGCAGGAGTAAAACCCAGTTTTTTCTTTGGCATGTATAAGTGAGACTTATCTCAGTAGCCCTAAATCGTTGCATATGGTCCAAAGAGGGTACTGATTCCTGCTCCAGTATAATTATTTCATATCAACTAAAATATCCATGACTTTCGGATCCTTCGTAAATGTCATAGAAGGGTTATGTGAAGTGGGACAAAACACATGAAATGTGACGTCGGCGTTAAACCAAGTTTTCTGAGAAAACGAGCGTATTTCATGATGTATTACTTAAAATCATTCTTGTGGAGAACTGAATTATCTCTAAACTTATCGAAATCGTTTTTTGATACATTTTATATTTTTTGAAATAACAGATTTTTTTTTTTTTTTTATAAAAATTTTTTAGGTTCTACCCATGATTTTTTGGTAAACAATTTTTTCTCTAATAATACATTATGTCGAGATGTCATGTGCCGATTTTCAGAGTGCTACAATTCATTCTTGACTTTCTGCTCGAGTTTGTCTGTCGTTATTGGATTATTCAATTTTCAATATTTTTTTTTTAAATATTTGCAAAATTAAACATTCCATTTATTATCAAAATATCATTCGATAAAGTGTTGTGACTTCAACCATAATGGAGAATGTAAGGTGAATGCCTGAATACCACCTCTTTGAAATTGTACCACTGACCTCAAATATATCAATTAAGAAATCACATTGCTCTACCTAAACGACAAAACATCAGTCTCAGTACATCTATAGTTGGAAATACTTTGTAGCAAATCGAGTAATCCATTAGGGCTTTCTCTCCTACGACACGGAACAAGATAATAACGCAAAAGTCTGCAGACAGTGAGATACCCCGAAATTAGGTTGTCATCCTATTCAGTTACACCAACTCATCATTCTCTGTCAGTTTTGCCATTATTTTCGACCCGAACCATCCTCGTCCTGACATCATTGTGTGTGTATTTACACAAGGATTCTCTGTTGACAAACATTTTTCTAACAGAAATTTCACGGTGGCCTCGCAGCATGGGTTTGCCATTTCACACAAAATGTAAGTGACCCAAATTTATCTGCTCTCTTTTCTACGTAGGACATATTTATTATGGCCGGGGCGACGTTTTGTGGGTGTTCTGTCTTTGATGTAATAACAATAGCAAATTGGTATGATCATTGTTAGGGATTTGAGATGTAATTCTTTGTTGCAGGTATAGGCGTTTTCGTTTTTCGTTCAAACAAATTATACTGTTGTTGGCGGATTGTTCAAGGACGCCGGTATCTGGTATGAGAGAGTTGCTTCAGAAAAGTTGATGGATTTTAGTGAATCCAATGACATTTGACATTGACTGAACTGTAATGTGATTAAATTCCATACTTTCTGAAATAATAGATATTTACGATATAAGTGTCGTAAAGATTCATATTACGATATGAGATGAGATGAGATTGTAGATGTGATGAGCTTTTGCAAATGAAAACAGATGATATAAATGATATGGGCGACAAATTGCTAATTATGCTACCAAATACTAAGACCAAAAGATCAAGATCTTTTGTAGTAACGGAATATTTAAGCGTTTACAGAAAATATGCAGCCTCCAGACCCTCGAATTTAAATAATCGGCGTGTCTTCTATAAGTATGCGAACGGTAAAGCACATCATCAATTCATTGGCATTCACAAATTCGGTAAAATGCCAGAAAAATTGCTACTTTTCTGGGACTATCCCATGCGAAAGAGTATACCGGGCACTGCTTTCGCAGAACTTCGGCCACGTTGCTGGTGCATTCTGGTGCAACATAACAATGTTGAAGCAACATGGAGGAAGGAAGTCTTCCTCTGTCGCAGAGCTATATTGAGGACTCGCTAGCCAATAAGTCGAACATCGGCAATAAAATATTTTCTGGCGTTTCCGGAGTATCAAGTGTTGATACTAAAGTTGTTAATTTTACTGGAAGTTGACAGAGTTCAATTGTATTGAATAATTGTTCACAATTCACCATAAATATATCTAATAAATAAAAATTTCGTGTTGTACTTTGTAGTTTTAATGCAATAAAACCAGTTTATTATCATCAGCATCATTTTGAGTTTTCTTAATGTCATTGTCAATTTTAATAACCAGTTTGATTTAAATTATTACTTGGAAGGTTGCCTAGCAACGAACTTTTTCTGCCTAGGCAGTAAAAGTGGACTTTTCTGCCTAGGCATTAAAAGTACAACTTCTAAGCCTGCCAAGTGTCATTAAAAGGCCGCTTTTAATGTCATTTGGAGAAAAATATATATTAAACTATACAACCATACTTGGTAAGGTTTCTATTTTAACCTTCTGCGACGCAATATTTAAATGTCAGTATAATCCGCAAAAACTAAAGAAATCTACTTTTCCGCACTAAAATGTTTTTTCCGCACTAAACAGAGTGCAGAAAAAACTTTTCCACGCTAGTGCGGAAAAGAGACTCTTTCAAAACTAAAATGAGTGCGGAGAAGTGTATTTTTTCGCAAGCTAGTAGAAAAATCTGCATTCGGGTTGCATTTACATTTTTCATTATTATTATACTGTGTCATTTGAAAATTATGTAACAAATGAAAAAAAAATATACGATTTGAAAAAAAAAACTTCAACTTAGGCTCGTCTTGAAACCTATTTTGCTCTCATCACATATAATAAGTGATTTACAGTTTCTTCGAAAAACGCATTTTTCAAAATAAACAAATTTTCAAAAGTTATATTTTTCGGAAAATAAGTAACTTTTGGAAAAAGATTTCAAGGGGATCTTTGTTGGCAGAGATCGATTAGAGTTTTTACTTGCCATTTGAGTGGGAATCAGTCAGTTATGGAAAATGTTTTCCCAAAAATGTGCTCAGCAAGAAAACCCTTACATTTTTGCACAATAGTTACTCTTGGGTGAATTCTATGAAATTAAAGGAAAAAGTGACCACTGTTACTTAATGTTTTTTTTAAACATTACATCGCTAAAATCGTCCTAAAAAACAAACGGAGCTTACAAATTAATTCCTGATAAACGAATTCAGTAATTAATTCAAAAAATTGAAGAATGGATTATTATAGAATTTCAAGGAAAATTCAAATTTTTCTCACCATGACATTATTTAATGAGCTCCAACAAATATCTTCTTGAAAACTCTTATCCAAATGTTGGTTACTTATTTCCAAAAATAACTGGAGAATATATTAATTTTGAAAAATGCATTTGTTTACGAAATTAAAGATAACTTGGCATATCTGATAGGGGTTGAGTAGGTTTCAAAACGAGCCTAAGTTGATTTTTTGAGAAATCAGAAATGAAGATTTTTTTCCATTTCTTGCATACTTATTTAATGCCACTGTAGATTACTTAGATCGATTTACATTAATTTCAATTCACTCCTATAACAGTTTTAGCAATAATCAACCCCAGCGTGCCTATTTTCAATAAAGCCCATACCCAGCAGCAAAAACTCCGCTGAGATAGCTACGCGATTTCCCATGAACCATCCTGCGACGAACGGCCTGCCGCATCAATCCTGCGGCTCGCAGGACATGCCCGCCAACAATTATAGGAAATAAACAAAGTGATGTCGCCGTGTTTTATTTCCCCTATTGTTTCATTGTTTGTGCGCTCGTGAGACGCCTAGCGGGGGCCCCGTGATTTATCGGGGCGCGTGGGGAATGCAGTCGGCGCCACCAGCGCACGGACCAGCCGGGGCGCCCCGCTTATTGGATTCGTTACATGTCCTGTTGGATGGACTATTTCGGAATTTCTATTGTTTTGCGTGCTTGTGCCACTTGGCTGTTTATTATTATCGGTTTCGGTGGAGGGTTTCGAGCTTCGTGCGGCTCGACTCGGTTTTTTGGAGGTGATGTTGGTAAGCCTGCGTGGACGTGAGGGAGTCCCTTGAAACGTCCTCAAATCACGAACAAGTGATCGGTATGTGTGAATTTTTCCAATATAAACAGTGGGATAACTCCTACAAAAAAAAAGTATAGAAATCAAAGATTGAAAAACATTCCAAGCACTGTTATAGATAAAGTCAAAAACGTGCAGATGTGAGATATAATCACCGACTAACTTTATAGTTTCATCTCTTTCCATTGTCTTAAATCATACACTTTCAAATAAAATCCCAACGATAAATGAGACAGACATAAACGATTTTCACATGCGAAAAGAAGATGTGTTGATATTTTTCGGCGGCTCTAAACTTTTAGACTTACTGGCTTTGTTTTGATTAAAACTAAAAACCCTGGTGTACCGACTAATACCTGCAAAACTGTGGGATAAAACGAAAGACATTCGCCAACTTGATTACGAGAAAACAAATGAAACCATGGGCTGTTTTTCAAATATCCCGCGACATTTGAGTGCACCGCCACCGTCAGTTTTCTTGTTAGGGTTAATTTTCATGAACAGAAGTTTGAAGTGTGGCCCACAATTCACGAACATGAAATTAATGAAACAATATAATTATTGGAATATACGGAATCACTGTCCCCAAGCAGTTCTATTTGTTACATTTTCGACATGATTTATTAATTTTTTTTACTGAACTACAATTAACTCAGATTTCACATAGAAGTATTGCATTCAGCTGTATCGCATGGAAATTCACCATTAGCACCTGTCAATCTTATGCGCATGGCCCGCGCTGATATCTGTAAATTTGTGCCCGAGTTTTCACTATAAAGTTTTTTAAAGAATTAAAGAATAATTTTGTCGCTTTGAGTTTAATTGCATTTGAGATTTGATATTAATTTGTGATGAGTTAATGTGTTAAATTGTTCTTCCAATTTTAAAAAACAATATTATATGTAATAGTGACAATATTTCTATTGTGCAATTTTGTTCGACAGAAAAGTGTATTTTTTGATCTAACTACACTAAAAGGAATGCATGGTAAAATAACCAAAACCTTAACAAGCTTACTGAAGACAAAACATTGATAAATTTCAGTGGGAATGGAGAAAAATTTATATTTTTTACTCTATCGCTGACTTTCGCTACTTATAGAAGTTTTCAAGAAACGGTAAGATATAAAAACGCATCCAGAGTTGATTGAATTGATTAGAAAACATTTTTGCCATAAAATATTGTCAACATGCATGGCTGTTTGAAATAAAATGTCTGTTTCAAAGTATGTTACAGAGATTCTAAGTGGGAAGTACTCAATTTCTGTACTGAATATAAATTAGTACCTACGGCACAAAAACGGAACATGATCAAATTATCAAAATATAAGGAAAATGAAGAAACACATCAATAATATAAGATAATTGCACAACATATTTTTTATTACACCACAATTATTGACTTTCAAATGATTTTTTTTTTGAAAAAATTACACAATTTTAGTAGTGTTATTTTTTCACTAAAACTTGATCTTCCACTTCGAGTATGGACTATTACTTTCGTATGGTAGTAAAAAAGTTTAATAAAATGCCTTAAAATTCAATTAGCAATCACAATCACCATGTCCTTGGAATGTTGACAGTGTTGACACGAGAAAGAGGACGCCATCTCTAGAGTCGATTACAAAAGTAGACCACTAATTCATTTGTTTTGTCTTCGAAAAATTCTAAACAAATGCTAATCAGTCGGTACACTATGGTTTTTAGACATCTTAGTTTTGATTAATAGATGACAGTTCTGTATATTTGATAGTTTGAAGTTTGTGAGATGGAGTTATTTCAAAACGGAAAAAAGAAATGAAGGTTCGTCTAATAATAATATACAGGAAACCGTAACAAGAGTAAGTTTGAGATCTGTGCAGAAAATTGTGTACGAGAAAAAAAATAATAAAATCCCCAAAATTTTCAAAAAATGTAAAAGATAAAAACCAAAGACTGAAGTACGCAATGTAGTTTATGATTTTTATAAATTGAAAACAAACGAGACGCTTACAGTTTTGAAGGATGCTCTGAAAAAGCGAGGTGTTTTAGAAATTGAACTTACTGCGTTGTCAAAATTAATTGAAAACTTGGGTTTTCGCTTTAAAATAGTAATTTATGTATCAAATGGGTGAAGTGGTACTTTTTTTACGAGAAAGAAATGAAAGCATTCGTACGAGTAAAAAAAAAACATTTCACTCACGAGTTTCATACAGAATTTTTTCTACAACTGTCAAAAAAATAACCAATTCATATTTTTTGCAAATATGAAATGTATTTGGCATAGTTTTATTGATTCATTACGTATGCCGGAGAGTTGAGTTTCAAACAAATGAAATCCCTTTCTCTTCACATTATCCCGCAAAATAGAAAATTTGAAGGGAATATTAAATAGACATATTCATCGAGGTCAATATAATTATTTTCAATGTTGACTTGACTTTCGAATAACTAGTCCATCGAAGTAACATTTCATTTTCTTGGATTTGTATTCAAAATAAATAAACAATCTTCGTGAAGCAACGAATACCTTTTTCTTTCTTTGAACTATGTCAAGGAAATCTCATATTTGCACTATCTACGATTTTCTCCGTTCAATCTTCATCACTTTCCATTTCTACTTTAAATTAAATATATAGTTATCAAGAATTCGTTATTTGGATAGATGCCCAATTTTACAAATTTCATCAATTATTGTTGTCAACTGGTTTCTGACGGCCAAACAGCCATAGCTACCTTGGATTACCTAGTGTAGATTAGGTCCAATAGTTCCTTAGAGGTATATGCTATTATTTTGAATATATTCGCCGCGATAGTTTGAAATTTTGATAAATACTTATTAAATAGTAAGAATGGTAAGAATATTATTGGTGAAACATTTGTATTTCAGATATTGATAGGTTATTAGTTTCCAAAGAAAATGAGAACCGGCTTTATGACAGGATTTCGTTATTATTCGGATCTGTCACTGTTGATTCAGATTCTTCACACTCATGCAGTAAAGTCACTGTTGAAGTATTATACAAAGTGTTTCATAATTGAGTGCTGATCTCAAAAGGGCAATAATCCTTGGATATGAAAAATTATGGCCATTGATGATCAGCATTCAATTATGAAACAGCCTGTATATATTACATCTACTCAAAAAATCGGCAAGGATATTTTCCTTCATATACTGTTGGTAAATTTCTATCTTTAAATTTTCATCTTGGGTATCGTGCTTTCATGAGGACGTAAAGAATAGCTTGTTATATGTTGAGAGAGCATTACAATTTCTCCTCGAGTCGCTTGAGGAAGGGATATCGACGTGCGCTGTGTGCGCTGAGTCGCATTTTCACGTGGTTCATTAATGCGTCGGGTAGGGTAACAGGAGAGGCGCTATAAGGGTATTAATTTTTAAAATGAAACTTCAGCCCCATAAAGTGATGCGCACGGCTAGCTCTTATTGTTCGAAGGCAAAGGTCGTAGTCGATTAGCAAGGAAAAGTCACATGTATGTACACCAGGTAGCGCTAAGGATAAGGCTCACCATAAAGATGTTACTGGGCGCCATCCACAGACAAAAATGATTCTACTGAACCCTATTCTTAGGCCAGTCCCTGTAGAACGACCTTTCTGTCCTGCAAAGAAATCACCAGATCAACAAATGAAACACAACATTCTGTTTAGAGAATGATTTAAAATTTAATTCAGTATAAGTTGTAAGTTCTGAACAACAAAGCACATTCTGACTTGTGATAGAAGAAAGGAACACTGTGCCTCAGGTACCTTTAAAAACAGTAATCAGGGAATTGATGCACCTTCGGCCAAATTCAGGGCAAGGGGGATAAATGCACTTATTACCCGTACCTTATATTTCTGCGCTAGTACTATCAAACCCTATCTTACTCCTCATGATGTGTTGTTATTTTTTTAAGCGTCCATGGGCGTCAGTTATTCCATAGTCTTCTTCTGGAGTTTGGATTCACTCCAATGCTGATGTTGGGTGCTATCTATAGATTGATATGAATAGCCGGGGTTGATAACCATAAAAATATCCCTCATCACAAATGCCTAAATAGTATGGGTATTTAATCTGTGGTTGGTGGAGGATTCAACGTACGTTACATACTCAACGTACTTACTGTACTTATTGTACTCATGGTACTCATGGTACTCATGGCTTGGCAGAACTCTGAAGAGAAAGAAAAAAAACATAAGTGGGCCAAGCACCAAATGGACACTATAAATATTTCCGGCCTCTTAAATAATCTCAGAATTATAAAAAAATCATTTCCTTCCATTTCTGACGGAAAGCAAATAATATTCCTCGCCCAAAACAAGTCTTCTTCTTCTTTTTCAAATATTTTCAACCAAGGTATTAAGGCGCTTCGTAACTAATCTAAAGGTCGCCTCATAAATAAATGACGAAATCATACTTATTAATGTCAAAACCTACAACTGAACTCTTACTTATAACCTTGATCCTAAGAGTCGGAACACATGAAAATAGGTAGTGTTCGAATCTTAACGAATACTTTACCATGAAACTGATCAAGATAATAAATGAATATAAAGAATTAAGTCAATAACAGCTTTTGACAGTTATAGATATCAAACATTTTTTTCTTTGTGATGAAATGATAGAACTTTATGATCAAACGTACGTTTACAAAATGTGAACGTTACAGCGCATAGTAGTGCATCTCTCTTATTTATGTGGTATTATCATATCATTGCGTTTCTTGTTGCTCGCGTAGATTTCTTTATATACCCCAGATAAATTGTTTTCAATAGTGTATATCATATAAAATTCTAATAATCTGTTTCGGAGGCACATGGCTTCACCTCTAAAGACTAACTTCTTTGGTCAAAAAGCTTGTTTTTTCTGTGACTCATCAACCGTTGAATATATCAAAGAGGTATACAAGAGATATACAAAAAAAAAGGACAAGAAAGGACCCCGCACATTTAGTACGTAAAATGGCTTTTGGTTAATTTTTCCCAAATTTTAATATGTTGTCGATCTTGGCATCCTCATTGTCTTGTCATGCTGTAGTGCTGTATGTGAGATATCATTATTTTTTCGTATACATGGAGGGACTCATGACCTACAACTCAGATATGATAAGTTCATTTCTAAGACAGTTCAATTTCGAATTAGAGCACAAAAATCAAATCAATCAAATCATAATACCCAAAATGGCGAAAATCGAATATTTGACATCCTGTACCTCGAAAACTGGTCATTGAATCGATCTGTAAATTGAACTACGTAATGAGGATGCCAAGATCTATAATATATCAAAAAAAATAGCCGAAAGCCATTTTACGTAGTAAATTTCGAGTTGAGTGTTAATTTCGAAGTTACAACTCGAAATTTAAAAAACTATATATATATTCCATGTTCGCTTTACGCCTTCGTAGTATCCAGTTAGGTGAGTAGGTACGTTTCGAAAAACTTGGCACATGGTGTGCTTTTTGAAACAATTAAAATTTATTTTCTTTAGCGCATTTGAATAAAAGCTTTTAGTTCATTTTGTTCTTTGAATGTCATCACTGATAATAGAACTGACATTCAGAACAAATATTTACAAGTTATACAACGAAATCGTAGAACTGTCGATTAGTCGTTCATTATCAACTATCTGAGGCAGAAAACGCTTACACGAGTTTTTCAAGCGCCAGACATCGCGATAAACCAACTGAAATAGCATATTTATTTAATGGAAATGAATACGGCAATGCATCGTTTTGTCGAAATCGCAAATGCATCGGCTGACACTTCGACAAAGCAAAGCCAATAACAACTTTGTAATAAAGGCAAGCAGAAACCGCTTTGTAAGTATATCGAGATGGGCTTTGTCGGTGGAATATCTGATGATACATATCCTGTTGTATCGAAAACGAAATGAATGAGATATCTTATCATCGTGAGAACGCAGCGTTACTTCTACCTCTATCAGTTGGCGACTTCGCCTTTTTCACGATATATGATAATTGTGAAAATAATAAAGGTGAATAGCGTTTTCCATATTGAAGTTATTAGGGAGTTTTTAGGCAACTTAAAATAACTATTTTTGTCGTTATCGTTGCATATATTTGCATATAATTGATGAAGATCCAGTAATTTGGGCGAAAACACTATAATCAATAGTTCTTCTAGACTTCAGTAGAGCGTTCGATACAATCAACTACAATTTAATGTTGCCAATATTGGTTTACATTGGAATATCTAACAGTGCAGTATCTTCAATCAGATCATTTCTCAATGAACGTCAACAAATTGTCTCTATTTCTCTCTATTTAAATCTACGTTGTGGAGTGCCTCAAGGTTATATTTTGGGACCCTTGCCATTCGCCATTTATACTTCGCAGCTTATGAAATGCCTTCAGTTTTGTAATATCCATCTGTATGCAGACGATACACAGTTCTATTATTGTTTTGCCTCGGACATGGTGGATAATGCTTGTAGTAGAATAAATAGTGATTTGAATTCATTTGTGGAGAAAGCCTCTGATCATTGTCTGATGATAAGCAATAGTAAATCTAAAGTCATTGTTTTTGGTTCCAAGCACACAAGGAATACTCTTCGATTCCACACTATTAAAGATAAATGATGAGCAACTGGAGGTAGTACATGCCTTATATAAGGCACAAAGGCCGACTTTTTCCTCCAATATTTCGTTTGGAAATTTTTAAGAAAATGTTTCCCGTACCAGATATATTCAATATATAACGACTTTCCTGATTCAATCAAACAACTAAATCTATATCGGACATTCAAACTACCTATCTCATCCCATATTAAGATCACCCCTAATCATAACTATCATTTAGCGATTATATTGTTTATTATTTTTTTTTTGTTATTTACCAATTGGAAATAAATGATTACCTTTATATTCTAAAGAGTAGCATTAAGCGATATGTTCGAAGTTGAGTGGAAGAGCAATTTCCATGGTGATTCGTCACTATTGAAATTGAACTCCGCCTTTAATTTTCTTCCAAAGTTAAATATTTTATTTTTATTCACATCACTGTACCGTTGAAAAGGAAGAAAGTAATAAAGACGATATTATTATAATTTGTACGACTGCGCAGTAGTGAAAATGAGGGGAGGCAAAACAAATAGCGATAACGTCTGACGTTGATAACGTTTTGCCTCCCCTCATTTCCCTTACTGCGCAGTCGCACAAATAACGATAATGACAAAACTCGTTATTTCAAGTGGCCTAAAAACTCACTAATAACGCTGGACGTAATCGCTATTTGTTTTGCACTGGGGTGAGTACAACCACAGTGAGCAACCACAGTGGTCACAGTGGGACAGGCACATCAGGGATACGGTGTTGGTAAACCAACCCCTACACAAGGACCTATATGCCTATACAACAGGCAAATCCACAGAGACAGCACTTCATCAACTCGTAGAGAAGGTGGAAACTGCTCTAGAAAATAAAGAGGTCTTGATGGGTGCATTCCTAGATAGCGACGGAGCTTTCAACAACACATCTTTAAGCTCAGTCTCAAGGGCACCGAGACTGCAGATGGATAGACTTCTTGCTAAGAGATAGGATTATATACTCCTAGTGGAAGAAACACTGCCAAGGTCACCAGGGGTTGTCCGCAAGGGGGTGTCTTGTCCCCACTGCTGTGGAACCTCGTGGTGGAGGATCTGCTAATTGCACTAGAAAGGGGTGGATACAAAAGACTTGGGTACGCAGATGACATAGTCATCATGGTCCAAGGCAAATTCAAAACCACGGTTAGGGAAAGAATGCAAATGGCCCTAAATCGGGTTAGTACATCCAAATCAACCATTGTAGCGTTCACTCGTAGAAGGAAGTTAGAGAGCTTAGGACCTCTGACCCTTTAAGGTACCCCCATACAGCTGACAGGGGAAGTCAAATATCTCGGGGTGATTTTAGACTCGAAACTGACCAACAACCAACAGCTGGCAAAAGTGAAGAAGAGAGCCGAAATGACATTGATGATGGTCAGGCGGGCACACGGAAAAACATGGGGGTTAATCCCAAAATGGTATATTGAAGTATATGAATTTTAGTTTGATAGTGGCAATTAAACACTGACTGGGTCTGTTTTTTCCTATTCGTAATCAAAATGAGGAGACCCAGTCCCAAATACTGGTGCTTATTTTGTATGCCAATACTAAAGTTTTAATAATGGTTATTAAAGTTTTTTCTCGGTGTACTACCGGAAAAACCAGAAAGGTCGCAATAACGGGAATATTATACGTAGATTCCCAATATTTACTATACTGTCTGTACGAATTTTCAGAATAATGGAACTTTCAGTTCTCTTTATAGATCCCATTAACTCATAAAGATACACCCTGTATATTAGCTGGGATATCTGTCATTAAGCATCATTACTCTCGGCAGTCAGAGAAACTCTCTTCTGTTTCGAAAACAGTGACAAGACCGAGTGCCCACTGACCTCGGCATTCTTCTCGGAATACCCGGCGAGGGACCCCCAGTAGGAAGGAAGTGACCCCTACCGCCAGGCCCTCTGCTCTAAAATAAGCCATAAAATACATAAAATGTCAATGCGAACATAACCCACCAAATTAAGATTTAGAGTGGGCACGATGGTTATTGAAATGAGTACGGTCAAATTTACGAGATTTTCGGCTCAGAAAAGGGTGAATCAAGTCATACATATTTGTTATAGTTGATACATTCAGTATTTATTATCAGAGATTCCCAGCTTCTCAGTTAAATCAGCACATTCAGTCTAGATATTAATGAAATAGTTTCTTTATATTTTTATTGTTGAATAATAATAATAATAATAATACTAATTACTTATATGGATGACCTCAAACTGTATGCCTCTGGAGAAAAGGACCCACATCAGTCCTTAAGGGTGGTGCAAGACTACAAGCGTGAGATCGGAATGGAGTTCAGGATTGACAAATGTGCCACGGTTCATCTCAAAAGAGGACGATGCGAGGGGTACGGAGAGGATGTCCAGCTCGTAGACAGAAGCATCCTACATCATCTTGATGCCGGAGAGACTTATACTTTCTTGGGAGTGGAGCAACGCCGCTCCCAAGAGGTAAACACAGTTAAAACCTCTCTCCGCGGCAAGTATCAGCACAAACTCTGGTCATCAGAACTGTCGGGGAAGAACAAAGTAGCTGAGACCAATATGTTTGCCGTTCCGATTCTACTCTACTCCTTTGGAGTAGTAAAATGGACTCAGGAAGAGCTGCGACAACTCGACGTTAAAACTCGAAAAATGTTGCATCTTCATCCTAAATCGTCCGTTCCACGGTTATACTTCCCCAGACAACTGGGAGGCCAGGGACTTTTTAGTTTCGAGTGTCTACATAACAGAATGGTGCTTGATGGAGCCTGTAAAGTCATCAGGAGTTCAGATTTCTCTGCATGGTCCATGACCATGAAAAAACGGGTATTGGAGCATTTCTTTTCCAGGCAGCAACCCGGGCAGCCGATGAACTTGGTCTCGTCTTCGACACTGAACGGGCGAACCCAAACTCTATCACCTAGTTGGAACCCGTTCAGCAAAAAGCTCATATCAAAGCTGCGGAGACTGAGGTCTTCCTACAGCTGCACAAGGATACAGTCTTCTTCAAGAACATTGAAGACCTTCGCTTATCCAAAAACCTGACCTTTGCTTTTCTCAGGTCACCGGTCACGGAGACCGACAGATTCATAATGGCTTGCCAGGATGGTGTCTTCAACACCCTGGTCTACCGTAGGCGCGAGATCGGTATAGAGATCCCCGACACTAGATGGAGAGCGTGTCGTGGGGTGCCTGAGACCCTTATGCATTTGCTGTCAGCATGTCCAGCATATGCGGTCTCAGCCTATATCCACAGGCATAACGAGTGTTGTACTGCCATCAACGACACTCGTCCGTTGTGGAGAGTGAGAAGTGTCGAATATATTGAAACTACTCATCAAGCAAATAAAAGCCAATAAGCCTGATGTAGTCCTCCTCGACCGTCAAAGGAGGACGATGTTCGTCATGGGGTTTTCTGCTCCTAGCGAAACGACCGTCGTCAGAAAGAAGGGGGAGAAACGTACTAAATGTCGAGAGTTACTCTTTGAACTTTGCAAGCTCTACCCAAATCATTCTGTTAAAATGGTGGTTCTTATTATAGGGGTGCTTGGTGGTATGATGGGCACACTGCTCTCGAACTTGAAAATAATACCGGCTTGACGATGATTTTCGGACCCAGTAATCACTTACACTGCGGACGTGGGGTGTGGTTATCTGGGTTAACGATCCAGCGCGCCCACCAGATGTGTCGGAGCTTCAGAGACAGGGCCTGACTGGAACATCCTTTTAGGAAAAACATAATAATGGACTGAGAGATACTCAGAGCATGCCGCCCGAAGCTATGTCAGAGCTCACCCTCAGCAGGTTAACGTAGTGGTAGAAGTGGCAGATATGCCACTCGTAAACGTGTCTGCAGAGGACGCTCACATCATACCACTGATGGAGGGCATCAGAACCCACAGGACGCTCCACAGAATCAAGCCCCTGAAGCCACAACAACTGGCAGAGGTGGATGCAAGTATTCGTGGAGTTCTTTCAGAGGAGGCTGACATCTGGCAGATGCACTCTGCCGTGTATGACGCCGCTCATGTTCTGTCCCAAACGGAGAGGAGGAATACGTTCTTCTGGTTGGAAGGCATGAGAGACGCATGCACAAGATGGAAGCAAAGATCAAGTGGGCGAGACAACACGCGTCTCGTATCCAGTGTGTGATGGACTACGTTGCGGCCAATGGGCATATCACGGTCACACTGCGCAAAACTGAGACGAGCTCACCACACACTGAATCAAGGCGTGCTGTTTACCACCAAGCAGCACTGTTTTGTTAGGATACGAATGCTGGTGGCTGCAAGATAGTCACTAGTAATGCGGGCAAGAAGCATCGCGGAAAACATGAAGTTCCGCGATGAACATTCCCGCTGATCGGGCTCAAAGAAATTCGCTGCTCCAGGCCCTGATGGGATAAACAACAATTGGTGGAAAAAGTCCCCCAGTAGCCACCACCATTTGGCAATAGTTTTTAAAAATATATATATAAAAAATAGATGCAGATACTTCCAGTTTAATCTAAAGTGGTAACTTGTCCGTGGTGGCGTCAACATATGGGTTTTTGAATACAATAGAGACATTTATTCCATTTAAAGTATGTATCTTCAATAGAAAAATTGGGGCGTACCATTCTTGATATTCTTTGACAGCGAAGGCTAACCACTAGGTATATTAATATTGATCAAAACAACTAGTCTAGCAGTTTGAAAGTTGTAAAATAACCTAGATATGTTGCTCTAACAATATTATTCATTCAGCAGTGCTGATTTTTTTTATAGTTATTGCATAATGTATACTTATGCCTATGGTTGAGCAAACTTATAACCTTTTTGTTTGGTCAATATCCGGAAATCTATCGACAGCTCTACACTGCAACGAAACCCTTCGTGTTCCTCGCCGATCACTCATAGTACGATTTCCGGTGTTTTGTTTGACCGCACTATATTTTAATACTCCGTGTCTGTAAACACTACAGGTTATCAATTGTAGCACAGTACAAACTCAGTCGGCGGCCCCATCATAAACAGAAAATAACGAGTATCGCTGTCTTGGCCAATAATTATTTAACTTTTTCACGATACCTTGTTCTCCGGCAAGCCACAATTATAAATTATGTAGATGTAGTGACTAAAATTATGACCCTTTTACTAGATTTAACACCACTTGTCTGGGTTTCATAACTTTATTAAGAAGATGTTCGCCCAGAGGCACAAACGGGATTTATGGAGGAAAATATCTCAGTTGCTATCGGTTACAGATGGTGAGTTGTTCCAAAGCAACTAATGGATAAGTAGGATTGTCGTGAGAGATGGGGATTCAATTTCTGCTGAGCGTATAGATGGTAAAACCTTTATTCATTCAGAAGGTTAGTTGAACTGAAGGAGCTAAAGAAAGAGCTGAAGGAGGTAAAAGTGCCAGTCGTTTTTCATTCCCAAGTGAGAATTTCCTTTCTGAATTAGTTATGAACCAAGTCAAGATTTAAGGAAACATTGCTGAGTTCATTCTACATGGCATGCCTCTTGTTATGATTCCGAGAACCTACAACCAGAAATGCTTATTATGCTCTCCCCTATATGTATTTAATATTAGACCCCTGTATCTCCACTCCATTAATAGCAGTTGGTATATTGTAATTGGCAGTCGGGTTTGTAGGACCTTGAATCAGATTTCTCAAATTTTTTTGAACTCCTGGTTCCTGGTTCCCAGGGAATGGATTTTTTTTAAATTTTGTGCTATAAAAAAACAAATTACAAAATCCATAAAAATCATAAGAAAGCCCAAGCGAGTACTCTATCTCTAATAGAAATTATCTTAACTTATTGACAAAATACCATACCCATGAAGCAACTCATATTGGCTGAATCTTGTTTTCATATTGGGCCAATATGGATATATTGTAAATGAAAAATAATATTGAACCAATATGGGTGCATATTGGATAAACAATATTTCATCAAAAATATTGGTGGAATATTGGCTCAACCTGTTCTGAATGTACATTGTTTCATAAAATATTGGGTCAATATTGGTTCAATAATTTTCACCAATATCCATATTGGCTACATATTGTTTCCAGCATCTAGCTCCAATATTACGGTTTCAATATTATATCGATTTCAGAGATAAAAAACAATATTGTATATCCAAGTTTAATAGCACATTGGTGAAATATTATTTCATCCATATTGGAAAAACTATATTGACTATATTGATTGAGATTGTTACGGAAACCTTACACCAATATTTGAAAGATAATATGATTTATTTGAAATTTCAATATTGGCCGAATATTCAATAAACAATATTGAAAAAAATATTAACCTTGGGTAAGAAACCGGTAGGTGTCCCCACATATAGAACGACAGCTGAATCATAGTAACATATATTAAATAAGGCTTCTCACAATGTGTTTACAAGTCAATCTACTCAGTGGTTAATAGAAGTAGAAATAAAATTGTAGAATATTCAAATTATTCGACATTTTCTGGAAAAATTTCATCAATGTTTCCATTCCAATCCAACATATTTAATTTTAATATTTTACCAATATTAAAAAATGATATTGTACCAATATTGCTAAATATTTTGAGGCCAATATTGCTTCCATATATTTGTATAATATCCCGAAATAATTATAATTTTTTCTCGCCAATATTATGTTTGAATATTTTGCCAATATTTTATTAATATTATTCCATTGTAGGTAAGTGTATATTTTCAGGCCAATATTATTTCGAGAATATTACACCAATATTATTTTTAAAATATTGGACCAATATCGCCGACTGTTTACATTCATTTTTTTTCTCGCCAATATTGTTATCTGAATATTTTGCCAATATTTTCACAATATTGCACCAATATTGTCCCAATATGAGTGTGCTACTTGGGTAGTTTCATTCAAAACTAGTCAAAAACTCAGCAATTCAAAATTCGGTACCAAAACATCAGGGTATGATTACAGTCTACGAAGCGCACAGAACTCATCCAAGAATATCATTATTTCCTGAAAGGAATTGTATGTTATTATCCAAATACATAAACAAAGTTACTTGCAATCAAAAACAAGCCCAAAAGGACAGAAAAATCTAAAAGTAATGGAAATTTAAACAAAACTATGAATCAAAAGTAAAGTAACACTTTGTATTTGAAATTTGTTAAACAGTCAATTCACAAGTAAGAAACTAGATGTCTTGTCATACCAGGTTGCTCACTGATATTTTTCTATACAATATACAGACTACTAATACTAATGTCTGCAACAAATCGTCCAATTATCAATCCATGTCAAGGAAAAGATGAGACACCACCCGTTCGCAAACAAGTGGGTATTGTTTAGTTCGGCTGAGGTTGAGATGGCGCTTGGGGTTTGGTTAACACCTACCTACAGGTGGTGTCTCAGCTTCTGTCTTGACATTTAAGTTGCTTATCGAGTCATCACAGAGACGAACTCGGGATGTCCTTGAATTGTATTTTTAAACTTCCGAGATTCATTTAAATTGCATAATAATCAAGTTACATTCAAAGCTTTATCTTATCATTGGCAACGATGATGCAAAAATGAAATCAACAACTTTGGTTATGTCACGTTATTGTCATATTAGCGTGCCATTTGGTATATCCCTATATACCTATATTGTGAAGTAGATGTTAGATGTTACAAGGGAGCTGGCTCCTTGGCCTAATCCACTGCGACCTTTTCAGATCTATTGTGGAGGCTCCGATTGCTTATAGCACATCATCTAGCTTCGTCCATTTCATCAGACTGAGCAGATTTGATAATGGCCTCTCGAGATAGCTTTCCGCTCTTGGTTTTTCATCTCCAAGTTGTAGAAACCGCACCCTCAAACTGGTACATTACATGTATTGCGGTTTCCTCTTCTTCCTGGCAGAACCTGCAAATTTCTGCTTCCACCAGACCTATAATATTCATATGTCTGTTAAGCCTACAATGGTCTGTCAGCAGACCTACTACTTGTCTGACGATCCTCCTTTTATAGCTGAGGAGTTCCGTCGTGAATTTTGGCGAGCGTCTTTTGATGAACTCCTTGGCCTGTCTCAATCCTGGTCGGGTTTCCCACCACTCTTGAGATTTGTTTTATACCCACTGTTTTGTGGTGGATTTTGCTACGCCGCAGAAGGGTTCCGGCCCAATGAGCGCTGCCGAAGAGCCTTCTGTGGCTAGTGTGTCGGCCCGCTCATTGCCCATGTGTCCCTCGTGGCCTGGTACCCAAGCTAGGGTCACATTGTTACGACTACCCAGCTCGGTCAGATCACACAAACAGTCCCAGACCAGTCTTGATTTGACTTGGTGGGAACAGATTGCCTTGAGCGCAGCTTGACTGTCGGAGTAGATGGCCACTGTTTTGTTCCTTACCTCTCGTCTCAGTATTTATCCGACACAGTGTTGTATAGCCGTTACCTCTGCCTGAAACACTGTGGCGTATTTTCCAAGGCTAAGCTGGATGTTAATCCTTGGCTTTGCCTCGTAAACTCCAGCATCTCCGTTATCTGTCTTTGACCCGTCTGTATGCCAGACCGATTTTGCATTCACGGGTGGCCCATTCTCTCAGTCCTTTCTGTCTGGTATCAGTATTTTGAAGTTCTTTTTGAAGCTGTATTTGGGAATCATCGCGTCCGTTGGCATTCCCATTAGTGGGTCTCCCCTCAGTTCCTCATGTAGCTTCCGGTAGTCAGCTCCGTGCTTCTGGCTTATTAGAGCTTGTCCCTGCATTAGTCTGTGTGTCACGGACCTTGCTTCTCCTTGGACGTATATGTGTAGTGGTGGCAGGTCCAGTATGACCTCCATAGCAGCCGTAGGAGTTGTTCTCATGGCTCCTGTCATCCTCAGGCATGCCTGCCTCTGGATGCCATTCAATACCCTAATGATCCCCGTCTGCTGTGCTTTTGTCCACCACACCACCAACCCGTAGGTTATCATATTGTGAAGTAACTGACCTATTATATTGTAAATAGTGTATTTATGTGTAGTTATGATGTTAATAATTTTTAATGAAGGTTCAAGTTAAAGCTTGATTTCCAATGATACGATAAATAATATGATAATTTATTGGGTCATGTAGCTCAGTCGTTGAGACTTTCGCGTTCGAAACCATTGACTGCTGATCGGCTAGGTTCGAATCCTCAGCGACTTCAGATTTTTATCTGATGGCCCGAGAAAGTGCTAGAAATCGCACGTTAAAAGGTAAGACCTCGTTAATCCTTGGCTCGCACAAGTTTCGACTTTTGAGGGCTGCCGTTCGTAGGGGGACGACAGCTGGTTAACGGAAAAAACAATTTCAACAACAATTTTAACAATAATACTCCCTCATAAACACTCGTAGAGTGTTATCTAGCCAGAGGCATGGTCTGTGCTTGGTAGAGGACGGAAAATATTTTTATTTGCCGTGGTGCTCCTGAGTGACTGATTTTTGGTGGTCAGTGTTGCACTCCAAACTAGCACTTTGAAGGTCCTGAAAGTTGAATTATCTGAAGGCAAAGTGGGCTAAATAATCTTACGACTAGGAAAATAACAGAATAACTCAAAATCATGGCTTTTGGTTAAACGAAGCATAGACTTTGGATGAAGTTAGTGTGAAATTGCTTAAACCAAACTATTGAAAAGTACCAATGATTCCTCTTACATCCTGTTACTCTGTCCGCCTTAAATCTTCATGAATTCAAAACTCCCGCTGTTTAACAAACCTCGAAAACAACTATAACATTCAGATAGGAATCTCAGTTGACTTTCTCCCGTTACACCGTTACACGGGTCACAAATTTGAATATATGTTAATTTTTGGGTATTTCCATGAAATTTATAGTAATGCTCCTCGTGGATATCGGTAAGGGCGCGACAATATCGAAATGGGGTGTTGACACGATTCGGTCATATTTAACACGAAACGTTCAATCTTTCGAAGCTCGAATCACACAAAACTTTGAGCTCCGTGATTTTATTATCATTGGAGCAATAGAGCTGATCAAAAGTGATATTAACGGTGGAAATTTCAACTTGATTTGCTTTTTGTGTGACAATTTTATATACAGAGATTTTGGGTTTTATTTAAACCTAGAATGCACCATCATAATTTTATTTGTGACTTCGGTATAGGAATTAAAGGTACAAATATAAAAACTACTCAAGAGTTGAGAATGTATAGACAAAATAATAAAGTTTGGGAACTGAATGAAACAGTAAATTCGAAAATGTCGAAGTACCCTTCTCTCCGAATATTTCCACCATATGGAAAATATAAGGCAAATATCTGACAGAAAACGACTACTTCCCTGGCTAATACCACAACGTTATTCCAAGAAGACCCAGTTACAATTGCTTATTGTAATTATACAGCAGATTATCCTTCAATTGGCTGGGGAAGACCTCCTGCAGAAGCGTTTCGCGGTTCTTACCGCTCGTCAGTAACAGGGTAGGTCGGACAACAATAAAGTCGTCCTGCCCCAGTCAAATGAATAATAATGCACAGTATAACTAAGAACGTTGCACAAATATCCGTCAGATGTAATTCAATGTCCGTCGTGGTATTAGCTAGGGGAGTAGTTGTTTTCTGTCAAATACTTGCCTCATATTTCCCACAAGGTGGAAATTTTTGGAGGGAAGGGTACTTCGACATTGTCGAATTTACTATTTCATTCATTTGATACTCGCCGGCAAAAATTCTTGAACAATGAGAACTGAGATTAAATGATGTAAGAAATCAGCTTCCTGATACAAAATCAGGTGGTGTTGAATCAAGATAATCCAGTAACCACAGACAAATTTAAGCTTGATATTCATCGAGGTCAATATTATTATTATTAATGTTGACTAGACTTTCGAATAACTAGTCCATCGAAGTAACTTTTCATTTTATTAGATTTGTATTCAAAATGAATAAACAATCCTCGTGAAGCAACGAATACCTTTTTCTTTCTTTGAACTATGTCAAGGAAATCTCATATTTGTACTATCCACGATTTTCTCCGTTCAATCTTCATCACATTTTATTTCTACTTGAATATAATTTAGAGTTATCAAGAATTCGTTATCTGGATAGATGCTCAATTTCACAAATTCCATTAATTATTGTTGTCAACTAGTTTCTGACGGCCAAACAGCCATAGCTACCTTGGATTACCTAGTGTAGATTAGGTCCAATAGTTCTTTAGAGGTATATGCCATTATTTTGAATATATTCGCCGCGATAGTTTGGAATTTTGATAATACTCATTTAATAGTAAGAATGCTAAGAATATGATTGGTATATCAGATATTTATAGGTTATTAGTTGCTAAAGAAAATGAGAACTGGTTTTATGACAGGATTTCGTTATTATTCGGATCTGTCCTTGTTGTTGCATGAAACTGTCGGTCGCCTAGCAACAGCTAGTGCACTTTTTTTACGCTATTCCGTTCAATAATGAAATCGTATGTTGATAGTGAAATATTGTAATACTTTACGCACACAAACACACAAAAAAAGTGGATCTTTTTGAAAGTTGTAGAAAAACGTGTTTTACAATCGGCCTACTTGCTTGATCGATAAAGCACATAAAATGGGCATATTTCCATGTGGTCGTAGAAAAAGCTGGTTTTCGACGTTCTGCTTATTGATGTTAAGTGACACGAAACCCATGTACACAAGTATACATATAATGCAGTGAATGAATGACTCTGTCTATCTATATTTCGAGAGCTTAATGTTCCAATTAAAAACTAAATATGAAAAGGTTTAGTTAGTAACCTTTGGATTTGTCGAACACGCATCGATCGCAGCTAATTTTCAAACACGCTGTGTGGAAGCATTTCCATATTCTCAAAGTTAGTATCCAAAAACAATGCTCATAAATGCATATTTAACTTCAACGTTTCCATTACAAGAGTCTAGAATGTCCAAATATTACCTAACTCTCGACGGGCGGTGAATATTTGACATGCTGTAATCCCACTGTTCGGAATCCTGGCCGCCACGGGACATTTTGGGAGAAATTTGTAAAATGTCAATATAAATTATTATTTTATTTTCACCTCAACGGCATAAATAATTGAGGCTTCAAACCTGTCGTCCGTTATGAAAAATGCTGATTATGTAAAGGGCACTACGTTGTGGAATAATTTCTTCGAAAGTATACCATCTTAGATTTTCCAATACCTGATTTTTTATGTGATTCCAGTAATAACGTGTTAGGTTCACAAACATTACCAGAATTTGGAAATGAGGAAGAACTGCTATAGTTATTTTCCCAACGAGTGCGCAAAGTGTTACTTTTCCAGACGCAAATACAGTTAGACGAACGACGCGAAGCGGAATTCGGATGAATTTTTGCGCACATTGCGTACTTTACGTACGTGTTTGAAACAAAGTTTTTCGTAAGAGCTCCATATCAAATAACAACAAAAATAAAAAAATTATAATCTAGTTATTAATTTTTAACCAAACTCGAAAGAAAGAACTGAGTATAAAACAAAAAATTACATATCGATCTGTCAAAGTCGACAGATGCACGCTTGACAATATTACAATCATTTACCTATTAAACAAGGTACTAAAAAAATAAAAGTTTTTTTTTTGTTATAAGCTGAAAAACAACTATCGAATTTATGATTAAAAGGTAAAACGGTTTCTCACATTGCATATAGTTTTACTTTTCACAAATGTTAAAAGCGGCATTTTATTTTGTGAGTGGGGAATAAGAGCAAAATGAAATCACTTTTAACAAATGTATCATACACATTTTTTTTGTACAACAGTTACTGCTAGTAAGAAAAACCAAAAAAATATAGGATCCATAAGGATTCGAACACACAATCTTTGGATTACAAGGCAGACAGGCAGAGGCTTCAACTGTAAATTAACACCAATATTTATGAATGTCACTATTTGTAAGTGATGAAGGGCCTTCTACAGTTGGACTAAATACTACTTCGTTTGTAACTTCAAAAGGAACTAGTATTACCAATTGCACAAACGGCCAAATACATTCCCATTACATTTCCATTTCCATTACAAACAAGGCAGAGACAGGACTAGTCAGATCGTTCCGAACATCCGGATCATGTACCTACCCAAAACACGTAGAACAAAAAAAAAACGCTGGGAAGTTACAGTTAACATTGAAGTCAACAGTGAAGTCAATATTGAAGGATGTTATGAAAGATGGAAAGTGTTGTATTACTAGAAGATATTTATTGTAAAAGATCGCAAAACTAACAGCGAAGTTATTAGTAAAGTTTTACGATTTCTCATCTGAAACAAAAGTATTTCGAAATATTATCAGATAATAGGATCACTGAATTTAGTAAGGTTCAAAAAAATCACAAGTAGCCACTAACCACCGCAAAAAAATAAAATTTCATTTCAAACTCAAATTCTTTGTTGCTGATCACCGCCTTGTTGTGACGTCAGCTGACAGTGCTCTATTTTCCAAGTAGCACACCAATATTGGGACAATATTGTGAAAATATTGGCAAAATATTCAAATAATGATATTGGCGAGAACATTCGGCGATATTGATACAATATTTAAAAAATAATATTGGTCTAATATTCTCGAAGCGATATTGGCCTCAAAATGTTAGGCGATATTAGTACAATATCGCTGTAGCACACTTACATTGGAATAATATTGGTAAAATATTGGCATAACATCAAAACGTAATATTGGCGAGATAAAATTATAATTATTCCGGGATTCACAATATTACTTGGACATTATACAAATAATATTAGTGAAATATTGAGGAAGCAATATTGGCCGCAAAATATTCAGGGATATTGTTACAATATCATTTGCATATATTGGTAAAATATTCAAAGTGGATATGTTGCCTTGTAAACATTGATGAAATATTTCCAGAAAATGTCGAATAATTTGAAAATTCTACAATTTCGTTTCTACTCAATTTACCACTGAGTAGATTGACTTGTAAACGCATTGTGAGAAGCCTTATTTAATATATGTTACTATGATTCAGCTGTTGTTCCATATGTGGCCCTAGCGGTTTCTCACCCAAGTTTAATCATGATTCATTTCAACATTGTTTATTGAATATTCGGCCAATATTCAAATTTCAATCCTAGTGATAAATTTATTTTGAAATATTGTATCAGTTTTGTCTTTCAAATAATGGCGTAAGGTTTTCGTAACAATCTCAATCAATATAGGGTCAATATAATTTTTAGAACATGGATTAAATAATATTCTACCAATGTGCTATTGAACTTGGATATACAATATTGTTTTTAATCTCTAAAATCGATATGAGAGTAATATTGAAATCGCAATATTGGAGCTAGATGCTGGAAACAATATGAAGGCAATATCGCTCTATCGATATTGGTGAAAATTACTGAACCAATATTGTCCCAATATTTCATGAAACAATATACATTCAGAACAGGTTGAGACAATATTCCACCAATATTATTAATGAAATATTGTTTTTCCAATATGAACCCATATTGGTTCAATATTATTTTTACATTTACAATATATCCATATTGGCCCAATATGAAAACCAGTAGTTGTTTTCTGTTAGATATTACAAATAAATCACATTTTTCATTTTTCAATTTTCATGGAGAATTTTCGCCTTTTCAACATGAAAACAAGATTCAGCCAACATGAGGTGCTACCTGGGTTAGTATGGAAGGTAATTGTTGGTATGCCTGTTACATGACTGACCATTTGTCATCTGTGTATAATTTGTTTCCGTCAAAACTATTAACTGGAAGCGTTATAATAATACATTTTTTTGTACGACGGATGTCCAAAAGCTATAAAAAGCTGACCCACTTAAAAAACAGCGTGTTATTACCAAAGCGGTGAAGAATAAACATATTTGACCCGCAAGAAATATATTATAAATGTTAAATGGCCTAAACAGTAAATTTACATCGGAAGATAAAGAGATACATCTGAAGATAATCGTGACAAACGTTCTGGTGGGCAGTTAGTCAAACAATGAAGTAGTCAGTTCCAAAAACCCATAAATAACGCTGCGAGTGGCTCGGGGTGGATCGAGCGAAAGACCCCCGTTATCCTCAGGACGTCGTCGAAGGCAAGAGCCTACTTATGCATATAGCGGGTGTAAACGGGACGTATAATACTGTGTCCACTTTCGACTGAAAAAAGTCTTTGACAATCGCTGAAAAAAATGTGGTACGTTATATCAATAAATGCCGTTTATTACTTTTCTGTTCATTGGCGAAATACATTTTTCATCGTGGCAATGAATACACATATACTGACTTTCGCAGGTATTTATTGATACAATGAATTCAAGTTCATTGAGGTCGAAGATGATCGTTTTTAACATTTATGAACAGGTTTCGTTGCTGATATGAAAAAGTTCATTGAAGTAGGGAAAGGGGTACACTGAAACAATGACAAATTGTTCATTATATCAATAATAAGTCTTATGTTGAAACAAGCCATCTCGTGTATAAGTATCATAGCTCATGGATTTTGCCGGCATCCGTTTAGCCAAATCATCGCATCGAAATCCCCGTTGTTCACAAGTTTGTGCTAGCTGGTACACAGCGCCTTTACTAGAGGGACTACTCAGCACGACATCGTTGTTTGCACAGAGCAGGGTACCTTAAGCAGACAGAAGCGACTGTTGAAGCATGTTCTCAGGTAGCACAGACCACAAGACATCCGAAGAGCTCTGAAAGGAGCCAGCTAAAATAAAGGATAACTTAGAGATGTGCCTTCCACCAGAATTGCGGATTTCTGATGAATGCATGTTAATTATTTTTCCTATCTTCTTTAAACTCACTGTATGCTCAATATCAATGGGAGGTCTTCATTGCATTTACGAATAATATGCAATTATTGAAGAATTACCACTTATTCAAATGATAAACAAAATCATTAGTTTAATGTATGGAAACATTACGAGAATAAACTGACACGAAGATTCAATGTATATCAATTATTGAATCAAGGAAGGTATAGAAATAACCGATACTCATGCAATAAATATCACCGTTCATTGGATTGATGAAAAATATCCATCTTCAAATAATCTTAATTATGATATCAATCATACAACATGTATTCGAAGAACGAACAATAATAATTAATCTGATGAATCGAACTGAACGAATACAGTATATTCCTTGGTTGAACACTCTTTATTCGTTTGATGAATGGAATTCATTCCCCCAACTAACCTAGTTAATGTACTTAATCATGATATCAAGGAAAGAATTCATTGATATTATTAATCAATATTTATAGTATGTATAACCAGTGGTACATTTACATAACGATTGTCTTCATTGAGCCACTGAACTTTTCAACAATAATGGATCAACCTATTAGTCTTCTAAGCTTCAATACACTCATACATACACAAAATCATTTTCTCAAAAATTAAGCGACGGATTGAAATTATGTAAAGTTTTTCCCAATGATATGAAAAGTTTTCTTCATCGATCAGTTGTTCTTATTGATGATAATTTTTGTTAATCTCATCTCAATTTTCAGCTTTCCTTTTCCCTATCTTCTTGTTCAAATAAGTGTTCTTACTTTTCACGTGCCTTATGAGGGTTTACCCACTAATTTTCTCCTTTCCGATGAACACAGTTTCACCAATGGAATTCATTACCCTAACGAACCTATTCAATGTACTTGATCATGATATCAAAGCATTCATTGATATTATTAAGATCCGTTTACATAGTATGGATAACCAGTGGTACATTGTGATATAGACCAGCTTCATCTTGATGTTGAAATCGTTTTCTCAAAAAAGAGCTCTCATGTATGTGTGCCAAGCAGGAGTCAAGAAATTCTTGCAGGCCATTTTTTAAATAACTGAGGATTCTACCACTAGCTTGTCTTTTCATTATGGAAACAGTTTACCTAATACATAAAAAGTACAAAGGAATCAGAATCAAACTGTAACACTCGACTTACGTAAATACCCTTTATGACAGAAAAACTGTATCAAATGTTTATTATAATAAAACCATCTTGAAGAAACTGCATGAAAAAATGAGTACCATATTCTGATAAATTATTTATTTAAAATTTTAACAATATTGCACCTATTAGTCTTCTAAGCTTCAATACACTCACACACAAAATCATTTTCTCAAAAATTAAGCGACGGATTGAAATTATGTAAAGTTATTCCCAATGATATGAAAAGTTTTCTTCGTCGATCAGTTGTTCTTATTGATGATAATTTTTGTTAATCTCATCTCAATTTTCAGCTTTCCTTCTCCCTATCTTCTTGTTCAAATAAGTGTTCTTACTTTTCACGTGCCTTAATATGGTGCGTAATATCCATAATCCCTGAAAATGTAGACAAATGTTTAAAAAAAAAAATATTGTGTCCGCTATGAATTGGAATAATCAGGCAATAATGAAAAAATCAAAATTATAACTAAAAACGTCGAAGAAAAAGTTGTTGGTATTCATCTCTTTACAAGAGACAAGAAATTTAAGCAAATACCAATCAGATTCTGAGAGCAAATATGACGAGAAATATCTTTGGACTAAGTAATGACTAACGGAGAAGAAGAATCTGACGTAAGATTAGCTCATGTGTTAATTTAATTATGTAAATTTTGTGAAAAGAAGTGTCCCCTTAGAAAAGGAAAATACCTCCAAACATCACAACTAATTATGAAGAAGACGGCATCTTTATATCAGTTGCTGATGAATAAGCCATGATATTCATTACACTTTTTTACCCAGCAAAAATTCGATTGAAAACTTGGTACACCTATCCACCTTGATGCAAACCTGTGATACATCTCGTAGTAAAATAAAGCATAAGAATTCAGTATAGTTCCTATTTGTAATCAATAAATGATTTTTTTTGATAATTCTGAAATTTCAACTAATCACACATCGCAAAATTTCTCATTGCAACGCAATAAGTCATGTCGACAAATATTATATGTCACGAAAACACCACCTATACGACTAATCTGACATTATTTGCAGATATCGACTATCTCTTTTCGTTTCGGAGCCATCTTATGTGGGAGTTGAGAGAAAACTCCTGCAGGAGTAAAGCTTTTCACGGTGTGACTACAAAGTCATCTTCATGAACGTTTAAGACCCCTGGAATCTGTGTTGGCCACTGTTTGAACATTTGTTGTTTTTTTTTTATATAAATATTTGAGTTGTTGATTAATGGTGACAAATATTTCATAGTACACACATAACATGAAAATAATCTGCCATACCACCAACTGGGCCAGAACTAGTATGTGAGGTTGTAAGCGGAACTCGATGAAGTTGTGAAATCACTGAGAAGAATGCATCGGAAACTTTTAGGTCTGAGGCAAAGCAAAGACCTTTATCAACCGAGAAAGATCCATAATACAGACTAGACTCAGAGGGAGATCAAAACCTTGACAGGATTTTTATGGGCCACTACAGACTAGGAGAATATCTCATGAATAGTAGAGGAGAACAGCACCTGCAGGTTTTATGGGACAGACACCCCCATATCCAGAGTTGTACTTCATGAAATATTGAAGGATTAAAATTGAAGCTTGAGTGGCGGCTTCGAAAAAGCATAAGGTGGGGCACAATATTCCACAGCATACTAGTCACCACATACCAATATAGAAACCTACACCTGAACAAAATATTTGAGGTTGAGAGGTTTCAACCAGAGGGTGGAAGGTGGATGGAATCAATGCCATCGGTGACCCAAGATGCAAAGTAGTTGATGTAACTAAACTTGCAAATGGCAACAGTTTGTGCGAGCAAAAGTAAATTTCAAACCACTTTAGCTCCTTGACTTAACTTGTATCGTTGGGTTCTAACACCACGGCCAATTCAACATTTTTTTACAGCTATTGTTCTTAATTGACTGAATACAAAATTATTACCTTGGTTGGTACATTGGTTTTCCACGGTATCCATAATTATAACCTCTTCCCAATCCCCGTGATCCACGGAAGAGGCCGCGCCCTCTTGGTCTCCTATTTGTGGTTGATAATCCTGGACGATTTGTCCTCTTATGCATTACCTGCAAAAATGTATCGTATTCAATTTTGTGGCTACTCAGTATGACGTCAAAGGAGTATTTTGTAGGATTCTACACAATCAGCCGACTTCAAAATTTTCCTTCATAAACTGTTGGTACAGATCACTTACATCATAAAACCACATAGACTCCTCTTAATTAAAAACCACCACATGTACATCCAAATGTATGCACAAAGCGACACAATTGCAAGTGATAATTGCAATCAAGCATTGAATATTAACTTTCATCGGTTGGGAATGACCACCTGCAGAAATGCACTAATGGATGTCAGATGTAACTCAATGTTCGCAGGGGACAGTAGTTGTTTTTTGACAGATATTTTCCCAGGGACGAGTAGAAAACAAACCGTGAAACATTTCATGTCATGATATTCAATGCTTGATTGCAACTAACACTTACAATTGTGTCCTATTGGAGGAACATTCTACATATGGATGTCAGATGTAATTCAATGTTCGTAGGGGGAAATATTTGCAGATATATGCCATCAACCGTTCAAAATATCTCAAGTAATGTATAAGCCATATTTTATGAGGAAATTGATTGAATTTTGTAAAAATTCATATTAATAATTATGACGTTATGCAAGTAGGCAAAGATTTCTTTAATTTGGTTTTCTTGAACAGATTTATTTGTGCAAATAGAGATATGAAACCTTTATATCTGACTCACATAATATTACTAGGAATAATTCAAAAACCTTTATAACTGAGGAGAAGGAAGTGCATGTTTCTTTCTCATTGTACCACATTTATTATTTTTCTTATTACCATATTCCCATATTCCCAGGTGTATAATACTCCAGTATCTTTTTGCTCCGTACAAATTCTGCAATTGTTTTTTACTAATTTTGCAATGAGCTAGAGACTTAAAACTTGAAGGTGTTCATAATTCATATGAAAATGCATCATGATTTTTTTTTTAAATTGCGGTTCAAAGACAGCTGACGAGTTTTATAATAATTGTGGTTGGATTCTATTCAAACATTGGTATATGGGTGTTTTCAGGGTCGAACGGCATGATTTTTTTTGTTAAAATTTAAAATTTTTTGGGGCTATAGGTGGCTCCATCTTCGATGTCGCGTTTTTACTAGTTTTTTTCTCGTCTAATTGCTAGGAAATAGTTTCTCATTTAACAACCCAAATTTTCCCAAAAAATTACAAACGTCTCGTGCAATTATGAGTGAACATTTTACTTCCACTCAAACGTACAGTTACTAAGAATTTAGTCAGTTGCATAAGATTTTATGTTCATAAAAAGAGAGTGTTATACCGGGTGTCCCAGTGCTAGGAGACCATAAGTTCTTACATACAGTATAGAAAAATTCACCCCTTGGTAAACAACCCCCGAGAAACCACCACTAACTTTTGTTCTTCAAATTGCATCCCATGTTTGTTTTGGTTCAACTTACAGTGTTTTTCATTTCTCATTCAATGATATATCATGGAATCTATCATGACATGCAAAACTATGGCAAGAAAATATACAAATGGAATATTAACTTATAAGCTCATCTGCATTTTGAATAATACATTTCACCAAAGGAATTTTTAAAAATTTTGAAAAGCACTTGCCAAATATGCTTCAAGTTGCCCAATCAGCGCGCGAGTACAGGAAGCTCTAATCATGTCCGGAGTAACGGTATAACAAGTCTCTGGAATTGTCTGGGTTAAATCTTCAATATTTATTCATTGATTTTCGAAGACAGCTTGTTTCACATTTACCCATAGGAGAAAGTCTAGTGGCGTGGGATCTGGAGAACGTACAGGCCATCGAACAGGTCCAGTATTTCCAATTCAACGGTATCAAAAGGTATTATTGAGGAATGGTAACTATATTATGGTTATATCTTCTAGTAGTGCAAGAAATGTAGATATCGGTGGCCTGTCTCAGAAAAAATGAGGGCAGATGAGACGTCCATTCGACTCCACATTATTCGGAAATTGGTATTTCTTATCCAGTTAGAGTGGTCCTGTAACCGAAACACAAATAGTTCCAACACTCTCTTCAACTTTCACTATTTCTTGTCTTCACAACTTGGAACAATTAGTTCAGTTCATTTAATAGTACCCACTAATGAATTCAATTTTTTTGACTAACTGTCTTCACTACTGCAGATTATGATAAATGGTTGAAGGTGGTCGGTGGTCTGGCGGTCTAAGGCACAGGCCGTTCAGAACTTCAGTATAGCGGTAGTCGGTTCGAGCCCGATGTAGGTACGAGGAATTTTTTCTCAAGTACCCAATATCGGAATCGATAGACGACCACAGTCCTTGTTGAAAGCAAGTGTATTGTGTGTTGTCTAGATGCCAATCTCGGCTAGTGCTAGCTTGGAGTGCACGCAGGCCATCCGAGGTGGTGTGTAGGTTTTCCGGGTTTTCCTGCAGCTGAAAAGTGAATACGCCACCAAAAATCAGTAAGTCGCCCCGGAGCACCACGGCAAATAATAATAATAGCCGTCCTCTACCCGCACAGTCCATGCCTTTGGGTACATTCAACGAGTGTTCACGAGGGAGTATTATTATTATTATTATTATTATTTAGAAATCAAAAGGGCTGTGAATTTAACAAACATGGGGGTAGTTTCTCAGGGGTTGTTCACTAGGTGGTGGATTTTACTATGCTGCATGAAAATTTTTATGGTCTCCTACAAAATGGATTTTTTTCAGTTTTTTTTTTTTGCAAGTAACTGAAATATCTGCAGGTCTAAAAGCTCTGGACACCCGGTATATCTTTCACCTGCTTCATTATTTTTGAGAGTATGTCAATAACTGACAGAAATATTGAGTATTACGTAGCACAATTTCTGAAATTATTTTTTCCAAATTTTTATTAGCATTTTCTGGTAAACTATTGCTCAGAGGGAAAAATAACAATCAAACTTTTTTTTTTTAGAAATTCATCAACCTTTTTCTCGAAACTAATATTATTTCGATTCGATATTTTCAACGGTTGGCGAGTTATAAGCGAAAATGGTCTAAAAGGTTGAGTTTCAGTAAGAAAAGCATGTCCCCCCGAAACAAATCCATGTAGTTTTTTGATGTGTGGATCCTTCATTGACAGTATCTTCAAAGATCGTACTCACCTTCAAAAATCTTCCTTTGAACATTGATTCATGCATGGTCATGGCAGTTTCTACAGAATCTATGTCTTTGAATTCAATATAAGCGAAGCCTTTCGGAGTCCCATCATATTTATTGCAAGCAATATTCACACGATTGATTGCACCGCAACCATAGAAATGTTGTTCCAATTCCTCAGCACTTGCATCGTAATCGACATTACCTACATATATACTACGACTGTCTACTTCAATTTTATCTTCCAGATATATATTATGAGGACTATCTGTAACAAAAATAATAATATTTATACAATTTGCACAAGTAGCAATTCAACGTTGCGGCAACGTCGAAAAAGTTGTGCAACCAAACATAAGTTGCGTTGCCGACGTCAACACAACGTTGTCACAACCCTGTTTTACACCAATTTGGTCAATAATTTTTGGGTGTTTACAACGTTTCTGCTGCATCTATAGGTAGCAGTTGGTCGTTTCCTAAACGTTGCTGAATTTACTTAAGAACAACTGCACACTAGAGCCCTTTCAAGCGGCAATGATAATTTGCCATGGTGTTCAGAAAATAGTTGATTTATCAATCAAATAATTACTGATGGCCAAAATGGACTCTAAGAAAAAACTTTCTGGCAACTACTACCGCAAGTTAATATCGAAATATTTCATGCCCAATATTACCGAAAAATAACGATTACGAAACAGAAATTGCCAACGCATTAAATTTTACTGTCAAATATACCATTGTTCCATGCTAAAAAACACGCGGGCTTTCAATCTGTTGCGAAGATTTCAAATGTCAAGAATAAAAAATATATATGTTTATAAACAATTTTTAATGTTCATATCGATTCAAGCGTGAACTAAACGGGATGCCTATGAATTATTTCCAGAAAACTAAAATGAGGCTTTAAAGTCATTTGTAAATGTTTGTTTTACATCCCAAGTTTTAATAGCCGACCATGTTTCCAAATAGAATCACACTTCCAATATGGCGTAGGAGTATACAAGTCGTCAACTCGACCTTGGTTGTAGATAACAAAAAATATACTAGTTTTTAACGTTAGTCTGTAAGACAACTAACTTTATACCCGAAGCGCGACTGGAGTTGCTTATCGGACCAAAAACTGAACCAATTCCAACTAACGAATACAGTCCGCTCCACATTTTGTCACCCTCCTCTCCCGCGTTTATCCCTCAGTTCTTCCAAATTATTAAACTCTTGTACATGGTCATAATCAAGTTGTTTCTCCTGGCTATAAACAGTTGTTCCTCTGAAAAAGTAGTTGCTTTCCTTAATATCTCTCTATTCAGGTTGGCACCTGTTCCCAAAGAAATTAAACTTGAGATTTCCAAACTGTCTGTCTTCATGTGCTTGTGCCCGTGAAGTTTCTTCATGACTTATTTTTTTTTTGTCTGTAAGAGAAGGCAGTGTATTTGTAAGAACTTTTCTTTTCCGATTCGAAAGTTAGGTTAGGATCATTCCAGTCCTTTTTCCTTTACTATAAATACATTTTCTGTCAAACAATTCAGCAAACAATGGTCCTTGTTAGTGAAATGAAAAATATTTTATAAATTGGTTAAATTATTATAACCTAAATTTGCCTACACGTCCTCTGCAGTAAATATTTGAAGGAAGGTTAGTTGTGAAGAAATTGAAAGAAGTAGAAATCTTTCAACCAATAAGACGATGAAGGACGAAATGCAAATAATCAAGTAACTACATCGTCTACAATTCAAACAAACATTATTTTATTTTTGCATGCAACACTATAACAGTATATAAAAGATAATGAAAATAATTGAAAAAATAAAAAAATGGTGGGCGCCAGATTGAAAAATGAATTGTTACTAACGCTTTAACTTATTTCATTGCCACCTCCAAGTATTTTGGTTTCCTCTAAAAACAATTCAAATTAAAATTTTGGCGGTCACAACTTCTTTCGAAGATTTGACAGACCGAATTTCTATATTTGAAAATACACAAGAGTTGTTCTTCGTTCAACCAAAACAGCACAGGACCTTATTTGCTTGTTTTCAGTACCTACTTTTTAGCGGAAAGAACCATCACTTTTTGACAAATTCATTCGTTAAGACGTTAGCAAATTGTGCTCAATATACTGAATGTCTGATATTTTTCATTAATCAGGGTTGGATAACGATTATGATTCGGTTCTCGTGTCAGCTCTAAAGCTCAAGAAATTAATCGAATTTGATATCTGAATTCAAAAATACGACGTGCGCCGAGATCCCACGAGAGCCGACAAGAACCGAATCATAATCATGTTACCAATCTTGATAAATGAAAAACACCAGATATTCAGTGTTGAACAATGAGTCCCATAATTCATTAACGTTTTAAAAAAGGGGAATTTTTTAAAAAGTGGTAATTTTTTCTGCAAAAAAGTACTGAAAACAAGTAAATAAGCGCGTGTTTGGCATGTTGGTTGAAATAAGGAGAATTTTGTGTATTTTCAATAACAGAAATTATATCTGTCAAATGGTGAAATTTCTCAACAAAATGTACTTGTGTCTTCCAAAATAGTCGTGACCACCAAACATTTTTTTTTTTTGAAAATTCTTCGGCTCACTCTGACTGAAATTTTGCCAAATTTTTCATCAATCGGAAATCGGAATTTTGGTTGAAGGGCTATGAATATGACATAAAATTTCAATGCGCTCTAGCGGCTACATGGTGTGTTCAATATAAGTGATTGAAGTGTGGAATTTGTAAAGAATTTCCTTTAGTTCATTTATAAACCAGCTTTTTAGTAATTGCAAGCATAGTTTTCGAGTTACAAGCAAAAAACTGGGTTTTCCAAAAAGTAGTAAATTTTGGAATTTCTTCACCTCGCTCTAGCGGTCAAATCGTTCAGTTAAAGAAATATTTGAGGGTTTCATTGTATAGAAAATTTTATGTTCCTATTTTTTTTTATAGAATAGTCTACCGCAAATGCCGTCTAGTTTTATGACTTTATGGCAAAAAAATAAAAAAAAGTCGAAAATTTTGGGGTTTTTCCAATTTTTGTTGTGGACCCAGATCCTTAGGAAGTAGCAAAGTTGAAATTCGGAGTCAGCACCCTAAAAACCATATAGAACGAGCGAGAAAACAACTAGTATATTTTGGCACCCCGAGGACGATTTTACTGGATTAATATTACTGATGAATATAAGTGCTATGTACCTTGATACTTACCGAAGCCAAGAGGGCTGCTAGCGTTCAGTTGTTTATTGATTTCATGTTGTATCTGTTTCAATCTTTCGCTCTCCTCTTCCATTTCACGGATTCTATCTTTTATTAGTAACAATTCCGCGTCATCTGCAGCAACTCCATTTTCATCAACATCATTCAATGACGATTCCTCGTAATCTAACTGTTCGTCTACTTCGTCGGCCATTATCTGAGTATGAACCTGGATTGATATTCAAAGAATACGGTTACAGAACTTGCGAGTGTTTCGAATATTTTCACAAACATGCACTTTCACTTTTACGATTGTGACGGATAACCGTTCAGGTACATTTGGTACTATTGATTAGTATTTATTTTAATTTCCATATCATGAAATATTGAACAACACATCTGAATATTATAAAGTAGGTAATACAAGAGTTTACAGTATATGGAGCTAGTTTTTTTTCCGCAGTAAGAAATCAATATTTCTTATAGGCAGTTTCCAACAGAACGTCTGATAAAATAATTTACCAGGGCCATACTCAGGTAGGGTTATAATTAAATTCAAAACTATTTGTTCCTGACTAAGCCTGATTAACAGTTGTTGTTTGCTCTTGGAAACTGGCTTGCGTCCACTCCTTACGAAATATTCTCAATTATGAGTACTCCTGAAATATGTATAGAATATATTATACACGCTCACAGATGTTTTTTGCAATCCACTGAACCACGTGAGCGAGTGGACTACTCAGAGTTTCCAGTTTTCTCTAACATATCAGGCCCACAAAAATAATAGTTTAAAAAACTAAAGAACATGCTTTACTTATAACATGAACTAAATAGTATACTGAAGTATGAGTGGTTAAAAAGGTCTTTCAAACACACAAGCGATTTTTCGAGCACGACGGCGCACCAAGTGTTTGAATTATCCACAAATAATTTACTTTATTTTTTTCAATTGTTGCACTTTGAAACCGTAAATACTGGTTTCATGATTACAAATAATGGAAATAAGAACTTATATTGGGGTGAATAAATTGTCATTTATTTTTTACTTCTTAGTCCATGTTGGAAGTGAGGCGTGTTCTTTAGTTCGAAATCTCCGACCACAAAACTCGTCCAACATCTTGGGCCACCACCTTGAATTCATGAATTTTGACAAAAAATTCATAACCTCCGACCCCGAAAACCCTTACACACTAATTTTGAATCGAATCATACCATAATATCGTCCGCCATCTTGTAGCCACCATCTTTAATTTTTGAAGCTTGACAAAAATTCGAAATATACAACCTAAAAAACCCACACATACCAGTTTTGAATCAAATCTGACCATAATTACGAATCTCGTCCACCATCTTAGAGCCGCCATTTTGAATTTATGAATTCTGATAAAAAAATCATAATCTCCGACCCCAAAAACCCTTAAATATCAATAATAAACATAATCACAAATTTCGTCCTCCATCTTGGAGCTGCCATTTTGTTTTTTCTATAAAAAAATGTCATATTGCATTGTCACCGGAATTATGAACTTTCAGATCATTCAGAAGTCTGAAAGTGTGTGAAAATCACGTTCAATGTTTTCGTTACATGCATACAACAGAAGCTAATATAGGCGTGTTAAAAAAGGTGAATATAAATACAAAATCGTATTTTCAAAGAATAATAATAACTTGGTTTCTTATTCAACTCCGAATACACACATTGACGATGCTTAGACTGAGGACCTCCTGCAGTTACATGAGGATAAACCGATATCAATAACAATAATAAGAGTAAAACTCCCTCATAAACACTCGTAGTTTTTTTCTTAAAACGACTTAACGAATCACCCTCTGTAGTTCCTTACCGTAGTTGGGAAACACGAGAAAAACACAAAAAAAATTCGATTTATTTTTGGAAAAACGACCCCGAAACAAAAAAATTCATAGAGGAAAGCGATGGCAGACTAGGTCCAACGAAGCCATACAGAAAGTTTGGAGAGAGTGTCTATCAGTTTCCCGAGGGAACTGAAGCAGGAGCCTTTGGGCCTCGCACCAAATCTCGCACCCATGGACCAGTTCCCCAGCATTTTTCAAGCAGAAATTCACGCCATAGAAAGGCGCATTCAGGATATACCGGAACAAGGAAATCGTGATTCTCTCCGATAGTCAAGCAGCCATCAAAGCGTTCAGCTCCTCTAACATCAACTCGAAGATGCTTTGGGAATACCTGGACAGACTTAATGATCTAAGCAGGAACTACAAGGTGACTTTCTTCTGGGTGCCGGGGTTCGTCGGAGTGGAGAGCAATGTACAAGCAGACACCCTGGCACGAAAAGGCGCATCAACGCCATTGATCGGGCCAGAAACATTCTGCGGACTTGGAAAATCTTACTTCCGAGAAGAACTCAATAAAGCTGAAGGAGCAATGAGAGCAACATACTGGCTAAGACTACCAGGGCTGAGGCAGGCCAAAGATCTACTCGGCAATTTCAACCAAGCAAGATCGAAGACACTGAATAACCTCATCAAAACTAGTCTAAAGACAATCATGGGGTTGCTAAGGGGGCAGTGCAGAATCAAAGAACACCTTAGGCTTAGAGAAGGACAGCACCTGCAGATTCTGGGAAACATCCAGAAACACCGTACTATTAATTGATGGAGTGTTACGCTACACATTATGAAAAATTGAATATACTGGGATCATACCAGCTGACTGTGGGAGAAATACCACGAGTAGACCTCCTCAAAATCCTAAAATTCCTGAAGGAATTGAGGCTTGAAGGGCTGCTGTAAACGAGAACAATTTGCGACAGCAGAAGAAGATGGAGCACAATAGATATAATCAGGTCGCAGCGCATCGGTCACCGTCCATAATCACCAAGACCAATCTATCAGTAATTTTTTTTGTCAACGGGCACTCTATTATACTTCCGTCCTAAGCGAAAGCCCCGTAACTGACAAATTCACTGAAATTGACAATTTTGGCTCCTACTGCTGACCTGCTGACCAAGCGACCACCGTGTATTTCAATTTAAAATATATAATTCAATTTATTTTGTATACCCGTGTGCTAACAAAACAATGTACTCCTACTGAGTAAAAACCCGATTTACTCCGTTTTGGCGTTACTGGCGTGTTGGCGGGGGTTTTGCTTGGGATGGCAATATAAGTTAAGGGCTTTGTCGTCCTGAGCTCGCGCAAGGCTCTTAGAGACTTCTGAGGGTTGTTCGTGAGGGTGAAAAAGAAACAATAGAAAAAGCGAGTCAATAATGAACTTTTCTGCGGGGGTACCATATACAAGGCACGTTTTGCTATGAATGCTCGCATCTGTGCCCCTGCAACATGAGAAACTGTAGTATCATTACATAATTCTCGAAATAATCATATGGAAATAGATCCAACGGAACACTCTGTAAAGAATAATGAGACAAGATATCTCGAGTTGAACTCAACCGGGACGAATATTAATAACGAATGTCAGAGAACCGTAGCAAGAAAACAATGAAAACTACATCAGACAACTTTCTTCCCGCACAAACTTCGACAAAACGAAATAGAATCCATACCTGGTGCGCGTGTGGGTCGAACTGTTCTTCTTCAGACTCATTTATAAAACCACTTGTCCGCGCAATTAAAATATATAATCGTATTTGGACAATTTATATTATTGATAGAGGATAAGTGGCCGGTGTAGATCATTTATCTTGTGTGTTGTGAATACAGATTGCCAAACTGAATGAAAATACTATCTATATTTAGGTGCAGTGCCGTGCGATTATTTTAATCATGCTGTTAGGGGGCTTTTATTGGTTGGAGTTTTTGTGTTGATAATCGAACACATGACACTTGATTGGCTATTGTTGGCTATGGTTGTTTTCGATTTGCTAGTTCGCTTCCTCAACAAGCGTCTTAACTTTGGTAGGCATCTTACCCTGGCTAAGCACCTACCCTCTTATAGCTAGAGGTTCGAATCTTACTCAGGAAAACAAGCTACCAATCTATAAACAGATTATTAGACCTTCATCAACTTACTTGTCCAGTGTTTTGCCGCCTAAAAACAACCCCGTTGTTGAGGTTGGATAGGATGTTAAACAAATAACTTCTTATCATAACCAACAACGGAAGATACATTCGATTGGATACTCTTAGGAAGCTTGCTGGCGTCGACTCAGTTCCGACATATATAAGAAACTTGTCATACAAGTTCTATAAATACTACACCCATAAAAATCCCCTCACCAAAGACATTACTAAGCTCAGGGTGTACTATAATGAGCCCTGCAAGCACGGTGGGCTCATTATCAAGCGCTGAATATCTTTCAGGAGCGACGGGAAGAACCGGTTCCTTAGGGAACCAAGTCGAAAGTCAAATCTAAAGCGCGAAGTACCTTGGTTGGCTTGACCCGGTTTTTTCTTCAGCCTTTTACGGGATGATCATCGAAACAACCATCCTCAGCGATCATGTATCTACATTGATCTCAATGATACAACACGCATAAGCAATGCAGGAGGCGTGTGTCTTATCGAGTATCACTGCAGAGTGCAGGTAATGAAATGTCCGCAGTTATCAAACGCACTTTTTCAGGATTTCCAAACACTCCACGACAAATATATGTTTTAGTCATTTGACGATTGTTCAGTGAGTTTCTGATCGAGAAAAAATCGTTCACGACATATTCTCGACAATTATTCTACAATCATTGGAATAGTTTTAATCGAAATTCTGCCAAGTGGTACTGCCAACTTTATAGGGTTAGGCGATCCATTACATAAGGTGGAAGTGAGATATAACAGGGTAGGTGAAAAGGTTTCAGTTTAACTAGAGTAAAGTATAAAAAAGTCATAGAAAGTTTGGTAGACACCATATTCTGGAACGGGTCTTTTAGGTGCCATTTTCCAAACTGGGCGACACCAATTTCATTGTTTATATTTCTGTTCCTGTAGCAGTCAAACTCAATATTTAAATGAATGTTTTCATTAGCATTGGTCTCTAATCTAGCTCTGAGAATACTTTCCTTCAATAATTTTCAGATTTTCCAACAGATTTCGTATCTTTCCTTCATTTTCAACATAAAGTATTTGAAAATCATATTCAAAAGTATGATTTTATATGAATAGATGGGCACCAAAATCTAAATTCGTTTTGTCTTTTATATAACCTATGTTCAGTTATGCTTTTTTCAAAGGTTCTACCAACTTGTCCAATATGAAAAATGGGAAGAGTACCACAAGTTGATTCATAGGCAACATGAGACCTTGTTCCTTCAAGCAATTGTCTAGTTTTTAACAAGATTGTTCAATATATGCTTTTTTATATAATACCTTGAAGAAAATTCTGTGAATTGAAAAAAATTTATAACTGTCATCTGCTTTATAATGTCTCTTCTTCTGGAACAAATGGAAAGGTTTTGAGACCCATGCATGTAGGCCCATCTATTTGGACCCGTAATGCACCCACATGTACTTTTGGGGGTCACTTCAGAGGTTCCAGAGTTGAGTTGTGTTTTGAGGGTACCTTCGATTCATCTGGTTCCCATCTCAGAGTCCTTCATGATTGGTGCCCTCCGGATGGCTTGGCTTCCTTCGAATGGGTTCCGCAGGTCCCTGCTTCGGTTCCCGTTATAGGCGTGATGTCTTAGTCGCCGCTTACATCCAGACCGTACTTGGAGGGGTTTCCAGGGAGGTGGTTACGGGGTCCGTCGAAGGTTTCCCTGTGAACTCGTATTTGGCGGTCCTTCGGTTTTTCTTGTTCCAGTTTTTGGGGTGCCCACCACCACACCTAGGTTTGCCTAGCACCCTTGGCGGGTTGCCTAGCACCCTTAGCGGGTTGCATATAAGCAAAACGTACCACGTTTCAGTCAGCGGCATATATTCTGGCTCTCTGATTCGTTGTGACCAAACATAGGTGCAATTTGCCATACAGACTGAAACGTGGTGAAAAAATTCTCTGTGGTGAACAGGCAAGCTAGGTTAGCTTGCTCAGGTTAGGTTTGTGTGTGAATCGCGGGCTAAATACTAACTCACGCATTTTCTACTCGCAAGCTAGGTTAGCTTGCTCAGGTTAGGTTTGTGTGTCCATTGCAAGCAAAATACTAATTCACGCTGGAGCAAAATGCACCACGTTTCAGTCTGGATAACCAAATGTACCTGTGTTTGGTCACAACCAATCAGAGAGCTAGAATATCTGCCGCTGACTGAAACGTGGTACGTTCTGCTTATATGCTGGCGGGTTCCTCAGGCTTGGTTTTTCCCGGATAGATTCCAGGAGGTCCCCACGACAGACAGAAAAGTGGTTAGAGGGATACTGCAGAAGGTTTCCCCATAAAACTGTTTCGACATACTAGAGGGGTGAGGCCAAAGTAGCAAAATTGCTTTATGAAAACTGAAACTATTTTATGATGCCGAATTAAAGAGTATTTTATCGCGTAATGAGTTTGACTGTGATATTTTTGTGTTTGTAGAAAAACGTCTTCAACATTGTCATATAATTGTTTATGCGATTCGCCTCATGAAAATGAAGCATTGGCTTTGGCTTCAAATAGTTTTAAAACGCATTATAAGATAGCCTTCAATTTCTACGTTAAAACACCGTTTTGTAATAGTTCTAATACAAGCTGTATAAATGCTTTATAAGGTGATGACTGGAACAGTTTTTTAGGACAAAAGAGAATTGCTTTATTAAATAAGTATAAAATTTCATAAGTCATCTATAAGGGCGTCGATTGATCGGTTATAAACAGTTTAAAGGACAAATAATAATAATATAATAATAATAATATTTATTAAAATAGTATCATTTAAAACGAAATCGTTACAGATAAACATTCAGAAGTTTGGGAATCCATTTTGCATCAATTTTTCTCATGTTCAAAACGATATGAACTATGATGGACGCCTTCATATGCAATATATGGTGATTCAGATATTCGTTTTAGCCCAATTCAGCGGTCTGATGAAATCAATTCATAAACTGCATTCCTGATTGCTCTCCATCTTCAATTGAAAATTTACCTTGTGTGAAGCTCGCAATCCAATTTTTTTACCAAGACTATCTTCGTAGTTCTGGTCAAGAGGCCATATTTGGGACGCTTTCTGGGGTAAAACAGTCAATTGATAACTTAAAAATAGTTTGTCGTATCGATCTCAAACAAGGACTGGCTTCTAGAGGACGTTTGATTCTATGTACGTGCTGTACTTTTTCAAAAAAAAAAATATCAAAAATGACCCAAAAATGCAGTTATTTTGAAGCAATTTTTTTGGCAGATAAACCAATATTTACATGAAGACATTACAGCACGTACATATATCAACGTTTTACCTTTCTATTGATACTAAATTCACTTCGATTGAATGAAGATTCCTTCAAATTTTAGTAGAGAAATACCAATGCAGCCACCTCGACTATCTATGAAAAGCATCGTGTGGTGCTGCCGCAGACGTGGGTACGTAGAATCAAACGTCCTCTAGAAGCCTGTCCTTGTTTGAAATCGATTCGACCAACCGTTTTTGAGTTATAAACTCTTTTACCAAAAAAAAAGGTTCCAAATATAATCGCGCTCATGGCCTTTTAACTCTTAACCCCTTCATAATTTTGGACGTATAATTTCTTTCAAAGTTCATTGCGCAAAACGCTTTCAACTTTTTGACGTGAAACATTACACTGACACTCCACATGAGTTATTGATCGTTCCTATAGTAACAAAATATTTTGTTTTATCCATGGAACCGGGCTTGGCTAACTAAGATATACATCCTCGTATTTTGAATGTATTGTGATCATTTATGTCTCAATACCAACTATGACATCTTAACAAAATTATTCTATGTTCCTACAATATACTTCAGTATCGTGTATTGGAAATTTTGTATTGGAATGGAATGAATGTTTATGACAGTCATAAAGCAAAGCCCACTAGTCAACAGTTCCATATCTTCGTTCCTTCGCCACCTGCTATGATCTGCTAGAATAAAATTAAAAATAGACACTTGCTACGCATAATAACGTCGACATTGCCGAAACAAAGAGAGGTTTTAATAGTATCAACTGAATTATTGGTCAATAAAAACGTCCGACTGTTGAGATACTTTTGTTGTTTTTGTGATGGAATTAATTATAGGAATAAAAGTTTTATTGTTATTATTACCAATACGAATATTTTTATGGCTCACTTGGTTGTACCCCTGCTATTTTTTTATTCCAGTCCGTAAAAGTAGGGCGTTCTTTGATGTTTGAATGAACAAGGCATTAATGATGGGTCGGGCTTGTTGATTGGTAATAATTAGTGAAACAGGTATTGGAAAAATAAGATGGCAATTATCAGATTCATTATTGAGAATGTAAAGAGAACAAGAATAAATGTGACTGGGAATTTTTTATTAGACACAATCTTTCAAATATATTTCGTGAAATTGTGTATTGGATTTTTCCTACAAAAATGTTTTTTTGCAGTTACTTTTTTCAATATGATTTATTATTTTATGGATTCCCGAAATAAACGTCCCAGATAGCACTGGACGTCCAGAGGATATCCATTTTATGTCCCATTAAGGTCCGAACGTCCCAGAACCTAATATGGACATCCTGGGGACGTACGACTCGGATCATTTTTGGGACGTCCGATGCCAATATCCCCAAGACGTCCCCAGGACGTCCAAACTCAAGTCAAATTCATATTACCGACTTACAACATTATTTTCGTGTCTTTTCAAAAATTTAAAACGTGTTTTGGTTTAATTTTCCGTCATAAATTTCATACATTTTCCACTGAGCTTATTTAGCTCAGTGAGTTTCTCCAGATGTCACCAGTATTAGATGAACAGTCGTTATATCGTTATCAATTTTGCATGGTTATTCTGTTCGCGCTAGGTTAGTCAGGTCAGGTTAGGTTTGCTAGTAATTCACGCATTTTCAACTCAATTTGCCTCATTCTTATCTTTTCGTTTAAACTCACTGCCATTGCAGTGACCAATCACAGAGCGCTTATTGCCTTCCTTTTATTGTCGTCTATTTTTCAGTGAGTTCAAAGTCTTGAGTCGTTGGGATGGCGACTTAAATCACACTCTTGATAGTTTATTATTTCTCTAAAAATTCTCTAATTAGTAGACTTTTATTTCAAATCTGTGACTGAGTGCATCGTGAAGTCTGTGATTTGTGCCATTTGTGGTCCTGTGCTGTGTCTTATCTCTTGTCTTGTGGTTTCCCAACCTAACTTATAAACATAATTTCTGGTTGTAGCAGAATTTGAAGTTTTTTCTACAATCAAAAAAATACGATGACCTGAGAAAATATAATATCACGTATTTATTGTTGTTGTGAACCGTATGACTTCTATACTTCTCTCTCTCTCTAGGTATTACGTTTTGTAATTGATGTAAATGTTTGTGTCAGAATTTAAAATAATTCATAAATATTTTTTCGAAAATCACTCTCTATCATTATCCTTTTCACTTTTTCTAGTTGGTATGTCATTTTCTATTGATTAGGATCATGGATTATAGAAAACCTTGAAAATTGATATCCTAAAAACATCCTTAGGATATCTAAGGGACGTCCATGGAAGACCTTACAGGGACATATAATGGACGTCCCCAGAACGTTCCAGTTTGTAATATCGGATGTCCCCAGGACAACTTAAGGACGTCTTATGTCCACTAATGGACGTCTTCGGGACGTCTTGAATGTCTTAGATTTATGTCTTGTGGACGTACTGAGGACGTCTTTGTGCTATCTGGGGTAGGCTATTCAAGCAATTTTACCAGTTTTCATGGCACCTGTATGATAAATTAATTATTAAAAGTATTTTATAACAAAGACGTAAAAGTTATCAAAACCTGAAATATTTAGACGATCTTGAGGTTATTCCAATCTCAAATGGTATAAGCGCTTTTATTTCAATATGATAAAATTCAACACACGATATATGTATCAATTCAAGAAACTCGGAAATACAGGGTGTTAATCAACTACGTTGACAAACTTCGGGAGGTGATTCTTTGAAAGTTTTAAGGACGAAAAGTTCATAGAAATATATATCCCAAACGGCTTGGTTTTCGAGATACAGGGTGATAAAAATAATGTTTTTTTGACATTGCAAATTGCAAGATCGACCGACAGATGGCAGAAGCTTAATTGTATTATCATAGATTACATGATTATTATTCTACCTGCACAGTATCTATTTTCATGAGCTGTATTATCAGAAGAGTTGAAAGTCAATTAATTTTATTGAAACTATATACTCTATTTCAAAAAGAATGTGGAGTTAATTCTCATAAGAACATAGGCATAATACATAGGAACTTACTCTACATTATTTCTGAAATGAACTATAGTAAATTTTATTTCAAATCACTCACATTCATTCACATATAGTGAACAGAATTGGAAGTTGATTTTGCAATTCCTATACCTACATGTTTTCCTATAGCTGCTATCATTATTTCCTGAAAACAGAAAGATCGCCACCTTTTTAACTCTTACATAATCACATTCTTACTGAGATTAATCTCAATGGGGAAAATGTCTTCTAGTTGATGATGATGAAGCAAAAATCTTAGTTTTGGTGGCGGTTCCATTTAGGCATAGAATGACATTGATAGGAAGAATGGGATAGAGCTCATAATGTGGTAAATTTAATCATGAATGCTGACTGGTATATACTCAAAATCCTTGAAGGATACGTTTATTATAATTCTGTACTAGTTAATGCATGATAGGTGCACTTTGATGATGTAATTGATGCAGTATAGATCTTGATGCAAATTCCTCAGAATATATATGACACATGCTGAAAAGACACATATATAAACCCGGCTCCAGCAATACTAGAATACCAGAATTGCTACCGAAGAAGAATAGCCATGGACAGAGAAACATTCTCCATAGAAAATAGAAACATATGAACTTTTTGGAAATGGAAAAAAATGCAGATGATCCCACGTCCGATTTTATGAACATCATATTCATATTTAAAAAAAATCAAAATGCAATACCCATGACAGGTTTATGTCATAAAATAAATTTTCAAGGTGTGTCGTATCATATCCATTCTTGCTATTTGGAATTGATTCTGAAGAATCTCTTTCTCAATTCTTTTGTACTCCCTGATGATGTTGAGAGAGAAAAGTGCAATTTTTGCATCAATCAATGAGTGGAACAATTTTTGTGAGTGATACTTTGAATAACATTATCCCTATCTCATTTGTCTGGATCGATTTTCAATAAAAAATGGATATTCAAAAAATTACATCAAATTGTTTTCTTTTCTGGGTCTATTTACAATATCTGTCAGATGTAGTTCAACGTCCAGCGTGGCTTGAGCAAGGGAAATCGTTATTTTCTGGTAGATATTAACCAAAAAATAATTATTTTTATAGCAGGTTTTTGTCCATTTTCAAAAAACATCCATATTTTTAAATTCTCAATGTTGAATAATTCCCTTTTCAATATGAATACCTTTAAAGACTTTATTTCGAAAATAGCAACTGAAGTTTATCTCTAATCCGCAGATGATTCCATCTCTGATTTTTTTAACATACTGTTCACCTTCGCAAGAAAATTATAGCATGAACTTCCGTGATGACCACGGAAGATCTTCTGCGCAGCATGTCCAAAAGGACGCAAACAATAGCTGGAACCAAAGAAGGTAATACTAAGTACCAAACTCTTGGTTTGAAGTAGTTATTGAATTGCCATTACTGTTGGTCATTCTAGATAATTTATATTTGAAAATCTACCAAATTAATTATCCTATGAATCTCTTTAATAAAACTCCAATGTCTAATTGATTTCATTCATAAAAACGTGAAACACTTGAATCTAGAAGATTTATTAGTGAAAATGACGAAAGTGTTGAAAAAACACAACATAGATCGCTAATAAAATATACAAGTTTTTCTGTGAATGTCTTATTCGATTTGAATTTACGGTTGCATATATTTCTCACTTCCAAAACCAATTCTTCCCAAATTGATTTTCTACAGATATTCTGATGAAGAGTATATCGTCAACAAATAATTTAAAATCACACCCATCACTCAAATAAAGAACATTTTTTCCTTTTGGTTCTAGTGTTTAATATTGCTATAAGGATGTGTTCTTCTTTGGAAAGAGGTTTAGCTCTCTTTGGGTGCAAAATTGGTTGATGACATTCTGAGTCAAATGAGATTATTTTCACTTCAAATATGTTTGGCATATTCGAAAATGTAAACAAGAGAAATAGAAATGTATTTGGATCAGACAGCAAATAAACTACTCACTTCCTTTTCTCATCTCAGCAACTTATCTAGCGACTTGAAATGTGTAGACATAAATCATTTGAGCGATCTCAATCTATGACAAACGGTAATTTTGTGGTGCAATAAATAAAACACAATTTTCAATATAGTCTCTGTTAATATTTAATTAGGACAATTCATAATCATAATATCCTTCTATACATTGATATATTTACAAACAGATAAAATAATTTACAGCATCAGGCTACGAGCCAACAAAAATATGTTAGTTAATAATAGAATCTTACAAATCCATGATATGGTACTCTTTATACACAACAATTGTCTAGTTATTCAAAAAGAACGTAACAATAAAAATAGGTGAAACCTGAAAATACAACTAACTTGTGACGGTACACAACAATTTGCAAACAGAGGTGCAAGTAATTTCTAGTTCGAAGAACTACCCCTAAGGAAAGGTGGTTCGTAACTTCCGAAATTAGGGAAAGGATTCCGTGTACTGTAGAATTTTAATGCCCACAGTTATATTTCTGCATTTCCCATGAATTCAACTATAATGTCATCTCTTTTATTCTGTTTAGTCCTGATAATTCTTCAATACATGGAATTCCACCCCAAGCCAAATCTGGCCAAATTCGGAAGCCAGAAATCATCTTTGGACTGCGGCCGTGAAAGGCTCTCGTTCAATCGTAAACAAAGTCCCACTGCCGGAAAATTCTTTTGTTCTTTATCACAGATATAAATAAATGCATTTACACAAATGTACAACAGATTGCATCCAAGTGTTTCCTTCACTCACACTGTATATTTGTTTCGTTTGCACTTTGCCCGTTATTTGCTGCCTTGAACGACACACTGGCGATATCTGAAACAATAAAAATTAGGCGTCAGTTTAAAAAAATATAGTAAATATTGATGGAGTAATGATTTTGACTGACTGCGAGGATGTATTAATTAATATCTAGATATCCAAGACCGATTCCATGGATAAAAAATATATTACGTTACCATAGCAACGATCAATAACCTATTAATGTTTTTAAATGAAATAGGGTGTCAACTGATACCGCATTTCGAAGGGTATTCAATGGTCAGTAGAGTCATGCCTATTTTTTTGAATTTCGTTGATGCGACAAAAAAAAACAAACAAAATTTCAAAAAGTATCAGGTACTCTACCAAATTCACTGTATATTCAATGCATCTGTTTTTTTTTTGGTTTTTTTACCAACTGTTGTTTGTCATACGTGACAGTAGAGTATAAAAATGTATGTGAGCCCAGCTCCCCCCCAACGCTCGGTATTTTTTCTGTTAATGGTATCTTTCATTATTCTGAATCATGAACGCTTTGATAAAGTATGGTGGTGCCAAGACCTCTAATAAGAAAATTGCTGAGCCCAACTCTCCCCCAACGCACGGTATTTTTTTTCTGTCGATGGAATCTTTCAGTACTCTCAATCATGAACGCTCTAATGTAACTAGGGTTCAATTGACCCCTAATTCATTTGAAAATTTGAAAAAGTTGGGGGTTGGCTGTCATTTTGAGGGGGGTTAAAGGTGGGGAGTGATTTATTTTATGTCACAGAGTGTCTTTTCGAAACATAACTCGAAATATTTCAGTTTTTTTTTAATAGCTGTTAACGTAGAAAATTAATTTATCCCTTACTTCAGGACCTCACTGTATAACACAAACAAAAAAAAGATAGTCGATTTGTTCGTCTGTAGTCGGTTAACAAGCTACCATGGTTATATTTCTACGAGCTGGAAACAAAGCAGCAATCGATGGAATGGAGGCACTCTGGTTCTCCCAGTCCTAAGAAGTTTCGTGTTAAAAAATCTTCTGGAAAAGTTCTTGCTTTGCTTGCATAGTAGTCTAAGAATCTTTCAGTTCATCCTCGTATAATTTCTAGAATGATGATATTTCGATACAACTAATAAGAAATGACCAGAAGAAACAAGAAAAATTTCTGAACATATTCTACAGATTTGCTTAAAATGCTCGACAGACTTAGAAAATAACAAATATATTTTCAAATATTCGAAGAAAAACCCTGAGTACGTCATAAGTATGTCGAAAAATATCTAAAAGATAAAAGCATCCAAAGTTTCTCGGAGATGTCATAAAAAATATTTAAATGTCCGTGTCGGTTGTAGCCAGGAAAACAGTTATATATCCCAAATATTTAATTTTAGGCATGGCCGAGAAGGAAACCGCTGGGGAATTTTGGTGTACATTTCTTGGGTATTAGTGGCATTACTGGGCATTAGTCGGGAATTAGTGCCAGTACTCGGGTAGTAGTTGGGAATTAAGAGTATTACTTGAAAATTATTGGGGTATTACAAGTATTAACTGGTGTATCACTTGGGCATTAGAGGAATTATTGGGCATTACTCGAGCATTACATGGGTATTACAGGAATAATTCAGAAGTGAGAGAACAATTGCAATTGTCTGAAAAATTAGAGAAATCTGAATTGTGCAATGAAGAAAAAAAATGTCGTAACATCGAAAAACGATTTTACATTTTTCTTACTTTTCTGACTAGCATTACTGTCATTACTTGGAGGGTATTACTAGGGAATTACTGGGTATTGCTCGGGAATTACTTGTGTATTAGTGGCATTACTTACGATTTTTGGGAATTAGTATACACAATATTTTCAGCGGTTTCCCCCTCGGGCATAGCCTACTGCATACCAACTATTTGAGTCATAAATAAATGATCATATCAACTGCAAACTAGTCCCTCTCTAATCGCCATCAATATTTCATTGGCTGAAGTGAACATCCATCTCATTGTATTACCGTTAGTCAATTTTAGAAACAATCGTCCCAAATATTTAATTTTAGGCATTGCCGACAAGGAAACCGCTGGGGAATTTTGGTGTACATTTCTTGGGTATTAGTGGCATTACTGGGCATTAGTCGGGAATTAGTGCCAGTACTCGGGTATTAGTTGGGAATAAGTGGCAGTACTACTCGGGTAGTAGTTTGGAATTAAGAGTATTACTTGAAAATTATTGGGGTATTACAAGTATTATTGGGCATTAGAGGAATTATTGGGCATTACTCGAGCATTACATGGGCATTACAGGAATAATTCAGAAGTGAGAGAACAATTGCAATTGTCTGAAAAATTAGAGAAATCTGAATTGTGCAATGAAGAAAAAAAATGTCGTAACATCGAAAAACGATTTTACATTTTTCTCACTTTTCTGACTAGCATTACTGTCATTACTTGGAGGGTATTACTAGGGAATTACTTGGGTATTAGTGGCATTACTTATGATTTTTGGGAATTAGTATACACAATATTTTCAGCGGTTTCCCCCTCGGGCATAGCCTACTGGATACCAACTATTTGAGTCATAAATAAATGATCATATCAACTGCAAACTAGTCCCTCTCTAATCGCCATCAATATTTCATTGACTGAAGTGAACATCCATCTCATTGTATTACCGTTAGTCAATTTTAGAAACAATCGAAGAAGTTATTACGTCAGTTCGGGTTAACCGGTACCCGTTATGAGATTTTATCCGGCTCGTACCTAATTGAGAACGTAAAATAATATTCCGGAGGGGAAAAATAACCACAGGCCCATTACAGTTCGTCAGATAAATGCTTATTCGGATTTGCAGATAGAAAGGATGTGTGGAAAGTATATTGATTTGAAACAATGGAGTCTCAGCAGGACATGTTTATTCGATTTAGTGTCTGCTCGTTTAGGTGATACCAGGTTTGGGCATTATTTATTGGATCGAAATAGATTGAATATTTATTCTTGTTTGAAAAAGAGTCACTGTTAATTATGTGAATAATATAATCACATATCTTGTTTCTGTTTGCTTTTTATTACATATAAAATTGAAAAATACAGTTTAAAAAAACAGTTTAAATGTACGACATGTTGAAAACAACGAACTGGAATGGAATGTCAGTTTTACACTCTAACAGGTGGTCAGTCAGGACTTCGCGGGAATTGGAGTACACCCTAGCAACGTTGTTTCCATAGTTACGGTTGCATTGCACTATCGCTGAATGAACAACAGTGACTCTATCGTGGTGGTGGTTGGTTGCATTTCTAATTTGGTTTTCCGAAGTGAGCTTGAAAATTTTAAAAAGATTAGAAAGAGAATTAGAAAAGTGCACATTATTGCTGTTTGCTTCGTGGATTATTTTATTAGGAGCGAAAGTGAAAGTTTGGGTGGCAAAGCTGAACGTTTATTTGCTAAAATGGTGTTCTGAAAGATATGTTTCATTTTTGGGGTTTATATTGAAATTGGTGAAAGTGAAAATGCCTAGGCACACAAGTTGAACTCTTACTCATATCCATCCCTGATGTGTATAATTACTTCTGAAGAGCCTGTTTTCCAATCCTAGGTATCAATCTCCCTGAAGAGCTTGGCAAAGCGAAATAGATTTTCGTCCACCAAAATTTATTGGGGATTAAATGCGACACCGATTAGTGATTTTGAACGTTTTTGGCAAATGGTCGAAATGTTGATTTCACAACAGTTCCTGTGAAAATTTTTTTTTTGTCAAACTTCCAATTATCAACAGACATTGGCGCTTATCTTTGGAGTTGGATAATTCATTTTGCGTTAGAGGACATCCACTAATTACGTTGGGAGTTTAGGGGGGGGTCGAGCGAAACCTCACTCAATCTTACTGGGGGAGAAGGTGGTCTCGGCAAATATCACGTATTTAGTAAAATACAGAGTGTAACAAAAGTACGTTGAAATATTCAAGTGACGTATTCCTGAGACAATTTTAAGAAAAAAGTCTATATAAACTTGTGTCCGTTTCGGACATACAGGGTGTTGAAATTAATTTTTTTTTTTCGTTTTTTGAAAATAACTTTTGCAAGAAATAAGTTATGTGGTAGATCTCGTCAAAATAAACAACTTTTTTCCTATAAAATGTTTATCGGAAAATGATTCGTTTTTGAGATACAGATTGTTGAAATTTTTCTAAGCAACTTCACTTAGCGCCCTAGGAGCTAAGTAACATGCATTGATATAGAAAATTGTAAATATCTCGAAAAAGATCACCTCCAGCGTTGTTGAGAAAGTATACCTTTTTTAATTGGAAAAGGTGTGGGAATAAGATTTTTTCATGAAAAGTACCAAAAGTTTACTGTCAAAAATGTTAGGGCAATTTGAAATAAATAATGACAGCGTACGCAGCGCCCTCTATATGTTACATGAAAAATAATACGAAATTATGATTTCCCACGTCAAAAAAACCCCGGGTACCAAATTTCGTGCAAATAACTTAATTTTTGCAAAAGTTATTTTTCAAAAGTGTACAAAAAAAATCAATTTCAATGCCCTGTATGTCCGAAACGAAGCATTTCCGGATACAAGTTTATTTAAACTTTTTTCTTAAAATTGTCTCAAGAATACGACACTTGAATAATTTAACGTACTTAGGTTACACCCTGTATATTGAACACTAGTCTTAACTAGTCTTGAATAAAAAAATATAAGAAAATAATTTTTTTAAGTAAATCTAAAGCAATCGAGCACATATTAATTACAAATACGCATTTTGAAAAATCTCACGTGAGATTAAGGGAGGGGGATTGAGTCGATCAGAATCTCACAAAATCTCATCAAGGGGGGGAGGGGGAGGGGGGTTGAAAAAACCTCGAAATTGTCTCACATAAGTAATGGATTCCCCCTTATTGGCAATTTGAATTTTCAATAATAATTCTTCAGGAAATAAAGAGAATATAAATCAATAATCGTAGCCTATTTCAATAGCCTTGACACCAATGATGTCATCAGAGTTCAGTAAAAAATCAAATTTCAAATGTATACGTGAAAATGAGCCACGAACGCGAATCAGCGGTTATATCTGTCTCTTCACCTTCATTGACAAAAACACCGATCCCGTTGGAGACACAAGAAATCATTAAGTGACAGTAATTACTGCAAGAGACAGGTACAGACCGCTGGCTAGTTAGTGTGGTCGTGGAGCCAGGTCCTCGCGAGGACCATTCACTGATCACTATCTCGCTTCATTTGTCAATGTCACAGAGGTGGCGATAGTGACCGCAGGGCATTCTTCATTCAGTTTGTTCGAGCGTGGGCAACAGGACAACTACAGCGTTGCCAAGTCTGCCGTTGGTGTTGGTGGAAGGATCTTGGGAAGCAACCAAACGAAATTCATTGGTTTTAATAATAATAATATTAAAACAGAAGGAATCTATTATTAAACAGTAAGCTTATAAAGTTATAAACTAGATGTCTTGCCATACTAAGATACTGCAATTTTCCTGTACAATATAGAAATTTATTCGGGTCAAAAATCCAATAGAAATCAACTACTTTTTTGGCTAATGCCACGACGAACGTTGAATTACATCCAATGAACTTGCGTGCAGAGTTCCTACAAGATTATCTCCGCAACTGCTAGTTCCATGGAAAACGTTAATTGAAACAGTTGGACCACCTATAGATCGATTTCTGGGTTCTTGCCCTCATCAGTATAGGGTAGGTTTCTGCAGACAGTAACATTTTCCACGCAACTAGCGATTGCGGAGATAGCCTTGTAGGAACTCTGCACGGAAGTTTATCATTGAATGTAATTCAACGTTCGTCGTGGTATTAGCCAGGAAAATTGTTGTTTTCTGATGGATTTTTGACCCAAATATATTCCTATATTGTTCAGGAAAATTGCAGTATGGCAGGACATCTAGTTTCTAATAATAATATTGATTGGTTGGAACGCGATTAAATGAAAAAAAATATTAATTAATTATGGTAATAGATATAAGGTGAAAGAATATATTATGAAACTGTTGGAGTAAGATATGATATAGGTTATTCAAATTAGATATTTATTAATATAAAAGAGATATCAAGCATAACGATTCATGGTCAATAAATTATCGTTGTCCCGTTCAAAATAACCCATTTTGATACTAAATTGATATATTTTATTCAGTTATTGTTCATTTATATACAATCTTAATTTCTATAGTTGAAAAACTTCAATTAGAACTTTTTCAATAATTAATTATCAAATTATTTTATAATTGAAATTGTTTTGAATTATGAGCATACCACACAAATCGGGCGTCATTAGTCTGAGGCCGTTTGGTCGAAGAAATAAAATGTTCCACACCAAATATTTTTCTTCTACAGTCGGTGATCAACTCTGGTCAAAAAGTGTCTCATTCCTTGTTGTGTTGAAATCAATAGTTTTGAAACACGGATATTTCATAAAAGTTAACCAACGAGTTACAAAATACCACCATTGAAAAATATTGATTTTAGAACAGGGTAATATACCATTTTTAACGAATGAAGAGCACATAATAATAAAAAAATGTTTGCATAAAAAGTAATAATATCTTTCACTTTTTATCAAGCGGCTGCAGATTAATGACGCCGATTTGCGTAGTTTGTACCTACATTTCATTATAACCAGTTTTTCAAAATTGTTGTCAATTGCACTATTCAACAATATATTTCATCATGATTTTTGTTCGAAATTATGAATAGGATACAAAAATCAAACTGCAATGCCCATGACAGGTCTATGTCGAAAAATAACTTTCAAAGTGTCACCGCAGAAGAAATATTTCCATCAATTTCTATCCTTGATGTAGAAAAGAAAATTGTACTTATAAAGTGTAACTATAATCGGAAAAAGTAATTGTATCTAATTGAAAAAGTAGTTGTACTTATAAGAAGTAATTATAAATTGATTATTTGAATGGCATTCTTAAAAATTATATTAAGGAAAAAGTACTCAAAATAATTACAAATTACAAGAGAAAACACTAATTATTGTAATTATTTATTACCTTTAAACTAGGAATAACCCAGCTCTGCAACCGAATAGGATGTGTTATGCAATAAAATTTCATATATAGATATTTTCTGGGCAGACTCAGAAAATCAATTTCACTACGGAGAATTTTTTGACAAAAATATTTGTCATGATAGAGATTGTTGTTTGTAGCAAATTCCAGATTTTTTAAAAGATATGGCAACACTGTTCACAACTCACCTAGCTCATGCGTCGCCGAGGACCAACAGGGAGCGGCTCAAACCGGCGACACGAACCCTCCGTTCATGCTTTGGGAGCTGAAAACAAAAAAAAAATCAATTAGAATACTGGACAGATAAGGTGGTCCACTTTAATTGTGGGAAGATTTTAAATGGCAGTGATTTTTCTGTCAGAAGAAAGTTTTGTGTGGGGGGACAAGGAAAGACTATACCTAGATTCTATAAATAATTAATAATAATAATAAATAAAGTTTATAGGATTGTCGCAGAACTGTCATTGGTCACCAATGAATTAGCAAAATGGGGATTAAATAATGTGCCAGTTATTTTTACAATTATTGTTCTCTCGGGGGTGAAAAATCTGAAATTTATTCGGTTTATTTAGATTTCCTGATTTTTTTTCCTCTAAGGCAGTGTTTTCCAACCTGTGGGTTGCCCCCCAGGGGGGTTGCCAAGCCTCACGCGAGGGGTCGCGGGTACAAGAAAAAGTCAAGTGTTTATAGGTTCTGCACTACAAAAAAAAACTACAGTTACAGTGAGGAGGGTGCCTGTTAATTTTTATTAATTTGTCGAAACGTGGTTCAATTTCTGAGACACAAATAATCAAATCATTTTCTAATTGAAGCCTATTTCTCTTACACAGCACCTACAATTGGTTTCTCAATCGATATTTAGTTTCCAGCAGAAAAAAAATTAAATACGTAGCTTTCAAAATCAGAGACATATAGTCTTTCTTATTAGGGCCCTGGAGTGTCGCCAAAATTTTTCAGTTTGTAAGGGGGTCGCATATTGAAAAAGTTTAAAAAACACTGCTCTAGGGTATCCTGGAAGTGATTACACTGGAAATTTTTTGACGGTAATCACGTGATTAGACAGTACCAAACTTGTCTGAAATTTTCGCTTTTTCTCCGGAACAAAATTATAGGTACTCCCCTCGACTTTAAAAGTATGAATTGAAGTTATGTTTGACATGAATTGCGTGGGCAGCAAATGCTTTATTTTAATTCTAACTTTCGTTTCCATAACGCAGGATTTTAAATGCTCTGTTGATTCGACTAAACCATTCCAATAACTTTATAAAACAAATTAAAGAAATCTGCATTGCATTGTTCACAATAAGCTTGTCAAAAGAGAAACAAGATGTCCTGTAATACCAGGACCACGCTTATTGCCATAATCCTGAATATAATAGGAATAATTGGGTCGAAAATCCATCAGAAAACAACTACTTTCCTGGCTAATACCACAACGAACGTTGAATTACATCTATTGAATTTCCGTGCAGAGTCCTACAAGGATGTCTACGCAATTGCTAGTTGCATGGAAATGTTCATTGAAACATTCGGAACACCTATAGATCGATTTCTGGGTTCTTGCCCTCATCAGTAAAGGGTAGATCTCTGCAGACAATAACTAATGTCTGCAACAAACGATTCAACAAAATCTCCATGTAAAGGCAGAAGCTGAGACACCGCCCGCAGCATAGCGTTCGCTAAACCAGGGGCGCCATCTGAATTGGGCTGGGCTTGAGTCAAGTTTGGTTTCACGTACCACAGCCAGTAATTTTGATAAATTCTAGCAAACAGTAAGATGTGCTGCTAGACTCATTCCATGCAATATTGAATAAAATATTATATTATTTTTTCCGTTAACCAACTATCATCCTCCTACGAACAGTAGCCCTTATGAGTTATCTTGTACGGGCCAAGGTTTAACGAGGTCTCAACTTTTTACGTGCGTTTTATGGCACTTTTTTTATACAATTGTTTCGAAATCGTAGGTAGATTTCAAAAAGGTAATAGACCTTGGTAATTGCAGAGTAAAGTATGTAATTATTCGAGAATTAATTTCAGGATATACTTATAATAGAATAGGACATGCATAAAATCTGTTGTGGAATCATCTGCGACTGAAAGGCTAGTTTTTTGAACTTTTATTTTTATTTTGTATATTTCTACTGTCAGAGGGAGGTAGATTGAAAAGTTTAGGACCAAAATAGGTTACAAATTTCTGTGTGATTGTGCTTCTATACAAGGGAATAGGAATTTCCTGCCCTGCTGGTCTTCGGGTAAGATGATAGTGTATTTCCGGGGGCGATGTACAGTTTTTTGTCCAGATAAGTCATTGATAGCAATATAACTGTTTGAGATCTATAACTCCCATTTCATAATAAAGTTGCGCAGTTCCATACCTCCTGTTTTTATTAAACAATATTTTCAGTACGGTATTTTGTGAAACTTCTAAGCAGTGAAGGGAAGTTCTGAAAGTCCCACCCCAGACAACAATGCAGTAGCGGATTATGGACTCGGCCAAGGCATCATACACACAATAGACTTAGTAGTTTTGGTAGGAGTCATAGTTCTGCCAAATTTCAATAAAAAAATTAAAAAAATCTTCAACCCTATTGTTTGACGAGGTGTTTCGGTGTTTCATTTCAAGAAATCAATAAACCCAGAACCTCAGAGTTCCATCAAAACATTAATCAATTTCGACTAGTATTCCTTCCATAAAACATGAACTCGAATTCTCTGATGTGAATTCCGAATTTCCAGACGAACAATAATTGGAATAAACTCAAAATATTCGACTTTCGATAAGATGTATGCCTGCGCGAGAGCCAGCGAAAAAATATGCTGTCAAGTGTCGATATGAATATGTAAATCCCGTTTATCTGATCGATCTCGGCCAGCTTTTAGAAGTATGAATAAAACATGGTCAGCCAATTCTTTAAGAATCTAATATTTACCAAACGATGAGGAAATTTATTGAAACCTCTCGTTAATTTGTTCACATAACGAAATAAAATTTTAGTCGAGATACCAACTAATTGGATCAGTACTAAATTAGACCAGACTAATGACTGCTGTCGAATGAGAAACAATAACATTCAATCAGAGCTGATGACATACTTATTTAAATACTTCACAAGACTTTGAAATTTCTAAGTGGTCTGTAATGACGCTGCCTGTTTTCACAATCTGATTCACTTCCGGTGTTCCCAAGGATCAGTCCTGGGGCTGTTGGAGTTCAATGTGTTCAATAACTTCATGTATCTCGTGTAAGACAGCCCTACTTTAATCTAAATGGAGACTAGCGTTGGGAAAACAATAATTATAATATTAATAAATAAAATAGAAATAACTATCTGACTGAAGATCTCTAGTTCATTGCTATCAGAAAATATGTGAGAAATATCTTGATGCTTAAAAGTACCAATGCAAGAATGAAATTTTATTCAAATTAAATTGAAATGATATTCCACCACATTGATTAATGAGGCTGGATAATGTGTTTATAATAGAAATTCCTGAATATTATATTAGTTAGAAAGTTGAGGCTTTTATGGATTTCCATGTTCATATAATTGTTGGCTTGGCTTCTTTAAAAAAAAATTAAAAAATTAAATTCATTGCCCAACAGTTAAATTCATTCACATACAGGACAATATGTAATACAATAGAAATAAAGTACTGCCATTTGAAACTGAATGTATACATACGAAGTACCTACAAGAGACAGATTTGTGATTGCATTTGAAAAAATTAACCAAGTGGGAAAAATCTAAATATATATTATGATGATTACTATTCGACATATTAGTTATTGTTTGTAAATAAAGTGATATGAATACAAAGTGCTGAATGATGGTTTGTTCAATTTTTCAGTAAATCGAAATTGATATCGAATTTATGGCAGTGAACGTTGTAATTTTCGTAGAACAAATTTGAAGGAGATACTTCTCCAAGGTTGGATCTGGTAAAAAGTGTATAGAAAGTGATCTGTCCACGTGTAGTACCTTGGGGTACATTGGGGTACCTTTGTTCTTGTTATGAAGGTATATCAATGCAATTTTATATAAAATAATGATGCTTGATGCGATATTTTATGTCAATCTAAGGAATGGTCAGTTCCTTTTCGTGGGTACAGCCATCATATTTGAATGCGAAAAACTTTAGAAAGAGCCTTTGCAAATTTTCCAAAGTCTTCTTATGTATACCTATTAAAAAAAACAGTGCCAAATCAAAGTAGCGCACTATAACTAAGAGAGAACAAACGATGAATAAAGTAGTGTTGAGGTATTGGTGAATGATTTAGTTTTGATTACTGATGATGATATATATGATGTAGATGGAAACGTATTACAGACAACAACATTTGTTCTGTGACCCAAACTGCAGCGTATAAGTTGAGTTAGTGGGTAATTTGAAAACTTTTGACCTCTTTTCTTCAGCAAAACGGATTAGAAAGCCATGCTGGTTAACTGAAATCAGGTATCATATCATCAGTTGGCGGAACGACACTGACAGCTAGAGCAAATAGAGGATATCCGCAGGGAGGGGTTCTATCACTCCTGCTATGGGCCATCCTAATGGACGAACTGATAGAAAGGTCAACATACAGAGACTTTCATTGCCTAGGATATGCCGACGACCTTGCGATTATTGCAAAAGGTAAATTTGCAAGGACAGTCGCGGAGCTTACACAAACAGCCATAGATATAATCGACAGGTGGTGTAAAGAGAAGGAACTGGTAGTAAACCCTCATAAAACCACAATAGTTACATTCACACGAAGCAAACTACTGGTAGGACTAAAGACACTTGTTCTAAACGGGATACAAATTCCTTTTGCCAAAGAGACAAAATACTTAGGAGTCATCTTCGACCATAAGTTAACATGGAATCAACATCTCCAAAAAGTAATAGAAAAAAGTTCAGTAGCCTTCAATCTGTGAAGAATTTGCGGGAAAAACTAGGGGCTACAACCAAAAATGACTACATGGCTAAATACCAGAGTCATCAGACCCATGATAACATATGGGTCAGTGGTATGGTGGCCAAAGACCAAGCAGGTAGGAGTGGTACGACGGCTGGGAGTACTGCAAAGACAAGCATGTCTGAGTGCTACCAGTGCCATGAGAATCACTGCAACAGCCGCACTAGAAGTCTTGCTCAACCTGCCTCCACTACACATATACATTCAAGGCGAAGCCAGGTCGGTCACGAGCAGATTACTTAGAGGTCGAGCACCCATAAGCAACATGCACGGGAGTGACTACAACAAGAGTTGGAAAACGACCCTGTCATACGTATGCCATCACATGGCATACTTCGCAGATATAGCTTTGACAAAACTTTTAAGACAAGCATAACGGATAGGGGTGATGGGAGGAGGGACCTCCCATCAACGCGGAAATCGCTATCTACACGGATGGCTCCAAAACCATTGAAGGTTCAGGAGCCGGCATATATGGAGCCAAGCCGAAGATGAGAATCTCAATAAGCTTAGGTAAACACACGACGATATTCCAGCCGGAAATCGTTGCAATACACCATTGCGCGCAAGAGTTAATAAGGCAGGAGTTCTCAGAAAAAACCATTGTCATTTACTTGGATATCCAAGCGGCGATAAAAGCAGTCAACTCTATGCAAATCACCTCACCTCACCTTGTTTGGGACTGCATATAAGCACTGAACGAGCTAGGCAGTCAGAACAGACTGACACTAGCTTGGATTCACTAGCTCGAAAAGGAGCAAGTAAATCCCTGAATGGCCCAGAACCATTTTGCGGTATAAGCTGTACTAAAAACCAACACCAAATCATGGACCCAACAGAAATCTCAAGAATGGTGGAACGATTCACCAGAAATGAGACAGGCCAAAGAGTTTATCAAAAACCGTTGCCAACATTCACAGAATATCTACTAAACCAGAGAATAATAATTGGACTCCTCACAGGGCATTGTAGGCTCAACAAACATATGATTACTATTGGTCTGGCAGAAGAAATGCTATGCAGGTTCTGTAAGGAAGAAGAGGAAACATCGGCACACATACTATGCCACTGTGAGGGCTTGTCAAGGCTAATGTTTCTAACACTGGGAGAAGAAAAACCAAAAGCTCCCGGATACATGGGAGTTCTGAAAACTGGCCTATGTAGTCTCGTGACGAAGACAGGGCTAGATAAAGAACTCTAAACGATTTCGAGGGCGAACACAATAGATCTGAAAAGGTCGCGGTGTTGATGCTTATGGCACGAAAGCCCCAAACTAATCTAATCTAACTGAAATCAGGGGTTTGACCTTGGCATTAGCTGGTGATATATACAAATACATATATAAAAGGCATTCGCAAAGTTGCACATAATCGATATTGGTCTGTACTTCTCAATATTTTCCGTGTTTTCAAATTATAGAACTGGACAAATCTTTGATTGCGTCCATCGTTCAAGAAAGTGAGATTGGCTCGATATTGCGTTAAAAAATAACATGTTTGACAAGGGACAAGCAAACATTTGGGATTAGTTCCTTGGTAGGTAAAGAATACAAGTAGATTGTATTAACATTGATTGATTATGAGATTTCATCAGTTCCATAATTTTTTTGAAAAGTAACATATGCACAGTCTTTCTTAAAACCTGATTGGTGAGTTCTTAGTGTATTATGGTCTACAATGACTGAGTTAATGTTATCATCGAACTCAAATGATTCATATATCTTTGAATCCTTTTACATGAGGGTCCAATTGATATTTTTTATCTGGCTATCCAAGCCATATTATCATATTTTTATATTTTTTACAATAATCACCAATTTTCACGTTCTTCTCTGACAGAACACTCATCTACACATATTGAATTGAAGTACACTAAAAGTTTCAATTGAAACAGCGGACTCACCTTTTATAAAAAGGCTTGAAGGCGGCATTGTCAGGCGTGGGGGCAGCCATCTGCCCCGATTGTTGAGGGGGCGGTCTCTGCGGCGACTGAATCCTCCCAAATCCCCCCAAGAACCCAGACTGTCCGTAACCACCATTCCCCGAGGAAGACCCTATACAAGGCCCCTGACCAGGAATCAGATTACCAGCTACACTGGGCAGTTTCATACTGGGGGGTGTCTGGGGGGGTGTGTCAGTTTGGACGTCGGGAAACCCCTGTTGACAGTGACTGGGCAGGAACCCGCTTCCACCGTATCGCGAGCTGGGCAGCGCGAACCCATTGCCGCCTAACCATTGCTGTTGGGAGGCGGGAGGGGGCGGCGGGGTCTTGCAGGCTGCTGTGTCCGCAAGGGACCAGATTTTGGGTTTGGAGGGGGGTAGGGGAATACCGCAGTCTGAAGATTTCATCTCGGATTTCAGGCCGAAACCGTTGCCGAGGATGTGGTGCATGTTTCCTCCTAGGATGTCGTCTTTTCTGTCTTCGTCTGTCATATCGTCGTCGTCTAGATCTTTGCCGTTTCGTTCGGATTTTATTCGGCCGTGGATATCTGGAAATAAACGGAAACTGAATTATTTCTTTCGATTCAATACTGATAATATTGGCAGCACCTCATTTATATAAAAAAAAACTATACTAATAATTTGGATTCCAAAACTTTTACTTGATACCTAACTTATACAGTGTATCCAAGATAAGGAAGGGGTAGCATTAGGATCTGGCAAACGGTTAAAGTTACAATATTAGTTGAATTAGGGAAAAGCTGCAAAATGCAAAGTCCTCTTATATGAGGTTTGCAAAAGTGAAATATCTTTTTAGGATTTCGGGATATTTTTAAATAAATATTTTCGGTATTGGTTTTTATTAATTTCTGAAGTTATTTTGTACGACGTTTCGTTTCCAAGGAACCTTCACAACTTTTTTTTAAATACGGCACTGTTATTTTTGTTTCAAAATTTTCTACAGAAGATTTTAAATTACTACAACATATTTTTGTAATAAAGAAATAAAATAATTCTAGGAATAATTATAAACACAGCTGGTACCAACTGACTTTGAATCATAACTTGCTCAAATGAATATTTTTCAAGCAGTCAGAACCGTAATCGGGGGTTTCTCCTGAATGATTTTGAGTGTTGTCTGAACTAAGCTAAAATATCGAAAAGGGGGACATTCTCCATGAAAATTGAAAAATGAAAACTGTGATTTATTTTAACAGAAAACAACTACTTCCCCGACTAAAGCCACGCTGGACATTGAACTGCATCTGATAGGAATTATAAAAAGACTGAAAATAAAAAATATCCCGACGAATGCCCATTAATTTTCGACTAATACCCCTTCTTCCCAACTAATACCCAATAATTAATTTTCAACTAATACACTAATACTCCTACTTCCCAACTAATACCCAATAATTTTCAACTAATTTCTCTAATCCCCCTTTAATACCCATCTAATACGAGTGATACCCAAGGCATGTACACCAAAATACCCCAGCGGTTTCTTCCTCGACTCAGGCTGTACTTTTGAATACTATAATTCTGCTATGGTTGGAATACTTTCAAAGATATTTTTTATATTAGAAAGTGATTACAAACGATTACGATGAATTGTTTCCTGTATTGTTTACTGACTATTGTTTCATATTTCAGGTATCCAAGTCACAAAATATTCAATAACAAGCAAAAGGAACTTGCAAAGGTGATTACCACTATCTCGAATAATTGGCATAATTATAATTAAAACTTCGAAAACAACTACAATGTATTTGAAACTTTGATAGTGTACCTACTAGAATAATTATTTTAAGTTGTTTATGGGAGTTACCGACATGTTGACAAGTTTCTGTTTTATTTTTATTAAAACATCCGTGGACATTATCAGACATGCAAAAATCCACAATAAAAATCATTCGCTTGGAAATACACCGTATATCATTAAACTTGTTTGTAATTCCGTTAACTCTCGTATATTTTCCATTTTCCCGATTGACAATTGAACTGAAATAATCTCACACAGACATTTCATATTCAAGAAGTGTTATTCACCTTCTAAATCTCTTTTCGGTTCCAAATTCCTCGGTCTCCTTTCCACTGGGGTAAATTGGGGATAATGGAAATCAAAGAGCGTATCCCTATGACGTAATTAAGGCTCATAATAGGGGTGGATGTTGGCAGTATTTTCAGAGGGGAACAGTCTATCGGATCGGAGAGCATTAAGGGAAAGCAGTCTCTTATTTTATAGTCGATTGACTTGATGTTTATTGCCATTTAACTTGATTTCATCCAAACAAAATAATAAAAGTGATCATGGGAGTTTGAAGGCATATGCAGTATCACTACTTCATTCCTATTTATCTAATAGAATGCAAGCGGTTATGATGGAAAGGGATGTCTCTAGTTTTTGACTGTGGAGAATGGGGTTCCTCAGGGATCGATTTTGGGCCTGCTACTTTTCGTTATTTATACTCATGAATTCCGCAATCATATACATTTCAGCAAGTGTCACTTTTATGCCGACGACACGCAAATTTATCAGTGACTGGTCCAATGGAAGCAAATTCTCAATTGAACACAGATTTAGAGTCAATCATCAATTTCTGAGAAGTTCACTCCACCCATTCACACCTCAGCTCAATATCGGTCCTCTTTCTCATACACAGTTACTAAACTTTACAACTGGATTCCGGAAGCCCTGAAGGGTATGAACATCCTGAATTTCAAAAAAAATTTGAAAAATATCCTTCGTACCTGTGATATGAATTTCTGATTCTCCTGAAATGAGCTATCCTAATTAATTTGTTATTATTACTAACTCGGGCGTTACTTCTTGTATAAACCTAGGCTAATTATTGAATTGTATTAGTCTATTATTGTATATTCTTATTATCGTATTTTTTTTTTTTCAAGGTCGAGTGGTAGAAAGCACTTGCCTGACCCCTGTTGGTCAGTCAAAAGCTAACTCTGCCTTTTGGTAGATTTATATAATTCAATGTAAATGCTTGTTTTTCTCTGCTTCTACCAATAAAAGCGTTTATTATTATTATTATTATTATTGAATATCGTGAGGTACTGATTTTGTCAATATTATCTACAGGTGCAGACTAATGATGATGAATAACACAAACAATCACGAACAAGAACATGTACAAAGGTTCTGGATGAAGCTTCAAATGTGTCCTTTGGTCGAATTTTTCAAAAAATAATTTAAAAAATTTAATATATGGGAAACGCTTCAGTAAATCAGATTAGCTTTCGGTATCGACGGTGAAAGAAAAATACAGTATGACAACTGATGAAACCAGAAAACTGAATGAAGAAAAACTGTATCTGCAGTAGTTATCCCTACATTATGCTCAGTGAAAAAAAAAACATTAATTATACAATACAATACCAAAACATTCATTATAAACGATAGAAGCACTAATAATCCAGTACGATTGTGTTTTGAGACGAGGATCGATTGTAGCACCACCAAAATTGGTAAGCTATTTGCTGGAACCATGATAAACACGAAAAAAAATTGTTTACCGAAATTCCAGGGGTAGAACTTTTTTTTTTTTCGTTTAAATAAAAATAAATAGATTTTTGCTGTAATCTTGGAAAACAACTCAAAAAAATTAAAGACAATTGAATTCTCCACAAAAATGATTACTAGTAATATTTGAATATATTGAACGCCGACATCAAATTTCAGGTTCACGCTTATCCGCCGCGGAGCCGAATATTTGATTGGTCATAACTCTGCTAAAAATGATCGGAGAAGGAAAAGGAAAAGTTCATATATTTTCCGAAGACTCCTACCTTCTCATGCAAATATAATATGCGAGTATTTGAGTACCTAAAATGTGTTTTGTCGCACTTCACGGAGATGTTTGCGGATGATCCAAAAATCATATATAAATAATTTAGTAAATATGGAATGAATATACTGAAGCAGCAACCCATACCCTCTTTGGATGATATGCAATAATTTTAGAGTAGTGTGACAGGTCCCACTTATACATGCCAAAAAATAAACTTTGTTTTACTCCTGCCTCATATTCAACTTACCCCTAAAACCGGCATTTTCTAGCACTGTTGTGAAGTGCAAACCTCAAGCTTGAAATCACATACTTCATTTTTTATGTAGGGTATGTATGAGCGATTATTTTCAACATTCACTGAAGAAACTGCCGGTATTATGGGTGAGTTTAAAGCTGAGGCAGGAGTAAAATCCAGTTCTGTCTTTGGCATGTATAAGTGAGACTTGTCTCACTAGTCTGAAATCGTTGCATATATGGTCCAAAGAGACTATTGATTCCAGCTTCAGTATAATTATTTCATATCAACTAAAATATCCATGACTTTCGGATCCTCCCTAAATATGGTAGAAGGGTTATGTGAAGTGGGATAAAACACATTTTGGGTATTCAGATACTCACATATTGTATTTGCATGAGGAAGTAGAAGTGTTCAGGAACGATATACACTTTGTCTTTTCCTTCTATTATAATTTTGAGCAGAGTTATGACAAATATAATTTTAGGCCCTGCCGGAAATTGCAGTGGCGGGCCGGAAATTTGATATCGGAATTCAATCAGGTTTTCTGAGAAAACGAGCGCATTTTGTGGGAAATTACTAGGTATATTTGTTGTGGAGAATTGAATTATCTTTCACCTTGTTGAAATTGTTTCCTGATAAATCTTATACTTTTTTAAACAACAGCAAAAAATTTTTAATTTTTAGAAATAATTTTTTTTGGGTTCCACCCCTAATATTTTTTGTAAACAATATTTTTTCTAACTATATATGATGTCAAGAAGTCATGTGCCGAGTTTCAAAGTGCTACGATTCATTCTTCACTTGTGGCTTACATTTGTCTGTGGTTACTGTACGATTGACTACGATTGACTATAATATTTTCTGAAAAATACTTCAACAATTTTCTAAATATGTTAGACCATTCATCACAGCCATTGGATCTCCGCCCAGTGACACTTTTCACCTTTATTTTCTCAAACTAAAATATTTGTTTGTCATGCAATCAATTTTCTCTCCCAGAAAAACAGAAATACTTGTTAACAATTAACAGCGTCATTATTTTGAGCGGGATATTATTCTTGTCAAATTAATCAATGTGAATAGTGGTTTCAGTAATTTATTGCCAACATATTTCGAAACAATAAAATGATCTGGGAGAGATTTCTCCAGAAATAGACGGCCTTCTTATGTATACAGCGTAAAATACACTGTAAAATTCAATCAAACTATTTGTACGGTATCATCTGGATGAAACGGATTTGACATATGAAACTTAGCGTGACAAGAGTTTAGTCTAAATTCCAAACTAACGTTGTAAGTCTTGATTTTGATACACTTATTTATTTTCAAAGCCCTTGATAGAAGGAAATAGTAGTTGCGTTATACAAATTACTTTATAGAAGTGTTCAAATCGGAACGTGTTCATTTTGGTCCTCAAATTTAATTTTATTGATAGGTATAAATAATAATATTGCTTCCATTCATCCTTTTTCGTCATCGTACATGGTGTATACGTGGTCAGAAATTGAAAGTTACACTTATAACTTTACGCTTGTGAATCTAGAGACCCCACAAAAATGTTTTTTTTACCCTTTAACACATATGAAACGTAAATTAGGGGTTCGAAACCATGCTTTAACAGAAAAACTTTTCACTTTGGCAGATAGATGGCGCCACAATATCCTGATAGAAGGCTTCGACAAACAAACCTTCATTTAAACTTTATATAAATACAAAATTTGATCCAAATCATTGGAGCCAGAGATCCAAAAATTCATATTATTATTATTAATATTATGAGTAAAATCACATTTTTTTAATGAAAAGCGCCTATATAGATGAACTTAAGTAGCAATACCTTATCTAAGTACAAAATTTGATCCAAATCGTTGAAGGCCTTTTCGAGATCGAAAAATTATCATTATTATTATCAGTAAAATCGTGTTTTTCCAAGAAAGAAGCCCATATATATAAATTTAAAAAGCAAAACCCTATCTACGTACAAAATTTCTCCCAAATCGATTGAGCCGTTTCCGAGATATATCAAACTGTGCGTTTTGTTTACGAAAACTGTGCGATTTGTTTACCGAGCTATTTAATGAGGCTGTGAGTCGTGTGTTTTTGCCTATTTTCTGTAGTAGCCGTAGGTAAATATATTTATAACATTTTCTTATTCGTAATAAAAACTTGAAAACAGTATATTGAGATTATATTTTTGACCTTTAAGTGCCTAGTGTTGCAAATATGCCACATTGTTTGAGAACAACGTTTTTCAAACATGATCTCCAAAATAAGCTTCTCAACTTATTAAAGAGCAACAAGAAAAAACAAGAAATTCGACCAATATAGTTTTAATTTAATTAGAATACTTTTCTTAGAAAAACTAAATCCGTTATACACGGGTATAGTTTCAAAAGAGAGCTTTATAGCTTCAGTGTTATTGTACACATATCAAAGTGAGGGTGAAATAAAATATGGAAGTTTTATTGTAATGTCCATTAGGTAATAATTCGTACATATTTTCCAGAACAAATTTTTGTACGTACCTGTATCATCTCTTTTATCGTCGTCGTCTTTATCTTTGTCGTCGCTGTCTGACACTAATGCGTCGTCATCATCGTCGGTTTTGTTTTTCGGCTCCCAAGTCATTTTGTTCTCTTTTTTGAGTCTTCGCCTCGCATTAGCAAACCACGTCGAAACTTGCGTCAGCGTCATTTTCGTGATGATGGCCAACATGATTTTCTCTCCTTTGGTCGGGTAGGGATTTTTTTTGTGTTCGTTCAGCCACGCTTTCAAGGTGGCCGTGGATTCTCTCGTCGCGTTCTTGCGTCGGGCTGCGAGATCGTACCCTGCGCCATACCTGCAAAGGTGCATAAACATTATAATTATGAGTCTCGTAATCATGAAATGAATAAATAAAAAGTTTTTGTCGAACAAATGCATTCCTTTGAATAAAACAGGTTGCTCAGTTTTTTATGTTAAAAATAGGAGCGTAGCAGAATTCTGGCTGATTTTGAAAGTTGCAGCATTCTGGGAATGGCCTCCAGCAGTCAATAAATGAGCTTCCTTATACCGTCCTATCTCCTGATAGAGTCAAGTGGGCCCTCCCAAATGAGAAACTACTGAATTCAGACAACCGTTGGTTCAAATTTGATTCGAGAATACCCTCAGGAGCTGGCGCGGGTGTATGCAGTTTTGGACCTAGGGCAGAGATTTCAACCTATGCGACTGTATTCCAAGCAGAAATTTACGCCATTGACTTATGTGCAAAGAGATTGGAGAAAATCAACATCACATACAAATCATTAAAACTAATTTCGGAGAGTCAAGCGGCACTTGGCTCTCACCGATCAACTTTCAAGTTAGTATGAAACTGCCGCTCCTCAATAGAAAGATTCAAAAGTCTGTCTCTGTTCTGGGATTCCTGGCCAATCTGGCATGGAATGCAATGAAGCGGCTAACTCTCTTGCGAAAGAGGGGGGGGGCGCAAAAAGTTTTATCGGATCAGTACCTACACTAGGCACTTCTTCAAGTGTTACCAAACAAACACAGATTACTTGGGCTACAATATAAGTATCTAAACTTCTGGTATAACCTACCAGGATTGGTACATTCGAGGGAATATTCTTCAAATTCTTCAAAACATGTATGTATTACTGTTAGACTCCAGCCAATACAGCACATGTACGTCCATTACATGTTCATTGGAAGTACAAAATGGATATTATGGACGTCCACATGAGAATACGAAAAAAAATAATAATGGTGGACCAACCGAAATAAACAACAGCTAACTACATCACGATGACTGTCCCCTCCATGCTAGTATACAAAATTTTCGCATACGATTTGTTATGGCGTACTCGATCGAACATATCCGATTGTAAAGTACAAATGAAATCCAGTTTTCTACATTTGGTGTACGTCCATAAACATAGAATTAGGGATGTTTTCGATAGTAACATATCGAACGAACAAATCAAGTCCAGTATTCAACATTCGAATTACATACAGTTGCCCAGGTAGCACCTCATGTTGGCTGAATCTTGTTTTCATATTGGGCCAATATGGATATATTGTAAATGTTAAAATAATATTGAACCAATATGGGTTGATATGGGAAAAACAATATTTCATTAATAATATTGGTGGAATATTGGCTCAACCTGTTCTGAATTGTTCCATGAAATATTGGGTCAATATTGGTTCAATAATTTTCACCAATATCGATAAAGCGATATTGCCTACATCTACATCTAGCTCCAATATTGCGATTTCAATATTACTCTCATATCGATTTTAGAGTTAAAAAACAATATAGTATATCCAAGTTTGATAGCGCATTGGTAGAATATTATTTAATCCATATTCTAAAAATTATATTGACCCTATTGATTGAGGTTGTTATGAAAACCTTACGCCAATATTTGAAAGACAAAATTGATACAGTATTACAAAATACATTTATCACTAGGATTGAAATTTGAATATTGGCCGAATATTCAATAAACAATATTAAAATGAGTCATGATTAAACTTGGGTAAGAAACCGCTAGGTGGCCCCACATATGGAACAACAGCTGAATCATAGTAACATATATTAAATGAGGCTTCTCACAATGCGTCTACAAGTCAATCTACTCAGTGTTAAATTGAAGTAGAAACGAAATTGTAGAATTTTTAAATTATTCCACATTTTCTGGAAATATTTCATCAATGTTTCCAAGGCAACATATTCACTTTGAATATTTTACCAATATATACAAATGATATTGTACCAATATTCGAATATCACTAAATATTTTGGGGCCAATATTGCTTCCTCAATATTATTTGTATAATGTCCAAGTAATATTGTGCCAATATCCCGAAATAATTATAATTTTATCTCGCCAATATTACGTTTTAATATTTTGCCAATATTTTACCAATATTATACCAATATTATTCCAATGTACATTTTGAGGCCAATATTGCTTCAAATATATTAGACCAATATTATTTTTTAAATATTGTACCAATATCGCCGAATGTTCACATCCATTGGACATCCATATCGAGTCCCTGGACGTTTGGATCAATATTGGACCTAAACTGGACGTCTATTGGACGTCGTGTGTTATATAGGAGACTATGAATGAATAAATTTGATTGCGATTTTAAAGAATCTCTAAAAATTATGTTAGAATGGAATTCATGAATATCTGAAACTTGTATATTTGCGTATTATTTCGGAATTTCACCATAATGAATGGTGTCATCCTCGACAAACTTCCGACTTTTTATATTTCCGAGGTGGTCGTTGATTTGCGTTTTCATATCTTACGACCAGATCGTACCCGGCACCATATCTGTAACCGTAAATTTCGGTCATAACGGCCGTAATCGTGTCTTTTATGAAAATTAGGTTATATTTATGTGTTTGCCTAGTTCGGAGTGTTTTGAGTGTTTTTTCTATTCTAATACCTTGTATCACGTAATTTTTGAATAATGTATTCGAAGACTTATGTGAATGACATAATATTTGCATTTGGGGCGAGATTTTCGAATAGAATCGTTTCCTCGTATGAAGGTTTGATGTCGACTGAAAAATGTTGCGTGTTCATAGTGTTTGTTTTCTGGATTGAATTAATTCTTGATTATAAAAATACAATATGTAGGGAAACGGAAAACAATCACCAGATATGAGGATAAAGTGGATGACAACTATATAATTTTTCCATGCCATAAGAATTATATCACTTTGCATGAGGCAGAATTGCTTTCAGTTCAACAATTGCTTTTTCCTCCTACCCCTATACTTGTCCTGCCTATAGGGAGGAGAAGTACTTTCCTCCCCCTCATTTCAAGTAAGTTGTAAACGATGAAACTTGTGAATCTATTATAGTCAAATTGTTTCCGTAATTTCTATATATCCTGTATGATGGTAAAAATCAAATATGAATGTTACTTCTACTTTAGTTCTTTAATAGCTATTCGTGTATTTAGAGCGCAAAGTGATTGATTATCAAAAAGATTAATCTTTGGAGAACGACAATGGCACTGTATCGAAATACACACATTATTTTTTCTACAAGCGCAGCTCTTGGAAGAAAAAAAATGATCGACACTTCATTCAAATGGGCATATAACATAACTTATGAGAAAATCACTCAATAGCAATACGAAATGTATATAAGCTATCTAAATGTGCAATAATTCAAATCAGTAACAAGAAAAAGTAAAATAACGTTCTTAAAAAAAAAAGTTGCAATTGCCAGGAGCTGTACCCGGGACCTTCGGATTACAAGCCAAGACGCTAGCCATTGCACCACCGCAGATTCTCAGATGGACATGACTGTATTGTCTATACTTTCCATCATGCAAGTATAGGTCCGTTTTAGACAAAAGCAGTTGAGATGCGTTTTAAATTTACAGAAAAAGGTTCATTATTTCATTTCTTTTAAAACGAAAAGATATTGGCCATCACTGCCGTTGGGCCTGACTGGTAAACAAAGTTGGTCATTTGTCATCTAGTTGAAAAGACCTATTGGCTATAATAGAACTTTGAAACAAAAGTGCGAGAGATGTAATAATGGATTTTGTTCAACATGCAATGTCAGTTTGCAAACTGACTAATAAAAAAAATAGTAATAAAGCCCAGTGTTACAAATATGTAATTCACTTTTTTGGCCACAACAAATTTAAAAAATTTGAAGTTTTTTCAAATAGTTTCATTCACCATAATTCATCCCAAAAATCACAAGTAAACCTAAATAATAATAATAGTAATAATAATATTTCTAGCTCAAGGGTAAGTATATAAATACCTCCAATATTCATTGTCTCTAACCAAAACACTAAACACGCTCCACATTTACCCCGAAATTAATCAACACTTTCCTTTCCGAGAAAATGATTTAATAGCGGATTTCTTTGTGGAAAGCTGTCAGACTGATGTATAGAGTTGCACTCCCTCGATTCTCCCCCAACAGTGGGATTTGATTACGACTGGAGTGGTTTCACCCCTATTAAACTGGCTACTTTTTGTCGATAGACACGGAAAAGGCGGTCACCGATGCCAGTTTGATGAAAAAAATAAAGTTACCCTCAGTAGCGTGGCTTTTCCGATGTGTAACGTTATTTGATGAGTGTGCTGTGATAGTTCGATGATAAAGAGAACGTTTTCATTTGTTCAGATAAAGAAGTGATACATTTCAATACAGGAACTATTTAATTTGTATGACTGACATTATTACTGGCAGTAGGTCGGAGGCCTTTTAACAACAAAATGGAATCCCAATAATAAATATATGTAGAGTCTGTTCGATTTTTGTCACTTATTGCACAAGTGGTTTGTATTTCATCGGGTAAATTTGGGTTGTTTAATGAGAGAAACTGTTTCCTAGCAATTCGACGAGAATAACTGTCAACTATTCAAAGATACGACACCAAAGGTGGAGAGTTTTTAGGTTGACAGTTACTCGACTGAAATTGCTAAAGGAAACAGTTTAGAATGTACCCGATATCAATACAAACCTCGAGTGTAATTCGGCAGGACAATTTAATGAATAAGAAATTCAGAAACATATCAAACTATTCATTTTGGCAACCAACACCGCGATAATTGATAAAGCTAACTTTTGCCGCTGTCAAAGTGACAATTACACTGTGGCATATGCGATTTTTTATATATGAATTAAATTGTCTATGGGAAAATATCCTTACAAGTACATAGTTGATAGGCAGTTCTTTGTAAAAAAATCGCTAGCTGAACTCTGCTGGTTAAACTATTTTGTTGACCGTTTACAATTTTTGAAAGCTTGTTTTATGGCCTCACTGGTTACTCTATCTTGGATTTAGTTGGGGAAAGGTCAAAATAAATTAAATCACTATCATATAAGTAAGTAAATAATATATAGAAATATTTACTTATGCAACAAATGGCCGATGTTTGTGAGAATAAAAACTTTAAATTGACATGAAAATAAAATAATCAATTGAAAGTATAATATGTGTTAATGGATACGAACACGTTTAAACAATAATTGGGCCAACTTATATGAAAAATAGCAATTCAATTCAAAGGAAACGAGAGTTTTAAACAAGTTTTAATGTTAATTTTTAATCGTTTTGACATAAAAGCAACTTTTCCAGTAGTACTATGTTGTTTTCTACAAAAATCGTTGAAATCCTTGTTTCACATAAATTTAAATGTTGATAAGTTGATCCAATTATTGTTTAAATGTGTTTGTAATGTATAATGATAATTATATAGGTATTTTATTTTCTTGTTAATTTAAAGTCCCACAAAAGCAAATCCTTTCAACAATTTATTCTACAGAGTTAGTCAAATGTATGGACCCGACATTTTTCAAACATCGTAAGGGAAATATCTTATTGAAACTACTGTTAATGTAGCATTTAAAAACTTTTTACGTCCGCCACTGTCTGATTCAAATTGCTGTATAGCTAGAATATTCGTCTGACTACAAACCCCGACTGAGTCAATTTTTTAACAAATCAAGCGATAGGTAAGTGATATAATGAGGTGGACAACATATTGTATCTATCGAAAAAGTTGAAATAATATTAGTATTACTGAAACGACGAAAAAACAACTTTCTGACGATACTAAACTGATACCATTTAAAAAAATTGCTGATGACGTCACTTCTCCACCAATAGTACATCAAAAAAATATTTGAATTCACAGAAAGGTGCAAAGTGAAATACCCCTGAACTTTTATCCGAACTTTTTTATGATAGTTTCAATATTAACATTATTAACTTGGAAAATGGGCGGGTCCATACATTTGACTAACTCTGTATGAGTAAATGTTTCTATATTGTTCACTTAGAATAACAATCATAATCCCTATTCTATAATCTTGTAAAAATTTAAACGTTGGCAGGTGTACTTATGATTTCTCGGGAGTGATTTTTTTTTGTATCTCTGGAATTGAAATTCTCTCAAAACCTACCCACCCTACTCATCATATCAACAGACTTTAGGAGAATGCACAAATAAAAATTTCGACTAGCAATTAATGTTCAGAACATCCAATTCCCTTATACAAAAAAAAACGACTTTGTGATCGACCTTTAATTTGAAAACACCCAAACATTTAATAGCATTCCATCTAAAAATAACCTCATAAAAACTGTATTGTAACCTTCAACATAAATTTCAACCCAAAGAATGCTAAAAATGTCAATAATGTATCTTTTCTTGCTGGGTCGTTTTTTTTAGTCAACTGATTGGAAAATTGGAAATCCATATCAAGAATTCCATCATATTTCTATGCAAATTTGATCAAGCTAAATGATAATTCGAATAAAATATGTTGATTAGGTCAACCATATTCGGATAATTATTTAGATATAGACATCTTTATCTTTCCATTAGAGAAATAATAGAAATATTAGTGAAAATATGTGATTGATTATATTTCGCAATAAATAAAAATCAATAATATTGTCCTGCGAATGGTGATAATAATTATATGAATATGGTAAAATAACCAGTTTTTTAAGTGTAAATTTTGTAGCTTTCTATCAGGTCAAAAGACTGTTGCAAAAATATGAATAATGATGTACGCTGGTGAAAAAACGTGTTTCCTACAAGTCCCCAAATAAAGCCGGATTCTTAATAAATTGCCTGACTAGTGAAAAAGTCAATCCCTTTATGTGTACAAGAAAGAACTGAAAAAGTTTAAAATGGATAACTGTGTTTACTCTGCAGAGAAATATCTAAACTGTAGACTTAAAGTGAAACCAATTTCATTATGAATTTCAATTACTTTAATTTGCGCGGTACGCTAATGTTGAGTGCCTTATTACTAGATATTTTACGGATTATAATCCGCTGTCGGAAAAGTGCGCAGAAAGTAATTCCGTCTGAAGCTACGTTGGTTTTACTGTAAGACTGTTATGTTTGTATTCAAATATTTCCAGATCTTTTTTAATTTGTCCCTGTCCTGGTTTCACTAGTCTTAATATAGTTAGTAGGTTTCAGCATCAAGGGACTGTTTCTGTATAATATGTTTGTTTGCATTAAAATATTATTATTATTTTAATTCGAATTGAATCCAACTCGAGTGATTTCACCACACAGTGGAGCATCTTAGGAATCTATGGTGAATCGCCCTTTCATTCAATTCCACACACATGAGAAACTGGTTTGACAGCTCAAGGCGAGAAAATTTTGTTTCTAGAATTTAGTGGATAGGACATAATGTATTTTTAATTCAATTTATCTCACATCTTCTGAATGGTTCGAAAAAAATATCCCATTTCCATTGGTTTGATATTGAAAGGTTATTCTTCCCTTATTTGACTTGGATAATCCTTCAAACATATTTTCCATTCGTATTCTTTAAGGAAGTTTGAGGAATTGGATGAATATCACTTGTCTCAATACCAAATAACGCCTAACTTCATTTCCAAAATACTTATAACAATACTAACTTAATGATCACTAAGAATAGAATAAAACAATTTTGTCTATTTTCCACTAAACGTTTTATAGTTTATTGACTAGTTTAGATTTTTGCATCATCTTCACCATCATCAACGCAAGAAGACGAAGTTGATGTATTCAAAAATGTGTTTGTTGAGAGATCGAACTAAAAATTATTAATAATAAATAAGAATACAGTTTACCTTACTTAATGCTTAGTGTATCTATAAAGAAAAGTGAAATAGGTCAATATTTCAAAAGATGGGATTGTATTTGTTGCATACGTGATATCAGGGTGTTCAAAAAATAATCACAAGTAACAGGACATAAATCATTATTGCGCATGGAATGAACATTCGCCTTGAACGATAATTTTTCCAAACAATATATTAGAATAGAATTATATGGACAAAAACTTTGATTTAGTCTGATTTTGATGTGTACGAAGCATATATGAACCTCTTTTGAAACTGTTTCAATCTATTTATGTGCCGTTGCAGATATCCTGGAAATTTTCCAGTTTCTGTCGATACAATGACATGCTCAATGATAGGTATTCTTTGTTTATTTCCTTAGTTAGAAATGTATGATCAGAATATATTCCCAGCAATTTGTATTTATTCTGCGCATTTTCGTTTTTGCATATTTTCTATTTCTTGAGCAATTTGGATTTATTTTTGATCAATTTCTTTGAATCATAGTCTATTTTCCACTAAACGTTTTATAGTTTATTGACTAGTTTAGATTTTTGCATCATCTTCACCATCATCAACGCAAGAAGACGAAGTTGATGTATTCAAAAATGTGTTTGTTGAGAGATCGAACTAAAAATTATTAATAATAAATAAGAATACAGTTTACCTTACTTAATGCTTAGTGTATCTATAAAGAAAAGTGAAATAGGTCAATATTTCAAAAGATGGGATTGTATTTGTTGCATACGTGATATCAGGGTGTTCAAAAAATAATCACAAGTAACAGGACATAAATCATTATTGCGCATGGAATGAACATTCGCCTTGAACGATAATTTTTCCAAACAATATATTAGAATAGAATTATATGGACAAAAACTTTGATTTAGTCTGATTTTGATGTGTACGAAGCATATATGAACCTCTTTTGAAACTGTTTCAATCTATTTATGTGCCGTTGCAGATATCCTGGAAATTTTCCAGTTTCTGTCGATACAATGACATGCTCAATGATAGGTATTCTTTGTTTATTTCCTTAGTTAGAAATGTATGATCAGAATATATTCCCAGCAATTTGTATTTATTCTGCGCATTTTCGTTTTTGCATATTTTCTATTTCTTGAGCAATTTGGATTTATTTTTGATCAATTTCTTTGAATCATAGGAAAACCAGATTCTTTAGTTTTTGTTCATCGACTTTGATTGTACATGTCTCATAATAATTTCATTCAGGTGTTTTTTTATTAAAAGGCCCACCATGGCATTTACATTCAAGTTATCTTAGAGAGAAGACCAGTCTATAATTCCAATATTCTTGTATATGACATTATAATTAGCTTTTCTGAAGAGCTTACTTTGATGAGATTGGACATAATCTGAGAATCACACACAGTTTGGTCCCATTTTCAAGAAGCAGTGTGCTTTTTGTAAGTTTCAAAGTGTTAGGGTATTTTCCTGTTAGGTTGATAATATGATATATAGCAACAACGCCACTCAGGGGTTTTTGCTGAAACTCCAGCAAACGCGGCAACGCCGCTAGGGGCCGCCTCGCGCCTCTCACCTACAATAAAGCGGAAAGCTGCGGCTCAAACAGACGAGTATCGAATAGATCCGGATTGCGGTGAGGCTAATTCCCGGTCTGGAAACCGCTCGCCGCCGCCGTCGGAATGGCTTCAAGACAAAATGGCTGAAGAGGGAGCGCTATCGATTGGCGCGTCGATGCGGCGTCGCGGCGCAGCCGGCGGCTGCCATCGCAATGCACCATTTGTATTTATCGTCGATGAAATCGGTTTCATTTGTCCCGAAGTTGTTGCCCACCTTGGCGAACAACGCCAACTCCGTGTAGCCGTGAAAACTCGGGAGAATTACTCCCCGATAAATCAATCCCCCTACCCCCTCTGCTACTTCGCGGCGTTGCGAGCCGGAAAACTGGCGAACATCGTTACGTTGCAAATTACTAGTGAAAATACAGGAATGGGGTGGTAGCTAAAGGTTTTTAGGGGTAGAACGAAGAATGGTGTTCTCCACCAAACTGCAAAGTTCTTTCATTGTTCGGAGAATTGGCGTTTGCGTGAAGAACACTTAGAGTCTGTCAGTCGAAAAGAAGAAATCAATTCTTGAGACTAAAAAAATAATAAAAAAAACTTTTTAAAGGCAAGCTTTTATTAAAATGCGCTAAAAAGTTGAAAATAATTTCTTTAGATGTGTAATGTAGGTTATTCTGTAACATGCAGATTCAAAAGCTTTCAGTTTGAATACGAGAGCGGCCTACATTACGCATCTGAAGAACCTAATTTTTACCTTTTAACGTATTTGAATAAAAATTTGTCCATGATTTTTTTTTATTATTGTTTTATTTTGTGCTATTTAGTTAGTGCGCATTGTGCGCTGTGACAGCGTTTTCTTCATTCATATCGGAAAATAATAACTGCTATCCACTACCGTCTTTTGGTTATACTTATAATATTGTTTCAATATTTCACTCTGTCATCGATATTCCCAATTTTTTTTCTCGATATTTCGACTTTTTGTGTTCGTTGTTTCCGGGTTTTGCCACGGTCCTTCTTGGATAAAATCTTCAAACGTTTCAACCACAACTGCAGCATCAGTCATCTTCAGTGTCGTGGTCGAAGTTCTCTTCTTTACGTATTAACTGAAACTGAAGCTCTCGTTCCTAGCACGTCATTTATAATGCTGTTTTGGCGCACAGTTTCAACGATGGTGGGTCCGCGCGAACTTTCCGCTCGATTTGGGTGATATGGCTTCGTTTTGGCCAGATCTTTGGTACAAATGGTCTCCCTTTCTTTCTACTGAAATTTCGTTCCTTTTTTCACAAGCGTCTATTTAAATTGCCTTGTTAGTATATGTATGTATGTATATGTGGGTCAAATCTTGCAACTGAATTTTTACCCACTTCTACTTGCCCGATTGACTTGAAATGGCAGGTGTTCATAATTCCGGTGATAATTATCATGAAAATTTTGGTAGAGGAAAATAAAAAATTAAGGTCCAATATGATGCACGAGTTTGTGATTATGGTCCGATTCGATTCTATATTGGTATGTAGGGGTTTTTGAGGACGGAGATTAGGAATTTTCTGTCAAAATTCAGGAGCTCAATATGGCGGACGAGTTTTTTTATTATGGTCCGATTCGATTCTAATTTGGTATGTGGGGGTTTTCAGGGTCAGAGATTATGATTTTCCTGTCAGAATTCATGAATTCAATATGGCTGCTCCAAGATGGCTAAATTGGTGTGTGAGAATTTTCGGAGTTGGAAATTATGAATTTTTTATCCAAATATATAAATTAACTATTCGAATTCTAAATTGGTTTGTTGGAGTTTTCGGGTTCAGAGATTATGAATTTTTTTGTCAAAATTCAAATGGATGGCGGACGAGTAAATATTCAGATTGCCTCCTCATTGAAGAGCTAGATAGATCAGATAGCACTAGTGCGGTAAAGTATCTCATTACGGAACTCATATCAGTATCGTAATGTTTGATATTACATATTGGTGGTAGGTAAAATGCTTTACTTCATTTTTTCATGCAAACTCATCAATGACATCATCAGAATTCAGCTTTAATAACATGTCACTGTTAATATTCAAAATTGATAAGCAATTCAATGTATCCTCTACCATGGCATTCCTGCGGTAGTTTTTTTACTCTTTTTTAAGTTGAGAATGACCTTTCACTACTGGCATTACTAATCATCAGGGATAGGAACATTCTTTTGTATTGTAGCGTCCGCTAAAGTTTGATTTGTGAATGTCATGATTTTCACAAAATCAGTATCCCAACCTAGTCCTTTTGATGCGGTGCTGGCAGTCGCTAATTGCGCGTTTGCTTCAAAAGGCGATGAGTTAAGAGGCGGCTCATAAAAAACAAAAAGCAATATAATACTTGTCGCCTCGTCGGCGACAAGTATATTGCTGCTTGCTTCACCGACTCTTAAAATTCACCTCCAGGGGCTGATAGTCCCATAGCCCCTCCCTAAATCCGGCACTGATTACGCACCATGTACTTTCCTGTTACTTTTTTCTCTCCTACAAAAATTATAGGCACCAGCCTAATTATCTTCATAACGTGTGGGTTCGTCGTGATTATTGATAGCCACACCGTTACACGCCAATCCCTTATGCCTGTCATATTTATCGATTGTCACAAACCAATCCTCGTCGACCAGATAGCTTCAACGACGAACATGTAAATTCAACGTGCAATTACTCCACGGATTAGTGAACGCGACAATGGCAGCACAAACAGGAAGGGAACAGACCAGCATGTCCGCTGATGTATCGCACGATATCTACGTCGGATCTATTCTGTTTTGTGTGTACGAGAAATGCGGACTTGCACATCGTATCATGCAATGCGCCGAATAACACGCTCGACGAAATCATTCTGCCAATAGCGCAATGACAAACCGGTCACGACATCAATTGTTATGCTCGATGATAGAGAACGCGACGCAAAGAGAGGAATAAATCCTGCGAGAACCGCGCCAGGAAATTGGTCCCTATGAAAGCTAACAGCGAATAAAGAACGAGATCGTGAAAACGAGCGAAATGTCCATGTGGAAATACTGTGTAGTATTTGGTCGAGTAGATGCTATCAAAGGTGCTGATAGTTGCTTCTCTTATTGAGCTGAAAAAAGAAAAGCAAATTCGTTTATGCTCAAGTTCAGGACAATTTCTACTCGATTGGGAAACACCATATTCAGGATCACCAAATCTCCTCCACAATTCATTAACCTTATTGGAGAAACTGATCCAATGCAAACAGAGTACTAGATATTAAAGAAAAAGTAGCAAAAGTTGCAGCAAAGAATAATTTCGGCAAAAACGTTAACTTTATTCATATAGCAACTACACTGATTCAGATATCTGAAACAAAGCTCAGAGTTCTTTTGGAAGATCGTTTGATAACGATAGTCGTCGCCGACCGATGTTTTCACCCTTTTTACTCCCATATGCACCTACTACGTAGGCTAATTGTGGAAAATACCTGTCACAATCTAGGGAGACTCTCTGGTTAAGTCAGTTGCTGAAAGAACTTGGTGTTTCAGGAGATTTTGCAACTGTCATCAATGTTGACAATCAAAGTACAATAAAACTCGCAAACAACCCTGAATTTCACAAAAGAACCAAGACCAATATCCGTCATGGTATTAGCCAGGGGAGTAGTTATTTTAAGACATGTAATTGCCACAATTAGCCTACGTTGTAGGTGTGTATGGGATGAAAAACGATCTCCTAAAAGAACTCTGAGCTTTGTGTTCAGATATCTGACTAAATCTCTCAACCCGGAGAATCGGGGTTCTTCTTGATCTTCTCGCTACCAGGTGGAGCGGCTTACACCTGTTTCATCAGCGCGAGACCAGATTGATCAAATAGACGGAAATGTCATATTTTTTCCGAAATACTAATTATTTGAAATTAGTATTTCAATTTTTAATAAGAATAGTATTCGAAAAATTTCATTCTTCAAATACTCAGTGGAGTATAACTGGACACCAATTTCCAATAGGCCCCGCCCACTTGTAGTTTGGGACCTGATTGGCCGGCCACAATGTGCCGCTTTTGTTTGAATATAAGTCAACGAAATTAGACAGACACGCGGGGGCCTTCAACCCCTACGACAGGGCCTTCAGCCAGTTTTGTGGGGCATCATGCACATTGAAGCCATTGTAACAATTCAACTCATTGCAACAATTCAACTCATGTCAGATATAAGGGACCTTCAGGCGTACAAGGAGTTGTAGGAAAGGGGGGGGGGAGTGTCTGAATATGTTTTATATACTGAGGCTCTCTTTTCTGCAGGCCTCAAATTTAGGGGGGGGAGGTTAAAAATTTAATCACTTTTACCGTTATAGGTATTTCGATGTCTATTTGAAATCTGCCGGCTGGCATTTAGTGGCAAGTGAAGCCTCGGTGGGAAACACCACAACGTTATAAACGAAATCGTGTGGACCAAAACACATCTTCGGCTTTGGAGTCTTTTTCAAGATTCCATAAGCAAACACTGTTCCAGTCGGTTTCAAACCTAAATAATTGTTCCAGGTCAATATAAATTTTGCGGCAATTCTGTATTTCGGAGTAAATTCTGAGCTACCCGTTTATTTCCAACAATTCCGAATACACGCACTATGTTGATATGGCGCCCGAGCAGGGACTTTTGGAACAAGGAGTTTAAACTTTATTTTTTTATGGATTCCATGGTGAACACTTATCAGAAGTTTTTCCGGATATACTTTCAGGATGATCCGAAGTGAAGTGGAATCGAGGATACCCATGTTCCTTGTTGGTTCATAAATGGTACAATCCCATTTCCAATAGCCAGCAGATTGTTCCCATGTCAGGAGGATAGGGTAATTCTACACGGCAGATGTCCCCTCACCAATGGTTGGTTATCCTGAGCCAGTGTGTAGAGACGAGGTAACCTGTGTACCTCTGAAAGCTGGACATGAATTTGTCAATATTGCGTGGCATAAAAGTTTTGGAAACCTGAAGACATTCCGTACATATTACCCATAACTTAACTTATTTTTAGGTACTTGTAGGTTCTATTGGCTGAGGCCCATGTTTACATTAATCATAACTTTTTTGAAGGCATTGTAAATATGAATCATAGTTTCTTTATAGATAATATTTTCTTCTTCATTGTTAACGTTTGTATTGTGAGTACTGAATAATGTCACATGAAGAAACATATAGGATTTTTTAAACTAATAACCATCATTCGGTTCAGTTATTTTTCCGGAAAGTTCACTATTGTGAAGCTAATGAATAATGAATAATTTCATTCATCTCAATCTGAACTGATTTTTTATATCATTAAAAATACTATAGAAATGGAAAAGCTGAATGAATAATCTTTGGCACGACTGTTATAAGGTTTGTCCTACTACTAAAATATGGACTCACCCATAGGCTGCTAACGTAGGATCGTAGGGATAGTACCCTGTTGTTGGTTGGAGGCCAGCACTGGTCCACGCTGACATATCGGCTGCTCCACTTGCGTCTTTCAGGCCGTAGGGGTTTCCCTGAAACAACAGAAAATACAATCAAATATTGTCCCTTTAATTCCCTATCATACAATATTCATTACTTTGCGAAAAAATGAAAAAAAAGTGAAAATGACCATCAATGATGAAATATGAACAGTTGTGATAAAAAAAATAATAAGACTAACAAACGAATACTAGAGCTGGTTAAGCTGCAACCAATCAAATCATTCAAATAACCAAAAGGTCGAAAAGTATATAAATAACATGAGATATCTGTGTATACAATGTTATTATTTAGTTAATATCTTTTTAGTCGATAAACAAAAGTTACAATAATTTTGAAACTAGCAATTTATACCTACTCTATCGGTCTGGAGGAATATTGAAAGAAATGTATTGGCAGTGTACAAAATTATTCAACGCTGAAAAAATACGCAATTTATAAGGAATTTTCATTGCTAAAAGCTGTTATAAAAGGCAAGTGAAACGTAGTCGTTGGAAAATAAATCAAGCTCACTTGTTATCTGAAGATTAATTATTTCACAAGTGTAATAAATGTAGTGGATAATAGGTCATTTTATATGCTTTATAAGTGTGGATAGAATTCCTATTATAATGTGATTGTGGATGAAATAGTTGTATACACTCCAAATACATTTCTTTTAATCTTCATTCAGTAGTTTCAATGCCTAATAACTTGAAATAAAACATTGAAACATCTCGATATGCCCTTCTGACATAATAACATCACAGACTATCTCTCATGTCTGATTTCAAGAGCACCTGCCAAATTTCAGTGGTTGGTGTCTTTCAGTTTCCAATTACTTCCCTCTCCCCATCGAGTTCTATTCCTTTATATACTTCCACCAAGTACTTCATACGAAATATATAAAGGTTTAATAAAGTAATTATGGAATAGTCTGTTGCCAACGAAACGTGTTACAGTCGTTAGCGAAACATAACTTGATGTTATAGGCAAGGAGCATACCACCATTCGCGCTTCTTAATAACAGTGGAACAGAAAATATTGAAATAAAACTTTGGGTTTCGATTGGGGTGAGATCAAAATTAAAAAAAAACTTAATCAATCTATTGCTAATGTTTCGACTTTTTTACGGTCTTCTTCATGTCAACCTCAATAAAATGACATTTATCTAAAAACATGAAGATTTTACCTTATCGAATCAAAATCCCATAGGAAAACACCTACATACATTTGAAAATAGCCGGACTGAGAAAATCCAGGGTTTTCGATGTAAACAACATTTAAATCAGCTAAGATTTGAAGAATACTCATCAATAACAAATTCGAACATGTTGTCAACAACATGAATAGTAAGTTACTTGTTAATACGAAGTTAGGCAGTGAGGACACAAAACTCCATGTAATGCTTGGCAAACATAGCTGCAAGTGTGGGATTCTCACTTCATGCGTGAAAAATCACGTTAAATGCCTTATCACGGGACAGTCCGTCGTAGGACCAATGAGCATCATGGACGTGCATATTCTTTAACCCTAATTACACTTTCTAAGATCAATGTCCTTTCATCATAAATGACATGAAAAACAAATGGTCATCTCGTGTTAGATGTCTCTTTCAAATTTCTTTCAACAGCCAATAATTCTACCTGCAGCGTCATGCAAAGGTGTTCAAGTTTCATAAAACATGCTGAAGTCAAGGCAAAATACAATGCACAATAAAAACCACTTAACATTTTGTCGAGTGCACTATGGGATTATTTTAATTCACGTGATTTGTAGAGACCGAAAGAACGACTTAGATAAGCAAAATAGAAAGAACCCCAATCTGCAGTCGCATGCCCCAAAAACTGATATTAACACATTTCAGCTCTTTCAACGTTCGCCACACATTGCACGAAAATTGAGCATCGCCGCTGGCCTATCGGCGAAACCTAAGTCGATGTGAGGTGCGCTAGTAATAAAAACAAATGTTCCATTTACATATACGCGGTGGAAGTGACCGAATGAATAAGGAGATCGATGCTAAATAACCGTGCTTGGGCAATGAATGGCATATCATGGCAGATGGTATCGTCTACCAAGCTACGGTTTTATGCGCCATAAAAAGCTTGGCGACGTCGACTAGTTTTTATTTTTCCTCAAAGTTGGACTCGCAGGGACGGTTTCGATGACAGGGAAGCGATGAAGCGATAGTGTCGAAGATCATCAAATAACTTCAAAAGTGCATTAAGAAAAGCAGTGAATAATTTCTTCATTATTTTGTGTCTCTCTCTCTATCTCCCTCTTTATCTCTGTCTCTCTCTCCCACTTTATCTTTCTCCATCTGTATGTCCCTCTCTTTCTCTCTTTATATCTTTCTCTCTTTCTTTCTTTCGTTCTTTCTTTCTTTCTTTCTTCCTCTCTTTCTCTCACTCTCACTTTCTCTCGCTCTCTCTCTATAGTTCTCTATCTCCCTCTCTAGTTCTCTCTCCCCCTCTCTAGTTCTTTCTCCCCGTCTCTAGTTCACCCTCTTACTCTAGTTCTTCCTCTCTTTCGTTTACTTCTTTCATAAAAACAATATATATTTTATAAATTGTTGCATCTGAATAAAGTGAAATCTGATTTGATTTGAAGTTTTGCTCGAATTCATTAATAATAGTTTTTTTTTTATTCTTGATATCATTCACATGACATAGGACAGGTCAAGACATAAAATTGACAGTTAACGATATAATACAGATATAAATAGACATGCACGATACCTAGTTAAATTATGAATTACATGTTCTCTTATTATCAGATTGAATTTTTTTTGTAATCCAAATATCCTATTGCAATAATTACTGGAACAGCACCAACTGTAAATATTACAAGATATATAAGAATCAATCATGGCGACAGGTTAATTTTTTGTTTTCCAACTCAAATCACTGTCTACAAAAATCTCAAGGAATTGAGTGCTTTGAGAGAGATTTGTTTCATCATGCCTAACTTTCACCTGGATATTATCCATTTCACTAGATCAGCAAAAAAATTGCAGGCACGTGATTTTTTCGAGATTCACAATCAATTTCTCTCGCACCAGATAATGAATTCTTTTTCTAGGGTATTCAATTTCCTTTGTAGTTCCTCAGTAGTGTCATCAGCATAGAGGATCACAGAGTTCACTCATATCTAGGGATACTCATAAGAGCAAGTTTTGTCCATGTCTTGAACATGGATGAAAAATGAATCCTGCCATTTGATAAGAGCTATGTACGGGGTACCTATGTATAAACTTATCAATAAAAATAATTATTATTATTATTATTATTATAAATAATGAAAATATTATTGGACCAATAATGAATCCCAGAGTCCATCATTTAAAATCATATACATGTCTGATAGATGGCCGTTTATTTCAAGAGACATTTGAAACAAATGTGTGATACTTCCCACGATAAGGAGTTTCCGCGGAAATCTAAAGAGTAACGATTGATTCCGATAACGTTGAAGTCGATAACATTAAATGCATTCGGTAACTAGGAAAACAATGCTCCGATGTACTTTTTCCTTAGAAGACTCTGATGAGTATGCCGGCTATATTTAAGCAGAATGTACCATGTTACGATCAAGATAGTCTAGCTCTCCAATTGATTGTGTCCCAACACGTGTGCATTTTGACAATCCAAACTTATCCAGTACTGGTATTTCCTTACAATATTTGAACACATCGTGATGTATCTGTAGTACAAGAAGTACTTTCCAAGGAAGGAGAAACCATATTTTCCGTTCTGTTCTTGTTCAGTTTGTACTTTTTCAAGACGAATTTTGCGTTATCACAATTTCAGAGTGAAGGATTATTTCGATGGATCTAAAGAACAGTCTATTATATTTATTCTATTGTGTCCCAATATTTTTAATTCGTGGAAAATATTCTAGACGGACCTGCAAAAAAGAATTCCTGAAACTGTCCCAATGATAAGTTTATAAAATAACATGGTTTGTTTTTTATAACTATCAATTTAATATCGGTATGTTCATTGACTCGACGTACGATTAAAGAAACTCATATTATGGTTAAAGTTTTCCTAATTGCCTGCTACTGGTCAATGATATCAACTGTGAACAAGAATATAAAATACTTTGATATCATATACCTACATTCAAGTATGTTTTTACGAGTACCAAGTCTGTTATGGAAATACTTGGTGAAAGGTTGGACATTTTTTAAGTACTCGAGTACCTCAAACATTTCAATAATATTTATTTGTAATGTTAATGTCGAGAATATCGATAAACCGAAAAACACATTCCAAAAATCATATCTCATCAAGTCTATAGAATTGTCTAATTAGTTCAAGACTCTTTCCTACTTAATTGTGAATTAATTTCAAATCCATATAACAACTTATTTTTAATAAAGCCCCCGCAGATACTCATTTAAGTTTATTACCTCACCCAGTCTCACTGATGAACTCACAAAATGTTTATGCCCTGTAACCAGCTTCGGTTTATTAGTTTATCCAAGTTTAACGTTAATATTATGGTCCCGAGCACTGTGAAAGCAGATAATTAGGGGGGAGCCCCATCACAAAAATAAAATGTCTCAAAGTTAATCGACACTGCGATAAGTGGTAACTTGGCAGGAATTGCCAACATCTACGACGTCCAGGAGCGTAGATGGCAAGTTTGAACAGGAGAAAGGCGATATTCATCAACAGTCTGAAAAGTTTCTTTCGGATTGCATTTTCGTTGCAAGCATGTTTAAAAAGAAAACACATCTCTCATAAAACAAGAAACAAACTGAGCTCACGTGCTATCACGTTGTCAGGATGTAACCGGGATAGAATGCTTAGAAACACACTACTCTCACGTTTTATGATGTAGTACCCAAATGAATAGGTTTGATTTCGGTCTTGTTTGTGCTTAGTGCATTTTCAATTATGGAACGCGCCAGCTCCACCAGTGCTTCGGACTGGGAAGAGGAAATTGTAACTGTGGCTGCTTTTATTGTTCTGGAGGGCGAAAATGAAAAATAGAGGAAAGCATGGGTCCATGGCATAAACATGAAGAGAAATGAATTGGGCGAATTTCATTGTTTGGTTCAGGAATTGAAAATGATCCACAACGCTTTCAAATGTATCTTCGAATGTCTAAAGAAGAATTTGACTTTCTACATGTAAAACAGCATGTTCTCTCACTTTTTCTTTTAAGATCTCATCCATTTTCCGATATCAACAACCACAAGTTACCACAAACCGATGGTATACTGTGAGCTCACGCAGATGCTCTCACGCGTGCATTTGGGGATGTAACGTAATACGCATGAGGTGACCTCAGTGTGCTTCTAATGCATTAAAATATCATGTTGAAAAGCGTTCCACACTTTTTGTCTGTAACGTGATAGCACGTGAGGTCACGTGAGCTCAGGTGACGGGAGCTCAGTCTGTTTCCGGCTTTACAATCTTAGCATCGTACCTCAGGTATTTTTTCATCTTGGTTCCTGATCCCTTATCTTTCAATTTCGATGAATTGTTCTGCCAAGGGAACCAGAAGAGCCAGCCAAGGAGTCTCTTTATCCTGGATATATATGATCCATGAATTGACGATTGATAACAGCAAAAGTTTAGAGGGGGACATATCCCTGATTCAGATCGTGTCTTGATACTTTCTGATCAGATAGATCCACCCATACCCATGAGTTTATCATAGGAGATAATCGCGTCAAGACAGTCGAACTCAGTTTGTAACCAGTTTTCGTTCTCTTCACCAAAGCAGGAGTCGGTCCATGACAATTTAACATTAGAAGCTTGTAATTTGTGTCTTTTCATTTGGTGGCTCGGATATCGTTATATGAAACCAGACGATCTGACTCTATATAGAAGCTGAGGCATATATCAGGGGACTGTAAGTTTACTAGTATTCCAATTAGACGTTCTATCAGTGTCCCAACGACAGAATCGGTTTTTTGCCAAAATAAATATTGAAATCGTATAAAAAACTGTCTAACCTCTGCCAAAGCTGAATCCTCCTTTTATGGGTTTTACTGGCAGGTAAAATTTTATTACCGTTATTCCCTTGAAACTTGACATAGACTCCTCAATTGACTGGTGGGAACTTATGTTCTAGTCCCTTGGAACTTGAGCTTCAATCTGGATTCCACTGAATACACAGCAATCATCAGCTGAAGCCTTTTTGATAAGCAAGAGACTCATAGTATGACCAATAATGGGCGATTGCACAACTTGTAGCACATGACCATTGTGCAGCCAACAGAAGCATCATTTCGTACATTGTATGGTCATTAATACACAAATCAATGTATATGAATGAACTGCGAAAAAATAACTTCAGAAACGTATATTTTTCACGTGTGCTTCTATTTTTGTTCAAAGCTCCCTTTCTCTGATCTAAAATAGTGAGTTTTGGTTTAAAATTACCAGTGGGGCCTTTGCAATATATAAAAATATGTGCAGTGAAAGTATCTGTATCTAAATATCATTCTTTTTCCTATTCAGAAAGTCTTCCGCTTCACCAAGGTTTTTATAGTAATTCTTATTCGTTCTTTCAAAATCTGATTCAGATTCTGAGGGCGAATATTTTGTTGCTCGTGCTCAGTATTCCGAACCCAAGGGAACCAAAGGTTCTTCTTAGAAAGAACTGTTGTGTTCCATAACTTCTTCTAACTGTATAAATAAGCCAACGCCTTGCCATAACAAGGAACTTGTAAACCTATGGAACCCTGCACCAGGCTATAATGTCCATGAAGAGGATAAAAAACTAGTATGGGTTTTACTTGCAATTGCAAATAGGCCCATATTTTTAAGTCTAGCGTGATTATGGTTTTTAACCCTACAATTATATATTTCTTCACATTACATGGATAAATATTTCGTATTCAGAATCCTCAGCGTCCGTCACTGGATACGTTGGGAATCGATCCTGCGGCGTGAGAATCTCGGCAATCTACGAAGGAGGACAATGTCTCTTAGCAGGGGTCTAGCCCCGTTCACACCATACACAAAAGAAACCAAGACGAATTTCTCGCTAATTCATTTTCCTGTTGCTTTCTAAGATTTCAGATGGAGACATGCAGGAGTGAGTGTGGCCAAGAAAATTAGTTTTTAGGAATTTGAATCAAACAACCCCTACAGCAAATAAAAACATCTAAACGATAACATAATTTTTGTTTCTTGTTTGAAATTTGGTAGACAATGCTTCAGATTGAGTGAAGTTTGTCTGGTCTTCTCATTGCCTGAAAGTAGAATTTTCGTTATTCCATTGCTACATTCGAATGTGGTATCCTATTCCCCAATGGATTTTTTGATTCACCCTGTGTTTTCACTTAGAATAAGGTAACAATAATAATAAACGTCTTCTAAAAAAGTAACAATGATATTTCTTCTTAGTTGTATCGAAAACTTGTTGAGATCTCTATTGGATTCGAAACGGAATTCAACCAGGTTATGTATGATCTTGGCTCATCAAATTGTATGAAACAAACCAATACTAATGACGTCATTTCAAGGCAAAGTCATTACACTATTTGACGGGCTTTATGAACCTCGGCATCATTGGCCAATCAAATAATTACGAGGTGTCAAGTATAATAATATATAATATATATAAATATAATAACTGCGACTTGTATATGACAAATGAGATGAGACCCAAAACTTAGCCTTGGGTTACACCGGCATATCATTATGAACATATAGATGTAATGTTGGCAAGAGTGACAGCTATTGATTGTTATCAGTTCTCCTGGCGAACTTAATGAAGTCAACAGGAAAAAAGGATATACAAAAACAGCAACAATAAGAGTTATGAGGAATTTGTTATCAAAAACTATCGGGGTATCACGGATGTCGTCAATTATTTTTGTGGAAATGGATACATCAAATCCAGAAAAAAATTTGTTAAATAAAAGTAATCCAAAAGACTGACATTTACAACCAATTTCCTATTCATACGAAAATGTTTATGAACATAATATAGTATGGTGCAATATTGCAAATTGACAAAATGATAATTTGGAATGACACTAAGGTAAACCACGATTAAAATTTCCACAAAATTTATTGTCTTTGCGACATGTTTCGATACACAGTATTTTTTCAAGCGAATGTAGTATATTGAATTATACTTATTTGAAAAATACTTTTGCTATAAATCAACATAATTAGGGACTACCTATAATTATCGCTAATTCCTAGACTCATACAACTTATAAAATTGACAATAACAATGTACCTACCTACCTGGAAATCTCAAAACAAACCTTGCTAATGCTTTCTGACGATACCAAGAGATGGCGCCACATCCCTCCATTGTACAAGGTTGATAATTGAAAATATCTTCTTTTGAATTGAAAATCGCGCCAGAAGTAACATAAAGTTATTCGTTATGTCGTTGTATGAAGATCTTCATACAACGGTTTCGTCTCAAACCACAAAAATAAATTGAATTTAACAAAAATTAATGGTACGTCATCTTCATTTGAGTTCAGGAATATCGGTCTACAACCGGCTACAATTTTGTCAACCACTTGGTTATGTTTATAAGCTATTTAAGTGTGTGAAATTTGAGTGTTTATTGAAATGTACCGTTTATGTTATTAATATGCTGAAAAAGTGAAAAATGAATGACTATTAATAATAAAGTAACTTTTCATTCATGACAGTTTTTATTTTAACCTTATATATAAGCCAGTTCAATAGAATCGACGCGGTAAATCTGATAGTTTTGACAGTTCGAAGGTCAACAACGTTTTATTAAGGACTGGGCAGTTTTATCAGTATAAAACCGAATGATTGGCCAGAATAACACGCTGCTATTGGTTGAAATACCAAAAACGTCACATTTTGACATGTGAAAAAAATAATCATTATTAAATTCTGCGCTTCTCAATGCGATAGATGATATCTTCGCCTGTGGCAAATAGTTACCTAATTTTTTCTCTAAACTACATCTCTTCTTTGTTAAATAACTTATGGTACTCCCCAAGGTTCTAAGCTTGGCACAATTCAATAAATGATATACACTGCACAGTTGACGACAGTTAGTGTAAATATGATATATATGCCGATGATACGCAACGGTACTTTTATTTATAACTTTATAGTTTTACTCCTAGAACAGACACAATAAATAGGGATATGAACCAACCTGTTGGCTTGTCAAGGAAGATGGTAAAATTGAAGTATACTCTGAACACTAAAACAAACCTGGGCTTATGTGACTGTATGATTCTATCAAATTTCAATCATTTTTATACTGTTAAAATTTCCTGAATTCCCATTCCACATCAAAGCGTCCAGTGATTACAAAATGCATGTATGAGGTTTATTTGGAATCAAGAGAAAAAATTATTCTTTGTAAAATTTGAAACTTACTAGTTGGTTGAATATGTACATTAAACACATGCTTCATATTTCAATATAATTTCACAAAATGATAATGTTAAGAACTTAATCTCATGAAAAAAAATATCGGAATGTGATTCTATTCGTACATATCACTTCAGTAGCTTTAGGAAATTCAAGGGGTAGTTTTCATATAATGTAGCGCATGTTTATAATAATATTCCAAATGATTTGAAAAATTCGGTACTGATCCCCAAGTAGCACACCCATATTGGGACAATATTGGTACAATATTGTAAAAATATTGGCAAAATATTCAAATAATAATATTGGCGAGAAAAAAAAATGTGAACATTTGGCGATATTGGTCCAATATTTAAAAAATAATATTGGTGTATATTCTCGAAGCAATATTGGCCTCAAAATGTTAAGAAATATTGGTACAATATCGCTGTAGCAAACTTACATTGAAATAATATTGGTAAGATATTGGCAAAATATTAAAACGTAACATTAGCGAGATAAAATTATAATTATTTCGTGATAATGGCACAATATTACTCGGACATTATATAAATAATATTAGTGAAATATTGAGGAAGCAATATTGGCCCCAAAATATTTAGGGATATTGATACAATATCATTTGCATATATTGGTAAAATATTCAAAGTGAATATGTCGCCTTGGAAACACTGTTGAAATATTCCCAGAAAATGTCGAATAATTTGAAAATTCTACAATTTCATTTCTACTTCAATTGACCACTAAGTAGACTGACTTGATAACGCATTGTGAGAAGCCTTATTTAATATATGTTACTATGATTCAGCTGTCGTTCCATATGTGGGGCCACCTAGTGGTTTCTCACCCAAGTTTGATCATAATTCATTTCAATATTGTTTATTGAATATTTGACCAATATTAAAATTTCAATGATGGTGACAAATTTTCTAATTTTGTATCAATATGGTCTTTCAAATATAAGCGTGAGGTTTTCGTAACAATCTCAATCAATATAGAGTCAATAATTCTTCGAATATGGATTAAATAATATTCCAAAAATGTGCTATGAAACTTGGAAATACAATATTGTTTTTTATTCATAAAAACGATATGAGAGTAATATTGAAATCGCAATATTGGAGCTAGATGCTGGAAACAATATGTAGGCAATATATCTCTATCAATATCGGTGAAAATTATTAAACTTACATTGACAATATTTTATTAATACACATTCAGAACAGGTTGAGCCAATATTCCACCAATATTATCAATGAAATGTTGTTTTTCCAATATGCATCCATATTGGTTCAATATGAAAACAAGATTCAGCCAACATGAGGTGCTACCTGGGTCATAAGTAATGTTCAAAGATTTTGGTAGATACTGCATTGATTGGTATGCAGTATTTTTCAAAATTACTTTAGTAACAGATAAAAGAGAATTAATGGCCAATCAATCCAATAATTTTTCCTTTTGCCAGGTGTTTTTCCTTCGCTATTGTCTGTTTTCTTCTATCAATGCTGTCACTTAATTGATTTAATATCATTATCATTAAATAGCTCACAACCGATTAAGAGATAAATCATTCCTCAAAAGCACGCAACAAGTGCTTTTTTTCCAATGGGCATCGAACATTGGCCCGAAATGAACGATATCAATCGACTGGTGTTTACTGTAGGATAATGTCGGTAATTTAGCGAACAGTGGTTGCAAACGGCGTTTTTTATGGGCGGCCGTGACGGCGCGAGGCGAGAAACCCCCCATCCGTCTTCTCAATCCCTCGGGGTCCCTTTTACCGTGCCTACCCTCCAAGTCGTCTTTCCGCAGCAAGATTTACGCGCTCAGAATAAATATAGAGTAGCTTCACTCCATAGGCCTTAGGAGTTCGGTCGGGGAGGCCACACTTATATAAAGTGAATTTCGAAATCATATCTATCAAATGGACCAGATTGCGGGCGGCGGCTTATTTCACTTTCGCTGTGGCTTATTTATTGTTGTTTGCCTTCGCATTAGGAGATGATGAGGCTACGATTACTTCGGTTTATTCTTGGTGTATTTTTTATAGCCTTTTCTTTGGGGTTACGACATATATCTTGGAAAATATTTTTAGTTATAATAAATACTGAGAATATAATGTCCTTGAGATCACATGTTAAAATGTGAGGCCCTCGTCATTCCTAACTCGAACAAGTCTCCCGAAGGCTTTTGAGGGTTACTCGTAAGAGTGCAACAATCCAGAAAAAATTCAAATATTAACGAAGAACAAACAGATTTTTACTCTATTATCAGATCAATGTCATACATTGTTTAACCTTTTCAAATGAATTTTTTCCTAAACCTTATACAGTGACCGCCAAAAAGTATGTACCATATGGGAAAAAACTTTATTATTAGAGTATTGGAAAAAATATTCTTGGGAAAAGTTTGTGCATGTCCTATAATCTAAAAATCGATTTTGACACATGTCACGTGATCGCTGGTATGGCGGCAAATTGAAAAAAATTACTATGAAAATGCAAAAAGTGGGGTAAAATGGCAAGATATCAAAAAAAGTTATTTCAAAAAGTTGCTTAGAAATGAATTTTATACACATGTGCAAAATTTGAAATCATAATGAGAGAAAATTGAAAATAGCTATTTTTTTCAAATATTTTCCTAAATGTATGAAAATATCAAATTATTATCTTATGAATAGCTTGACCATACTGAAACATTTGTGTTTCAATGAGAATGACAAAATTTTCTTTTTTTCTTCACGTCAGTAAGCACTAAATTAAAAAAATTGGATTTGATCAAAACCTTGGCTGTTACATTGGTTCGTAATCGTATCTAACAGTTATATCAGATTATAATCAAGTTTCGATGATAATCGTGCCAGAGCATTTCACTTCGCTTGCAATGTTGAAAGCTCTAGCCTCCGTAATTTGACGCACTTTTTTTAAGATTATGTGCGAAGTGAAACGTTCGTGTACGATTATCATCAAAACTTGATTATAATCAGAAAAACACAATATTTTTGGATTTCTCCATCATACCAATAATCGTGGAATTCTGATATAACCGTTAGATACGAACCAATGTAACATCAAGGGTTCTAACAAAATTCAATTTTTTCAATAGTGCTCTCTGGTGTGGAGAATATGAGAAAGTTTTGTTATTATCATTGAAATACAAATATTTCAGTGTGGTCAAGCTATTCATAAGAAAATAATTTGATATTTTTATAAAGCTAGGAAAATATTTTAAAAAAATTGCTAATTTCAATTTTCTCACATTATTTTGTCAAACTTTGTATATATGTATAAAATTGAATTCTAAGCAACTTTTTCAAATTACTTTTTTCGATATCTTGCCATTTTACTCGACTTTTTGCCTATTCATTGTAACTTTTTTCAATTTGCCGCGATACCAGCGATCACGTGACATATGTCAAAATCGATTTTTAGGTTATTGGACATGCACAAACTTTTCCGAAGAATCTTTTTCCGAATACTCTAATAATAAACTTTTTTCCCATATGGTACATACTTTTTGGCGGTCACTGTATAATTATAAAGAGAGCTAAGTTTTTTAGCGAAAGGCAGCAAAGGTCGTGGTACGATTGTGGGTGATGAACCCAAAGATATTCTTAGAAATTTAATTATGATTTTGACGCCATCTACAGAAATTGTGATGAAGTACATCATTCTCAAAGTCAGTCCTTATAGACTGTTTTATTACACTGAAAAAAAAAAATAGTATTCAATGAATAAAACAAACTTTTGTTTGTTAAGCCAAATTCAATAACTGTAATTATTATTAATCTGGCAGAAAAACTCATGAAAAACGAAAAGTATCTGTAAATCATGCCCTTTGACGCCATTTAAAAAATCATGAAAATGCATTGGGAATTCGAATATATAGATAGTTACCTCTTGAAAAAAGTTGTTGGTTGACGATTATCAAAATAAAATTCCATCATCAGAGGAGTTCCTTCAGTGATTGAAAATAATTCGAATTTGATTCCTACCTCACATTATTATTACCAATTGCCAGGATTACAAAAAAATCGCTGGTTCATATTCAGATACCGACCAACATGAAGCCAACCAACATCTTGTCCATGCATGAGAACTTCAATTATACAATCTCTCTGTTTGATGGTTTAATGATCACATCTTTAGTGTGATCTTAGACCTAAACAACTATCCATGATATGAGAAATTGATAAGAAGAATTCACCTTGACACTGACAGTCATAAATCATAACAAAATTTTGACTTTCATTGATTTTATTAAATAATCAACTAGCCTTGGTGAAGTGAGTATACATAGAGTTCTTCGAGATGTAAAATAGAAAATACCTACAAGAAGGTCGAAATGACGTATATTTAACGTAACATTGTTGTCGACAGAAGGTTTTCAAGCCAATAACATATTATTTGATTGATTGAATAATAATAATAGCCGTTAAATACTTGCAAAAGCAATGCATTTGGCTGCAACAATAGTTAGTTCCATGGGTCTCACAAAGGTGCCGAGAGCAATACACAATCCAAATGGGAGGATTCTAAATTAGAACTGCCCATGTTCGTGGTCAGTTATGTTGTTCCATTCTACTAGTGTTATCATTATTGAGATTTTCATATGCTAGCCATAGTTGAAACGCTAGATAACAATATCTTCCACACCAACAAGGAAGTCATGAAACCGCCAGCGTTGGATAATTTGATTCAAAAATCCTTTATTCTTTTTAATGACAGATAATTAGACATTCCAACCGCGTGCATACAGTGTGCACGAGTGACAAGTTGGCGTGCGAATAATTTTTATTCGACGAACATAATTTTCAACAATTATTATTGTGTTTACAATACCTCGGCGATGTGTACGACATATTAAATTGCTTTATATCATTACATCGACATACAAGCCCATAGTTTCGTTTTCTGTCGTGTAATAAAATATAATGGGACTCATGATAAACATGCGGTTGAAGGAGCATGAGTCGATGGACGAGTGCATTTGCTTGATTTACGTCTCAGGGTAATTGTACGAAATTCTTGGCGAGCTGAGATTTTTTCAACGTGCAGTGGCTGTTATTATTCACACATATGAAAATTGTTTGCAGGTGAATGAAAAGTTGTTCAGTTTCACGTATTTTCTGTTTCTGAGACGTCTGGGGATTTTTTACCATGCTGTGTTGCTTCATTTAATATTGCAAAATGATTGAAAATTAACCAAAATTATATGAACTTTCATCAATAGTACAGAATATCGTAAAAACGTTTGCAATATTCCAGAATAATGAGAAATAAAAGTCATTAAAATTTCTGTTCCCTCTCTGTCGTCTCTCTGATGTTTTTTATTTTTGTACATGTACTATTTTCATATAACTCTAAGGGTTTTGGCAGAGCAATTCAAGAACACATACAGTCAAGTTCAAAATATTGTCTTATCTTAAACTTTGAACACTTTTTTTCGATAATTTCATGTCCCATTTGCCCAAGAGTATGATTCTTCTTCTTCTAGCACAGATGGGCTATTTTTGAAACCCCTGCAAGTAGACCAGTTGTGCACTCACATGTTTTGGGAGGCACCTGGGGCCCAATTCTCGAGTTCAGGAGAACGAAACGCTCTCATCACTGGATGTTACTGTTCACATCGCCTACAATGTTCTTGCGCTAGAAATAGGTATTCTCGAACACGTGATAACATCCTCATGAGGGAACCGTTGACACAGCCTTGCCAGAAGATTTTTGGTAAGAGCCTTACATTTTCATCAATGTCTTTGAACGCGACGGACTCAACCACTTTGCTACGTGACTCTAAACAAAGGACCTGAACACAGGATTTCGCCATAGATATGGATGGCTTTTCTCATAGATATGAAAGACTTTCCTTCTTATGTCTATATATTTCTATTTGGTATAGATCTCTGATATTTTACCTTTGAAATATCATTTGGTACTGATATAAATAGCCGTCATTAATGAAAACTACCCTATCCGGCCAGTAGTATCATCTGTAACAGAACCATCAATTGAGTTATCAAGAAAGTTAATGTTGTTACCTTTTTTAACAATACTCTCGTTGATTATAATGTCGTGTTTTGGTGAAATGAGCACGATAACCCCTCAAATCAACCCAAAACGAGCGCAAACCTGTAAGACGGTCGAAATGACATAAATTCAACCTACATTTGTTGGTTGAGTAAATATTTTGATTACCTTCAGCATTCTAGCCTTGTCTCCGTAATTCGTTCAAGTCTGGTATGTTTGCAGAATTATGTATATGGTTTCTTCTCCCCAAAAATATTATATCATCTGCGATCAAAAGTCTCACATTCACGCTTGTTACGTCATTTCTGATTAATTTTTACGAAATCTGCGATCTAACTGAGTGTGAAACATCTTCATCTCGAATGAGTGTAACTTCAAATGATTGTTTAAGTGAGAAGCCTGGTGGCTATACTGAAATCATTTATGTTTGGGAGCAGCCTTTTAGTAACGAGGAAAAGCGTTGTGATATTGTTGTACAATACAGCCCCTTTCCCTTTATCAGAAGCATCGCACTTAATCACAAGTTTCTCATGAAATCTACCAATGTTGTCACTGGATCGGAATGTTCAGTTTTGTTTTATCAAAAATGGCATATTATACTTTATATGGACCGTGGTGACCCGTGGGTATGTGCTCGCTTCAATCCAATGTACGCGGTTTCGAATAACTGCGCCGTCACCGGTATGATGCGTGGCATCACACGTTGAAAGGTAATAGCTGCGTTTTCCCTAGCTCGCTAGACTTCTGAGGGTTGCTCGTAAAGGTGCGGTCAGTTAATGAAAATAACGATTTTAAAAACAACAACAATAAGCGATTCAATTTCAGCATCAGCTGAGTCCGACATTTCCGCGAATCATCAAAAACCCCGAACCGGTACGCAAACAATACGCAGCCGAGCGTGACACAGATAAACCCTGCCGCGCAGTGGAGATATTTCCATCGGCAGATCAGTTTCGAAAACTGTTTACTCTGGCACGCATATCACCTGGGCTAATCACACCGCTCTCCGATAAGCCGAGTGCTATCGCTGTTTGTTTAGTTATCGGTGCGTGATTGATTCCTTTGTCGGTCGCCGATGGCGACACAACAACGATTATCGAGAACAAATTGTGTGCTAAGCAAAGATAACTCCTAACTTGGGAAGGATCGCTTGGTAATGACTTCAAAATGGCGGCGGCGGTAATGGCTGAAGTTGCGTTTTGTAAGCAGCCAGCGTTGCATTCGAAGAGATCGTTAGATTTGTCGTTGTTTGTTTTTTTTGTGTCAAGGATGTAGCAGCAAAAACAATTGCAGAACATCATGGCCACGAGAACGGAAATGTCAAAGAGAGCTGCGGATTTGGACAGGAATGTATCAGGGAATCTACGAGATTCATCGACATGCAATTCTCTACCTAACGAGAGAACTAGTTTTAGCAAGACTTAATTCGGTTATTTTTTAATTTTCTTCGAGAGAGGATGATAGTTATTCTCAGGAAATGAGTATACTATATGTATAGTATAGTGATTTGTATCTAGAAACCGTCGGTAATAATTATTATTAGTATTAGTGTTTGCGAACAATACCCCAAGGCTAGTTACGCCCTTTAAAATAACGCACTGTGAGAAACTTGATTCAAGTGGACTGTATAAAGAATACAAATATTCACAAAAAATTAAAAAAAGGAGGCACAGTAACTTGTTGTATTTTAGCTAGATGTCTCTTTATTAGCAACAAGTGCACACCCCGTTACAAGAAATGCTGGAACGTAATGTAATAACTAAATGAATTACCAAAAAAAAGGTATATACATAATTATTCAATTATTGATATAATACTGCTGTATAAGTAACAAAAAATCATTTTTATCTTACTTCTAGAATTCAGGCGAGGAATATGAAAGTAGGAATGTTAAAAAAGTTACATTGAAGCAATCAGAGGAATTGAATAATCGCCCCTTTGGCGATACGGTTCCTGTTTCTTTGAATATCAGATTTTTGAAAAATCTTCTTTAGATAGCTTCCAAACATTCACTTTCAGAGTTGTGTAAGGGATGCCATATTGATGCCCCATATTATTATTCACAATCAAAATTAATCTCAAGATCTTTTATTTCCATTTATTACATTATCATCTATTTGGGAGAGAAACTCTTTTTTTTTCTCTAGAAAATTACAGAGTGAAACATTTTGATACATTCAATTGTAGATGATTATGCATACACCAATCGAATACTAAATCTAATTCTAAATGATTTTGTCAATTGTTGCAGACTGTATGGTCTCTGACAAATCTGGATAACTTCAGGTCATCAGCGCATAAAAGTTTGATCAGTAACTTTTTTTCGCTAAATGAACCAATAATAGAAATGAAAGTGGTCCTAGATTTTAACCTTGGAGAACACCGGAACTAGAGGTACACAAAAGGGAGTGGAAGAGTGGAAGCATAATCTGCATATTGTTTCCTACCAAATGAATATGTTGAAAAGAAGTTCATTACATTCGCAGAAAAATCAAAAGACGTTAAGTGTGTGTAGAATAATGTGAAAATCAGTTTTGGAAAGGCTTTTTGAAAATCAGTGTATATAACATCGATTAGCAATTTTCTATACAGAGCACGTTAAATTGATAATAATGAAAGTCTTTTTTTTACCAAGCCGTGTTGATATTTTGATATAACATTTTTTATCTTATCATCAAGGAAACAATGCATAATGTTTTCAAAGAGATAAATTGTTCTTTCGCTTTATTTCAAAATTGGAATGACATTGACTATTATTTACAGAGTTCTACTCCAATAATTGCGGAAGATACGGAGGTTTTTCCATGAGAAGTGAAACACACTGTATTATTAATTGTCCACACTTCGAGAAATGTAGAACTTCTCAATACAAGTTGTAAATATGACGTTATAAAATCAATAGAGATTTAATGCAATCTTTGAATAGAAAAACTCATCAGAACTGAAGAACTAAAAGAGAAATTATTTTAAATTTTCTAGACAACTTTTATAATATTGTTCGATGTTGGTGCATTGAGAATTGAGATACGTTGAAAATGATAAGCATTTAGTATATATCATTGCACTGATGAGGAATATATTATCCGATATAAGGTTTTAGAAAATTCATAAATCAAAAGAAAGAGTAAAAAAAAAATTAAATTTATCCATCAATTTAATTGTTTTTAATCTCCAGATAATCTGAATCCACAGTATACTTATTAATTTTCATTATCGAACGTAGGTGTTCTCCAATTGTGACGAAATGGATGACATAACCAAAAAAATTCCTCACACCCACTTTCTTAACAACTCAATCACTACTTTTATTCGTGTTAGATATTCTGCTCAAGACATCATTTTATTATATTTTAACACCTTGTAGGCCAGGAATTTTTATTGATTCTTCACAGGCAGACGTCAAATTATAAAATGACCGTTAAATGATGGCTAAAGCGATTTGAATCTTGTTTTGCCACATCGGATCCAACTTTATCGTAATTTTTTCCTTGATGAATTAAGTTGTAGACTCATTAACACCAGCACCGACTACGAGTCAATCATTAATATGCTGGGAGTGACTACTGAACCGTCAGTATGACATCTGCTGGTCGTTTCATGCACATTCAAGACAATTTTAGATTTTTTTATTTGGATTAAGGAGAGGTTTTGTAAGTTGACAATGTAGACGATAATCAAGCATTAATAGAGTCTCCTATGTATAAGTTAGTCCTATTGGTAGTCCTGTTTCAATGACTATTCCACTCATGCTAAAATACGCGTTTTTGATTGGTGGAAATTTTTATTTTCATAAATTAAAACAACATGTTTTCGATTTTGTAGTTCGCTTCGTCATTGGTTGTTTTATAAAACAAACTTACCACCAGCAAGCTGCTATAATGACACAACACCGAACTTTGATCAAAATCATGATAAGCACTCACTGATAACTCATACCAACTTCAAAATTTTTGACAAATGTTGCATACACGTTGATTAATACAATCACTTAAACCAAAACTATTTAAAGACATAACCTACAGCAAGAAGACAGTAAAAATGCAACGAAAGACGCGCTCTGTGATTGGTCAAATAGCGGGAAGTTTGAAATAGCAAGACAGCTGCACGCAATATATTCCTCCTCTTTATCGAAGGAATTTGTATTTCAATAATCACCCATACCCTTGTATTACCTACGAAAATTTCCAGGAAAGCTTCATGGTACCGATCAGATGGTAAGTATTAGTTACTATTAGTCAATACTTTCTGATGTCTGTCATAAAGTATGGAATACATATCCTATGTGTCCTAAAAAATTCAATAACTTATCTAGGCGTTACATAACAAGGTACAGCTCAATAGTTGGATTTTAAAAAAGTTTCTGTGTCTTCAATCGCTATGGCTGTGGTGAAATAAAAGTGATACTGTTGATGAGTTAAGTTCACAATAATGACACAATCTTCTAAGGGCATTAATAGAAAGTAGGGGTTTGTTTCTAATTCAATGAATCATATTAGATCGAACCTCCAAGTCTTGCTCATTGAGCTTAGAACTCAAGATTCTTGACTCTCCCCCGATATCGTGAATTCTTTATAATGGATTTCCACCTGACAATTTTTACTATGGTACTGGTAGGGCTACTGGGAAATTAACTTAAATTGACCAGAAGAATTTGATATTTTCACCTATTTTATGATTTATTCTTTCAACAACAGCAGAGCTTGGAACTCATTATTAATAGTACTCCTCTAAGACATCTCACTATGTTCTTTAATTACATGATTCTTGCAGAAATTCAGAAATAAATACCTTCAAAACTGCTTTCTGAGAATATAAGCAATAATACATAAATAAATTAGAATTGGCGGACGTTAATGATGAATATAGTAAGTGGACAATTTGTCTAGTATGTAATATCGTTTTTTTTTCTTTTGGTAAAACTCGGGAGGTCATTTTGATCCAATTAATCTCTCATGTATGGTTATGAATCCCTTTGGCATATTCACTAATTGATTCAAGAAATAAAAATATATCTGTCGTGCGCAAGAGTCACTCCCATATTTTAATGTTGACCGTTTTATAATGTTTCGATTAAATGATTAACTGCACATGATGTCGAAAAAAGCAGGCAGGTGTTTTTAATTGGGGTTGCATCATTAATAAGTTAGTATAATCAGACATTTTCAACATTGTTAAAAATGAATGAGTAAGTGGAATATGATACTGCTAATTGATAAAACGAAAACTAAAAAATTCTGAAACGTATACGGGAATTGTCTTGTAACGTTCGAATCATTAATCATTCCTCAGAATATTGAAACTATTATGAAGATGTGAAAGATGTGGTCGATGGGTTCGTTGATCCGTAGTTCACCATATAAATCAGTGAAAGCTATCTCTTATAGCACTTTTCAAGGGTATGGTCTTATATATCCTTGGTTGATCTGGTTAGTAATTTGGCGGACCGTATATACCAAATTGCTGAAAATTCGGTAACTATATCCTGACACTTGGGTGATTTATCTGTCACCAAAGCAACCGTACTTTCTCCTCGGTAACTCATTTTATTGAGTTCCAGATCAAAAATCTAATATGCTTCTCAAAAAAGGTCTTTGGGTCTGAAAGCATAACAGGTTCGAAAATATCTAAACATATTCTAACATCTGATAGCGATCACATGATGGAATGGAATAATACCAAAATTTTATTGAGAGAATCAAGAAAAAAGAAAGTTAAAAGAAACTGCGTGCTTTTTTTATCGAACAACTGGTTTTCAACAAATTCCATCGAAATGGACCGCACCTAGTTACCTCTCCTCAGAGATGAAATAAGAACTAATAGAATGGTGATTGATTGATACCGAACGCCCTATGTATCAAGATGCCAAATGTCAATCAAAAGAATGTATGTCACATTTCATTTGACTCTGTCAAAGAAAGATCTTGTTATTTCTAAACCGCAATTCAAATACAGTTTTCAGCGTCTTTCCAGCAAGTTTTGATAACGGAGGCAGAAACGTCAACATTTTTATAAGAAGAGAAGTATTCTTGGTTAGTTTGATCTCATTTTTTCAGATAGGCCAATTCAGTGTAGAGTACGTTACTGACAAAAATTAATTTCATTCAAGACAGCAGTCTTGTGAACGCAGTAACTTATCGGGCAAATTAATTAATTACCCTTCTACACTTGTACATATTTCTTTGGATTAACATTTTTTCATTTTCAGATTGTAAATCATGTCAAGAATCGGATTTCCTCCACAAAATCAAACTTTCAATCAATAATTGCAATTTTATTATAACGTTATTGAAATTTCAACTAGAAAGCATACAAATATAAATATAAAATATGATAAATTAATGAAATAGTTCCTATAATAATATATTATTGGATCTGGGAGAAATATAATGTCAATTGCCACAATAGCAAGCCACATGAAAGTACGTTTTTTTCTAAGAGACATTGTAATATGCCACATTTGGAAAGTCCTCAAATGTAGAAAATAGAAAATATATTGGCACAGAAACATTCTTGTGCTTTCTGAAAACCTTTTCTCGATATCATACTCCATTTAGCAGTAGCTTCAGCATTCAACTAACTGCACTTTGTCCATTCACTCTATAAAGGACGTAAAAAGTTCACAATTCTCCACAATGTTCTACATTATAGTGTGAGTATTGTCGCCATACACCAGTGTGGCGGCAAGTTGAAATAATGGATGAACTAACTAATTATATCCGTTGTAAAAGCCTGCAGACGTGGACTTGAAAAACTGCGGACAATGAGGTTCGCAGATAAGCAGTGGCGTCGTTGAATATTTTTTCCTGGGTTCTCAAAAATGTAATCTGCAACAAGACTTGAGGTGGTTTCATGAAGAAAGACAATGATCCCAATTAATTCATATTCTGTAACGTGGAAAATTCATTAATTAATTCAGTGTACCAAACAAGAATATTTCAGGGATTCGACTGTACGAAACAAGAACAAAACTTCAGAAGAAACCAAGTCACAGGAATGTGAGACTACTGTTCTTTTTTCCTTCGGGACGAGTCATGTTACTATCTACTTGTTTGCAAATAGAGAGTTTCCAAATGTAATCAAGCAGGATAATAGAAGCATTTATAGACTCCTATGGACAAAAATATTATAAAGTGCACCGCTAAATTATGGAATAAATGCATTATTTCTGACTATAGAGGTATTTCGGAAAAATCCTCTGACAGTTCGATTTTTTTTTCCGATGCGCCAATTTTTGAACCCCATCTAAAATATATACGGTTATCCGCATTTCAGTAAAAATGACTTTTGTGATATTTTTTAATGGAACACCCAGTATATTTTTCCATATTTGGTTAGGGATCGTCGTTACGAATCCAGTGATACCAGATTTGATGGATTATGTAAAACGGCTGCGGATATATGGGCAAAAAAACATCCTCGTATGTCTAATGAGTATGACAGACTCCACACGATTCAGAAGGTTAAAAATCTCTGTCGCACTCATTGGGCATATGGAGTTTTTTGCCCATATCTTGACGATGCCTAACCATATATGGAAAATTATAATGGGTGTCCCATTTAAAAATATCACCAGTCATTTTTACTCAAATGAAAATAATATATATTTTTGGTGGGGTTCAAAAATTGGCCCATCGGAAAAAAATCGACTTCTCGGAGGATTTTTCCAGAATATCTTTATATTGTGGGTGGGTGGGTGGATTTTTCAAAAATTTCCATAAGCTACTTTTTGACAGTAATAAAAAATGTCTACATTTCAAAATGACGACCAGGTGCCCTTTTGAATGATTTTTTCAAATAGCATGGGTGGTGTCTTTTGATCATGTATACGACTGCAAAATTTCAGACGGAAATATTCATCCAAATCGAAATGGCAGCACATTATGTTAGAACTTTTATAAGCGAATTATTTGAATATATTGCTTTAAAACGAGCTCAATTGGAACGACAAAATATGTTTAGATATCTACAAATGTTCTCTGTCCCTCAGAATTGCATATGGCACATGAGGTATTACACTACTTTCAATATGGCACCCATCTGCCATTTTGAGTGACAGGAAGCTCTTGCAGAAACCATAAAATATTTTATCATTGCACTAAAGCTCTGGCCGCCATTTTGAAAGATAGATGTTTTTTATTATTCTCAAATAGCACCTTATGGACTACCATTCAACGAAAATAAATTTCAGAAAAAAATTCCACTCCGTTTAAAAGTTAACAGGGGGGGTTACTATATGGACAGACTGTATGTCAACCAATCGTTTGCAGATTTTCTACTGCTACTAGACTACCATCAATATGAAAGCTTTTGGTCATTTCATAAAAACGCGTTGATTTACTGTTGAAGAAATTAATTTCAGCCTTTACGTAAGTCGGAGCGTATCCAGTTGTACTCACGCGAGAGATACGAACCCTGACCATGTTATTATCTATTCTGTTTAGTTAAATCGATTAGAGTTGTGATCGATTTTTATAAAAAGTTTGTGATAGAAACTGTTGTGAAAAAAAAACAGCTTTTATAGGATATGATTCAAATAGTCGTAGAAAAATTGTAGTGTACAATACGCAATTTTGTAGTGCTCGCTATTGGAAAAGTATATCATTTGTTACTGATTGCACAATATACCATTTCAACAGTCTCTCTCGATATTATTCTCCATTCTTCCGAATAAATACTTTTATATTATGTCGTCTACGCCACTGTATCGCCGCGATATGCAGTTGCGGGGTTTCAGACTACGCTGACCGGCCCGGTTGGAATGCAGAAATTGAATTTTTATTGTCACACCGATGTTTTATAACAATTCTCGCCGAAGAGTCTCAGCGTTTTTGTCGATTTGCTCGCCCAGTGTGGTGAGAATCATGGTACCATAACTCACATTGTTGCTCTTTAGGATGATGCATCTCTGGTGTGTTACGCGAGCTTTCAAAAGAAGGAAAACACCAATAATTGGAATACTTGTTTGATATTGAGTGAATTTGAAATAATAATAACAAAGTTTCCAAAATTAAGTACATACATATCTTTATAATTAATAAATAGGCTGAAGGGTTTCTCCTACAACAATATATCGAATTCAAATTTGAATTATCGTTCAGTTTTGTCCTGCGCCATAACAGTTTGACAAATACTTGGAAACTGTTGTTATACAAATCTAATTTGTGTACCATTCCAAACATTCAATATCTTCACCAATGATATGCTCACCTAGATTCTTAGGGCTTTTATGAATGATCTCTATTATTAAAAGCAGGTTAGACCCCACGAACCAGGCGAGTCATTAGGATAGGGGGTATATAGCTAGCAGTCAATCGTTCGACTTCATCAGTTTAGCGTTCAACAGTTCTAGCCATACAGTCAGATTCTTGGTCAGTGATAGGTTATCAATAATCAATACCAAGAACCAGGCGAGTCATTAGGTTAGGGGGTATATAGCTAGCAGTCAATCGTTCGACTTCATCAGTTTAGCGTCCAACAGTTCTAGCCATACAGTCAGATTCTTGATCAGTGATCGGTTATCAGTAATCAGTTCAGTGTTCAACAGTTCACGTCCTACAGAGATTCTGAATTAGTTATTAGCTGTGATTGGAATCTGCTTCCAATTCTCCTCGTTCAGTTGTTCCCGAGTCGAGGCTTAGCAACGTGCCATCACGTTGTACCTTCATATTGTTTGAGTGTTCACTTTTGTGACTGTATTGTGAAGTGTTATTGTGTTTCTTAACTTCTGCGTCTGTTTATTCAACAACAACTAACTCACCCGTCACCCTTCTCTTTCCAACAAGACTAACGGTGTATTCTGATGTGATGGTCGTTTATAACGACGGGGAAAAATTATATATTAAGCAGAAATCATGTACATATGATGAACCGTAGACGAGTGCCGTAAAACTTATTAAAGCATTACATGATCGTTGCATACAATATTATTTTCTACGACCAATAAATGAATAGGCACTGGCATTTGAAAAATTAAAGTACCTACATGTTTTTATTGGCTGAAATTTGTTACATAAATAAACGATTATTTTTTTCCTCCTTTTTTTGAAGTTTGTAGAAAGAATAAAGTAAATAGCGCAAATGTTTGAAAGATCAGTTATCCACGAATTCTTTATGTTATTTTTTCAATTGGTGTACTGGTTTATACCTTTCGTTAATGTTTGAAATGTTTTGCATTTGTTTGTTATATTTCATTTGACGTTACAAGTTGTCAGATCCATAACCATAAAATTGTCATTTGAAAACGCTCATTTTTGAAAGTTCGATTAGCACACGCTGAGGCGTGCTTTCATTCGGTGAAAAATGGCACCAATAAAAAAAAGTATTTCAAGTTATAAATCAAGAAATGTTAAAAAAAAATATCTCCAGTTCATTCTCGAAGCTGAAATTTCTTATTAGGACTAAAATTATCGTACGAATTGTTACAATTTTTTGACTCGTGACGCTTGTACCATCAAAGAATAATCTAGTATGTTTTACTCGCATTTTGTTAGTAATGATTCAAGTTTATTTCATTCTGGCCATTATTATCGATAATAAATGCTTTCCACATATTTTGTAACACGTTATTTTTACCGCTCTTGCTTGTGTCAACTGTTTTCGAAATATTTGGCAAAGTGTTTTCTAGCTTGTATGTGTAGGATTTGATGGACGTTATCCATCACGCTTGGTGTATCTTCGGTTGTAACACTATGTATAGACACGAAAAACAAATGAAATGGTGTTTGGATTCTGGTACTAGAATCATTCACGAGTTCTAAGAATGTTTTGATTATTTGTATCAGTTGAACAATTATTACTGCTTTAAGTTAGGTGAAGAAGGATTGGATTAAGAGCCGAAACGATCCAAGATCATCCAAAAAATAGTAATATTTGATCCACATAATGTTTAGGGAATATTTCTTACCGATAATGTATTAAGAAGGTTCTTTCAAGCTACAGAAATTCTCAGTGGTAATTTATTTTTCCATCACACTATAATACGTAAGGTTATGTTAAGTTTTGTTACGATAGGTTAGATTAGGTCATGTTATGTTAGGTCAGGATATACTGTTGGGTCAGGTTGTGTTAAGTTAAGAAGAGGTGATTGTAGACCTCCACAACCCGTACAGATAGTTGTTATATTATGACATGATATTTTTTTCATTGGTAGTTTAACGAAATCACAATGATTTGCAGTTAGATGATTTTTTTAATAAAAACAGTTGAATTTTAACGAAATAACCAATTAGTTTTTTTTTAACATAGACTTTGATAGACGATATACTTTATACAACAATTCTAGATACGATTTCTAGATCAGATCACTGTTTCAGCGATGACTTTTTCATCTGACTCGAATCTTTCTCCACCAAGTCATTTTGAAACAGGTAATATTCGTATAGAGCCAAATCTGGTTAATATAGTATTTGAAGAGAAAACTGTAAAAACGTTTTTCGATGTCAATAACTATCAACCTCAGTCTGAATGACGCAGTAACAAAAATTCGACAGAAGACGTTTGAAGGATTGTGTTCACGAAAACAAAAAATGTTTAGATTCTGGTGGCGCCATCTCTGGCCGAGGCCGACTACTTGCCAACCCGCCCTCGTATTCATTGTCTCCACGGAGAACCCATTCTGTATTCAATTGAATTTTCTCGACACTTCTGCAGACATTTCATTTCCAGAAACGCCGCGGTTTGCAGTTCACAGAAGGAACTCCAAAGAAGAATTCTTGTGAGATCGTTTCAATTTCCTTATAAGTGCATCAGAACGAGTACTACAAATTGCCGCTTTTGTAATACGGAGTTATAAATATTTACCTGTTATTACGCTAACAAATTTGGTTGGATATGTAATTGTTCACGACTATTGTAAATAAAAAATGCATTTTAGAAAGTATGCACGATTTGGGATATATGTACCAGCTAATGTGTATCAGATTATGCAACTAATGAACTGTTACTACGTTTGACTAGTCTATTATCCTGAAATATTGTCTATTTCAAAAATATTATACAGCGTGATTCACGGTCGATGGTAGGTTAGTGGTTTATGGAAAACGCAAAGCAGGCATTTTCTGAAAATTTCACTTAATTCACAAAAATACTCTGATTAGTTCAAGTTGTATCTAATCACAAATATAATCAGTCTGTCAATCTGCATATCAACTATTGAGCCTAACACTTTTTTTTACAGAAAAAAAAACTGAATTGTCTGTTCCTTAGAAATAAATATTCAGTGAGAAAACAAATAAAACAAGGGGGACATATAATATCAAAAAGAGCGTATGGTTGTCACCTTGCATATAAACGAATTTCTCACCAGATCATGTATCTAGTGACCTTCGATCATTACTGGATTTTAAACCTGACCCGAAATCATAAACAACGAGGTGAGAACGCCATATGGACAGTAGACTGAGTAACCGATACTATTTACAAAAAAATACCTCTCTCTAAAATATATAGTGTTTCTACAAGATTCATAACGCCAAAGTTTTTGTTACACCTCGAGCTGGTTTCGAATTACAACTCAATCGATCATGATGTCTATACAATGCCTTGCAATGTGATAACGATTAGTACCTACATGAAAAATGATAAAGCACGTGTCTGATGTCTGAGTATACCGATTTTAGTTGAACTACATTAATATAAACGAAAGATTGTTATCATATCTTTGAGAACAAGATTTTATATCACATATGTGTCAAAATAGTATTGTATGTTGTGGGTAATATCCGGTAAGATATTATATTGGAATTAGCTTAATATTTTCCTTTGGATATACCGGGTGTCCCAAAGCTTTATGGCCAGCAAATAACTCAGTTATTTGCAGAAAAAAAATATATACGTGTCGTAGGAGAACACAAGCTCTTTCATACAGCATAGCAAAATTCACCCCCTGGTAAACAACCCCCGAGACACCATCCCTAACTTTTGTTTTTCAAATTGCACCCCCATGTTTGTTTTGGTTCAATTCAGAGTCTTTTTCATATCTCATTCAATGATATAACATGGAAGCTATCATGGCATGCACAACTATATGGCAAACAAATATACAAATTGAATAACTTATAAGCTCATCTGCATTTTGAATAATACATCACCCCACAGACATTTTTCAAAATTATGAAAAGCACTTGCCAAACATACTTGAAGTCACGTGTACAGGAAGCTCTAATTTTTGGAACAACGGTATAACAAGCCTCTGAAATTGTCTGGGTTGAAGCTTCAATATTTATTGATTTATTTTCGAAGACAACTTATTTCACATAAACCAATAGGAGAAAGTCTAGTGGCGTGGGATCTGGAGAACGTGCAGGCCACTATTTCCAATTCAACGGTATCGAAAGGTATTATTGAGAAATGTAGTAACTATTTTATGGTTATGTGCAGGAGCACCATCTTGTTGCCACCACATTTGTTTCAATTGGAATATCTTCCAGTAGTACAAGAAATGTAGATATCGGTGGCCTGTCAAAGTGTATTAGAAACACTGAGGGCCGATGGGACATCCATTATGTAAACCACACCACTTATTCACACTCCACATTGTTTGGAATTTGGTTAATCTCATCTAGTGAGGGTAGTCCTGTAACCAATGCACAAAAAGTTCACTTTTTCTTGTCTCTACAACTTGGAACAATTAATTCAGTCCATTTCCCCCACTAATGAATTCAATTTTCTCGACTAACCATCTTCACAACTACATGTTATGATATACATTTGATTGAGAAATCAAAAGGGCTGTGAATTGAACAACAACAAACATGGGGTTGCAATTTGAAAAACAAACGTTAGGGGTGGTTTCTCAGGGGTTGTTCACCAGGGGGTGGATTTTGCTATGCTGTATGAAAGTTCTTATGGTCTCCCACAATATAGATTTTTTTTCTGTAAATAACTGAAATATCTGCCGACCTAAAAACTCTGGAACACCCGGTATACCAGCGCCAAAACGATTTGCAATACCCGAATTCATGATTTCGTGTTTTGGCATCGACTTCTATGGTCATTAGCCACGTGTTCTGGGTAGGCTGTGTTACTAACTCCTTGCGCCACTTTAGGAGCAGCACCGTTAATTTTTAACGCAACAGTGAATCTTGGAGGATTATTCTCAGTCGGCAATGAGGTTCAATCATTCAGATTTTTACATCTAGGAACCGAACCTGAGACCTCTCGCTCACCAGGCGGGTGCCCCATCCCCCACCGACTTTTACTGAGTCGACTTCATTTTTGCTAATTTACCTAATATTTACCCTGAAATTTCTCGAAAATCGACATACTTTTTTGTTAAAAAAGTATTGGCCCTGGTCTAATATTTGACCATTGTTTTTTTTTTCTGAACCCAGTGTTAATGTTATGAATTGCCAAACAGTCCGTTGATGACCAAACAACCGATGCCGCCTAGATCGGAGGTTGCAGAAAAGGTGTCTATACCGCATATTTATGTTAATCACATACCAATGGACATATTCGGAAGATCCAATACCAATGAGATAAGATTTCGAACTGCGGTGTTGAAATTTCAAATTTACAGACCGCCAGGTTTTTAAACAACTAAAAAATCAAGACAATATACGAGCTGCGATAGAATCCAGGTATACGTGAAATCTTTTTTTGTATAATTTTATGTAGGAAACCAGAATCGATCGATTTTATAATGCGACAGGGGGCATACATTTGCACCTTCATGTTGACAATGAAATATACCCAGACTTGCAAGTAAAAAAAGTAGAGAAGTTTCTTTTCAAAGGTTAAATATCTAATTGATTTTTTCCAATATTTTCTTATTTCCTTGAGGACATATATTGGTATTAGACAGATAAATATGTTTATTAACCATGTAACACATACAGAATTTTGTTTTTCTACGATCACATGGAAATATGCCCATTTTAGCGCTTTATCGATCAAGAAAGTAGGCCGATTGTAATAGTTATTTATTATACAAGGGAAAAAAGTATTAGATTTTAGCTCGAAAAAACCGGAAGCTAAAATCTATTATTTTTCCCGTGTATAATACACTATTTTTTTTTGTGACGGGAAAAACGACGATTCAATAGTGAAAAAAATTAAATGTCTACGGCTCAAAACCTAAGAAGAGGGGTCGATTTTCACCGTTCTTTTTAACGGATAAAACATACTTCTTATTTCTTATGAAGTTTCATAAATAGACGAATACGTCTCAAGTGGGTTGCCTATCAAAATATGGTCCAGACTATATACAGTAAGTTTCAAAAATTTGCACCATATGGTGTACAGGGGGAAACAAAAATAGAACCTTGATCAAGAGTAAACTACGCTGGCTGTGACTCCAAATTTTAATATTGTTTGCAATTCTGAATAACCTCCTTGAATGAACTTTTTGATAATGTCAATAATATTTACAATTCATCGGATGCGTGCGAGATAAGCTTTTGCAATAGCAGATATGTACTTTTACCTATGTGTATATCCGGGAAAAAAGTAATTTAAAAAGTCATATTTTAGTACCTGTCAACAGATATAAAACGTCAAACTTTTTCCCCGTCACAGAAAAAACACTTTTTTATTTCTACATCGCGAACTGTACTGTAATGATCATTTCAGTACAGGATATTTCATTTGCCACGACATGAACTACCGGGCTGTCATTTTTATGATCATAAATAATATAAGATCGAATCAAGTTTGTTAACGTTCAAATAATTTGACATTTCACATCAGTATTAATAAAATTCGTTTAAAAAAATAAGTGATCGAAAATGGGTATTAATAGAGAGGATGATTCGACATTGACACTGCTAATTTCAATATGAAGATTGATGACAATGGAATTCTATATTTTCGAATAGTTGGCAGGAAGTTTCTCTAGCAGTTAATTTCATTATATTCATACATTCATAGATTGTGGTCATTTTGTTCGACGGCATCTCAGATGTGTCGGATCTTTTGACCTCCATTATGTTGAAGTGGCCTAGATTGTTTTCCCTCCATTTGCCCAGGCACTTTAGTCTTGAGGCTTTTATCTTTTATAAATAATTTAAACTAGATTATGTCTATAGTAATCTATGTCGATTCTAAAAAAGTAGATATTCATCATAAAACTCGAACTCCTTCTGCTCGAAAGATGCATTTGCGTGCACTTCCACGATTATCCAAAAACTATGGATATGTCTGTGTTCAGAATGGAATTTGAATAGGAAACGACATGTCAGGGATATCTCACAAGCCATTTAATATTTTGAATCGATTTTTTTTCGAAACTGAAAACTTTTTAAAAAGAACTTCCAACAAAATCAGTCTTTTCATAATGCTCGTTGCGTAATTTCTCTGGGAAATGGGGAGATTAACGGTTGCCCACATTCAATAAATCAAATAATAAATTCGTGAAACGTATTAAGATCCGTAAATATCAATTTATCTTGACACCCAAATCGAATTATGAACACATTTTTCATTTGTGTTCGTATATAAACACCGTAAATCACGAATGAAGTGATTTCGGCGAGACGGTTCAGGTTGAAAGGGAATTTATCAGAGCGTTAACTAAAATAAATATTTGCCGTCGTAAAAATACATCTAATACCAATTCATACAAAAGTAATCTCTTTGTACACAAGCAGGCGACTGACTTATTTAACTACCAAGTTATATTTTGAAACGATTATCGATGTGACAGCTGCGTGTATCTCTCCTTGAGATCTCCGGTAATTTTATAATTTTACGAGCATGTTTTCAAAATATGGCTTATAAAAATTACCATAGTGTAATTTTAGTTCATGAATATCAGTTTTTTTTTTAGATTAGGGTATTATTGTATATTGTTTCCACGTCCACGGATATATGCAGAAGCGGACTAGTAGAACGCAGTCCTCAAAGAACAATAGCGAAATTTTCACCTTCTTCAAAGATACAATAAAACGTAGGTTCAATCCACATATTTACTGATATATACAACATATGAATGGTTGAATTGTTGACATGTGTGAATAACAATAGCCACAGTGACTTGGTGAACATTGGGCAAACTAGACAGTACCTGAAACAAAGGTTGCAATAACATATATATGACTGTGCTTCGAAACATAAAAACCAAAAATGCAAAACGGTGCTGAGCTTCCATAATTTTGGGGTTGGTCATCGTTTGGATTTCAATTCCACAACATTTTATGATGGGAATTCTCTTAGCAGAAGATTATTTATTGAATTGGCCATTATTGAAATCAATGATAACAGCGTCAACTGGGATGAAATTACTAATTTCAGCTGTAATATGATTTCTGATGAAAAATCGTATCTTGATCATTTTGTCATCAGTGCTGAAAATATTTACTTGACGTGAGTAGAATAATTATCAGATTTGATTTGAGATTCACATTTAAATTCGCACATTTTAACAATTCCATCGTTTATAATATGTTGTTTATGTATGTAAATTGTTGTTTGTACACGTTTGTGTACAAACAAGGTTATGTGTGCCATTATTCACAATGCACTACGAGCTTAGCTCTATTCTTCAGATATCTAATACATTGAACATCATCAGCATAGTAGTGCTGGGAACATATCAAGAATAACATCGAGATGCTGGGTGCATAACGAGAATGATACTGAGGAATAACAAGTATAAATGCTGAATGATCATGGACCCAACATCGATCCTTGTGGTACTTCAAGCTAGAATCTTGTGGGTAACCTTGAGCTAGTTCAAAAACTGGTGAGCACAATCGAATTTTAGTGTACTTCGATCAAACACAATCGAATAATCTTGATGTTCACGTTAGAGAGATACGAATAACTCATTCATCTCCCAAGAATATTGTTAGACCTGGAGTAAAGAATAGCAAAGAAATATATTTTCAAGGGGTTGTGATGATGTCTTCAGGTATATGAATTCCCTGCAGGAACATGTACCAATAAAGTTATGTACGGCAGTTATCTGGGCTGTATGGTACTATCTTGAAATAACTAAAAGGACAGCTGAACCAGAGGAGTATGGGCATATCCGTAGGCATATCACCAATTATTTTCGATTCAACAAAAAGAGGAAAATAATCTTATAATCTTAAAGCACAGATCCTATCTATGTAAATAATTTTTCGACTCTTATTTATCATAGTAGTATTCCTATACATACTGGTCTATAATTTTTCCTCCATTTTACGATGAATAAACAAGTCTCAGATGGCCTCATTGCCTTCTTATAACTCTCGTTATAAGTTAATTGCCGTAGTATTGCTGAAATGTAATTTGCCATTACTCATAATTGATGAGCATGTAGAAATGAAGCCTACAATTAGGCTTTAGTAGCCGAGATGCTCAGAACAGATTGGATGAAGCTATATATCATACCTCAATCTCAGCTTAATCTAAAACAAACGAAGAATCAATACCAATAATAATTTGTACCCGAGCTATTACAAGCCTACCAACCTACTTGTTTTCAATCTTAACAAGCACGGCTATTATTTTACAATTTATATGTTTATATGTTGGCAACGTTGTTCTACCTACTTCACCATCATCCAATACTTCAACATAATCGATAACTGGGCGTATCGTAAACGATATAATAAAATTTAATTTACTGTGCCTATTAGGAGAAACTTCCATCAATTTCTAGTAGTTATGATAAATCTTATCAATTTCTTGCTGTCGATGCATCATCAAGACATCCTTAGTATATGTAACTGGGCGTCACCACGATGAAGAAATTTATAAGGAGCATAACACATATAAAAAATAACTTTGAATGAAATGACCGATAAAAAACTTAAATAAATATTTATGAAACCCTAACACGTTACAAAATTTTGTTGAACTAAGACGTAAGTGTGAGTTATTTTTACAAACCATTCAATAATCAGAGACTTTAACACAAACAAAATTGAGCTTTAACATATAGATAATGGCCTATAAAGAACGCTGCTGTCGTCGGATATAACAATGGCGGTAGTCTGTTCTCTTTTGTTTGTTTTATCGACTTTCCATGAGCTGGTAATCAGCAGAGTTAATAAGTGGTAAAGGGTAATTACTCTGAGAGACCACGGCCACCCAAAGGTTTATTAAACAATCATTTACACCAAAGTAATGTTCATTTGATCATTAAATTTATTATTAGCGCTATTCCTTTTGTATCTGAACCATTGTTGTTATGGTAATGAGCTCGAAAAATTGCAATAGTTATAAAAATATATTATAGTTTTTGAAGTATGATTTACACTGGATGAGTTAGTTTCTCCACAACCTTCACAGAATTTACCAATTCTGAAATCATAATTGATAACAGAATGGTAACATTCACGCTCTTGATATTGAATTCTAAACACTTGCTGTCTTATGCATTTTGCGTGTATTTCATTCAATCACTCGTATGACAATGAATATTCTGACATTGTTGTAGCAATAATTACGTTAGCCTTGACTGACATCATAGTGAGAAGATGTGAAATGAAATGTCAAAATAATTTTTGTTTGCTTTCCATTTAATTATATGTGAAATTTGTGGTTGTGGAGAAAGCACAGTCTCATTAAGAATGAAAATTCGCTATGCTCGTGGATCTACCTCCACTGTCCCAATTTATAAATATCAATAGTGTTGGCCCTAATATGGTTCCTGGTGGAATTCCATAGTTAACTTTTTGAATTTCACTTAAATCGTTTCCAATTGAGATACCTTCATTGTTTCATATTAGGTCCAAAGCAGTTACGGTGGTCCAAGATCAAGACCTGCTTTCCATGGATAGATATGATTTTATGTATTTGCTGCCACATTTGTCGCAGCTACTGTGAATGCATTGCGATTGTTAATTATCCAAATGAAGTATTTTGAGGATGCCTAATTGGTTTAATAAGTTTGTTTTGCTCGATGAAGTGATTTAGCAATTTGCATGAAACATATGTTTATATCTAAACGATATAACCAATTGATTAAGTGAATTCAATTAAACAAACTGCATATCCGAGCGCAAAAATTGCATTCGTTGCTAATTAAAAATAATTAGTAATTTTCAATGATTTACAGCCTCATTATTGTCCGATGAATCAATTGATTCTGCATGGAGAGATCTTTTGCTCTCTTAATAGGTGGTCATTATTCTGTGAATGACTGACGTATTTACCCCAGATATATTATCAGCCTTTATCTATGGCAAACAACAGATAATATTTCTGTGAGTTATCCAGTACTATAAAAAAACATCCTTTAGGAGTGTTTGGGTAAAATCAATGCTACTTATATGTTTAAAATTAAAAATTCAATAAAAAATATATTTCATTTGATCAGTTGGATGCGGAAGTCCAAAATGATATTGCAAGTTTTATACAGGGTGATTGCTCATTACTGTGAGAAAGTACAATATCTCGCATATAATGAAGAATATGGAAAAATGTTTCAAAAAATATTGTACAACTTACTTTGTTGCTCATTACAAAAATATTCAAAGATATATAGAGTGTTTTGTCAAAGAGGGGCAACACAATGTAATAATTTTATGAATTAATCATCCTAATAAATTTTACATAGATGAATATTCTCTTTTTTGAAACCTTCTGCGGCGACGTCAAGTTATTATGGTTATTTGAGCAAAAATAATCGAAATGTGCAATTTCTTGAGTGAGTTGAAATATCAACATGAACTAACTTACTTACTTACTTTTCCTGCCCTATAATAAACGGGGGCATTAACTTAACACATTTCAAATATCAAAAACTGTTTTTTTAAATGAAAGATCCAGTATGTTATTTCATCAGTTTGTACTTATTACTACTTCATTCCTAAAAATGCGAATATGACTTAAAACTGATACTTGCTGAGAAATTTATAATTTAATTTTGGCTAAAATGTCTATCACAATAACTGTTCTCTTAAAAATTACATATACTTTTGTTCAAATTTGTTTAGTTCTTTCCTCAGAAGTTTTCGAGATACTTGTTTAAGCTAGGGAGGATTCTTACCTTTTGAAGTGCGATATCATACACAGTTATTAATTTGTTTCATTTTTGAAATTATAACCATACCTGTGGGCATTGGACATGGTAAACATACATAAATTTCAAGTTTCCTACTTTTCATTCTGCAACTTAAAAAGGCGTTATTTCCTTCTCTATAACTTGTGTCAGGATGAAGATGGATCCTGCTGAATCCGAAACATATACCTCCCGGTATTGATACTTGTTGAATTGAAGGAAAAAGAAGGAAAAACATATGAATCGATGTTGAAAAGGGGAACATTCTCCATGAAAATTAAAAAATGTGATTTATTTGTAATATCTAACAGAAAACAACTACTTCCCCGACAAATTTGTGATGGCCTCTTAAGATTCAATATGTATGGAATGAAAATACAGACTGAATATTCAATGGTAATATAACAAGACCTTGATATATAGTCGACCATTTTGATTGCAACTAAATTTTGACTGTATTTTGTAATAATTTAAGTAAACATTATTTTGGCATTAATAATCTGATGAAAGCCCTGGAGCTTTGCTCTCGCGGTTTCATCTCTAATTATTTCTCACTGTATCACGAGGGATTGTAAACTGGATTACACTATCTATTTCTTCGTTTTTTGATTCGCCAAACCAATTTTTTTTCAAATACTTCAACACAATTTGACGTTTGTAATGTATTTATTTAAGGTACTGTCGGATGCACAGGTTTCTTAATATAAGGAACATGCTGAATAGTCGGTGAGTATCGTGCACCATGCAAAATAATCGCTAACAGAGCGTGTTGATTGGTCATGCCAAACGGGAAACAAAAGTGTTATTGGTTGATGACTGATATTCAACAGACGCAAGGAAAATCAGTGAAATAATATATTTCTACATTGAGAACTAAGTAAAAAAACATAGCTATTATTATCTACTCATCAGTTATTTTACAAGGTTAAAAAAGAAAATCATCTATTACTATTACTTAATAATAATTTTACATTGGAATTAAATAATATTATGTTCATTGGTTGCTAAGCTTTTTTTTAGTAAGTCGGAATTAATATCGCATTGATTGCAAAGAGTGTTGTAATTTTCACACACCAAAATTACAGGAAACACTTTCCCAAGGTTGGATCTAGTGAATGGAATGTAAAAAGCGAGGGGGCAACAACTAGTCATTTTTTGTACACTAATTACTAATTACTTTTAATGAAAAATAATAAGAAACGTTTTAGGGGCCAGGTTATTCTCTAAAAAACTATTGAAGGGGCATGATATGCGATTTGACTATTTTGATTAGCGTAAATTTTTCATGTAAACGTTTCAATCGTGAATCTGTAATGACTAAGCGGTCTAATGCTTAGAACATAATGAGTAATGAAGTAATGAAAATATTATGATGTACAGCTAATGAACGAGTTACTTCCCCCTCGGTAAAAAGTAATCTAACTACGTGTATCAGCTTTAGAGACATTGAAATTAATTTGTTCTATTAACAAGGGTGCATCAATAAGAACATGCAAGATTTTCTATAAAATAGTACTATCTTACGTTACGTTTTTCTGAAGAAAGCAGAGCAAATATTTGTAATAGTGTGGACTGTTCTGTTCAGGACGCAATTCTACACAATTCAACTGATTGAGACTGAAGATAAGAACAACTATCTTGACTTGGAATAGACGAAAAGATCTTCAAATCATCCGCGAAAAGAAAGTTTTCACGTGACAGTTCGGAAGAGAGGATATTATTTATGAACACGAAGAAAAATATGGGTCCTACCCAGTTAACACAAACGTTTAGGAGATGTTTCTTTCTAGATTATTGTGGTAGCAAAATATCACATCACTGTTACCAGTTAGTGATGCCGAATATTATGAATTGTTCACAATTTTCTTCTCATTAGTGTCGCTTTGGGATACAAAATGTGAATAAAATTGCGAAGCACAATAACATGGATTTTGCTTTTATTAGGATTTTGTTGGTCTGTAAGGAATTAGGTTGGTAACACCAGAACTGACCAGACATAACATACAATGGTCGGCGTTGTTTGTCGAGTCGAGAGTCAAGAAGAATTTGTATTTTGTTGACGCTATTCTATAAATATTCTATAGGTTTTTTTGATAGTGTGCAGTGTTCTTGTTGATTCATTCTAGTTCGATAGTTAAATAAAGTGTGTTTGTCAACATTGCCCAAGAATTATTTCTGCCAAAAAATGTATCCCTCCAAGAACAGGAACGGTAAGTAAAAACTTACAAGCTAAATTCAGTGACGGGTACTGATTTCTCCGAGAAGAAAATGATGGGCAGAGGACTGGAATTGAATTATATTCCATATAAACCATAATTCATCAGTAAATATATTGAAATTGAGGTAAAATTTCATTTTGAAACTTGGTGAACTTTGTTTTATTTTTGAATATTCTATATTTCATATACATTGAAGTCGCCAATTAATTATTCTAGCGGTGAATTCGCTTTGAAGAGAATTTGAGAAACTTACATGAAACTCTCAGTGAGTATAGTGACTAACATAAGGTAGTTGAATTATAACCTACAAAATCATACATATAAATTTGAAGTGTTTTTGACATATAGGAGAATCAGAAAGTGAAGCGCATTTTTAAATGAGTACTAGTCCATTCAATTTCACATTGTAACATCAAAAGACCCTTAATATGCATTCGATGTCGTAGTATAAAGAGCATGTCAAATTGGGCTAGTTTGGAGTCACATTTTGCGACGCTATTTGATGTTTCGAACTGACTAACGGGGCACCGAAAAGACATTATTGCGATAATAATGGGAGTCACTTTGCGATTCACAGGTGTGATCTGAGACATGAATGTGAATCCCTCTACCATCTCTGAGACCATTCTGTGTTAACTGGGTAAGTTGGAGCTTTGTGGCACTCCAGATGGTGATATGTATGGGGAAAATGCAAATTCATTATAACAGTTGGATTATTATAGAGGATTTATTGATTAAAAGTTTGATTTTGTGGAGGAAATCCAGTTCTTGACATAATTTTTTGGGTTTATGACCTTCCACAATATGAAAATGAAAAAAATTTTGTTATCCAAAGAAATCTGTACAAGTGTAGAAGGGCATAAACCCAAAAAATTATGTCAAGAATATAGAGGATTGTTATTACAACCCATTCTACTCATTATTTTTAGTAACCCTGTTCAGTTTTGTGATTATGGCAAAACTTTTGATTATGGTCTACCCCTAAATGAATCTCAAGTTTTCAAAATATGGTTTCGATATAAGAGTCCTTTTCCAGGTTTTGGCTTAAAATCAACTGGACGGTCCTATTCAATTGCTAATTATTTTGTTAAAGTATCATCATCATGAAAAAAAAAATGGGAGTTCTTCCATCGAGAAATGAAAAATTATTCTTTATTTTTTACTATTCGTTAGTATCAGTCAACAACATGGATTATCCTCCTGTCATGTTTCCGTCGCGTACAATAGCGAAACATTCGGTCCTACTGTGTCTCATGATAATCCATGAGTAACAAGAAACAAATACGGCAAAAATACAGATATTCCAATCGGCAAACTGACGAAATTCGATTCAAAACAAACACAAACAAACGCGATGCAATGGCAGATATCCTTGACATCGAATATTTCCCGCTCATACTCCACTCGAAACAAAACCCTATTCGCCACTGGTGTACGAACGTCCTCATATTTCACTTTAGTTTACTCAGAGTTGTAGTATTTGGCTTTTATACTTGTATGGTACTTAATGGATTATGTCCTGTCCACTTTAAAGGCTTTTCGGAACTCGTAGACAAAATATTGATTTGGTTTTTTAGCCTGCTTTGTTCTCGACCGGCTTTTGTTTTATCGGATTTCGTTTGGTTTGCACAGCGCCGACTGCGTTCAGAAGAGGTCATGAACATGGTTTCAATTACCTATATTCAGGTGGATAGCAGTAAGAAAATGATGGCGTTCAGGTCTTCATTAAACTGTTAACAGTGTTGGTTTAATGAATATCCAAATGAACGATTGCCGTAGAAAAAAAAGAAATATTCAAAATCACTGAATTATTAATATACTTCCCCACGAATCGAAAGTTTCTACAACAAAAACAACAATACCAAGAACATTCACGAGCAAACAATGAGAAATATTTTTCTATCAACTGATTTACTGTTAACAAAACACCATAGCTACTCATTGTATATCAGTTCACATACATTCAGTTGTGGAAATACCTAACACTGTTGTACAAATTTTGGATTGACGTGGCCGTTACTTGATGGAAATCCATAGTTATGACACTAAGGTAAAAAACGATTACCACAATATTTATTGTCTTTGCGACATGTTTCGATACACAGTATCTTTTTCAAGCGAATGTAGTAGGTTAAACTATTCTTCATTGAAATTACTTAAATACCTTTCTTACCCATTAACATAATTAGGGACTACATAGGTAGTAAAATATGATAAAAATATTCATAAAATCTGTTGTGGAATCATCTGCGGCTGAAAGACAAACTTTAGTCGCTATTTTCCATCGTTCAAGATAACCTCTTGGGAGGTATGTTGAAAAGGGGAACATTCTACATGAAAATTGAAAAATGTAATTTTTTTGTAATATCTAACAGAAAACAACTACTTCCCCGGCTAAAGATACGCTGGGCATTGAACTGCATCTGATAAATATTGTGAAACGACTCTAACTGAAAAGAAAAAATCTGAAAGGAAAGCTCGCATTTTCATTCAGATAGTTGATTTTTTAAATTTTCTCTAGTTTTCATTAAAAATTCATTGTTTATTTCGGTTTGTGGTGGAGTCTCCCCAGCTTCGTGACTTTTATACACAATATTATGTGTAGTACATTATTGTGGAAGAAAATTCAAAAAATTTTTTATTCAAAAGGTACAACACGACATGTGTAATAAATCACAAACAAAACTGCCGGCCGATAAAGGGCACAACCTGAGCTATACTAGAATTTACTAAGGCCGAGGCTTATTAGCAAGACCGAAGCAATCTTCAACACCAGTTCCATTCATCCCCGACCGGTTAAGAAGAATAACTAGAGAACGAGAAAACAGTAATGGGATATTTAAAAATCTCTTTCTGTAAATGTCTCACACAATAGAGTATTTTAAATTTAAATTCCCTAACAGATATTTTAAGCCTTGTGTAAAATTTTTATACAGTATTGAGCATTCTGATTTTCAATTTTGTCCACAGAACTGTAATAAAAACAAAATGTTTTGTGAAATAATAACACAATATTGTGTATTTTTCAATTATATAGTCAACAGAATTGAAGAAAAAAAACTAAAACGTCTGTAACATTTATACACAACGGTGTTGTTAACCAATTTAAACAATAATGTGTAAAAAACGGATTAAAAGAAATATACTGTTGCGTCTTCGGATTCAAAAATAAGTGTACGCTGGTATAGACTTGCCTTTATTATTCAAACTTCACTTGACAACACTGTAATACAAGTCACTGTCAAAACTGATACCAAAATACTAGTTTCCAAGGTAACTCAAGGTAACTTTCTAACTAACTTACTTCATCTCACAAATGCCTTGCTTATATATAAAAATAAAGTTCTAGAAAAGTGAAGAAATCAATAGAACACAATAAGAATGTTCGACGATTAATCCAGAACAAAAGTTAGTGCTTCTAGATTTTTCCATCTAATTCATCGAACGATCTCGAACAATTCGAGAAGTCTTTATCAAATTTCAGGTCTGTAACAATACACAATGTGGATATATTATAGCAACAAATTAAGATAAACAATAGTTTGCGAAATATCTACACAAAATTGTTTCTGTAACCATTCCAGACACAATTTGTTTAACATTTCAAACAATAAAAATAAATGTTGGATGTCTATCGGAACTGAAACTGTGTTGTTACTACAGACTCTTGGCCTCATAATAACGACAAATCCGCAAACTCCCTCGTACATACGAAAAAAATCAACATGGTGGACTTACCAATGGTGAGTAGAACGCCGAACTCTCGACGCCTATACTGGGGTAAGGATTTTGGTCCGTCGAAGGATAAGGGGTGCCATACACGCCAACGCTCGCGTTCCGGTACTGCAGGGCGGCCAATCTCGCCGAATCGTACTGGCAGGAACAGACGCTCTGACCCGTCACCGGATCGGTGACCAGCGGTCGACCGGATTCGCAGCACTGCGTCGGGCCCGTACTGGAGGTTCCTCCGGGAGAGAGGGCCCCGGGCATACCCGCTGATCCGCCGGGGCTCAGCGAGCCGGAGACCGGCGAGGAGCCGGAGTTGGTTGTTGGTTGACCCGATACCAACAGCTGTAAGAAAAAAGTGTATTGTTAATGATAACATGAGTTTGAAACAGATTACTTTCATGATAATACTAGTGAAGTTGTTGATTGAGCATTAAGCGAAACGTCATTACAGTCATTATTTTCTATTTCCATAATACTGAAATGCTACGGGCCCCAAATAGGATCCCTGAAGAACTCTCGATTCTGTTATTATACGAAAAATACAGATAATTTTTATCTATGACAAGTCAATGGGTAATACAATGAAGTCTCTGTTCTATAAGCTATTGATATAATATAACGAACTGTCTGAAATCATTAAGGATCATCAAAAGGTTGTAGAGTTCAAAATGAATTTACGTATCCATAAGATAAACCATCATTCAAGTTGAGGTGTTAATAACTGATATGTCTGTAACTTTTGTAATAATCTAAAAATCTATTCAATATACGTTATAGTTTCGTATTATGATGAAATATTTGTAGTATATTCTGTGTGCACTTTTCGTTTATATCTTTTGTGACTGTGTTTTTATTTTTTGTTTACTTTTCATGTAATTTAGTGTATTTATATTAAGTTATATATTTTTTACAATTAATTAATAGCATTTGTATATACTATACAGTGCGGCTTTAAATTTTGAACGATTCAACGTAGAAACATGAATAAAAAACTGTTTCAAAGGTTTCACTAATGCTACTCTGTGAAATAAAAAATATGGTCATTGGTCAATAGGGGGCGCGGGGGGGCCATCAAGTCAAAATATTTAAATAGCATGGGGCTCAAGTGGCACACCGTTCAAAAGAGAATTCAATTCTCTTCACAACCATCTCAATACTTTTGAATTTTGTTCATACATTTTTCCCCAATTTCGATTTATATGCCTTTCGAAAATTTTAATTTAATGAGCCCCCAGCGCCATCTGTCGAGTAATTGCAATGTTTCTTCTCTCAAAAAGTATTATCGGTAATACCCTTCAAAAACTTTTTGGTTTCTTTTGTTCCACATCAAACCGTTCAAATTTATTGAGGTATGAGTAGTATTCAGATCCGCATTTATATTTGATATTTCGAATTTGAATTGCAGAAAAAAATTCAAAAAAAATTAGATGGTTGTAAAGAAAATGAAATTTCCTTTTCGATGATGTGCCACTCGACCCCCCACGCTATTTAAAAATGTTGTGTCCCCCAGCCCCCCCTGTCGGGAAATCACCAGTTTTTTTTTATTCAAAAAGGAGTATTGCTGAACCCCTTGAAACAGTTTTTTTTTCATGTTTCTACGTGGAACCGTTCAAAAGTTAACAGGGGAGGGGACTATTAAAAGCCGCACTGTATATTGTTTGTATATTACATTGTATAATGAATATTTTAATCTGTATATTCAGATCAACTTTCACCTGTTTTCTTACTGTATATTTATTTTCCATACAATTCACTGTATTTATATTAAATTACTCATCCTTACACTTGGCTACACCGTACTATCAAGAATCAAAAATTTTGAAACACATGTCCATGGTTTGCTTGAAGGCTATGTTCCATAATTTTATCGTTTTGTATTTTCCTCATCGTTCCTACCATTTTTTATTTATTACATTGTATACATAGTTAATTTTTTTTTATTGATTTTCACCTACAAATTTTCTTAGTATTATATTGTACCTATATATTGTGTAGTATATATTCTGTATATTTTTCGTTTAAACTGCTTTGTACCTGCGCTCGAATTGTTTTTGTATTTGTTATGGAATTTACTGTATCTATATTAAGTTATACTTCCCTATACATACTTCAATCGATTTTCAAGTTAAATAATAATATGTGTTAAATATGGTCAAAACAAAGTCATAACTGAACTTAAGTAAATTAGTAATCTCAGTTCACGAAAAGTTTTGATGGTAGTTTGGACAAACTCATAGTATTTAATTCACACCGAGAAATCGACTGCACATCATACAGGGCGTGCTGAAATTACTATTATTTCCATTATTATAAAAGTTGTAAACAGTCAGATATTTTGTTAAAAGCGCACATAGTATCGGCAGTTTATGAATTAATATACGTTTTTGAACTACAAATGAGTTGTTGTATCAACACTTATTTCAGCCTATATTTAGAAATTTTCAAAACCTTGGCTACAACTGGTATAACCAATATCTTCCCGAAAAGTTAACATTAATAATTTTGACAATGCCAAAATATCCATCTCTCTAGCAAGTCTTCAACGAACTACTAATTCCCTGGCTAATACCGCTAAATACGTTTGACTACATCAAACAGATGTAAAACGTGAAATATATCTCAATAAAAATTATTAGTGCAAGAGGTGCTTATAATTGAACATCAGCTGAATTTTCTTGGATTCCGAAATGGAATCACCTGAAAACCGAGATATTGAAATAACGAGTAAAGCTAGAAGCCAATATCTCAGAAACTTCATTTCAATACCATCTAAATTCGGTTACAATAAACACATGCAATAGTGGCTTTTCTGATGAACATTACACAAGTATCTGTCAGATATAATACTAAATGCGACGTGTTATTGGATAAGGAATTGTGTAGTGTTTTCCTGACATTAGATTGATTCTTTAGGGTTATTCGAGAGGTTATTTCGCATACTAGAAATCATTCGTCATATTTTGTTACTTTCTTTGACTTTATGTTGATTTCATTGTTATTTTTTTCCTTGGGTATTATCACACCTTACTCAGCAGTTCAATAAAACATGTCACTCGTATGAATCGTTGAGAAAAACAACTGATATTAGTAAGTTAATAATGTTTGCTGATATTCAAGAATCATCCATTTTTAATAACCAGCTTCTAAGAACAGAAAGAAGTGATAAATATCTTCAGCTATTGTAACTAATGACATTTATCCAGTTTTAGTTTGAAGTAGAAACGAAGTTAAAATAAATTTCAACATATAAAAAACTTCATATTACATACTTCAACTCTTGGTTAGACGCATATAGAAAAAAAATATTGATAAATGAATTTATTAATGGTTGGTTATCCAGCATAAATAACATTTATTTGTAGGAATCTAACGAACAGATGTTACACAGCTATATGCTTTATCATTCATATTGTGGATAATGTGACATAAAGTGATGGAGTATCTTCATTAAATGGATATTTGATGTATATCCTCTTCACACGAGTCTCTGGGAGTGTTTTCAGGATAAATAGCGAAATGATTGTACAATGTTTTCTAATGGTGAGATTTAGATAGTTCTGTTATTCTACTGATAACTAATTTGTTGAAAGTTTGCGAACACTCTAGATTCACAGGGCTGGTATTTATTATTGCTTTGTCTGATTTGGGAGTTTACTTTTTGATTTGATTATAGGTGTGTTTGCCAATGATTTAGGTCATTTAGAGTGTTGGCATTGTGATGAGTCATTATTATTCGATGAGTTGTTTTCGAATCGTTCTATGAACGACAAACAAGTCCTTCCACATTTTCGTCAGGAAATCCAATCGAAGTTTAGTATGATTTCATTGTGAATGAAGAATTTTGTCGAAATAAAAAAAAATATCAAGAAGTTTATTCACATTTTGAATATCATCAATGAAATTACTTTAGGCTGATGAGGGCTTAGTAGTCAGTTAGAAGGACTTTATCAAGAAAACACGATAAAAGATACGATATTGATATTAAATATTGATTTGATATTCACTTCATACTTCATGAAGCTAATTGAAAAACACTTTCTCAATAGATATTCTAGAAGGCACATTCAATTTGTTCGTAATATACTATATGAACTAGCTTTAAAATTAAGTTACAGAGGGTTCAATAAACAAAAAGTACCACGATGTTTGCTATCCTTTACTTTTTTAACTAGCTCAAAATCGGACAACTAGTTATACACGATACATTAGACACTGAAAATAAAGAACCCTATAGATACTGAGTATGATTCAAAGGGTATTTTAGAAACTGATAGTGGTTAGATATTCATATAGAGAACATAATATTGATTTTAGTCTCACTTACATATAAAATGTGAAATAAATTCAAAAATGTGAAAGAGTGAAAGATATATAGGTAAACAGTTTCTTTCAAGATATCCATTGCATAATGAAAATCGTTAACTGAGTGCATTGTATGAAACATTTTTTTTTTACCAGGAATCAGCAAAAGTGACCGTCATATAAGACGATTTATACGATCTCGAAGATCATGAAATGCCTGTCAGAAATTCACCTTATCAAAGTAATTTTTATACTTTTATGAATTATATAATGAAAAATAACTTCTTGTGACATCTACATATATATAGTGGAGAGAGTGTTTTAGATTTGACTCCAAGAGTTCCACCATCTGCCGACTACATCGTTTCGTTGTTTACAACTCGTCTGGGCAGCTTATGGAGCTCCCGAAATCAAAACGAAATCACTCTGAATCAATACCTTACGGCAAAGATAATGATAAACATCTACAGTCACTACTTGAAACTTAATTCCAATAGGTTGACTAATACAAATATTAATAAAAATACATTTCCTAAGTTGCTGCTGTTGTTGGAATAGTAATTTTCGTCAACCGGCCTCCCCCTTACGGGCAACCCTCAGAAGTCTTCAAGAGACTTGTGCGAGCTAGGGAAGACGCAGCCCTTACCTTTTAACGTGTGATGCCATGCACGAGGCCGGTGACGGCATGGTGAATCGAAACGGCCTACCTTGGCTCAGCAAGCGGACATAATACCTACGCGCCACCAAGACCTTGATTGAAAAGTGGACATAATTAGGAAAAACCTAGATACCAGAGAGTATGGAACTTGTTGAATTTTTGTTTAATTATTTTTGGTGCCGCTATTGAGTCATATACAGAGTGGACGACGGAAAACGAGACAGGCAGCTTTTTCAGGAAAACATTCTTAGTGGATAAACTTCATCTGCACCAAACATTTTGCTTTGTCACTACGTCTTCTAACATGTCAAATGGCATCATGATACACCATTTGGCATGTATGCTTTCCCTGTAGAAAAAGTTACGAAAATATCGAAATCTACTGAACCAACTTCGAGATTTTCCTAATTCTGCATACTCTCTCTGCATACAATAAGAAATGCTTAATACTAGATCTGGAATTTTAAAGCCTTTGTGATATTGTTAGACTCTTATTCATTGAAAAACTCAACGAAGTAAGCAATTTACTGGATGTGACTGGCCGTGAATAATGCCCAAGACATCAGCTTGGAAAACTAGAAACATTATCTTCCACGCATATTTTGTTGTGGGTTGAAACGTATTGTGTTGAAATTGAAATAATGGCTTCAAACAAAGCACAAATTTGAATTTCATGAAGCTCGAAATTCCATAAAAACTGTCAGTTTAATGGTGAAACTACGGAGGCGTAGAAGGGCCACACCAATTTTATTTTTGAAATGCCGTCTTAACAACTGGGAATTTTATATACTCTATTTCAAGAATAACGTAGAGTAAATTCTCAGAAATGCTCAGAAATTCTCAAAAATATTCAGAAATACATAGTAACATGCACTCTAAGTTATTCTTGAAATAGACTATAATTCAGAATTCATATTTCGGAATTCCGTATCTAGGAATTTCATATTTCCGACTCAGTTTCTCAGAATTATGACTTAAAAACTCATTTCTCGCTACCCGTCTTCGTCCGCCAAGATGAATACTGTGATTTCCCTCAGGATCCATCCCGGCACAATATTAGAGATCACTCCAAGAAGACATTTCAAAATACGAAATGGGATTTTCATGAAAAATGAACGATACACCTTGCTGGAGAGCCATTCAATAATAATGATAGGAAGTCTGAATTCCAAGATACGAAGTCGGAGATCCGAGTTACTGTTTCGGATCTATTATGTTCCGAGGTGAGAAGTCGGAATTCCAAGATACCATGTCGGAAATATTATATTCCAAGTTAGTAAGTCGGAATTCCGATATACGAAATCGGAATTATGAAATTCTCAGATACAAATTCGAATTATTGAATTCCAAATTATTAAATTCCGACATACGAAGTCGGAGTTCCGAGATACGATGTCGGAAATATTATATTCCAAGTTAGTAAGTCGGAATTTCGATATACGAATTCGGAATTATGAAATTCTGAGATACAAATTCGAAGGTCCGATTTACAAATTCTGAATTATTGAATTCCAAAGTATTGAATTCCAAGATACGAAGTCGGAGATCCGAGTTACTGTTTCGGATCTATTATTTTCCGAGATGTGAAGTCAGAATTCCGAGATACCATGTCGGAAATATTATATTCCAAGTTAGTAAGTTGGAATTCCGATATACGAATTCGAAATTATGAAATTCTGAGATACAAATTCGAAGAACCGATTTACCAATTCGGAATTATTGAATTCCAAATTATTAAATTCCGAGATAGGAAGTCGTAGTTCCGAAAAACTATTTTGGATTTATTATGTTCCGAGATGAGAAGTTGGAATTTAGAGATACTATGTCGGTAATATTATATTCCAAGTTAGTAAGTTGGAATTCCGATATACGAATTCGGAATTATGAAATTCTGAGATACAAATTCGAAGATACGATTTACAAATTTGGAATTATTGAATTCCAAATTATTAAATTCCGAGATACGAAGTCGGAGTTCCGAGATACGATGTCGGAAATATTATATTCCAAGTTAGTAAGTTGGGATTCCGATATACGAATTCGGAAATTCTGAGATACAAATTCGAAGATCCGATTTACAAATTTGGAATTATTGAATTCCAAATTATTAAATTCCGAGATACGAAGTCGGAGTTCCGATATACGATGTCGGAAATATTATATTCCAAGTTAGTAAGTTGGGATTCCGATATACGAATTCGGAATTATGAAATTCTGAGATACAAATTCGAATATCCGATTTACAAATTTTGAATTATTGAATTCCAAATTATTAAATTCCGAGATACGAAGTCGGAGTTCCGAGATACGATGTCGGAAATATTATATTCCAAGTTAGTAAGTTGGGATTCTGATATACGAATTCGGAATTATGAAATTCTGAGATACAAATTCGAATATCCGATTTACAAATTTTGAATTATTGAATTCCATATTATTAAATTCCGAGATACGAAGTCGGAGTTCCGAGATACGATGTCGGAAATATTATATTCCAAGTTATTAAGTTGGGATTCCGATATACGAATTCGGAATTATGAAATTCTGAGATACAAATTCGAAGATCCGATTTACAAATTTGGAATTATTGAATTCCAAATTATTAAATTCCGAGATACCAAGTCGGTGTTCCGAGATACTATTTCGGATTTATTATGTTCCGAGATGAGAAGTCGAAATTCCGAGATACGATGTCGAAGTTTCGAGATACTAGTGCGGATTTATTAAATTCCGATATGAAAAGTCTATATCCCGAGATACGATGTCGGAATTATAAAATTCCGATTTAGTCAGTCGGGATTCCGAGATTCGAAATTATTAAATTCTAAGGTCCAAAGTCGGAATTCCGAGATACTGAGTTGGAATTCGAAAAATAAAATTGGTGTGGCCCTTCTACGCCTCCGTATGCACCAGTCTCGAACCTAGTAAGTTTTCGACGACCCTGGCCTCAAACAATGTTGGCAACCCTGTGCCGGCCATCAGACAGGCCGTATATGACCCAGCCAGAAGTGCTGGGTAAATGTTTGCAGCTCTCGTCTTGTTTACTCGCCTCTTTACGCACGTGAACCAAATACCAATCACTAATTACTTCACCTAGCGATTTCAATGCTTCCTGGAAATCGGGGTCCAACTGGTCAACAAATGTGCTTTATTAGGTTCTCGAGAACGTTCTTTTTGCAGCTTCTTTGCGGCGAATGTAATTAATGCTCATTTTTATCTCGTTTCCGAGATTCGTGTCGATTCTGCTTATTTGGAGGAATATATTTTGCTTAGGTGAGTTCGGTATGTTTCTGTGAAGGAATTAATTGACCATATTCACCGTCGCCATATTGTCATGCGACAATAACAACTATCAATTGTTACCAACGGTTAAAAATAGACAATACCAACTATCAATTATTGTTACCAACGGTTAAAAATATAATGTATCTTTAACAAATTCGCGAAAATCAAGAATGTTTTATTTGGTGCATATTTCATGAGAGTATTTTGTCAATTTCAGAGGAGTTTTACTAAGGAAAAAAAATCTAAGATAAATAGGCAGCTCACTATCGGTATCAGCTTTTACCTGAGTTTTAATAATGGCACCATTGGCACTATAACTTTTTGAACTTTATGTACTTATTTGCCTAATACATGCAATAATCAAAAAGGTGCAATTTTTGACACTACCTTCTACTTCTCTATGTATTTCAAAATATCATTTTCTTCTAAGTTGATATTGAACAAAATCATGGGTAGGTGGCAATACTTACTCAACTCAACTGCAACAATTCATACCTCTATTGATTATATGTAGGTATTCATAATATGAAATGAGTAGAAACCAAATCTACCTAAAAATGTTGAGAAACAAAAATTATACAGGTGTATTGGATAAAATAACTCAATTATTCAAAATTGAGTATTATAAGCTGGTTTAAAACGGAGTCCCAGACGTGTTTGATATGTATTTATGTTTCGATTCCAATGAGACTAGAATTCAATTAAAAAACAAAAACAATGGGCATGAAGGGATGAGTAAATCAAGATGTAGTTTTAGAAAACGTTATCAAGTTGGGGGTTTGGAAAACGATGTTGAAAATTGAATAGTTTACTTTATTTTATATTATGCTAACACTTGTATTTCGTTTAAACAGACCTATCTGAAGTTACCATTTTAGGGCAAGTGGGAATTGAACAATGTACCTATGTCAATGGTTTGGAAAATTTGTCATGTTATTCAATTGTGGATCATATCTATATGAAATTCAATCTAGGTACGGATTTCATTTAGTTTTTGGATTGTTTTTTTCAAATACAACATGTAATATACTTACATACATACCGTATTATGATACAAACAAACAAATAAGGACTATCAAACTACAGGTAGATTAATATTAATTGTGTTTGCACGGTACAAATAACTACTCATAAATAGAGTGTACTAAAATACTCACACCAAAAACAAAACTTATGTTAGATTCACAGGCTACTAGGAATAAAGGCATATTCCTAATGCACCATTACAACAGAAAACAGAGAAAATTTCAAATTTGAAGATGGTGCTATTCAGAGAGCATAACAAATTCAAAGAGGTGGAGCAGGATATAAAACCAGACAACTTTGAAAAGATGCACATTCTATTTCATTATCTTTCCATCATGTGTAATGGATAATTCGGATTTGAAATGCATTAGTTGAACATACAACGGAAATGATACTACCATTTTAACTCCGTCTTTAATTATAAGTTCAAAACAACGGTATTTATAAGTGGTAATTAGTTTATTAACGGTATTAATACTGAAACACTCATGACTAGTTTTATAACTTCACACCAAAAGATGAATTCATCGATAAATAACATCATCAATGATGATTTAAAATACCTAATTAAGTATCCATTTACAGGTGTGAAATAAAACCGAATGCAATTTATCTGAGCGATACATTTACGTTATATCGTTATTAAGGATAATCAAACTTGGCATAAAACATCAATAATCACATTTTCGGAATGAAAATTAATTTTGCAAATTACGTTTTCGACTTTTCCATCATGACCGCAATATGTCAAATGTCTACAATGTAAAATGAAATTAAATGCATTTCTTCTCTGTGATACATTTATGTCATATCGTCATTTAGAAAGACCACAATCGTTGTGAAATAACGGTAATAACAGTTTTGGTAATTGCATATTCGGTTTTTATTTCCTTCATGATTGCAGTATGTCGAATAGCTATGGTGTGGAGTAAAATTAAATACAATGTATCTGAGCGATACATTTGCGTTATATCGTCATTTAGAAACTTCGAAGTCGTTGTAAAACGTTAATAATCACAGTTTTTGGAATCGTACGGAATATTTAGTATTCTTTCATCATGATTACATTGTGTCAATTAACGACGCTTCATTTATTCGAATTCATAGACACCCGATTTTCATGTAAAATACATTATCTGTTACAAGTTATAGTATGAATGGACACTTCAAATTTAATAATTTCATGTGTGTTTATACACAGGTCTAAATAATTCACCTATCGGCAGAATTCTCAAACAGAAAAAGTAATAAAATAATCGATCAACAGCTGAGAGCATTATACATTCATAATTTTGAGTATACACATTCATTTATTCGTTCTGTATTGAAAAATGAAATCGTTTTCCGAAAGTTGTGACAAATATACAGAATATACCTAGTGCACATTTATAGATAATTTTACCGTCGGTACATGCAACAAAGAAAATTTTAAAAATTTTGCGAAATTTTATGAAAACTACTATGATTCCTAATAGAAGAAACTCAAGGTTTAATGTAATAGAAAATAGATAGGTACGTACTTAGGTCAAAATCAGGACGTCCAAAAATTATGTTAATGATTTTGACAGCCGCAACGCCATCATCACAAAGAGCTTCATGAGTTTTTATGAAATCAATCACGATACACACCATCCCAAAATAATATAACAGATAAAGTATTCATTTTGAATACCTAGGTTTTTTCAAAAAAAAAATCATTTCCAATATAAAATTGAATTTCTAATTAGTCGCAAGGACCATTGCAAATGATTATAATAATGTGATGATCTCGTCAAATGACTCGAGATGATATTATTGAAACTGAAATCTTGTTTATATTTGAGTTGCTATACAAACAAAAGGTCCGGCTTCGTTATGTTCCAAAATATCTATTTCTATTTTCGTATTTCGAAAGTGAAATGAAGTTATTCTCAACATTGACAATGAATAAAGTCAATATCTATGTGCTAACTACGACTACGGATGCATTTAAAAATATCTGTTATTTAAAAAATTCTTCATCTTGGACAAGAATTGGAATATTATAAGTATGTCAGGTGTGACCTGACCCTAAATTTTTCCAACGACTCAACAGAAGTGTACAAACTAACTACATGTGATACCTGTGATGCCGTCGGATAGGAGTAACCAAACTGTGCGTATGCTGCCATTTCACTATAAGTGTCAACAGGTCCGAATCGAAAAATAATTAGGCTTTCACAGTCACTCACAACACAAAATTAATCCATCCGTAAGCGCACCACCACCATCATGTCCTTGGCGTTATCAATAACAACCCTCGTCGCCACATCAACATAAACAAACAACAATCACTTAGCGAGGTGCGATCCGAGGCGATCTGATAGTAACTGAGGTTAGAAGCCTGTCGTGTATCCAGCGGAAATGCTCTGCCCCCTTCACCCGCGCATCGGGGCGGTGCGAAAACTTACAACCAACAACTACACGAAAAAAGCGGAGCCACGGCGCGAGCGCGGTGGCTCATTGGCTCCCCACCGCCGCAGCAACGTCTTCCGGGCGTGTCGCGCCGCCCAGACGACGAGAGTGGGGGCAAAACACGCGTGACTATCTTGTTTATGGGGCTCCACAGATCCGGACAAATCCCACTTCAATGCAACAAAAACGCTAACTGAATTTATTGGATACAAGGTGTTTGTCAGAATGAATCGCTCTCATCGTTTGTATTCTGATTCGGACGAATGATGCTCCGCTTTTTACATGGAAACCCACTTTACACCTTGTGCTGTTTGGCTCTTATTGTCACACGTGTCCTTAAAGATACGAATGTATGTATGCTTAGATATGTTTATTAAAAGGACACGGTATTAAACCTAATTCGTCAGATAAAAAGGCGTCAACTGGTGATGGCGGTACTCGGCAGTCTCGGTACTATTTCCAATGTCTGTAATTTTGTTCAATTCGTTATCGTTATCTTCAGATTCTCATGAAGAAAAAGATTCTGTAATACGGGATAGGGAAAAATTGGCGATATAGGTATTTCTCAAGAATTTAAGCTTTAGAAACTGAGTATACTTTCCTAGGTTTCACCCCCTAGGTTTCCTGAGCAAGTGTTGTTGGGTGGGAAGTTTGAACCCATCGGGCTGTTCTCGATGAAACTATTTAAGGTAGAACTTGTGATAATAGGTATGATATTTCACGTGTCTAGAAGTTGACATAAGTTGTTGATTTTCATGTTGAAAAGGGAACATTCTCCATGAAAATTGAATAATGTGATTTATTTGTAATATCCAACAGAAAACAACTACTTCCCAGGCTAAAGCCACGCTGGACTGAAATACATCTGATAGATATTGTGAAATGACTCTAACTGAAAGTGAAAATTCTCATTTTAATTCAGACAGCTGATTTTTTAATTTTCTCTAGTTTTAATTGTAAATAAATTAGATAGGGAGAATGTTATTAAAAAATATCACTCACAGAAATCGTTCATTTCATTGAAGCAAGATTCGCTTCTCTCGCATTTAATCCCCAATACATTTTGGTCGACGAAAATCTATTTCGCTTTGCCAAGCTCTTCAGGGAGATGGATATGATTGAAAACAACAGGCTCTCAGGGATGGATATGAGGAAAATAATTTTTCTGCGGTAACACTTTAAAAGTTATTTTTGACATAGACCTGTCATGGGCATTGTATTTTGATTTTTGTTCGAAAATATGAATGGGATATTTATAAAATCTGTTGTGGAATTATCTGCGGCTAAAAGACAAACTTTAGTCGCTATTTTCCGTTGTTCAAGATAATCTATTGGGAGGTATTCATGTTGATAAGGGGACCATTTTCCATGAAAATTGTTAAAATGAAAAATGTGATTTATTTGTAATATCTAACAGAAAACAACTACTTCCCCGTCAAACGCCACGCTGGACATTGAACTACATCTGATAGATATTGTGAAAAAACTCTAACTGAAAACAAAAGAAAACATCTGAAAGTGAAAATTCGCATTTTCATTCAGATAGTGTTGATTTTTTAATTTTCTCATTTAATCCCCAATACATTGTGGTCGACGAAAATCTATTTCACTTTGCCAAGCTCTTCAGGAAGATTGATAGAATTGAAAATACAGGATCTTCAGAAGCAATTAACACGTCAGGAATGGATATGAGGAAAATATTTCTTCTGCGATAACAGTTTGAAAGTTATTTTTTGACATAGACCTTTCATGGGTATTCTGTGGAGATTTTTTCAATGAAAACTAGAGAAAATTAAAAAATCAACTATCTGAATGAAAATGCGAATTTTAAATTTCAGATTTTTTCTTTTCAGTTAGAGTCTTTTCACAATATCTATCAGACGTAGTTCAATGTCTAGCGTTGCTGTTGCCAGGAAAGTAGTTGTTTTCTGTTAGATATCACAAATAAATCACATTTTTCATTTTTCATGGAGAATATTCCCCTTTTCAACATGAATACTTCCCAAAAGGTTATCTTGAACGATGGAAAATAGCGACTAAAGTTTGTCTTTCAGCCGCAGATGATTCCACAACAGATTTTATGAATGTCCTAGCCATATTTTCGAACAAAAATCATAATATTCTACCTTTCAGTGATCGAGTGATTGTAACCCTTTTAAAGTTTATTGATTTTTTGGCTGACAAGCTGTTTGCCTTTCGATATAGACACATAAGTAGTAATCTTTTTACCAATTTTAACTGAGATCAAAGTAAGATTCTCAGCACAGCTTAGTAGCTTAGATAATGACATGTTACATTTACTTAAGACTGATAACTGTCATATATTGAGCAATTGAGCTGTGCTGAGAATCTTACTTTGATCTCAGTTAAAATTGGTAAAAAGAATATCGCTATAGATAGAAGCAGCCATGAGCTTGTGACGACTCACAATTAATAGTTACACTCCATAACAAGTCGCCATCCATTGTCTACGTAGTATCTATTTACAGGTGATTAAAAAGCAGTTGGATCTAATTTGAATTCTGTGCCGTGCCTGCATTGTCTTCAGTGAGCGGACCCACCAACAGAGTCATAAATTACCATTGTACCTACAATTCTTTTCAAACAAAGACTTTCTTATGCTGAGAGTGAGAAGATAAAGTCGTTTCGAAATATCCATTATTGCGATATTTCAAATTGGCGTTTGTAAGTTGCGATTGAAAGTGATTAATTGTGTGAATGTTTGTACACTCATAATTTACCCGAGGAAATATTTGATAAGGATCTCGAATATGAGCCTTGCTACAAGCTACAAGGAAGATACGCGCAGATACATGCTTGGTGTGAATAAACTGTTGTGATTTATCGTGTTTCAGTTATTTAGTTATTCGCCATGAGGAATGATGTTTCTGAAAAAACAAGAATAATTGAGATAGTATCATGATTTCCGGAAGTGAAAATGACGTCACACTGATGGGCAGAGCTGGGAAGTACTCAGTACAAATACCCAAATACTGTACTCTTGAGTACATTTCTGGTACTCTGTACCCGTTACCCACTACATTTTATGTAAAGTACTCGGTACTCGTACCCGTACATATCGGGTAAAAGTATCCGATACCCGCGCTTCTGATAAGAGTACATTTTTACGAGTACTTTTTTATGCAACTTACGCCTGGCCTGTCTGTCCAGTCTGTCCAGTCCAGCATGCCTCACCCAGCAACCTCAAAACTCCAAAGGCTTTATAAATCATCAAAATTAGTTATTATGAAGCCAATCCTGGCAAACAGAATCAACCAGTTATGCCATTACTTAATAATTATTCTTTCTGTAAATGTCAAAAAATGACAAGGTTTGCGCATTGACAACAATATGCGAAGTGACACTTTCTTTCATTTTCCTTCGTCACCATGACAACGTGCGCGAAGTAATGCCTATTTCGCACACTGCATGTAAACTATATATGGGATTTTTATATTCTAACCTATACTCCTCAATCAAGCAAAAATTCAAGAAATCATTTTTGTACAACTGTCATTAAAAATTACGTTTTGAATTCATTAACATATGAACTAAAAACTGACGTTTTCCCAAAATCACTTTTAACATTAGTGCTAAAAATACTTTTAACACAGGTGTTAAATGTGAAATGACAGATGAGATGATGGATACTCACTAATATAGATCTCTCTAATAGAAACACTTTAATCAAATATTGTAATCAGAACACCTAGTCAAGAGGAATCATTTATAAAAGTTCGCACATGTATTTGGCCGTTTGTGCAATTGGTTATACTAATTCCTTTTAAAGTTACAAACAAAGTCATATTCAGTCCAACTGTAGAAGGTCCTTCATCACTGACAAATAATGATAATCATAAATAAAGTGCCTTGGGGTTTATTATATTATTATTATCAGTCTTGTAACCAAAAGATCGTGTGTTCGAATCCTTATGGATCTTATATATTTTTTTGTTTTTTTTCTTACTAGCAGTAACTGTTGTACAAAAAAAATTGTATGATACATTTGTTAAAAGCTAACGCTCGTTTCGCAATATTCCCCACTCAATAAAATGCCACTTTTAACACTTGTATCATAAATAACTATTACTTCTAACTTTATGGTCCTCAATCAAGCGAAAATCCAAAAAAATTATTTATTTCTGAATGTTCAACAATAATTAAAAAAGGCTTTTTCAACACTTTTCAAATTGTGACAAAATTTTACATCACTTGTTTTTTTTTGACGTTTGTAGAAAAAATTTGTTTGCATCTCGTGCGCGAAATATTTTGGTGATCGAGAACCAATTTTTTTAACGAGGCGCAGCAGAGTTAAAAATATAATAGTCGAAATATTTCGCGCACTAGATACACATAAAACTATTGTTTTTATTATTAGTATCGATAATTATATCCTTTATGGACTGAAAACTACAAAATAGTTTAGTCATTATTGATTTGATAGGTCATGGCTATTTATAGGGTGCAAAAAGTGGTGAAGGTATAATGAAAACCCATTGTGTGGATATATTGTTCAATTATTTTTGGACTTGCTACATACAACTTGATGAGAAAGTACTTGCAAAAAGTACTCTTAGAATTCGAGTACTTTTACTAGGAATACTGTACTCGAGAGCATGTGTAATGAGTAAAGCACTTGGTACACTGTACTCGTTCATCAATTATTTGAAGTACCCGGTCCCAGTACTCGAGTACAATTTATCAGTACCCAGCCCAGCTCTGCTGATGCGTTCGTTAATTGCTAGAGAAAAACGCATACAAAATTAAAGATATTAGAGACGTATAATAAAAATAAATGAAACTGCCGCTCTCCAAAAAAGTTACCTACGTTCATTAATCCTGAGCATCTAATATTTCCGAACATTTCTTGAATACATAAATATTATTAGTATAGGTATTGGGAAAAGTTCAAGATATCTTTGTATGAGATGATCATGACTGACATCCAGATCTGTCAAATATTATTTAGAATAAGAGGTTATTGAATTTGGTTGGTATATTCAGATATCTTACCAAAATAAAGAATGTAAACGTCGTTGGTATAATAGTCGCTTCATTTGAGGGCTAAAAGTTCCAATAAACAGATCCTCTAGGTAAGGATTAACTCAGATACAGGAATGGCAAATAAAAATATGTTTTCATCATGAATTTTTTTAATGAAATTCGTTGTGATTTGACAGCATTCAGTTCAACATATCATCGAGGTCAATATTATTATTATTAATGTTGACTTGACTTTCGAATAACTAGTCCATCGAAGTAACTTTTCATTTTCTTAGATTTGTATTGAAAATAAATAAACAATCCTCGTGAAGCAACGAATACCTTTCTATTTCTTTGAACTATGTCAAGGAAATATAGTTATCAAGAATTCGTTATCTGGATAGATGCCCAATTTCACAAATTTCATTAATTATTGTTGTCAACTAGTTTCTGACGGCCAAACAGCCATAGCTACCTTTGATTACCTAGTGTAGATTAGGTCCAAAAGTTCCTTAGAGGTATATGCTATTATTTTGAATATATTCGCCACGATAGTTTGGAATTTTGATTATACTTATTTAATAGTAAGAATGCTAAGAATATTATTGGTGAAACATTTGTATATCAGATATTTATAGGTTATTAGTTGCCAAAGATAATGAGAACTGGCTTTACTACAGGATTTCGTTATTATTCGAATCTGTCACTGTTGTTACATAAAACTGTCGGTTGCCTAGCAACAGCCGTTAAAAAAAGTGCACTTTTTTTACGCTTTTCCGTTTAATAATAAAATCGTATGTTGATAGTGAAATATGGTAATACACACAAACCACACAAAAAAGTGGACTTTTTTTGACAGTTGTAGAAAAAAACATTTTTTGAATGAAATGACTTACCTATAAAGTTTGAATTACTGATTTTTTACTGGTTGCTATAGGCCGAAGGCGTCGGTAAGTAATATTTACGGACGCCTAAGATCAGACCCCAGTTCGGACCTAGGACTTTTTTCTATTTAATTTGATCGACTAAATTATTAAAATCCCGAAGCTCAACTGTTGCGTGGATAGCTTCTTTTTCTTGACTCAGTAGTACTGAAGAAGTCAAAAAGTGTCCCACAAGGAACAGTACTAGGACCGATTTTGTGTCTCACTTATATAGACAGAATTGGCAAATAACAATGCAGCCATTGCAATTAAAGGGTATACATGGAAAAATTAGTACAAATATTCTAAAGTGGCTTAATCTTATAAACAGCCACGGTTAAATCATATTTTGTTCTTAAATCTTAATGAAACTGAATTTTTTACTTTCACTCTGTTACAAAGGATCAACTCGATACTGAATATACATCAGACGTATAACACAAATTTCCTCTGACCACCAGATAGAAAAGGAAAAAATAATGTTGAATCTAATATTTTACGCTTCTTCCAATAAGTTTCTTGAGTTTTGTCTCGCATTATTTGTTTGAAAAATAACAGTTTAACGAAAGTATCTCATTTTCCATTTTTTCAAATTCCCAGTTACTAAGTCAAATAAAAAATATAATGAATAGTGGCTGATACAGACTTTTGTAGATATTATATTATGTCTGGTATGATGTCAGATTTCCCAAAAAGACTATTGAACCAAAACGGACAGTTCCACTTCAACACGAAAGAAACCCTACGTCTGCTGCCCAACACAAATAAAATAAATCATGAACCATTATTTCACTTTGTTTGATACACAAAGACGGCATATATGAATAAATTTAAATTAATTCCTTATCGTTCAAATCTAAACTTGCAAATTTCTGCTCTCGTTTCTTGAAAGTCATTCCCGAGAAATTGAAGAATACCTTGTCCATCATTCAAACATTCCATAAAAGTCATAGGCCTGGGTTCCGGATAGTAAAACTTTAAATTTATTGGACAACTTCCGACGGCGCCAAGAATATTCGGGCTGCACAAGCGCCACGTTCTCGGAACCGAAGGGCAAAACTGATCTGTAGTAATTTTAAATAATGTACAGTTAATCAGTTGCAATAATTTAAGGTATTTTTCAGTATCTAGAATAAAATTGAAATATACAGGGTGGAATACCACAACGTACTGAAAATTCAATGGATTACAATGCGTGACAATTACTCTGGGATATTTTTCTCCAAGAAATATTGTGGTATACACGGTGGCCCATCGAAAACGTACCGCAAGGCATTACAGGCTGGGAAAGAACTTTTCGATAAAATCCGAAAACAGGTCAAGTTTGTTTGTCAGGGGGACACATTTTGACGTAACAAGCATAGTAAAACCTTCAACCCCCTAAGTAGGGGTGTCACCCCAACATTTTTTTCATATGGGAAGGGGGGTCAAGCGATACCTCTTCAGAAGGGGCTTGTCATTCCCTACACAGTGCTGCCTACATTTTCAAAATTGATCCACTCTTTCAGAGAATATGGAGCGTTGAAACTCCAACGATAATGTGTGACGAAAAATGCAAAAATTGATTCAATTGTACTTCAAAACTCAAATATTTATTAGTCAAGTAAATGTTCGAATTGCTGTCCGTCAACCTGCATACAGTGGTATAAGTTATTTTCAAACCGTTGTCGTACATTGTTGGAGTGACACCCCCCCTTAGGGGGTTGAAGGTTTTACTATGCTTGTTACGTCAAAATGTGCCCCCCTGACAAAAAAACTTGACCTATTTTCGGATTTTATCGAAATGTTCTTTCCCAGCCTGTAATGCGGGCCACCCTGTATTTGGTTCTATCCAAGATTCTCTGGGCATTGCATAGTCTAAATATATGCACGTTCTATCTTAGATGCAGGAAATAAACGCCATTTATCACTCAATTTCAGGAGCTTATTTTTAAATCAATTATTTATGAAATTTCTAAAATATTTTACCCTTTTCAGCACCCTAATAATGTTTTTACGCCCTTTTTAACTCTACACTCTAAATCACAGCCATACAAATTATGCTTGATTATTTCGATGGAATTGAGACTAGTATAATTTTTACTACCCTCTATTAGTACTACAACTCAAACCCAAACTAAATCCACGCCTCTGCAAGGTTCGCATCTACCTGGACTTGGAATTTCCCGTGCTATCCGAAAAGAGAAATGCTCTGCGCCTGAAATGACAATCTAAAATTATGAATGAAGTGGCATTTACCACCCCCTGGCGTTAGCCAACCCCATTTGGAGAATCGATAATCATTTGAAATTGTTCGAGATGGTTAAGTAGGCAACTGTGTTGTCATTTGAAATGCCATAATCTGCGGTTTTAAATTCCTCTGTTCGTTGGGATTATTGGAGATGAGCCTGATGAATCTTCGCTTTGTTTAGGGATGATGTTTGTTTCGATAAGTGTTGGGAATTCCCTACATTATGTGATAATGAGAATTACTCCTCAGATATTTGATTATTCGTGATGATTGACTTTGAGAATTTAAGAACTCGTTTTCATATACAGTTCGCTTCTTCAGTGTTTAGTATATTATATTTCTATTCAAATGAAAGTTTCGTTACCTGGAAAATCCAAGTAAAAGCTCTACTCGTGAAGAACCATGAATGGGAATATGTAAATGGAACGTTGAAAGAGCCAACCGATGTTGAAGCTGTCGTTTGGAAAAAGAATGATGCACATGCTATGTCAGTTCTTATTTTAGCAATAGGACCATCCGAACTTGGACATATAAAGAATTGCAGAACATCGAAAGAAATTTGGGACAAACTGCACGAAGTTTACCAGTCACAAGGTCCAGCAAAGAAGGCTTGTTACTGAAGAAGCTCATTCATTACAAAATGCCACAAAGTAATGACATTAGAGAGGATCTTGCCAACTTCTTCGAAATAATTGACATACTAGAAGAGATGAATTTGAAAATCAACGAAAAATTAGTCGCCATGATACCGAAGCATTAAAAATCAAGTTGTTAGAGGAATTCGAAGCTCGAAGAAGAAATATCGAAGAAAGAAACTCCGAGGCAATGTTCGTATCCAAAAATCAGTCGGAGAGAACGTATGAGCAAAGAAATGAAGATGATAATATGAAAAAACACAATTTTTTTAAGTATACTTGTCACTGATGTGGAAGATACGGCCACCATATCAGAGGCTGTATATCGAAGACGTGGAATAAAAGCCAAATAAAGATTCAATAAATTTCGAAACGTGCATGCAGAGACAGATGAAATTGCTCTTAACATAACCGAAAGTTCAAGAAGTTCTTGGTCATCTCATATAGATGCTCGAAAGAAAGTAAATTGAACACGAGGAATAAAACTGGATCAACGTTTTTGAATCTGGCAAGTAGTGGATCCACGAAAATTGAAGGAATAAGTAATGCTGATTTGATTGTGAACGAAAAAAATCATTCAATCTACAGAAAACTTCAGTACCACCTGACATCCGATCAAATGGCTTCGATGTAATATTCAACAAAATCGAAGCTGACATTGAGAATGAAGTAACCAGACAAAAAGTTGTTGAAGCTGAACGAAGTGATAGTTTGTATTTCATCGAAGAAATGGTTGAAAACGAGGAATATGAAACAAATTTCAATAATGACAATAAAAATTATAATGACGTATTCTTTATTGATATTAATTAGTCGAATGGTCATTCAAAAAGAGCATAATTCTGATGAAAATATCAATCACGAAGAAACTTCTGAAATAGATATTCAGGTGAAATCTGACAACGAAGAACCACGTATTGATGTTGCAGAAAGTTTAGAAAATGCCGACCAAACAGTTCTAGCAGACCTAGAACACATTACCAATATATATATATATATATATATATATATATATATATATATATATATATATATATATCGATTGAAAATCAATTGAACGAAGAAATCTCAAATTCTGGAGAAGAGTTTGCTGGTATGTTACAAAAGTCCTGATCGATTAACCGTGAGTCAGGCCCTTTCCTCACCAGAAGCAGATGAATGGTTTTTTTTCGAAAATATGAATAGGATATTCATGAAATCTGTTGCGGAATCATCTGCGGCTGAAAGAAAAACTTTAGCCGCTATTTTCCATCGTTAAAGATAACCTCTTGGGAGGTATTCATGTTGAATGAGATTTTTCAATCTCTATTCTGTTCAAAAATATGTTCAAATCTATGGATAGCTCTAATAAATTTAAATAGTCCTCTCCCTCTCTCAACAACTGAAATATTTGATAGAAAATCATTTGTTTCAACAATTGTTCTGGAATAAGATTATGATTATCGGAGAGAAAGTGTACTCCGTTAATAATACAATAGCAATGCCAACTATGTAAACATGAATAACAACAAATCCAAAGGGCTTAGTCCTACCGACAGAGTTACTTCAGAGAGATCAGAAATGAAACAAAAAGGGGTCTATGCAGATAAGAAACTTGAAACGAAACGATTAGTCGGACGGTAGAAAAAGTGCGGTAAATGAAGTTTGAGCACGTACAGCGATTTACACTCCAAGAGAAAACCAAGAAAGGTGCTGATACAACAAAAGACTTATGGGTTGATCCTTGTTATTTCTGATATGATGAATACGGTGAAAAGTTTGATTTTCAGCAAAAAAAATAGTATAGAACCAAATTCGTCAAATCGAAAATATTTATAAATATTTAATAAGAACCTTGGTTGGTTGAGTATAATGAAGGATATTAAAAACAAACTGTTGATCAAAATTCACACGGATTTTCACTAATTTACAAGAATTACGTAATATTTTCTATTGGGGTTGAGTGTATGAATCTAGGGAAAAAAACAAAAAAAAAAGGAAAAAACACTGAAAAAAACAGAAAAAAAAAACATATAACCATATAACCAGAACGAACTAACCTTACGTAGACATTTGAGTGCGTGGAAATTTCATTATTGTGCTTAGAGGTTTTTTCCGTTTTTTTCCGGATTTTTTTCCGTTTTCTTCCATGGGAGTATTTTCCCGTTTTTTCTTTTTTTTCGGGGGTTTTTGGGTTTTTCTACCGTTTACCGAGTGTATGAACCATCAGTCGTTATATTGTTGTTATTTTATAATATTTTTATAATTTTAAGTATACCTATCTTTGTTTCAGTTCTTTATCAATTCTTTCATTTAATGCAGCATCAACAATTTCTTTAGTACTTACTAATATGAGCTTTATGAACATACCAAATATTTTCTTACCTCTTTCGTGGTGTATCCGTAATCGTCATCCTAGAATGAAAAAAAAATGTTAATAATAAATTACCAAATAAATTAATCAATTGATAACGGATGTGCAGTTATCCTCTCATTCACGAGTCGGTAACAACTATAGTAAATATATAAATAACTATTATGATACAAGTTCGTAAAGTAGGACTTTTTTGTATGAGCGTGAAAGCCCAGTTGAACAAAACACGCTAGTACAAAAAAGCTCTTCACGAAAGTGTATCGTGTATCGAAAATGTCGAATAATTTAAAAATTCTACAATTTCGTTTCTACTTTAATTCACCACTACGTAGATTGACTTGTAAACATTGTGAGAAGCCTTATTTAATATATGTTACTATGATACAGCTCTTGTTCCATATGTGGGGCCACCTAACGGTTTCTTACCCAAGTTCAATCATGGTTCATTTCAATATTGTTTATTGAATATTTGGCCAATATTCAAATTTCAATCCTAGTGATAAATGTATTTTGTAATATTGAATCAATATTGTCTTTCAAATATTGGCGTAAGGTTTTCGTAACAATCTCAATCAATATACGGTCAACATATTTTTTAAAATATGGATTAAATAATATTCCACCAATGTGCTATCAAACTTGGATATACAATATTATTTTTTATCTCTAAAATTGATATGAAAGAAATATTGAAATCGCAATATTGGAGCTAGATGCTGGAAACAATATGTGGGCAATATCGCTCTATCGATATTGGTGAAAATTATTGAACCAATATTGACCCAATATTTCATGAAACAATATAAATTCAGAACAGGTTGAGCCAATATCCACCAATATTATTAATGAAATATTGTTTTTCCAATATGAACCCATATTGGTTCAATATTATTTTTACATTTACAATATATCCATATTGGCCCAATATGAAAACAAGATTCAGCCAACATGATAGCACCTGGGTTACTTTATTTCTTATTTTATTTTACTTGCTGTATAAACTCACCATTAGTGTTTCGGTTACACAGGGCTGGCATAATTCAAATAATTTAATTCTTATCACTTTTACACATTCCACATATCCGTCAAATTTCCGTAACGTAACGCCACGTTAATGCTATTTTGATTGTTGTGAACGCTTTCTTAGGATATTCATGAGTTGTGCCACAAAACGGATAGTGTAATTAGAAAAATGAATAGGAGTTCGTCACCTGCCCCATAATGATAGGTTCTATCCTGCAGCTCTTTTAAGCGATCAGGGTAATCACCGGGTGCCAGTCTAGTGTCATTATGGCCGCTACTTGAAAATTACACGTTTTGACGTCCGTTTATCTGATTGTTTTATGACTGTTGTAATAAATACCTTTGTTTCGGGCCTTTTTGGGACAACAACCAGTCCGATAATTTGATGAAAGGGCTTTCGACTTCGAAATATTTACGTGTTGTAAACATTATAGTGTTTCTTATTAATATTCGGTAAAGACGATAAAAGAATAATTTTCTATTTCTACTCATATTACAAAAATCGAAAAATCCATATGTATGTAAGTGCGTGGAAATTGAATACATATATATTGTTATGAAATATAGCATATAGAAGTAGTAGAGATAGATTATTCAAATTTTATCAAAATGAAATGTAAAATTCATCAGAAAGCCCAAGCAGATACTACAGCGTGACCAACTTATGACCGGATCACCCTTATAAAATCTACATTTTTCAACCGATTGGAATGATTTTCTCTCCATTAGGTAGACATTCGAAAAGTCTACTAGGACACCAATTTCATGAATACATCCCCATTTCCAGGGCCAACTAATCTGATTTTTCAAAGTCAAAAATTTTAAAAAATTACTAATGATTTTTTAGAAAAATTCTAACTATCCCACTGGATTCGCGACATTTTCAAATGAATCATATGTGAATTACATTGAAGTGCATCAATCGATAACAAAGTAAGAAAGGAATACGCCACTGTATTCAGGAAGTCTCGATATATCACTGGCCAAAATTTCATCCAAATCTATTCATAAATAAAAACCGTTCTCGAGTTGGTCAGTTCTGACATCTGAATCAGTTTTCAAATGGTTTTTTCAAAGCCAAAAATATTTCCGATGAGTTTTCGACATTTTCGTTCAAAGATTCGGATTCAGCACGTCAAAATACGTTCGCAGACAAAAATTTGAAATTCAAAAAATGAAAAATAAAAAACTTCAAAATATTATCTATCATGATATACACAACTTTTTTGTCCGTCCATTTTCGTCAAAATACGCTAGCGGACAAAAATTTGTAATTCGAAAATTGAAAAATAATAAAGTTCAAAAAATTATCTATTATAATATACTCGACTTCTTTCCGTTTAAATTCTCAGTGTATACTAATTTGGCCATTCTGAATCAATTGGCGTTCGCAGAATTGGTCTTTCTCAAATCGTTCATAAGATAATAAAATTTGAAAAATATGTTAATGGAATTTCAGGAAATAGTAATTTTTGTACCTAGTGCGCAAAATGCTCTCAACTATTTTTTAACTCGGCTGCGCCTCGTTAAAAAAAAACAGTTTTTGATCACCTAAGTATTTCGCGCACGAGAGGCACACAGTTTTTTTTATAAACGTCAAAAACAAATTGTCACAATTTGAAAAGTTTTAAAAAGCCTTATTTAATTATTGTTGAACATTCAGAAATAAATGATTTCTTGGATTTTCGCTTGATTGAAGACCATAAAGTTAGAAGTAAATGATTTATTGGATTTTTGCTTAATTGAAGACTTTATATGAATATTCCATATAGTTTACATGAGTGTGCGAAATGGGTATTTCGCACATTACTTCGCGCACGGTGTCATGGTAACCAAGGAAAATGAAAAAAAGTGTCACTTCGCATATTGCTGTCAATGCGTGAACTTGTCATTTTTTGACATTTGTAGAAAAATGCCATTTTATCTAATTATTTTTTATTAATCAACAGATTTCTATGAAAGTGAAATTTCGAGACTTCCTGAATAGAGAGGTGTAGTCAAATTTCTGATAGAAGTTTTGAAATTCAATGGGTGGGTTCATTAAACGGCATATTTCTCAAATTTCATTCCCCTTTAACTTTTTTAATGATTGACGCATTTCAACGTTATTTACATATAAACCACTTGGAAATGTCACGAATCCAGAGGTTTAGTTAGAATTTTTCTAAAAAAATCACTAGTAATTTTTTTCATTTTTGACCTTGAAACCCATCGTTTATCGTAATATGAATTTGCGACACAAATACTGTACAATATTTTACCTACTACCAATAATGTTAATTATTCACTAAAAATTAGTCAATATTCCTTAAATTAATGATATTAAAATCATGCAACAAGCAAGCGTTGCGCCCATTGTTGATTTATTTTGCGAACTGTCAACTTTGACACGTTCATTCCAATTTAGTAAAATTTCATCGACATTAGTTCAGACCATTAGAGAATAGATTCAGATATAGAATCCGCTACAAATTAAAAAATTTAAACCTTATTACCTGATGAATCCTGGGATAGATACTCTTAGTTCTTGTTATCCTTTTCCATCAAATAGACTGATATTTGAAAAGAGAAACAAATGAATTTTACTTTACCGCACTAGTGCGGTAAAGTATCTCATTACGAAACTCATATGAGTATCGCAATGACTGACATTACATATTGATAGTAGGTAAAATAATATTTCAGAAATGCAGTGCAACATTGCCAACTGTTACTTTCACCAAACTTTGCATTTAATGAAAGTCAACATTTTCTCGCTATATTATCAGCCAAATATACCACCTGACTCTTTCGCAAATTCACACTCTGCGCTGTGTGGCAACTTGAAAATTTCCTGAATTTTGATGACTTAACGCTGAATAGAACATGTCACAACAAAGTCTGTGTACATAAGGGATTTACTTATTCTATTTGTTGTAAACTTGTAATACACTAGGATAATAATTTGGGACATCCCCGCTGTCCAACCTCCCATCAGATCATGGTCATTTATATTCAATAGCTTTGACTATATTATGGGCTGAATAACAAGGGTTTTAAATGTTCAGCCGGAAACGATTCTTCAAGGGTGTTCTAAGAGTGAACCTTCATTAGAAACAGGTAGATACAGGTAGTTTCAACAAATGAAGGTTTCAATTGTGCATTGACATTGGAAAAACATGTTTTAGGCAGATTTTTCTAGTAATTATCGATCTTTTCTCTTCAATGTTCTTTCAAGTTATTTTGAAAATATTCGTCCTACCAAACTTGAAACCTGATTCGGTGAATATTTTTCAAAATTTAGTATAATTTAGTTTCTGATTTTTTCAACAAGAAATCAGAAAATACTGGAATTCCTTGAATCTCGTATTGGATTTTAAGGATATAAAGTATATCATACTATAATCCTGAAGACGCTAATAGAGATGGCAATGCAGTTTTAATTAAAGAATCTAATAAACACCGTCTAGAGATGAAATATATAACATTGGAATTTCAAGCAAGAACGGTTGTAAATGTCAAAAGTAGAACTAATGAAATCGTTATTGTAGCAGTATATTACCCACCAAGATATTTTCTCATAGAACAACATTATTCGGATTTTCTAAATGAGCATGGATATGCTCTTTGTGGCTAGTTGAGTGGAAGACGTGGGTGTTTTAGTCCAACTGTGTAGATCTGACTATTTTTTTTATACTATAGGTTATACGGTTTTACGGCGGAAACAAATTTAAAATATAAGCTTTTTATCGGAAAAAGTTGCGAAAACTCGTGTGAATGAAATGAAAAAAAAATCTGTAAAAATAGTGAAAAACACCGGATTCTTGCGTAATTTTTGGACGAGGAAATTTACGACAAACAAACTGTGTATTGTCGAAAATCTGGAAAAATCCGTAAAAATACTGAAAAATACTGAAAAATATCTGAACGCCGAATAATTCAGTTAAAAAAGTCAACTACACCCCTTCCCCCCTCCCGGAGCCAATATATAGAGAACTCGTAGGAAATATGATATGGAAAATCATAAAAACAAAAATAAAATATTGGAATTGGGTTGCATACCCCCGGACCCAATTCCTTATCGCAAGAATTCGACAACAAAAAATCTCGCAGACCGGTGTTCGGTGAGAATTCAAAAGAATTTCCAAAAGTTTCGGACATTGAGAATTGTGACGAAAAAATGTCGGACTCGGAAGGAATCGTGAAAACTCGCAAAAATAAAATCGGAATAATCCGTAAATAATTCAATTAAAAATTGTTCACCACAGTCTCGTGAAGGCCAGAAAGAGGAAGTACAGAAATTTGGAAAATTCTCTGGCTGTTTCGGCCAACGAAAATCAAGACGAAAGAAAATATCGGTAGGGGGTTCGGCCCCACTTTTACAAACCAGTTGCGAAAACTCACGAACATTCTGAAAATGATCGAATTTTCGAATACTTTTCGTATCTTGACCAGTATGTATGTATTCAGTAAGGGGTGATACGTGGCAAGAAGCTCGACACTTGGATCACCTATTAAAACAGATAAAAATTTAGACTAGGGCCAAAGCAATTTTGAATAGCCGAATTCATAAAAAATTCAAGACAAATCAAGACGATCCAGTAAAAGTTCCGGAAGGGGGGTAGGGGTAGCTAAATATACTTTTTGATGCTTGGATCTTGGTTTTTTATTCTATCGGAAAAAAATTTGATAAAAAAGTTGTAGATAATTGATAACTCTGAAACTTCTGTAGAAATCATTTTTCAACATAACCTCGAAATTAACGAGAAAAACGCTAACAAACTTTCTTTTTTGTTTTTTGATTTTTATCTTCCTCAAAAAAAAAACATGTTTTTCATGAAACTTGGTGAAAACGTTCTTTTTATTACAAATGAGATGTAATTTTTTCAGAACAAAATATTTATTTTTCGATTATATACGAATTCAAATTTGAAAAAAAAGCAAAATTTTCAATCAAAAAAGTTCACGAAAAAATTTTCGATTTTTCAAAATTGTCAGCACTCATTTTCTTCTTCGAAACCTGGACTTTTAGATGGTATGTAGAAAATATATTGGTCGTATGGAAAAATATTATTCAAAATGCAAAATACAAAAAAACGACTTGTTCATAATCAATTTTTCGGCATTATTGAGAATTTCTTATTTTTCATTACGAATTAGCTTAAAAATAATGATTTTCATGTAATTTACCCTTATCCTCTTCCGGAACTTTTACTGGGTCGTCTTGATTTTTCTTGATTTACTCATTATCACCCAAGTTTTTGCGACCTCCCACATACTACTAAGATTTTTTTTTCCAAAAAAGATTGACCCTGGTCTGATTTTAATGCTAAAAATTACAAAATTAAATTACTTTTCTAACACAAGCTTCCATTTGAATGCCCTAAAAAAAGCGCAAACAAACTTTGGAATGAATCCAACCCATCATTTTGTTTTCTTGTCGCAGGAGTAAATCTTTATGAAGAGAATTTCCAATTTAATCTATAAGGAATCTTCTCGCGACAGGCTTTTATATCATATCAAATTTTATAATGTGAAACAATGATAAATTTGATTCACTCCAAAGTTAATTTTCTTCTTTCGGTCGCTTTTAAATAAAATTTTTATTTTATTAGATCCTATACCATTAGAACTCCGCCCGTTTCGTTTGTGAGTTCTTTCGAAGGGAATTTTTCAAAAATTATGTACACCAAAAAAAAACAACTTAATATTATCATCTTCAGAATCGATTCAGCCACACACACAGAAAATAACGTTTTGTTAAGTTTATGCAGGAACCCATTTACTTATCGATGAGTGTAATGACAGTGCTTAAAAAATAATTTATATTTTATAGGTGTTTTCGTAGCATACAATTTTCTTTGACGGAACACCGCCTGCCAGCCGGCACCTGGCAATAGATACATTTTTATATTGGAAGGTTGGCGGCCTTTTTGATTTGTTTTCATTCCGTGGCACGTGCTCAAGAATGTTTTTGAGACGGGTCTTTTGTGAGGATTGAGGTTTGTGCTGGAGATGACATGATATGAATGAAAAGTAACATAATGTTGTTGGGATATCACAGCTGAATATTAAACTTTTACTAGAAAATATCTACAATTTCATAAAAGAATTATATTATGAACACGATTGTTTGAAAGGAGTTTGGCCTTACTTATATTTTCACTAAAAATCATTTTGATTTCTTATAATTTTTTCTGATTAACCCATCTGATTTTATTAGTGGAATAAGGATGTGACAGTCCATTTTCTTCTTGGTGTTTCGAATTTTTCAAATTTTCTTCTTCGTGTTCTGATTTATTTCAATTTTTATTTTTTACGATTTCAACCCTTTTGACGGCCCGTTACTGATTCATCTTCTCATTGTGTATTTTCCAATGGAAGTTTTCTTTTTCTAGTGGAATATGGATGTGACAGTCCATTTTCTTCTTGGTGTTTCGAATTATTTAAATTTTCTTCTTGGTGTTCCGATTTATTACTGAATCACATTCTCACTGTGTGTTTTCCAATAAAAGTTTGATTTTTTCAGTTGAATATGAATGTGACAGTCCATTTCCTTCTTATATTGATTTTCTTTTGACGGTTTCGTCCTCTCTGACGGGCCGCCACTAACTCATCTTTTCACAGTGTTTTTTTCAATTACAGTTAGATTTTTTAGTGAAATGTATATGACCATAAGCTTGTTTCTTCCAGTTTTTTTAATTTTAAATCTGTTTTGACAAAATCATTAGTTTGTTTAGTTACTGTGTTCCCGTGAGCTATTTATTTATTTACTTTTGTTGACAAATAAAAAAATTTATTTTTGGTTTTGTTGCGACTTCAAACCAAAAAAATTCTAAAAATGTTTATCCTCCAGTGTACCCAGGGCGAAATTAATAACTGGACATTTTTCTGACAAATATTTTACATGTGATAGTTGATTTTTGTACAAATGGAATTTTGTTTTTCATATGAAGGGAAATAATATTTCATGATTATTATCTACTTACTAATATTTCGAATGTGTCTGAAAATATTTTCATTACTTTAGATTCCAAAACGTGACATTGTTACATAATTCTTATAATTTTATTCTTTCATCTAATATTTTCAACACACCGCCAATAATACCAGTGCGTATCTGTCATTGTGTCAACAAAAACCATTCATGACCCACACTGATGTTGGAACTTTTTTTGTGTAAGAATAATCTCCAAGTCAGATGAAATTGGCATCAAGTTTATATATTTTGGTTTGAAATTTTCTTACCAAATCTCGTACATGATATTTTAAGAAAAATTTCCTCGTCAATTCATGAAATCGAAAAATTTCTGACAATAATTCAAACATTTTGGAGATTATAAGTGAAAATCGCTTTATAAGTTTATGACTTTCAAATCAATGTGATTTTTTTTAAGAATTATCTGATTCGTATGAAAAAGAAAATCCTGTTATGTTCAAAGTATGTCGTGATAGCAGAAAGAAAGTAGGTAAGAATTTTGCGTTTTTACTCGAATTTTTGCAGGCTGTATGACTCAGGGAACACGTCCCGGGCTAAAGACCAGAATTCCAGAGCTCTGTAGTTCGTTGGAAGAACGAGACTAGTGGAAGAGGTATTGAGCAGGTGACGACGAATGGATGTTAGGACTGAGCTCGAAGGGTCAACCTCGATGGGACCTCTAACGGTGAAACAAGTGATGATATTTCAGAAGAGCAAGGTCCATGAAACTATCCATTAAACCGACAGAGATTCTAGAAATTTGACTGAGTACACATCACTTACGATCACGGTCCTTCGACGTTTTTTTTTCTGGTTAAAAAGTTTATCAACATGGAAGTTTTGGAAGAGAAAGTGACACGCATGGTTTTTATCACTATTATTGCTTGGCAGGACTGGCTTTCAACCGAAATACAAGTGGTTTTGTGTAGACCCTTTCTGCTCCCCGCTGCCAGGTCAATCTCGTCAGTACTCTATCCTAATGATGTCCTGAATATTTCTCACGAGGTTTCCATCCTCATGAAAGCCATGGCTTCGCATTCAAACCCTATGTCGGAGGATTTTTTTTTTCACCTCATCAAAAACATGTATAATCCACAGCACATACAGTGCTTCTCAAGTGGTAGTGCTCTGTTATGAGTCCTACTAACTTCCCAATAGTGTTCCGGCTCTAATCGAGAATTTGTCTCCATCATCATCGTCGTGTCCTGCTCAATCTTCCCAAATGGGATTCCATGAAGTGGTTCCGGTCCGATACGAGTTGTTTCATCCGTGCTCCTAGGTCGCTGATGTTTCTGTGAATCTCCCAAACTATTTTGCATGATCGCGTAGCCTTTAGTGTCACCGGACTGTCAGAGAGAATGACTATGGATTGGTTTCTAGGCCCTCTTCTAAGAATCTCTCTCGTACATATGGAAGTCTTGGCTTGTACTATAGAGACTTGAGTACCGAGGCTTAAACAAATGTCTTGCCTCGGTCTCTACCCGTATATTATGGCCCCTAACCCACTACTTGTGTTAGAGCCATCCGTGTACCAGATTTGCCCTGTCAACAGCATTGATCTGGTTTTCATCCATCTTGTACGAAGGTGGTGTATGTTCCATCAAAGGAGTAAGTTGCAGTCACAGTCCAGCGGCATCTCAGATGTGTCGCTTCTTATGACCTTCTTTATATTGGAGTGGTCCATGTTATTGCCCCTCCATTGTCCCAGGCACTTTAGTCTGAAGGCTTCTATCCTCGCCTCCGCTGCAATATGCAACATGCTAATCGTTCGTAGATGTGCTGAACCAGTAACCACCAGCATGGACAGTTCTGTAAACTAGCCTCCCCCTGTTTGTCACTTGTTCAAGCTTTGGCCACCACAGCAGGGCTCCATACGAGAGCCCCACCATAGTTATGTAATGCCAAAGAGATTGTTTGAGGCCAAGTCCCCAAGTTGTGCCTAAGGAGCGCCTGACCATCATCAGTGATGTCCTGGTTAGCACTTTTTTCAGATATTTGTTCCAAATGAGTCCAGGTTCAACCCCAGTCATTTTGTCTCTCCTGACATTTGTAGACTTTCACCAAAGATTCGAAGAGATCTGTTGGTCTCTAAGTTAATCTTCCTGATGAAACGAAGTATAGTGGTTTTTTGTGAGTCGACCTTGAGGTTCTCTCTCATACAACTTGTCTGTAGGCAGGTAAGGGCTTATTGCATCAGAACCATGCAGACCCCCACATACTTCTCATCAAGTATTATGACGATATCGTCAGCATAGCCCTGGGTATACTTTTCTTTCCTATTCGTGTCTGTGAAGGGGATATCTATCATGAGGTTCCACTATAGTGTGATATTACTCCCCCCTCAGGGCAGCCTCTTTTGGCTTTCCCCTTCATTGTGTTCCAGAATATTGAGGCATGTATTAGGTTAGGTTAGGTTAGGTTTAAATGTGAGTGAGCCCATATCAGGCTCTCCACTGCGGCCAATGGCCTATTGTGGCTCACCCTATTGTTATATTTCTCCCAGTATATCCAATCCCTTAACGAAATTGAGTAACATATTGGGAGAACAATTTACCAGATCTTCTGGCCTTACTTTCGTATTGCCAAATATTGAAAATCTGGTTCTGGCTGCTGCAGGGCATGTGCACAGGATGTGTTTAGCCGTTTCATCATCCTCCATGCATAGACGGCACTCTGCATCATGTGCAAGTCCAATTTTATGCATGTGGTGTTTGAGTTTGCAGTGGCCAGTGAGCAAACCTACTATAACTCTGAGATGTGCTCTACTGACTTCTAGAAGTTTGTCAGAGTCCTGTTTTTTCCTGTACAAGCAATAAATGCTTTGGAATGGGCTAGTCTTGGTAGACTGAGCCAATACTCAAGTCTTTTATTGTCTGCCCAGGCGGTTATAGCATTCTTGGCAGTGCTATATGCTAAACCGATGACCGGTTCTGGTCCAGTGAACGTTGTTTCGGCCCCCCCTTTTGCTAGGGCGTCCGCTATTTCGTTTCCTTCTAGGCCCGTGTGACCTGGTATCCAAACTAGGGTAACGTTGTTGCCTTGTGCTAGTCGGTTCAAGGTGTCTCTGCAGTTCCATACTGCTCTGGATTTAAAGCAGTTGGATTCAAGCGCTTTCAATGCTGCTTGACTATCTGAAAATATTTTTATTGTTTTTCGTGTGAGGTGTCGGTTTTCCAGCTCCCTTGCACACATTTCAATGGCATATACCTCTGCCTGGAATATCGTAGCTAATTTACCCAAACTGAATGAGCGTTTCACTACTGGGTTCATACCATATATTCCGGCTCCGACACCTTCCAAAGTTTTGGAACCATCGGTGAACCACTTTTCATTTGCCCTACATAGGTCAGTTTTATTCCGAACCCAGTCTTCTCTTTCAGGGAAGACCACGGTGTAGGACATGTTGAGGTTAGTGGTTTTAGGCATGATGTCTGAGGGCATTCCCAGAATGTTGTGAGCTATTATGCCTTCCAGCATGCTGCTGCCTCTCATGACACATGCCTGCGGTAGACTAATAGCCGCTTGATAGAGTCTATATGTTGCCCTTCTTGCTTCTCTCTCCAGAACTATGTGGAGAGGAAGTAGTCCAAGAAGAGCTTCCATTGCTGCCGTTGGCGTGGAGCGAATGGCCCCAGTAATCGCCAGGCACGCTTGTCTCTGTAGTCCGTTAAGTTTAACCTGGGCCATTTTGTGTTGGCCTTTGTTCCACCAGACTACAGAGCCATACGTGATCATTGGTCGTATGACGGTCACGTACAGCCAGTAAACTTGTTTTGGTGACATGCCCCATGTTTTGCCACATATTCTGCGGCATGTCCATAATGATAGGCTAGCCTTTCGGATAGTCTTTTCCAAATGCGAGTTCCAGTTTTATCTAGGATTATTCCCAGATATTTTGCCTCACTCGCAAATGAAATTGTTACACCATTGATGGAAGGAGGTATTAAATGTTTCAGCTTCCTTTTCCTGGTGAACGGTACTATGACCATTTTGTGGGGGTTAATGGATATTTTCCTCCCTCTCACACCATTTATATATGGTATCCAGTATATCCTGAAGGACGTAGGAGATCGTCTTTTCGGATTTATCTTTTATTACTAGGACCAGATCGTCAGCATACGCTTGCAGATCGACCTCCCAGAGTGAGAGAATGGCCAGCAGATCATCCACCAGCAGTGACCATACCAGAGAGGAGAGGACCCCCATGGGGACAGCCCCTGGCTGGCTTGAAGCTGACACTTTCTCCCTGTAGAGAGGTCGTTATTGTTCTGTTATGAAGCATAGTTCTTATCCAGTCACATAGTAGCGGTTCAATTCCTCTAGAGACAGTGGCCTGATAGAGGGAGTGAGGTAGTGCATTATTGAATGCTCCTTCTATGTCCAGGAATGCAGCGACTGCATGTATTACCCTGAACCCAAGCATAGCCAATATTAACTGGTTCAGGACTGGAGCAAAGTGTCTTTCCATGAGGGATGATTCGTTGTACCTCAAAGTACTTGTTCAAATAGAAGAGCTTATTCAAATAAGCGGATCAGAATCGTTTCAGGGTGCTCAGGTCCCGATGCGTCAGAAAGGAACTTACATACTTATGTAGGTAACTCTGGAAGACCTGAAAACTCTGAAAAACAGTATAGAGTCTGCCATTTTTCATTCAGTTGGGTGTTCACCAAGGCATTATTTCGATGTATCGGAAACCGGAAAACTATTCGTCAAGAGGCATTAGTGTTTATAGCTCGAATGCAATTCGTGTTCAAAAGGACGGTTGTAATTGCTGTGTTACGCAAATATCATTTATATCCTATTGGGAGTCTTTCTAAAATTTCATATTATATCACCAGCTTCATTCCCAAATTTCCAAATTTCACTTAGTTTTCCACTTCTATCAATGGACTCTATAACTTTCCATAAGCAATCGTGGGTCACTCTGTAAGATAAGATTGGAGAAAAATTAAACGAATGTAGTTGTCTGAATAAAGTGAATGACGACTCATCCGCCTCTCCCAGAAATATAATATTACAATCATGATATCCCTAATGCGAAATTCCAACCGAAACAATAAATAATGACTACTTCATTTTGATACAATAAATACACGAGTACCAGACAGACGTTACAAATGATTATTCACCATGAAAATTAAAACAAATTTCATGCATATTCATAAACACGTTTACTGTTTTAATTGTGGTATAAATTTACTCAGCTTCGTTAACCAACAATAATGTAAACTTGAATTTGTGCGGAGCTTATTAATATTTCTATGCTTTTTATATTCTGTTTTAGCAGGTACTTAGTATATGCATTTGTTATAATAATTTGTTGGTCTACATAGTATTACCAATTATTTTTCTATGTAGTTTGTTAATTTTAATAGGCGATACAAAACGTTTAGTAATAAAACATTCATTGCATCCAAACTCATTATAAGTTGATTTAGCAGATATGTGTACATCCCTCTAATATCCGTTCTCATTTGTCTTCAGGTACCATTTTTAATGACACTCAGATATTTAGCCACTGCATATCGAAAACAATTGTCGCTATTTGTAAACCAAAAATTTGTGAAAGTCAACATTTTAATACATGGTTTTCATCAAGTTTCGGCTATCAGTTCAAAACTCTCAGATGTGTTTTAATTGGATATAGTAATAAGGTAGTTTTGAAGATAATTTTTTGACTGTATGTCATGCATCTCTTAAGAAGCAACTTTTCAAACAGATCAAACAAGTGTGCGTGTGTGGAAATCATCAGAGATATGAAAACGGTAAAATACGGTGTACACCAAGGAACTATTTTAGGGCCTTCACGTTTCACTGTTATGTGTGAAACTTATTTCAGTTCAGTTTTAAAAGTACAGTCATCAGTTTTGCTGAGGATTCAGCGATTCTTTTCAGAGATACAAATGGAATTCGTTAAAATACCGCAGAAGTGAAGTGAAACAGAGAGGGGTTTCAAAAAAATGCATTTACCCTCATCATAGATACAACTGAACACTTACCATCATCCTCAACCAAATATGAATTTCGTGTTGATCAAAAACAAAACAAAGACAGTCGAAAACAAACCTTGATAAACTACAGAGGCTTGGCTGTCTCTAGTCTCTTTATAGACTTTTCTAAAGCATTTGGCTGTGTTAGTCATGATATTCTTCTATCTAAATTATCAAGGTATGGACTGAGGGGAAGACCGTTTCAGTTATTACAATCTTATTAATCTGACGGACAGCAAATCGTTAAAATAAACAACGTCAGTAGTCACTCTCTGAATATTATTCAAGGTATCCCTCAAGGATCAATATTAGGCCCTCTTCTATGTCTGATATTCGCCAATGACCTCATATCATATTTGAATGAGCACAAAGGAATTACTGCAACATGTTACGCAGATGACACAAACATTTTGGTTGTGGAAGATGACTTATCGTCACTGAAGTCATTGGCTCAAAATATCTATGCTAAGGTGATAACATGGTCAGATAAAAATCATCTTATAATCAACAAGACAAAGACAAACGCCTTGATGTTGGTCGGGAACACTACCAGCTTTCGTTATTTGAGAATACTAATATTATAGTCTCAAACTTCTGAGTCCATCAAAATGTTAGGAGTTATCTTTGACTCGAAACTTTCATTAAATTATCATATTGAAACTCCCTATGGCAAAATTTAGGAAAGGAAGGATGTTATGCACTCAAATTCATGTCAACTTATTGTTGCAAAAATATCCTCTTGCCTTTATACTTTGCCCACTTTTATTCTCATATGAGATATGAAATTTTAAACTGGGGATCAGGTACTTCGGTACAAAGGGTATTTATCTCACAAAAATATGCTATCAGAATAATTTCTAAATTAAGTAGAGATATCTTCAAAAACTATAACGTTCTGACCGTTATGAGCACCTATATCCTCGAAGCCTGTTGTTTCATTTTCAAAAACATTACTACTTATAACATTATCAGAGCATAGCATAATCTTGTTGAAAAAACTTATATCCCCCCATCGACATAACACTGTTCGGTATCAAAAAAAATTCGAGTATATTGGATGCAAATACTATAATTCTCTGGCAGAGCACATAAGAATGCAGCTTCTATAACGATTTTTAAAAATCGACTGAAGAAACATTTACTCCTCAAGAACGAGCATAGCATAATCATGTTGAAAAAACTCATTTTACCCCATCGACATAACACTTCCGTATCATAAAAAATTCGAGTATATTGGATGCAAATACTATAATTCTCTGGCAGAGCACATAAAGAATGCAGCTTCTATAACGATTTTTAAAAATCGACTGAAAAAACATTTACTCCTCAAAAACTGCTACACCATAGAAGAATTTTTCAAATAGGAAATAATATAACTTCAGTATGAAATAGAGTTCACATATCACATAGATGTTACAAGGGAGCTGGCCCGTTGACCTAATCCACTGCGACCTTTTCAGATCTATTGTGGAGGCTCCGATTGCTTATAGCACATCATCTAGCTTCGTCCATTTCATCAGACTGAGCAGATTTGATAATGGCCTCTCGAGATAGCTTTCCGCTCTTGGTTTTTCATCTCCAAGTTGTAGAAACCGGTTTCCTCTTCTTCCTGGCAGAACCTGCAAATTGCTTCTTCCGCCAGACCTATAATATTCATATGTCTGTTAAGCCTACAATTGCCTGTCAGCAGACCTACTACTTGTCTGACGATCCTCCTTTTTTAGCTGAGGAGTTCCGTCGTGAATTTTGGCGAGCGTCTTTTGATGAACTCCTTGGCCTGTCTCAATCCTGGTCGGGTTTCCCACCACTCTTGAGATTTGCTTTGTACCCACTGTTTGGTATGGGCTTTTGTGGTGGATTTTGCTACGCCACAGAAGGGTTCCGGCCCAATGAGGGCTGCCGAAGAGCCTTCTCTGGCTAGGGTGTAGGCCCGCTCATTGCCCAGGTGTCCCTCGTGGCCTGGCACCCAAGCTAGGGTCACATTGTTACGACTACCCAGCTCGGCCAGATCACACAAACAGTCCCAGACCAGTCTTGATTTGACTTGGTGGGAATCGATTGCCTTGAGCGCAGCTTGACTGTCGGAGTAGATAGCCACTGTCTTGTTCCTTATCTCTCGTCTCAGTATTTCTCCGACACAGTGTTGTATAGCTGTTACCTGGCCTGAAACACTGTGGCGTATTTTCCAAGGCTAAGCTGGATGTTAATCCTTGGCTTTGCCCCGTAAACTCCAGCGCCGACTCCGTTATCTGTCTTTGACCCGTCTGTATACCAGACCGATTTTGCATTCACGGGTGGCCCATTCTACCAGTCCTTTCTGTCTGGTATCAGTATTTTGAAGTTCTTTTTGAAGCTGTATGTGGGAATCATCGCGTCCGTTGGCATTCCCATTACTGGGTCTGCCCTCAGTTCCTACAAAGAGGAATAGAAGGTAATGAAAAAGCGACCAACTTGAAAAGACGAGTATCTGTATCACCATCCACAGGCCCAGAATCAGTAATTGGAATTAGCAAAACCCGATGTCCAAACTTAATAAAAAAGTGGAAAAAAACAAACACCAAACACATTGGGATCGAATCGAAAGGTATCGATGTAAAACATTTTCCTGACTTTTTTTCGATTGTGCTAAGAAAATTAATACTAATGTTTAAAAAAAATAATTATAAACGTATGAACTTGTAGTTATAATATTGTTCACATACAGCAACACAACTATCATCGGTTAATAATTTCAATGAATAAAAATGATTTCCTCTAACACATGTGTTGAAAGTGTATTTTTTTACTCCTTTTAACCATCCACCTGACCTCTTTTACGTCATGTATGTACGATGATTAAAATAGGGGTATTGAAGATATCATAATTTTGGAACATTACGTGACTTGTGACAAGTGTCAAGAAGTAAACAACTCAGAAATGCAGCCCCTTGATTTTACTATTTACTCTTCAACCAAATCTTGTTTTTTAAACCAAACAAACAACTCATCCATCACAGCTACTATTTAAAGTAATTTGGAGAATTGGTTAGCCACATCAACTATTGTGTGTTCAAAAAATTAACAGTTATCTGCAAATTACGTTCTAAATGGAATCTATTACCATAAGAATGTGTGAACTTTTACGGTTTCGGTACACATTTGTGATAATTATGGGGTTTTATGAATGAAATTCAGGCTAACAAGAGAATGCGATTGAGATCAACAGTTTGAAGGAATGAGCGTGATTTACGAAAATTTCAACGGGAATATACAAGACTTAGCTCTCTTTATTTTCTGCATCACGTTCAATATTAATATTAAGATTTTGGAAAACGGTTATAAATGATAATTTGATCGGTATATACTAACGAATTATAGAGATTTATTTTGATGCTGATTAATCCGTTTTCAATTGTTTGGTTCTTAACATATGAAGGATAATTATTAAAATACAAAAACTTTAAATTTTATTATTACTTCTTCAGGAAGTTTTTCTGGAATCGGCAAATATTTGGTCATTGGGGTTACACCCAGTCTTCGAAAATTCCTAACTACTTACCATCTCCCATACATGACAAAATTGTCATTGAAGTAGATATCAAACATCATTTCCCGTCCTATTACATATTATATCAAACGAGATTAGAAATAACAACACGAAGTTAAACTGATAACTAACTCAAGTTTGACCAAGAAAAGTTTAAAAACACCATCAAAACAGTAGTTGAAACAATGTTCTTTCTTTGAAGGAGTCATAAAAGGTATAGAACCATTTTTGCGATACCTTCATGTTGATAAAGAGAAACTGCATTCTATAAAAAAAACATAGAAAACTGAAACCTTGGATCACACATGGAATAGTAGAATATATTAAGCGAAGAGACGAAATGAAAATACGAGTTATAAAAAATAAAACTTATTTTATTTAACTCTAAGACTATAAAACATAAAGTCATCTCTAAAAAATTATACTATTTACAAAAACATCTATTATATAAATCAGGCTAATGATAATATTAGCAACATAAGGAGAATAAACAAAATAGGCTAAGAGGGAGCAAATTAGAATAAAAACAGATATTTTTTTGGCAATTATTATTATATGAATTCTGAATTGAACACGCCATTTAAATTAAATAATAGTACACTAGGCTACTAGGCATAGATGGCATATTGTCCAGATTAATAAAAAATACCACCAATTCATTTTAGATCCTTTAGTTAAGGTACCACCCCAGTTTAAAATATCTATAGTAACACCTGTTCATGAAAAGGGCCCCAAAACTAATAGAAGTAACTATCCATTAGTGTAATTATTCCCTCTACAAAACTATTGAATATTATTCTTCAATGAATGTTTTAAACGACAATTAATTTGGATTAATGTGAGTTCAAAGTACAATTGATTCTTTATTTAAACTCGTGAATAATATAAAAAGATAGTCATGCCAATAAAGAAGAAACTATCGCAATTTTCCTAGATCTCGCGAAGTCTTTCGATACTGTACCTTATAAACAACCTACTGAAAATTCACTGGAAACTAAGATAGGTATTCCGCAGGGAACAATGCTTAGTCCAGTTCTTTTTATTATTTATATCAACTCGCTTTTAAATTTCAACATAAACGGTATCTTCGTCTCCTATATAGATGACACAGTAATATTTTTTGAAGGTGAAAACTGGCAAAATGTTAAGAATGAAGTGTGAACATAAACGGTATCTTCGTCTCCTATATAGATGACACAGTTCTATTTTTTGAAAAACTGGGAAAATGTTAAGAATGAAGTGTTGCATGGAGTGGACGTCATGAAATGTTGTCTCTATAAAAATATACCTACTAACTTTGAATGCTGAAAATATTCTCTATTGCCTTTACAATGACCGATTCAGAATAATCACATTTCAATAATGCTGTCAAAATAAATTATCTATAACCAATACGCAAAATCCTAACGAAAACTCTACTTTTACAATTAAACAAGTTCTTGGTGAAGTCACTGCTGAATGCATCAATTCAGTTAAATGTAGTGCCAAACTATATACTACGAATAATATTATTCAAGCATAGACTGACAAATTAATAATGAATCGATCAAAAATGTCAGATATTTATACTTTCTCGGTAACTGCATCCTCTCTTTTAAATCTACAAACATTTTGTGAACCAGTCACTGTTACCATTCTAGGCAGTACACAAATAAAAATATGGTGGTACCATTCAGAAAATGCGCTGGGAACCAAGGGTTCGCACAACTGTAGCACCAAAAATTTATGACATCCTACCAAATGAAATTAGAGTGTTAACTAAATAGAACCACTTTGTTAATGAATGCAAATCCTTCATTTATCTAAATAGCGATCGCATATGTGAAATGTTGTGAAAAAGGGGGCGCAATTAATTTTAACATACTAAAGATGTATAACTAATGTATTTGCTTTATATTATTATGATTTCTATTATTATTTTTCTTACTTTAAACTCTTTTAATATTTGGTATTATTGCACGCACAGTTGTTAAACTCACCTGGGTGCATTTTTTATGTTAACACTTATAAATGTATATTATAATTATTGAATAAATTAATATTCAAAATCTGCAGCTGAAAGAAACTTTGCTTGCTCTTTTCCATCGTTCAAGATGACTTCTTGGAAGGTATTAATTTTTAGCGTAGAATTTTCCCATTTCAAATTTCAATGGAGAATATTCCCAAGAAGGCTTTTTGGTTTCAATCCCAAGGCTGTTGAACATCCAGTCAAAAAGGCTAGCATGTAATGAATGTCTGGAAAGAGCTTTTCAAGCAGTTAACATAAAGGAATAATCACCTAATGACATTTCTGCTCTTCCTGGATTTGGTTTTATGGTTATTTTCAGTTAAAGTTAAAGTAGAAACACCTAATTGAAAATTCCTCTTAATAATTTACAAAATATCTAATGATCTCTATTGCAAAAGTGTTGAGGAAAAATTCGATGAATGACGTAATAATCGTAAAGACTTACTTTAGACATTTTTAGCTTTTTTGGTGCTTAATTCCTTTTTAATAAATAACGAAATTAGGCATAATTTGAAAGAACACAACCAAGTTCCTGGTTCTATTTATACAAACCAATAACAGTAAGATGTTCTTTTTGAAGTAATATATTTGAAAAATTATAATATCAAAACATTACAACTAAGACTTGAAGACCACAGGGGAAAAAGGGGGAATGTCACAATATAGTGGGAATTGAACTAACACCGCCATCTGTTAGCCTAATCCTGATATTTGTCAGTTCAATTCCCACTATATCGTGACATTTCCCCTTTTTTCCCTGTGGTCTTCACTTCTAAATCTACGTAATATTCTTTACTAGGTAAACCAGAACAAAAGTATAACAATTTTAGCCGACTAATTTTTACTTTTTCTGTGGTAATTTTTCTGTTGCAAATCTGCTTTTCTAAATCTGCTGGGGAGTAAAAATCTTGCGTTTGCATGACACATGATACAAATTTTTTATTATTTTGCAATGACCGAAGTAAAATCGTCCAGGGTATTTTCTTGCTGAGTGAACACAAGTGATCTGATGAAGATGTCGTAGTTGAAATCTAGTTTAGTGATGCGATTTTTCAGTTGAATATTCTCATATTCTAGAACGTCTATAACAATTAATAGTGTATTATACATTGGATGAAATCGATCTGTATTCTCAACGGTAACACTATGAGAGAGAAAAATTCTCCAAATCATCTCTACTTGTTTCGGATTCAGCAGAATACATCTTCTGCCTGACACAAGTTGTACAATGCTATAAGAATATGCATAAACAGAAAACTAACATTTTTTTACAACTTTTATTAAGTTTCATCTGTCCTGATGTCTGACTGTAATCAAATGAAGCGAATTTTTATCCACTACTAGAGTCATCCGAATAACTTTAAATTAGGCAGGTGTTCATGATTTCGCTGAAAATGTATTTGGCAATTTTTGTTGGAGGAAAAACAAAATGTCAGCTCCAAGATGACGGACGGGATTTGTAATTAAACTGAACTGAAAATTTTGCGCTACAAGCTTTTGAATCTGTAGAATAATCTACATTAGACATCTGAAGAAATTATTTTTTACTTTTTAGCATTTTTGTAAGGAAGCGTAGAAGGGCCATTATTTTTTTATTTATTTTTTCTCTTTAATTCCGAGTTGCAACTCGGAAAATTATAAAATTCCGAGTTGCAACTCGGAAAATTACTAAATTCCGAGTTGCAACTCGGAAAATTACTAAATTCCGAGTTGCAACTCGGAAAATTACTAAATTCCTAGTTGCAACTCAAAAAATTACTAAATTCCGAGTTGCAACTCGGAAAATTACTAAATTCCGAGTTGCAACTCGAAAAATTACTAAATTCCGAGTTGCAACTCGGAATTTTATCGGAGTTAAAACTCGGAATTTAGTAATTTTCCGAGTTGCAAGTCGGAATTTAGTAATTTTCCGAGTTGCAACTCGGAATTTAGTAATTTTCCGAGTTGCAACTCAGAATTTAGTAATTTTTCGAGTTGCAACTCGGAATTTAGTAATTTTCCGAGTTGCAACTCGGAATTTAGTAATTTTCCGAGTTGCAACTCGGAATTTAGTAATTTTCCGAGTTGCAACTCGGAATTAGGGAGAAAAAATAAATAAAAAAATAATGGCCCTTCTACGCTTCCGTACTTTTGAATAAAAGCTTGTCGTTATTTTTTTTTTCTTTCGATTACTTTTTCAGATTGTGGAATGATAAGTAGGATACTCAAAAATTATGTGTATTTATTGTGTTCGAAAATTAAAGGTAGTTATCGGCGTGGTGGCAATGAGACATTTTTACTCGCCACAAAGCAATGTTATTGTTTTTAAAATTAAACGAATCATCCTCAACCTGAACCTCAACCCTTGAAATTATTTATATTTTTCAGATTTTCCCTAGCACAGATGTGATACACGATGAATTTGTTAATTGTTTCATATGATCTGAATTTTGATCTTGGATAGGACGAACAGAAATGGAGTTTTTGTTGGTATAATGAACGAATTTGTTGACATTTACAAAAATTATATTTTGCTGTTATTCATAGTTGGTTCTTCAGAAAGAACCTGTTCTCTTCAGGTGTTGCTACAAAACTAGATGGTAGGTACTTCAATTCCGTACTCTGGCAATTAGATTAACCCAGACGAAATTACTAATTTGTCAAATCGATTTCTGAGTTGTTTACCGATACACGTATCCAATTCGTTCTCTGTCATTTAATAACCATAAACATGAAGCAAGGATCAGTTTACTAATAGCTGACGGTCCAAGTAGTCTCTTGCACACAATGACTTCTTTATACCAAATACTTAAACCCAATTAGCTTCGCTAGCTATGGTTCATGTTGATATCGAAACAATGGCCAGCACAACTTCTTTCGTTCAGGTATTTCTCGGTTTCGTCGGTATACCGGCTATTTTATTTATTGGCGGGACAGAAGGAACGATCTGGGGGCACATACGGGTCATATGCGTGAGATGTAGAAAATACCCATAAGGTGTTGGTTTATTGTGCACGTTTTGTTCAGTAGCGACTCGTAGGTGTAGGACGTCAAATATCTCAGCATTTACTCAGTACAACGTTTTTCATCTAATAAGATACCATCTCGACAGGTTGTTTTGCATATATTTACGCTTTTCAATACTGTGAGATTGATCCTACGTACCGACTGCGCCGATTACACATGAACGTAACAGCTAGACCAGTTGACCCAAACCTATGGTAACCCCAGATAGTGTCGTAATTACAGAAAGTAGCGATTTATATTCATAAAGTAGTGCTTTCCGCACGCGACGGCAAGCCATTAAGGGCGGAAAAGACATTTTCCGTAAGAGTTAGGTACAATATTTTTCCTACGAGTGTTTTTGTCCATCTTATTTATAAAAAAACAACTGAACCAAGAAAACCTTCAGATTTGATGATTATCCATTATAGCACTCCCGATGATTCACGCGGTACCATCATCTGCCCCGTCTTCCTAGAACACCTTTCACTGCCAATAACAAATTACCACCGAGACTCGCACAATATTTATAGCATACAGGTCATAACGAATTATTTATTCTTCATTTAGATCTGAGGGCACTTCCTATCCCGTATATCGAAAGTTACACCCTTTACTACGATAAGTGGATGGCTTAATTGCTGCAATACGTTATTTCGTTCGTTTATAAAAAGTATAATAAGTAATTATGATTTCTTCGATATTAATAAAGAAATATACATCAAGCTTATTAAATGGGGTGGTCAGTTGAACTCATATAATCCAGTACGATTGGGTTTTGAGACGAGGATCGATTGTAGCACCACCAAACTTGGTATGCTAGTTGTTGGCACCATGATAAACACGGAAAAAAATTGTTTACCGAAGTTACAGGAGAGGAACATTTTTTTTTCGTTTAAAAACAAATAAATGGATTTTTGATTTAATCTTGTAAAATACATTATTTATCGGAAAAAAAATCTATCGAGGTGAAAGACAATTCAATTCTCCACAAATATGATTTCCAGTAATTTTTTATGAAAACGTGATTGAATGCCGACATCAAAGTTCTGGCGGAGCCGAATTGATTGGTCAAAACTCTGCTAAAAATGATCGGAGAACAGAAGAAGAAAAGTTCATATCATTTCAGAAGACTCCTACCTTCTCTTGCAAATATAATATGCGGGTATTTGAGTACCTGAATGTATTTTGTCGCACTTCACGGAGATGTTTGCGGATGATCCGAAAATCATGAATAATTTTGTGAATATGGAATTATTATACTGAAGCAGCAACCTATACCCTCTTTGGACTATATGCAACAATTTTATAGTAGTGTGACAGGTCCCACTTATACATGCCAAAAAAAAAAGCTCTGTTTCACTCTTGCCTCATTTTCAACTTGCCAATAAAACCGGCATTCTCTTCAGTAATTGTTGAAAATAATCGCTTATTCATATCATGCATATATGTTCAATAACACTACTGTAAAGTGCAAACCTCAAGCTTGAAATCACATACTTCATTTTTTATATACGATTATTTTCAACATTTACTGAAGAAATTTCCGGGATTATGGGTGAGTTGAAAACTGAGGCAGGAGTACAACCCAAATTTTTCTTTGGCATGTATAAGTGAGACTTGTCTCACTAGTCTAAAATCGTTGCATATGGTCCTAAGAGGGTACTGATTCCTGCTTCAGTATAATTATTTCATATCAACTAAAATAGCCATGACTTTCGGGTCCTCCGTAAATATCGTAGAAGGGTTATGTGAAGTGGCATAAAACACATTTTGGTTACCCAGATACTCACATATTATATTTGCATGAGGAAGTAGAAGTCTTCAGGAACGGTATGCACTTTTTCTTTTCCTTCTACTATAATTTTCAGCAAAGTTATAACAAATATAATTTTTGGCCCTGCCGGAAATGGCAGTGGCGGATTATCACGAGCCTGAAATTTGATATCGGAATTCAATCAGGTTTTGTGAGAAAACGAACGCATTTTGTGAGGAATTACCAAGTATATTTCTTGTGGAAAATTGAATTATTTTTCACCTCGTTGAAACAAATTTAAAAAACAATTATTGTTTCTTAATAAATCTTATACTTTCCAAAACAACAGCAAAAAAAATTTATAATTTTTTTAGATAAAAATTTTTTTGGTTTCCTCTCCTGATTTTTTGGTAAACAATTTTTTTCTAACAATGCCTGATGTCAAGAAATCATGTGCCGAATTTCAAAGTGCTACGATTCATTCTTCACTTGTAGCTTACATTTGTCTGTCTTTACTGTACTATAAGTAATTATGATTTCTTCTATATTAATGAAGAAGTATACATCATGCTTATTAAATGGGGTGGTCAGTTGAAGTCATAATCGCTGGCTCCAGAAAAACGATACGGGGCGACATCCCCATAGCAAGGAAAATGTGAAGTATGTTAATCATATAGTTAATTATGGAATGGTGCATATACTGAGGGCGTGTAAAGTCCCCTTCAATTTTTTTCCCCTGCGATATAGAGGTATCGGACAGAAGGTGTTGCGAATGGTTTCTCACTTCTACTTCCCGGTCAAAATAGAATATGGGTATATTTTGGAGAATATTCATGAATTTTTGTTTTCTCATTTTCAGTTTGTGGAAGGTTAATATCCCAATATTTGACAATGTTTCACTTCTTGAAATTCAAATTTGAGCATAAATGAGGAAGAGGTTGATCAACGTCTACCAATATTAGAATCCATTTGGTCTATTAAGATGAATAATGGATTTTTCGGAAATATGAATAGAATATTCATAAAATCTGTTGTGGAAGTAATAAATAGAACAAGAGATAATAGATATACTATTTATATTTTCGAACAAAAATCAAAATGCAATGCCCATGACAGGTTTATGTCAAAAGATAACTTTCAAAGTGTTACCGCAGAAGAAATATTTCCATCATTTCCATCTCTGATCCTGATCCTGATCCTGATCCTGAAGAGCCTGCCTTCCAATACTTCCTGATAAGCTTGGCAAAGCGAAGTAGATTTTCGTCGACAAAAATGTATTGGGCATTAAATGCGAGGAAAGCGAACCTTGCTTCAATGAAATGAACGATTTCTGTGAGTGTTATTTTTTAATTACACTCTCCCTATCTAATTTATTTGATGAATTTTCAATGAAAACTAGAGATATTAAAAAAATCAACTATCTGAATGAAAATGCGAATTTACACTTTCAGATTTTTTCTTGTCGGTTAGAGTCTTTTCACAATATCTATTAGATGTATTTCAATGTCCAGCGCGTTGTTTTCTGTTAGATATTACAAAAAAATTACATTTTTCAGTTTTCAATTTTCATGGAGAATGTTCCCCTTTTCTAACATCTCGAAATTAAGCTTTATTTGTTCACTGTGCAATTACAATACCTTGGTATATCTATGAGCAAGCCACAGAAAAGTATTATCCATTATTCCATGTTCAGATTAGCGTAACGTTAGTCTTGCTGATATGTATTCAAAAATAAATGACCATTACCGGGTATTTATTTGTACAAACTGCTCACGTACTTTTACAAGAACACAAATAACTTTAAGCACGATAGCGATAAACGAAACGAAAAAATCAACTAAGATTACACTATGTAACTTATTCATATTTGAAAGTTCACTATACTACTAGTACAGTAACCACAGACAATGGAACAAAAAAAAAATTGATTTAAAAAAATTATATTTTTTTGCTGTTGTTTTGGAAAGTATAAGATTTTTCAAGAAACAATTTTGACATGGCGAAAGATAATTCAATTCTCCACAAGAAATGTACCGAGTTATTTCTCACAAAATGCGCTCGTTTTCTCAGAAAACCATATTGAATTCCGATATCAAATTTCAGGCTTGCCACTGCAATTTCCGGCAGGGCCGAAAATTAGATTTGTCATAACTTTGCTAAAAATTATAGTAGAAGAAAAAGAAAAAGTAATTATCGTTCCTGAAGACTTCTACTTCCTCATGCCTATATAACATGTGAGTTTCTGAGTACCTGAAATGTTTGTCCCATAACCCTTCTACGATATTTACGGAGAATCCGAAAGTCATGGATATTTTAGTTGATATGAAATAATTATTATACTGAAGCAGGAATCAGTACCCTCTTTGGACCATATGCAACGATTTCAGACTAGTGAGACAAGTCTCACTTATACATGCCAAAGAAAAAACTGGGTTTTACTATGGCCTCAGTTTTAAACTCACCCTTAATCCCGGCAATTTCTTCAGTAAATGTTGAAAATTATCGCTCATACACATCCTACATCAAAAATGAAGTATGTAATTTCAAGCTTGAGGTTTGCGCTTCACACTAGTGTTATTAAACATATATGCAGGATCAGGATATGAATAAGCGATAATTTTCAACATTTACTGAAGAGAAGGCCGGTTTTATGGGTAAGTTGAAAATGAGGTAAGAGAAAAACAAAGTTTTTTTGCAGTGGGACCTGTCACACTACTCTAAAATTGTTGCATATTGTCCAAAAAGGGTATGGGTTGCTGCTTTAGTATAATTATTCCATATTTACTAAATTATTCATGGTTTTCGGATCATCCGCAAACATCTCCGTGAAGTGCGACAAAACACATTTTATCTACTCAAATACTCGCATATTATATTTGCATGAGAAGGTAAGAGTCTTCAGAACCTATATGAACTTTTCCCTTTCCTTCTATGATCATTTTTAGCAGAGTTATGACCAATCAAATATTCGGCTCCGCCAGAACTTCCAGCGGCGCGTAAGCGTGAACCTAAAATTTGATGTCGGCGTTCAACCACGTTTTCTGAGAAAACGAGCGCATTCCATAAAAAAATTACTAGGAATCTATTTTGTGGAGAATTGAATTGTCTTTCACCTTGTTGAGTTGTTTTTTGGATATATCATATTCTTTCCAAGATTACAGTAAAAATCTATTTATTTATTTTTAAATGAAAAAAAAAATCACCCCTGGAATTTCGGTAAACAATGTTTTTTCGCCTTTATCATTGTTCCAACTACTAGCATTGGAATCATTTCTTTATTTTCAGTTCATAGGAAAGTTTGCCTTATTTATGAGTTTTAAAGTTTTTGAATAGTCGGCAAATTTCCGTTTTATAAGTTTCAAGAATTTTTTAAATGATTGTTTCCACATTGCTTATATTTCATGCGCTTATATAATTTTCATAATAAATAATAAACAAAAATGATTATCGATTTGTTTCCATTTTGTCTGTTTTTGTTATATGTGCCATACCATCCGAATTGAGGTATAATATGGCCCAGAAACAAATCAATAAGTAATATATAAGTTAATAAGTATTATAAACCAAATCAAATAAATGGGGATGATTACTGGGTAGTAGCGTATTTGATGAAGAAGGGTAGGTATGCGATATCTTAAAAAAATAACTATTTGAAATGAGGTGGGCCATATTTGCCTCCACTACATCATTTACTGTGATCTAGTTTTACAGTGAGCATTTCAGTGCAAATCAAAGTTAGAATCGACTGCTTGAGAAATGACCAATTCTTCTCTCCATAACCTTTTGAAAATAATATAAGTATTCGTAAGTTTTGTGTGGGATTGACGTTCATAAATATTCACAAGCAAGAAACACCACGACTATTGTTTCCACTAATGCATCCTACTCCGTTTTTCCCTCCAGCTTGAGCAACTTCCACGAAAAAATTCCCATGAGCACGACTCATAATATAATATCACACGTGTTTTGGCGCAATTAACGGACTTCCGGACTGGCCTGCATTAAACATCCCCTGCATGTTGAATCGACTTCAAGGAGACACCTGTACACCTCTTGAGCAGCACTTATCTAACCACTTATCGGGTATCTCGGTCATAGGCGCCGATTTTTTTAAACTATCAAGAATGTTATGAAAACGAGGCAATCAATAAATTTCATCACCGCGAAGATTTCGTTTGAATATTTAGCATTTTTGGGAAGGGACATGTCTCCAAAGTGACAGCATATGGATGTGGATATGGACTGAGCTCGACGGGTCATTCGAACGATTGATGATATTTTTATTACACGTCAATTATGGCTAATAAATTTTCTCCTACGATGGACTCATCAGAATACTTGTCGAATCAAGATATTTTTTATGTTCGATATCTATAGGTGTACACTAAACTTATTGTAGGTAATTGATTATCTACCATTATTAAAACGTTATCCTGAAAAACTATCACCAAGCCTAAGCGATCTCGTTAATAACTGCAATCGATCAAATCGCTGCGTCATTTCAATGAGTTCCATCTTCCGTTATACATGTTCTATGAGATATTTGCCGGTAACCATACCATACTTTTGTTGCAAGAATATACCTTTATATAAGTTAATTATGATGGAATACAAGTTTCTTTTTGAATCCTGAGGCTTGGCACAACTATACCTAATTCCAATTTTTGAAGGTATAAGTTCTAAATATTCATCATTCTCAGTGCAAATTAATCGTAAATAGCGCAGTTAGCAAAAGCCTTTAGGTTTTTTGTGACTGCACTAATTTGTCGAACTCTCGATGGATAGATTATATTTTGCTGTTACAAACACTTTTATTTATATAATATATTTGAGTTGTGATAAATTAAGCAGTGTGCCTAACTTATTTCTATCATTCTTTTAAGCAAAATGACGACGGCTATGAAGGCCACCTTGAAAGACGTCAAATCAAATTTGTCAGCCAATGAAAAACCAGTACTTCAATATGAACCTAAAAAAATCCGCAGCAAAACATCCATGACCTTCTATTTCAAATACTCCCACATACCAATTTCGAAGAGAGTCAGACCATACTCGTTCGCCTGGAGCAACCATATTGTATTTATGAATTTTTACCAAAAATTACCAAATTTGAATCCAATCGGACCAAAATGACCAAACGCGTCCGCCATATTTAATTCATGAATTTAGACAAAAAATTCATATCCGCCCTCTAAAACCTCCACATACCAATTTTGAATACAATCAAACCAAAATCACTAATCTCGTCTGCCATCTTGGAGCCGCCATGTTGAATTCATGAATTTTTACAAGAAAACCCCGAAAACCCGTACATACCAATTTAGAATCGAATCGAACCATAATGACAAAACTCGGTTTCAGAGTAATGAATGAAAACCTGTTTTTTTCTGAAAATTTTGACACCTTGTATCCCGAAAATGAAACAAATTAAGACACATGCTTATTTGAGGAAAAAAATTTATATTCACCTAAAAAACCAATACTGAACGTATGGCGGTTTAACTTTGTGTCGCCCTGTATATTGCAAGTTTAATAAAAGACTGTAATATAGGCCTCTCCACATATATTGCAGTGTTTTTTCAATGTAACTTCAAGAAGCCTTCAATAAAATCAATGATTCTTTTCATGTTTTTTTTTCCGCGGAGATGTATGCCTTGTTGAAAAGCAAATGTGTTGTGAGTTGCCTAGATGCTAATGCCGTCTAGTGCTAGCTTGAAGTGCTCACCAACTACCCGGGGTGGTGCTATAGGTTTTGCGAGTTTTCCTACAGTTGGAAGTGAATACGCCACCAAAAATCAGTAAGTCGTCCCGGAGCGCCATGACAAATAATAATAATAGCTGTCCCGGATAGGCTATGCATTTGGGTACACTCTACGAGTGTTTATGAGGGAGAATTATTATTATCACCTCAAATTACGATCCACCGATACTTGTCAGCGTCTGTATTCTGATGTTCTTTCGATTTTCATACTTGTCGTTCATGACCGGTGATCCGCCATTACTTAGACAGGCCGCACATCAAAGAAGCAAACCATGAAACGTGAAACAAAAAGAATGAAACGTATTTTATCAAATAACAACACATTGTTTTCAATAGGAATTCGCGCACCAGAGAAATACATTTCAAGTAACGTAAAGAGACACAAATCATGTTAAAATATGAAACATGATACATGACATAATATATTCTATTCTGAAAAGGGGAACATTCTCCATGAAAATTGAAAAATGAAAAATGTGATTTATTTGTAATATCTAACAGAAAACAACTACTTTCCCGGCACAAGCCACGCTGGATATTGAACTACATCTGATAGATATTGTGAAAAGACTTCAATTTTTTAACGACTTGAGAGATAAGAGGGGTGACAAGTTTCAGTCGCAGATGATTCCACAACAGATTTTATGAATGTCCTATTCATATTTTCGAACTAAAATCATATTCTATTCTATTTTGCATTTCAAGTTCTCGAGTTAGCTGATTGTTGAAGAAAATGAGAGACGACGAAGAATTTAATGTGTTGTTTGTTTGTGAAGACCAACAATGGAAACTAATGGAGCAACTATACAAAACATTCAATAAAAGAATCAACATTTGTCTGGATGATGACTTAGTTCCTTAGACACTAGGAACCATGTTCAAAATTTTTATAGTTATATGGATGTACCCATAATAACGTCAGTTCTTTCGTTTATTTTTCTTTGCAGTTTCCCATTCCATATTTCGTGTTTCACGTTTCATCTGCCATGTTTCATGTTTCTAGGTTGCTTAATGTGCCTTAGAATTTAGGGATAACAGCCCTTTGTCGTTCCTTGACCCGCGCCCATGACACCAACTGACAATCCATCGCATCACTTCACTACCACTTGATATGCGTGATGGATATTTCTTCATTAATTTATTTTAAACATATTGTAATTACTCATACTTCGTTGTAATGGATGACGGGAATATTAATCCATGCCCGTTTATATCAGCGTAATTCCGAATATGCGGGATATGCAGTTTTTCACGACTACCCCTAGATCGGAATGAAATATATGTTATTATGACCTGTATGAGGATTATCGGCTTAGAGAGGCTTAGTTGCCGTGCCATCAATAACGTATTTACCTGAAACAGAAGGCGGCGGTAAATGGAATATACAGTGTGTCCCAGCTAAAACTTGTCACCCCTCTTATCTCTCAAGTCGTTAAAAAATTGAAAATCGCTCAGACCCGTCGGTTTTTATTTCAAGGGGAACCAAATACGTCACCATTGTGCTGTCAACCTCCCTCATCCCCAGCACGCCCTCCTTCAGAATTTTCAATAGGCCTATATTATCCAATCACAAATATATCAGTGTAATACAGTTGAGAATCGATCAAATATTGTGGAAGTTTTAATGAGAACTAAGTGTTTTAAAGATAAGGTCCCAATAATTATGGGCCACTCAAGAACATTCGTCAACTTCAAAAAATTGTGGAAATGTTATTTTATGGTCCTTCCTGATATGACATTTTTGTAAAATCACTGAACTATTTATTGAAAGGTACGTTATATGAAATCAAATTCATAAATGAAAGAAACGAAAATATTCGAAAAATAATCTGAGAAAAACGCATTTGTAGGTATTATCGACCACTCCTAGAACATTCTGTCCCAGTCACCGGCGGAAACCATTCACGTGACAATCACGTAGCTCTCAATGTTTAACTTCTAATCAACAGATTCGGTCAAAATATCTTCGATTTCAGTATCAGAAGAAAGAGAAAGTTTTGTTTTTCTGCCTTTAGTTTTTTCCATTAGTCTTCTTTTCAGACCGTTTGCTGACCATTGATTCTTCTATATTTTTCTTTTTTTTCTATCTGTGTTGTTTGCGTTTTCCATTTTCTTCTTCATCGTATTCTTTGACAGCTTCCTTACTTTTATTGAATTATCCTCATTTCTCAGTAGGAGCAACTGAAGGATTTTTTTCTTTCGGCTACTAATTTACTTTTTCCTTTTCTCCAATTTTTGTTTTACAGGAAAGTACTCTTTTGATGGTATTGGAATATTTTCTTGAACGGAGTTATTTTGTGACGTAATAATTGATGATGGAATGGATTATGATGGAGAAGTTCTCCCATTGAATTTTCTGCAGTGGCATTCAATTTAATTTGTGGAATAATATCAGAGGATCACTGACTATTGTAGACATTACTGCGGGCTTTCAGAACTGAATAGGCTAAAGTGATTGATCGTCAACATCGAATAAAATAAGCTTCCTAAGAAGAATGTCTATCTTCAGCTGATATAGTGATTTTTTTACCCAAATAAACGAACTTATTGCCATAGAATTTAGATCAGCCCGTGATGCAAGAGACGCAGAGAGAAAAGATGTCGAGAAGGTGAGAACGAATTCAGAGAAGGAAAAAAAGTGCGTTTCGCTCCTGTTGCTGTTTGCGAAAGATCCAAAAACCATGGGTATTTGAGTTGTTATAGAATGATCATCTGAAACAGGAACTAGTACTCTCTTTTGGTTGTATGCAATGATTTAAGAGTTGTGAGACAGGTCTCATTTACACACGCCTAAGAAAACTGGATTTTACTTCTGCCTCACTTTTCAACTAACCCATGATCCCGAAATTTTCTTCAATGAATATTGAAAATAATAGCTTATTGATCCTGCATGAAAAATAATGTATGTAATTCCAAGCTTGAGGGTAGCACTTTACATCTCTGTTGTTAAACATACAAGGGCAAAATATCGAAGGCCGTCCAAAAACTCATGTTTTCATTGCGAAGTATTTTGTCTAAGACTATCAGAAATGAAAAAACATTAATTGAGGCGCTCAGTGGAAGAGTCACGTAAGTCATTTTGAGGTATGATAAATCTCATACTTTACGAGAAATAAACGAAATTCCATGCACTCCTGATTTTTTGTAAACATTTTTTTTTCTACCTATATATATGTCAAGAAGTCATGTGCCTAGTTTCATAGTATTACTGAACTAATTGTTTTTTCGGGGCTTGGAGAAATATCATCATACTGATGAAAAACGGAAAAAACTCACACACCTACACAGTTTTGTCGACAGAATGAATCCCCAGATTCACCGGGGTAATGAACCTTTTATTTACTGGGGACGGGTCCTTGAAGACACTCAGATAACGGATCTGAAAGGACCACTTTTTGTCAATAAGGCTTAGAGGTCGAATGAATTTTGTATTAGAAATGGCCGAGCCATTAATTAACTCCCTTGTTTTCTCTTTTATCTTGGTGCCTTTCGCGTGTTCGCCTGCCTGTGTGTTCCTTAATTAATTGGCATTTTAAAGCCAATTTGAAATTTAAATGCTTTATTGGCGCTTGTATACAGAGCGCCGATAAGATAAAGACAAAAAGTTCATGAATTTGTGATAAGGATTTCCAACGGTCGTTCACTGGATTTCGTGATTTTTGGCGACGCGACGGTAGTTTGTGTTGTTATTAAAAAATAATACAACTGAAGCATCAACCTCATCAATAATTCTCGAAGAAATGTACAGGATGTGTTAGCTTCTTCTTGCTCGAGTTCCAATATAATAGCCAGAATGATGATTCAAAAGCTAAAGTGAACCAGACAACAGTCTGTACTTGAAGGAAAAATTTGTATTCCGTGCAAAAAAAATTATTCATACGATCGTAGGAAAGCGTTTTCGGCTCTCAACTCATCTTCAATGCTTTGCTGTAAGTAAGCAATAATTGAATATTAATTTAATAAAATGAAATATTCAAAAGTATGAGTTTACTTACTCGTCAGGTTAACAGACTGACACTAGCCTGGGTACCAGCACACACAGGTTATAGAGGCAATGAAGAGGCCGATACACTAGCCCGAGAAGGAGCAAGTAAGGCCCTGAATGGCCCAGAACCGTATTGCGGTATAGCAAAAGCTGTACTAAAAACAAACACCAAATCATGGATTCAACAGAAGTCTCAAGAATGGTGGAACAATGCACCAGGGATGAGACAGGCCAAAGAGTTTATCAAACAACCGCAGCCAACATTCACAGACTATCTACTAAGCCAGAAGAGGAACACTACTAGAATAGTAGTAGGACTTCTCACAGGGCACTGTAGGCTCAACAAACATATGAGTACAATAGGCCTGGCAGAAGAAATGCTATGAAGGTTCTGTCAGGAAGAAGAGGAAACATCAGTACACATACTATTCCACTGCGAGGGCTTGTCAAGGCAAAGGTTTCTTACGCTGGGAGAAGAAAAACCAAGAGCTCCCAGATTCATGGGAGTTCTAAAAACTAGCCTGTGGAGTCTCGTAAAGAAGACAGGGCTAGACAAAGAACTCTAAATGATCTCGAGGACAAACACAATAGATCTGAAAAGGTCGCGGTGTAGAGGCTTGTAGCACGAAAGTCCCTAATATATAATCTAATAATCTCTACTCGTCAGGTTTACAAGAAGCCATATACAAATGTCATGTCCATGAAACAAACTGAAGATTAAAGATTAACATGTGAAAATATTTTTAGAAATGAAAAATTGTTAACCTAGGTCAGGATTATTCTGGATTGACATAGTGTCACTATTGAGAAGTGAATTACAATGACAAATGAATTTTGTGATATGGAGTAAAAATTTTCTGGATGATTTGTAAAATGATCATGATATGAGTTTACATGGCAAACGGAACATTAATTTGAAAAAAATCAATCTATTGACCCCATCAAGATTTTTGTGTTAACTATACAATTTGACAACCAGAATTAGGCTCAATGTCATGGTAGAAATCTTATCTCATAGTTACAAAAAAAGCAAATTGATTAGCACGAAGAGTAGAGCACCTGAAATAAAAGCAGTATAGAAGCCTTTTTATAAAGTTCTATCCAGTAACGACAGACTAACTCGAGCAAAAAGTGAAGAATGAATTGTAGCACTCTAAAACTCGGCACATGACATCTCGACATCATGTATTATAAAAAAAAATGTTTACCAAAAAATCAGGGGTGGAACCTAAAAAATTTTGCATTTAAAAAAAATATAAATTTCTTTTGTTGTTATTTCAGAAAATATGAGATTTATCAAAAAACTATTTCGATAGGTTGAGAGATAATTCAATTCTCCACAAGAATGATTTTCAGTAATATCTCATGGAATACGCTAGTTTTCTCAGAAAACGTGGTTTAACGCCGACGTCACACCCCGCCACTGCAAGTTCAGGCAAGGCCGAAAATTTGATTTGTCATAACTCTGCTAAAAATTATGGTAGAAGGAAAAGAAAAAGTGCATATCGTTCCTGAAGACTTCTACTTCCTCATGCAAATATAACATGTGAGTCCCTTCTACGATATTTACGGAGGATCCGAAAGTCATGGGTATTTAATTTAGTTGATATGAAATAATTATACTGGAGCATGAATCAGTACCCTCTTTGGACCATATGCAACGATTCGAGATACTGAGACAAGTCTCACTTATAAATGCCTATAAAACTGGGTTTTACTCCTGCCTCAGTTCTCAACTCACCCATAATCCCGGCAATTTCTTGTGTAAATGTTGAAACTAATCGCTCATACACATCCTACATAAAAAATGAAGTATGTGATTTCAAGCTTGAGGTTTGCACTTCACAATAGTGTTGTTAAATATATCTATGCAGAATATGAATAAGCGATTATTTTCAACATTTAGTGAAGAGAATGCCGATTTTATGGGTAAGTTGAAAATGGGGCAGGAGTAAAACAAGGTTTTTTTTTTTGCATGTGTAAGTGGGACCTGTCACACTACTCTAAAATTCTTGCATATGTCCAGAGAGGGTATGGATTGCTGCTTCAGTATAATAATTCCATATTTACTAAATTATTCATGATTTTCGGATCATCCGCAAACATCTCCGTGAAGTGCGACAAAACACATTTTAGGTATTCAAATACTCGCATATTATATTTGTATGAGAAAGTAGGAGTTTTCAGAAACGATATGAACTTTTTCGTTTTCTTCTCCGATCATTTTTAGCAGAGTTATGACCAATCAAATATTCGGTTCCGCCAGAACTTTTTGTGGAAAATAGAATTGTTTTTTACCCTGCTCCAAGATTACAGCAAAAATCTATTTATATATTTTTAAACGGAAAGAAAAATATGTTCCACCCCTGGAATTTTGGTAAACAATTTTTTTCGTGTTCATCATGGTTCCAACTACTAGCATACCAAGTTTTGTGGTGCTATAATCGATTCTTGTCTCAAAACCCAATCGTACTGGATTACAGGGAATGCCAAGAAAATGAAAAGATGTCTAATGGGAACCCAATATATCTGCAAGCCAGATTTTGGGGGAGTATGATCTTCAGAGATGACCCAGAGGAATTATTTGTATGGTTATGGAAAAAATCTAATGAGAATGAGTCATCTGACTGCACCCTACAGAAGACTTGTGCGAGCTGGGAATGACGAAGGTCTTACCTTTTAACGTGCGATCTCAAATACGGTCAGGAATTTGAACTGAAAATGTGTCCATCTCAGCGTGCTGGTCGCCCTTTCAAGCAATAACCGCTTTCACGGTTGCTTCCCACACTCCAGCTGTCTTTTCGACAATGTTGAAATATATAGGGTGTTCCATTTGTAGAAACTGGGTTTGATTTAGTGAGCTTTTCTTGCGCCCATCGTACCAAAAAAATATTTAATTTTTGAAGGCAGTTTTCATACTGATCGTAATATTTCAAAAACCCCTATTGGAGCAAGAGATATTTAACTGCTCACTGGTTTAGGAACACACTGTATAAATAATTCTACGGTCGTAGCAGGCAGTAGTTGCTTTCGTAATACCCAACAGTATACATTCATGTGAAGCCACATTGTTTATTATTCTATTTTCATTATTGAAACATTTTTTGCGTTCCATATAGACGTTGAATTCATAAATTCCCCAAGAACAACAATTTATTGATTGGAATCTGTTTTGACAATTCTGTAAACTTTGTAAATATATATCCAAGAGGTTATATTAATCATTCAAATTATGAATAAATATTTCATAAATGTTCAATTTATCTAATCTTCAGATCTATTTTGATACAAACCTACATCTAATTAGTGGGAAAATATATTAACGTCATTATATCTGTAAATATTCTATTAAGACACCGTCACCAGCTGAAGTTATAGTTCGTTATATTATTCTACTGGTGGTAACAGTACACATAGAAGTTATTAAAATATTCAAATTTAAAATTTGAATGCTAGACCGCCCAGTAGGAACTAAATGAAATCAGATCGAAATTGATTTATGTAGTATTTTTCATGTAGGCTGACAATTTGGTAAGAGTAATGGAAATCTAGCGTAGTTTAGTAATGTTAACTCTTCATTTTTTTAGGTTATGATGTTGATTTTATTATATTCGTTCATATTTTGACTAATGTCCAACTGTTCATTTAACTTGCTGTGTTCATATATTTTTTCGTATGTCGGTCTGCCCTTCCGTTTAAAAATTTACAATCCAGTTTTCAGGCACTTCAAGATGGTATTAAAAACCGAAGTCAATACAATAATATCATAATTTTTTTTTCAGGACCACATAAAAATATGCTCATTTTATGCGCTTTATCGATTAAGGTTAATTGTATACAATTTTTCATTTCTACATCGCGAGCTGTACTGCAATGATCATTTCAGTACAGGATATTTCATTTTCCACGACTTTCATGAACTACTAGACTGGAATTACAGGTATTAACGAATTTTATTGTCATAAATAATATAAGATCGAATAAAGTTTTTTAAAGTCTGTCTAATAATTTTTCAAGCGAATGTAGTACATTAAATTATGCTTCATTGGAAAATACTTAAATACCTTTAAGGACTACCTATAATTATCGCAAATTCCTAGACTCATAAAACTTATAAAATTGACAATAACAATGTACCTACATGGAAATCTCAAAACATAGTTACTACTTATAGGTAACAAGTGCTTTTTTATTAATTATGATTGAGGTGTCATTCGATTCGAAATGGCATCTAGATGATTTTTTAAAAAATGAAGTTCCTCTTGCAAAAATTACAAAAGTTATTAACAATTAACTAGAAAAAAAAGAGGATTTAGTTTTTTGCAAATATCTAAAAAACTAATAAAGATTTTTCAAATTTGAAAAAAGATTCAAAAAGAGGAAGAAATTTCCTGAAAAAAGTCTTGACTTTCGGAATTGTAGGACCAATATTTATAATTTTCCCAGAGGGTTGAAAATACGCCCGAAAACTGGTACTCCGCGGCTTGCGCAAGTCACGTCCTCTTCGGACCTTTAATGAATAAATAATATTTAAACTTATTAAATATGGAAATAAAAAATTGAAAAAATTCAGGTGCCTACAGGACAGATCAATGAACAATAATCCATGGTCGAAAAATTTTTGTCGCGATTTTTCAATAAGTTTCCTATTAATTAATTAACAATTTTTTGTAGAATGAACATTAACATTGCAAGTGCGATAATTGTTAAACTATTAATCTGAGAATTTTTTCCTTTCGTGGAGCTATTTCTCAAAGGTCTTAGAATAAATTCCCTTTGGAAAAATTAAAAAAAAAATTGATTTTCGTTTTGTTATTAACAATTTACTCAGATGAAAAATTATAAAGCTTCATTGAATGAATAAGATTAATTTTTCAGTTCATTAATTTTCAAGAATTCTTTATAATTATTTTCGACAAGAAGAATTTCGAAGTTTTCATCGAAGTCATGCCCTTGATCCAAAATATGATTGGCATATGATGAGTGTGTTTTATTGTTTTCATAATTCATACGGTGTTCACGTATGCGGCTTTCAAATGGTCTACCTGTCTGGCCTATATATACTTCGGAGCAAGATCCACAATTCAATTTATAAAATCCTGATTTTTCGGATTTTTGTGTTTTATCTTCATTATTCTTGATATACCTTAATGTGTTATCTGTTCTATATGCTACTCTTTAATTTTGTTTGTGCATAAATGAAGCTATTTTTCCGTGACAGGTCCTGAATAAGTTAAAGTTCTATAATTATTGTCAAGATTCCTCTGAGTGGGATATACTTCCTGGATAGCCTGTCTATGTAGGTTTTTAGTAAGAATATTTTCTATTAATTTGACTTATATCCATTGTTAACTGATATCTGCTTCATAATATTTAAATCTAAAAATTAATTGAATTTTTTATTTCTATTGTGAATTCACTTTGGGAGATGTGAAATTTAGGGCATGGAAAAACCAAACTTAACAGATTTATCATATCTAAGAAATTGAATATATTGCGATTCCAGTTTGTGATGAAAAAAATTAAATAACCACATTAATCCTCGTTCTATTCTCTAAAAAATAATTTTCATATCGTTTTTTCCTAGTTTTCCGAATAAACCGAGATATTCACATTAAATAATTAATGAGTAGAACGTCAAATTGCCTTCCATGCGGTGTTGCCGATTTTCTCACCATGGCTCGGGAGATTAAGTCGGCTATGATTATATTTATCGTTCTTTTATTTGTTGACTGATATGTTTCTTGCTGTCTGTTTGTAATCTATGTATTCTTCATCTATTTTTATTTTATTTTTAGCTTATTAAGTGACTTTTATATTTATTTATGAATGTACATTAGTCTTGCAATAAATAAAGGATTAATTAAACAACTGTTTTCAGTTTGATATTTGCTGACATAATTTCTAGTGGGTGTAGCAAAATGAATATCCAATTATTTGCACAATCCATGTTCTATCGGCAGAAATTATTTTCAAATATGATTACATTAGTTATAATAATAATGGGAGAGTAAGATTCATTTGATGAACTCAAAATATGAAAGTATCTAATTCTACTGATCTTCCAGATCGACATGCCTCACTTTTAAGTAACACAAATTTTCAAAACATGAAATAATGTTCTCACCAGTCATTAAAAACCGTTGTGAACAAGGCACTCATCATTTATAAATTAAAAATGAGATATGCAAACGAGCATTGGAGTTATTAAATTAATATTCATGTTTTCCTTTCGAATGTCGATTAATAAATTTCTGTGTGCAGACCATCGTTGTGTTCATTTGAAACGCGCTCGATTATGCCAATATTTCTTCGCGATAATTTACGACCTATGGGTTTTCAAGAGACTCGATATCACATTCATTTGAGTTCGATAATGAATCGCCGATGTTTATCGATTTCGTTTGAGACAGTTCTTGAGGAGCTTGGTTTCAATTGGATTTAACTCGTGTTCTAGTTTTCCATCTCGCATTCTCCGGCCTGTTTTTATTTTTTAAATTAGGTAATTTTCATATACAGTGACCGCCAAAAAGTATGTACCATATAGGAAAAAAGTTTATCATTAGAGTATTTTAAAAAAATGGGGGAAAAGTTTTTACATGTTCGATAACGTAACAATCGATCTTGACATATGTTACGTGATTGCAGGTATGGCAGCAAATTGAAAAAAATTACTATGAAAAGGCAAAAAGTGGGGCAAACTGGCAACATATCGAAAAAAGCTAATTGAAAAAATTGTTAGAAACTAAATTTTATAGAAATATAGTAAGTTTGAAGAGATAATGAAATGAAATTCAAAATTGCTCTTTTTTAAGTATTCTCGTATCTGTATAAAAATATCAAATTATTTTCTAATGAATAGCTTGACCATTTCCTTCAATTTCCATCCATGATGTGTATAATTGCTTCTGAAGAGCCTGCTTTCTAATTTTTTATCAATCTCCCTAATGAGCTTGGCAAAGCGAAATAGATTTTCGTCGACCAAAATATAGTGGGGATTCAAGGCGAGAGTGAAATGCGTATTTTCACTTTCAGATTTCTTCTTCTCAGTTAGAGTCTTTTCACAGTATCTATCAGATGTAGTTCCAAATCCAGCGTGGCTTTAACTGGGGAAGCAGTTGATTTCTGTTATATATTACAAATAAATCACATTTTTCATTTTTCAATTTTCATGGAGAATGTTGCCCTTTTCAACTTCATTCAAGTTTATCCACCTTGGAGCACTACTCCAACTATTTTTTATAAAATTCCACTACCTGTATATTATCACCAACTTTTGGAGGTGATCATCAAGATTTTACAGAATTTCGTGATGGATTGGTGGAGAAGAATCCATCTTTGGATCCAACCCAAAAATTGTATTATGCAATTGTTTTTTATGCCCCCCCCCCTTCCCTGGCCTAATTAACTTTTGAAAAGTTCAAACATGATACAAAAACTGTTTTGAAATATAATCGATAGTACTTTTTGAACTGAGAAACGTTCTCATTTCAATAGGAATAGAAAAATTTGGAATAACGTAGGAAAAAAGTTTAACATCGTTAAAATATTCTCTTTTCATCCATCAAGTTTTTTTTTTTGAATTTCAGTAATATTTTTTATTTGCATGCATATTATAAAATACAGTATTTTGCGTCAAACTTCACTCAGAAGTCAACAAACTTCATGCTCATACAAAAAAGGTCTTCTTTAGGAACTTGTATCATGAATCACAATTTTCTTAGCAAAATCTGTATAATATCATTGTAATTATCTTTGTAGAGGGCATTTCGAAATGTATACAACTCTAACTATCATCAATCTTGGTTTGGTAATAATTATTTCCATTCTGCTACACAGTATTTCAATAAATGGTGAAGGATCAGGTGATACAGGTATCGATCGCATAAAAACTGAAACCATTTAAAAAATGATAAATTGGTTGAGGCTTTCGCGGCCAGAATTTGAAAAGTAATTGTTGTTTTCAGGGTTTCCGAGTGGGTTCCAAAGAACGATGATTATTGAATCCGCAAACCAAACTGTTACTTTTCATGATAGATTTCTCGAGGAAATTTCAACACGTTAACATTAGTTATTTCTTTACTCACAGATGCTTTGACATTCCCAAATTCGGCTGCATTAAAACGGTTATCGTTCTCAATGAACTTCATTAATGATAAATTATTTGAAGATACTTTCACGAACCCTTCTGACAGCATTTTTCGTTGGTATTAAATAAATCAAGTTAATGTTTCAGTTTAAAATAAACAACAAATCAACCATAATCACATTTAACGGCACTGCAAATATCAACAAACGATATTGATATGAGTTTTGACGTCATGACACACAGGGCCAATCAGATTGTGTGTCGATTACCGTTTGAGTTTGTTCATTTTGACCATCTTTCAAACTCATATTTCATTATAAATCGTCGTAAATTTCAATTTTTAGTAGTAATCCAGTACGATTGGGTTTTGAGACAAGATCTTCACTAGATTTTGAAAATAATCGCTTATTCATATCCTGCGTATATATATTTAATAATACACTATTGTGAAGTGCGAATCTCAAACTTTAAATCACATACTTAATTTTTTATGTAGGATGTGTATGAGAGATCATTTTCAACATTTACTGAAGAAATTACCGAAATTATGGGTGAGTTGAAAACTGAGGCAGGGGTAAAAGCCAGTTTTTTCTTTAGCATAAATAAGTGAGACTTGTTTCAGTAGCCTTAAATCGTTGCGGATGGTCCAAAGAGGGTACTGATTTCTGCTCCAGTGTAATTATTTCATATCAACTGAAATATCCATGACTTTCGGATCCTCCGTAAATATCGTGGAAGGGTTATGTGAAGAGGGACACATTATAAATACTCATTATTATAGATACTCACATCTTATATTTGCATGAGGAAGTAGAAGTCTTCAGAAACGATATGCACTTTTTCTTTTCCTTCTAATATAATTTTCAGCAAAGTTATGACAAGTCTAGTTTTTGGCCCTGCCTGAACTTGCAGTGGTGGGTTAGCGCGAGAATAAAATGTAACGTCGGCGTTAAAACACGTTTTCTGAGTTTTACTGAAAATTATTCTTGTGGAGAATTGAATTATCTCTCGACCTATCGAAATAATTTTTTGATTTTCTGAAATAACAACAAAAAAAACTATATTTTTTTTATTGAAAAATTTTTAGGTTCCACCCCTGATTTTTTGGTAATTTTTTTTGTTTTATAGTACATGATGATGAATTCATTCTTCACTTTTTGCTCGAGTTTGTCTGTCGTTACTGGATTATAGGTACAAGTTCTGACGCCAGCCTCCTATTTTACAATCATGCACAAATTAAATTGATACATGCTTAATGAAAACACCGAATTGTGTGCACGGATATCGTGATGTATAAAAATCAAACGATTATTCTTCACAAATCGATTTAATGATCGATGATTATCACGCATTTCCATATACGCCTTGTCATGAACTCCATTACTAATGGTACAAATATCGCGAACCTAATCAAATCAATATTCAACACACATTTCACGTGTATTCGAAATAAAAACAATAGACACGCGCGCTTCCGTACGACCACGCAGATTGTGTTCCATTGTCACATCTGTCATACTTAGGTATTTCCATATGCATATCGTGCTGCAAGGACATAATTGAACACAAACCGCGTAGCGACTGTCACGTTTTCTTTAATTAGGCTCCGCTAGACGGTCACTCTGATGGATTCGTGATTAAACAAACGCGAAACGTCTAATTCGCTGAAAGATGTCATAACTCTGATGGTCATTTTCAGGTCAGGTCAGGAAGAAAATGCGGTAGTTGTAGACTGTATACTGTGGAATGAAACTAAAGGGTTTTTCTGTATTTTTTGTTTTTCAAATTCTGGTTCCCACGAAAAGCAAAAACCTGTATTGTTCAAAGAACATCGTGAGAGCCGAGGGAAATTATCTAGGAATTGGTGTTCTTCTTGAATTTCTGAAGGCTGTATGCCTCAGGGAACACCTCCCGAGGCAGCGAGTTCCAAAGCTTTGCCGTTCTGTGGAAAACAAGCCCTGGGAAGCTGATGTACGGCATAATACTCATTTTTATTCACTTAAAGAAATTTTTACAGTAAAAAATAGCAAATAGGTATAAGTACATTGATTCAGTGAATAAGCGGATCATCACAGAAGCAAAAATGCTTGTTTGTGATTGCGTTTTTGATTAGGTATATTGATCTTGGAAACGAGCATGGAAGCATCAGATGCTTGTATATGGCCTGTATGTGAAGGTTAAAAAAACAGAAGTATAAATATAAAATTACGTGTAAGAAATGTTAAAAATCACTTAATCTACACATATTTAAAATCCTAGGAGGTAGTAATTAATCAATAAAAAAAAGACAAAAGTAGATATTAGACTACACAGATTCACTTAGTCATATGGGAATGTCCCAAAAAAGTTCTCAAGGAGCTTGTCTATGGGCAATTTCTACCTTATAGACCAGATCAATCAAATCAGTCATGTGTTTTACAGTTCAGTACCTACTTTGGAACTGTCCATCCACTGTTAGAAATGGTTACGTATTAAGGACCTCTGTATATATGAGTATATGTGTGAAAGTCTATAAAAAGGTTATACAATAGTGATAGGAGTAAATAATAGAGAATTTGAATTGTTCAGGATCGCAAGGTAAGATATAAATAAAACATAATTTCTAAAAAATATGAAATATATATGTACGCCAACATGAGACTCCCAACATAGTGACGTAGTCAAGCATATAAAGAAATCGAGAACTGTACAATGAAATTTCATGCGGAGTCAATAAGATTGGGTAAATTGATTCTATTCATAGACAAAATCCAAGCCTTCACTTTCTTTTTGAATAAGTTTAAGAAGTTTATTGATTTTATCCAACCTGGTAACATGTTTCTTAGGGGCAATATATATGAAGGATCGCTGGCCTAATGATTTAATAGCACGTGGTAGTATCTCATTTGCTGCAATTTTTGCCCTCGTACGGTATGGGTGTTCAAGTAAAGGCGTGGGATTTTTTTTTATACGTGAATGATAGTATCGATTTACAAAAGATCTGTCGGGGGTCCATCAATTGAGTTTCACTGAATAAAAGATCGGAAGGGTATCTGGGTGGTTTGTCGAATATGATTCTCAGGATCCGTTTTTGGACAATTTCTAGAGGTCTCAGTTTGGTTTTTCTCAATCCTCCCCATCCTATTATGCCATATTGTATGATAGATTCCACCAATGAGTGATAAATTATCTCCAGATGATTTCCCTTGAGAGATCGTTTTATTTGTTTGAATTTAAATATAAGTCGGTGGAGTTTATTCACTACTGTTTGAACATGGACATCCCTTGACATAATTTTTTGGGTTTATGACCTTCCACAATCTGAAAATGAAAAAAAAATTTTAATCCAAAGAATATGGACATCCCATTTCAAGAATGAGTCTACCATAATGCCAAGATATTTAACTGACTGTGTGTGTGCTATTGAATTATTATTAATGGTTATATTTTCATATGTAGGCAATTGTTTTTTGTAGGAAGTGAACGGGATGATTTTTGTTTTTTTTGTGATTGATCGATAGGTAGTTTTCGTTGAACCAGAGATATTTATTAAATCATTTGATGCAGTTTCTCTTACCTTGCTCAAAGTGTCATCAACATATAACAATACAGTGTCATCGGCGAAGGAAATAATTCTACCAGCGGAGTTCATTTTGAGTAGGTCATTCAAGTAAATGATGAAAAGCAATGGTCCCAAGACTGTCCCTTGTGGTACACCACAGGTAACAGTTTTCCCACCGCTCAATTTCCCATTAACAAATACTTCTTGTTTCCAAAGTGACATATGGATGTGAGGACTGAGCTCGACGGGTTAACCTCGATGAGACCGCTAACGGTGGAACGATTGATGATATTTCGAGAAAGTGTCGTCCATGAAAATATCTATAAAACAGACACAGATCGCTAACCTTTCTGCGATGTTACAGAGAAGTAAGCGAGGTTTCTTGAACGGAAAAGAACCGGACTCGTTCTTTTATGTTTTTCGATGGTCATTTTTAACTCTTGCAAATGTGTAAAACCAAGATGAAAACATCGTGATTTCCGAACCGTTATTTTTATTTATGAATTTTGACTACAAATTCATAATATCCCCCGCTCACATACAAATTTTTAATCAAATCGGATTATAACCAAAAATTTCATCCACCATCTTTGCGCCACCCGCCATCTTTTTTTCATGATTTTGACAAGAAATTCAAAATCTCCAATCTCAAGAACCTCCACGTACCAATTTTAAATCAAATCCGAGCATTATCACAAACCTCGTCAGCCATCTTGAATTTATGAATGTTTGCCAAAAAATGAATCTCTGACCTCGAAAATACCCACTTACCAATTTTGACGGACCCTAATCCCAAATCTCGTCCGCCATCTTAGAGCCGCCATTTTTTTTTCATTCATGATGCGTTGTTCCCGGAATTATGAACATAATATGCCAAATTTCAAATCATTTGGACTCCTGAAAGTGGGTGAAAATCACGTTCAAACATTTCGTTACAAACACACATATGTACATACATACACAGAAGTGAAGTTATTATAAGCATGTGCGTGTTTTTGATGTTTGCTAATGAAATACCGAATCAATTGAAGCACAACTTCTTGAGGAGGGCCTAAAGTCACGTTGCATGTGACAGTTGTACTTGGACCAGTACAAAATCGTATGTTAAGGGCACATTATTCAGAATTTATAAAGTGTTTTTCCTCCTACCCCTATACGAAGTACACAATTTCCTTCCTCAAATCAGGGAGGAAACTCATACTTTTTCTCCCTCATTTTCCTTCCCCTCATTTCAAGTAAGTTGTAAACCATGAAACTTGTGAATCTATTATAATCAAATTGTTTTCGTAGTTTCTAGAACATCTTATATATCCTGTATTCTGGTAAAAATCAAACATGAATCAATCCGAAATTTATAAGCTATCTAAATGTCCAATAATTCAAATCACCAACAAGAAAAAAGTTAAATAACGTTCTTGAAAAAAAAAGTTGCAATTGCCAGGAGCTGACCCGGGATCTTCGGACTACAAGCCCAAGACGCTAGTCATTGCACCACCGCAGATTCTTAGATGGACATGACTGTATTGTCTCTAGTTTCCATCATGCAAGTATAGGTCCGTTTTAGACAAAAGCAGTTGAGATGCGTTTTAAATTTACAAAAAAAGTGGGTAGGAGGAAAAATCATGGGAGTTAAGTGCCTTTTCCTCCAGCAGGATGTAGTTTACTGCCCGAGGAAAAGTGGCACTTTCCTGCCTACTAATACAAATAGCTATTTTTTTTATGTTCTGGTTTCCACGAAAAGAAAAATCCTGTAATGTTCATAGAATATCGTAAGAGCTGAGGGAGGGAAAGTAGGTAGGAATTGGTGTTCTTCTGCTGTTTGCATAAGGGCACACCTCCCGACGCAGAGTTCAAAAGCTTTGCCGTTCGTTCAAAAAACAAGCCATGGAAAATAAATATTTTACAAATATTTTCAAAGTGTGGACTGAGCTTGATGGGACCGCTAACGGTGGAACGATTGATTTAAATCGGGGAGAGTATTGTGTATCAAAATATCTATGGAACAGAAACAGATCGCCAACCTCTCTGAGGTGTTCCAGAAAAGTGAAGTCTGTGAACGAAGTATCACCGACTGCATTCCATATATGAGAACTGTATTTCTGTACAGGTCGGATTCGTGCCTTATAAATCACAAACAGAAGTGAAGTATTTCTTGGCAAGAAACAAAAAACCAAATTTTTGGAAGGCACTTTTGCCACTGTGAGGTCCAGTGGTTTTTCCATGAAAGGGTTCTTCTAATGATAATATCGAGCAGTGAAATGGAAGATTTCATTGGTATGGATAATCCTGTTACGCTGGTCACTGTGAGACCGGCCTTTCTAGAGGAGACATGCTTGGCTTTTATTCGCATTCAATTCTACCAAGTTGTTAAATCCCGCTACTAGAATTCTTCGTTTTAATTTGGTTCACGATTCTTCCATGTTGTGTTGGAGTTTTGGAGGAGTAAGCGGTATGAAGAGTACTATCATTCACAAAACTGAGCAATGAACACGAGGTGAATCCCAAAAAATCATTGATGTGAAGACAGTGCTGGTGCTAGAATAGATCCCTGCGAAACACCAGCATTAATTGGTAGAGTGTCTGATGATACTCCATCTGTCACCTCTTGAAGAGATCGTTCTGAGAGAAACCGAGGTAGCAAAGAACACAACTGGGGAAGCAAGCCATAAGATGGAAGTTTATTAAACGCGATCTTGAAGACATCAGATGAAAACAATTTTCTCAATAGATTGTTGCCAAATATGTGAGACATAAGAAAGCAGGTTACCATTTCATATCTGATGCCGGAAACTATATTTTTGATCATTGAAATTTCCTGAGCGTTCTGAAAACGCTGGCTGGTGTCACTCATTTGAATAGGTCACCGACGTATAGTTTGAATTCTCATCTGTGCATGGCATCACAGGTAAAAAGGTAAGAGTTTCGTTACCCCCAGTTTCTGCAAGTCTCTATCAAAGACTTGTAAGGGTTGCTCGTATATAAGGGTGCAGAACGTTAACGGAAAGATTTTTTTTTACTTTCAACTTCATTCAACTCTCAGCTGAGTGTAAATGCAACTAGGATTGAAGACAGGAATAACTTGATGCAGAATCTGGATTGAAACAAGAATCTTACAAATAAATCGGGTTTTTCATTTTTCAATTTTCATGGAGAATGTTCCCCTTTTCAACATGAATACCTCCCAAGAGGTTATCTTGAACGATGGAAAATAGCGACTAAAGTTTGTCTTTCAGCCGCAGATGATTCCACAACAAATTGGCTTACAATGTTCTTCATAAGCAAGTCTTAGATTCAACTGAAAATATAATTTTAGACAATAATTCCCAATCATTAACAGTCACCCAACAACACGTCGCTATCCTTTTCCGTCATTTGTCTGAAAAATAATGCCACAAGCTGGCTAATAAATATGAAACGACAAAAGAATATCGCGTGACGTGCTTAATACAGTGTGAATCGATTAATATTCAACATTTGACGCTCGGACTCACGACACGGCCTACTAGCATTTCGATTGGTCGGCTGATTTGAATGCTAGCGTGTCCTGAATTTTGGAAAGCCATTCTCCAGACGATGCCTTTGTGTATTGTCTTTGAATAATGACCGGTCGCAATCGAATACTTGATTAGGAACACACATGTTGATTGGAATATAACTCATACTGCGATCGTGTGTAATTTTGGTACGTGATTGGAATTTTTTTTTAGTCCCATGACCTACCACGATATTCATTACCAACAGTCTTAAGTTGTTATCGATTCAGGAAAATTGCTAATGGAGTTGGTTGCAAAAAGTTTTAAGAGGAGTAGATATATCTTTCTAGAGAGTCAAACTATCTGTGGAAAAGTCTAGAAAATGTGATTGCAAGGATATCCCGCAGCTACACTATAAAAAATATAACACCAGACAACACTAGATAACACCATTTGGTGTCCATATAGGTCCTGATAATTATAGTGAAAAATAGCACCGAAATATTCCACACCATTCTATCGTGTAACATAAAATAGTGTACATGATGTTGACTGTATTCGGAATGATCAGATGTCAGAGCTGTAAAAAGTCTTAGAAATCACCATCGTGGTGTTAATAATTGTTCATTTGAATTGTTCAGAAGAAACTGCTTCTACTGTGTTGCATAGCACCTCTTCAGGTGGAAAAAATATAAGTTTAATTAATCTACACTAGTAGTGTGTGTTCCTGAACACTGATATGGTGTAAATTGAAATCTTCTGATCTATGCATACATAAGAAACAGGTGAAATTTACCACCAGTTTCATGAATATATTCGTACTCGACTCGACTCGACATGACAAACACTGTATTCTCATACCGGTAATATATTTCGGTGTTTTTTTTTGCATATCTTGGTGTAATAAAACACTAGTCTAAGGGCCTCTTCTGGTTTATTTATTAACAAATAACACCAATCAGTGTTTACCTTGAAACAATCCGGTGTGACAAGCAAACCATTTACCATAGGACTATGCATGTCGTTTTTGTGGATTTTTGGCGAAAAAAATTCTAAAAATACGTTCTTGGCATTTTAGTGAATATTAATTCATTGTGTATAGTCTAAATTGAGTGCATAAGTCTGTAGAGATGTTATAAACATTTCAAAAATACGTTGTTATGATGACAGGTATCATACAAACATAGTAGAATGTTTTGAAGACGGCAGGAAATCTGCAATGACTCTATTTGACTTAACAAAAGCATTTGATTGCGTAAAACACGATTTGTTATTAGAAAAATTTAACCTATACGGTGTAAGAGGTGTTCCGTTAGCTTTTTTCGATTCATACGTCCAGGATAGAAGACAGTCAGTGTGCTTCAATGGTATTACGTCAGAAGTAGTAGGTAGCAGCAGCAGCAGCAATGAAATATGGGGTACCGCAGGGCTCTGTTCTGAGGCCCCTTCTGTTTATCATATATGTAAACGACTTATTTTACCATCTAGTTAACTCGACCTGTATCATGTTCGCAGATGACACCACTATTTTTCATCAAAATTTATACGAGAAAACAGTTTGAAACTCAACGCAAGCAAAACCAATCAAATAATATTTTCTACACAGGCAACAGGAATCAATGAACCCACAAAACTGTTAGGAATTTTTTTAGATCCCTCGCTGAATTGGTCGTTTCACATCGAGAAGCTCTGTTCTAAGCTTTCTAGCTCAATTTTCATTATGAGACAACTAAAAAATGTACTAAGTTCTGACACACTATTGAATATCTATTATACTTTTTTTCACTCGCACATTTCTTATGGGGTAACCCTATGGGGTAATGCACCTGACTCTGTGAAAGTATTTAGGCTTCAAAAAAAGCTATTCGAATTATTTCTAATGTTCAGGGAGCACTGTAAACCTTTATTCCAGAAATTTAAAGTCATGACACTACCTGCTCTTTATATATTCCATCAAATACTGGAAGTTAATACTAAAAAAAAATGAACCAAGTAAAAATTCATATTTTCATGATTATAACACTCGCGGTGCTGGGCGTTTCAGACCACAGAGATATAGATTAAATAAATCCGCAAATAATTCCTTGGATATTGCTCTTTATAATAAATTACCCTCCAATTGGAAGATTTTAGACATGCCTTGCTTCAAAAAAATATTGAGGAGATATCTCTCAGAAAATGGGTTCTATTCAATTCAGGAGTATATGGACACACCGGTCAGTGATATATGAAGTTATAGTTAAATAATAATAATAATATTTCTATTTTGAATGTTTTTTTCCTGGACCTGCTACAAATATACATTGTATATGTAAATAGTTAAATAAATTATCTATCTATCTAACAGTTTTCTCTTTTAGATTTGAGGACATAAATCATGAAGACTTGTGCTGTTGGGTTGTTATAACCGATCCGATCGAGACCAACACTTGAAGTTTCCAAATTTCTTTCTATACAAACAAGGCAGAGACAGGTAGAAACTGCTGGAGTACAGAGACATACTAATCAGATCGTTCCGAACTTCCGGACCATATACCTACCCAAAATACGTGGAACAAAAAAAAAACTCTGACAGATATTTGTGCAACGTTCTTCCAAGAAGACCCAGTTGCAATTGCTTATTGTAATTATACAGCAAATTATCCTCCATTTGACTGGAAAAAACCACCTGCAGTCGCGTTTCGCGGTTCTTGTCGCTCGTCAGTGGCAGGGTAGGTCGGACAACATTAGAGTCGTCCTGCCCTAGCCCAATGAATTAAAATCCACTGTACAACTAATATTTCCTCACATCCAATTCAATGGCCGTCGAAGTATTATCCAGAGAAGTAGTTATTTTCTGTCAGATGTTTGCCTCATATTTTCCATATGGTGAAAATATTAGGAGAGAAGGGTACCTCGACATTCGATTTAACTTGATACTCTCCGGCAAAAATTCTCGAGCTCTGTTCACTTCCTGGTGTCTTTGCTACCGAGGATTGCTCATTGGTTTTCCCACGGGAGGCGCTGAGACTGACTTTTACTGTAAGTCGCTGCTTCATTTGGAAAGGCATCTCAGGAAACCAACTCGGGAAAGACTTCGAAGGACCGTGCAATCTGAGAATCGCAGACCAATTACCGATGAACAGAGGTCAGATGGAAACCGTTAGGGGTAAACTCCTGACTGATAATGCACTGATGAAGAAGCACCTCAACAAAAAGGGGTTGTATAATGAAGATCTGGCCTACAGACTGTGCGGTAAGGACCCATCAACAGTATAAAATACATACTGTGCTGTTTCGAGGCACTAGACCGCAAATCACAGGAGATTTTCGGGCAGACCTCTATTATTATACAGATCCAATCCAGTAAATAACTGGTACAAATTTGGAATGATACAAAGGGCCGTTAGACTTATTGACACAGTGGCAGCTCTAGGGTAGAGCGAGAGGTTCAGACATTCTAGGCGCCAAGCAGTAAGGGAATTTTGATCAAAAAAACGATTTTTATGGCGCCTTTCAAGAGGGGCGGGGCTGCCCCAAATGAAAATAAAAATTGAATTCAAGAGGACGGTAAGGTATCAATTAATGCCAAAAATTTAATTTATTTTGAATTCAATTGTTGATTTTTCAAATAAAAATAAGTGTTTGAACAATCTGGTTATTATAATTCATGATGTGAAAACGTCAAATGACTCTGTGTCACTAGAGGTAACAACCTGACCCACATAGAGGTGGTAGTTTTAGTGAGTAGCTCTGAGCTGTCGGATGATCAGTGGAGTCTCACAGTAGGTCTTGAGTTTGAGACTCATGATCTCTCTGTAGATTTTCTCCACCACAGGAAAACACTTACGCAACCCTTATGGACTATTGACTAACAAAAATTTCTAATAAAAAGGCAGAAAATGGGTCGCATGATGCTGGAAGATATGGAATCATAGTATTTTGAAAATACATATGGTTCAAGAGATATTGAAATATATCACTGGTCTAGGAATACACTGTATATTTTCAATAAAGGACCCCGCACTGTTCTTATGGGTCCCAATTGAATTGGCTGAAAATTCAGTAAAATGTAGTGTATGGTGTCCTGATCAAATATCTCCACTGGCGCAATGAGATCCAATGGACAGTTTTTGAGATACAGGGTATCAAAATCAATAATGTGGCGATTACTTTGTTACAAAAAGTTGGGGTGAATAATTACAATCTTAATATCGTCGACTAGAATTGTGATGAAACGTTCGGAGACTCCGTATACAGGGTTATTGATAATTACATAATTAGTATGTAATTCTTTGAATAAAATCAGTCAAACGGAAAAGCTCGTAAACCTGCAAAATAGGTAAATATCATTATTTGATTCTTTATTGTGTGATCTTAGGTTACTATTATACAGGATCACTCAAAATTTTCTTTTTTGTTTTATTTATTTTAATTTATTTCTTATACTACAAACCCTGTACACTTATGCTGATTTCAAATTGTGGCAATTATCAAAAAAAAAGACTTAAAGTTCAAAATTAGAATATCAATAGATGAAACTGTTAAATCTGCTAAAAGGCTTGGGATAACAGAATTGTGACGAGTATTGGTACAGGAGTAAACTGTAAAGATGGTGCATATGCCCAATAAATAAATGCTTGATGAATAAGAAAATGTCCTAGATTGTTATTACTCCACTTGTTAATCTGGTGCTTGGCAGTATCGGTATGTACCTTCCACATAACGCTAATGTCATACGCTTTTTGTAGTATACAAGCCATCAATAGAATCCGTACATACTGGTAATTACAATTCCTCGACAGACATGGTACAAACAAGTAAAAATAGCTATTTGTGTATTTAAAGCACAAAGTGGATGGATTGCCCTCGAACAAAGAGAGTTTTGCTTTGGTGAGCGGCAACGACATTTTGTGCTCGCAATACACACAATATTTTTTTGACAAACGCAGATCTCAGATACAGAAAAAACACCCGATACTTCAATCATACATTATTAAGTGATAATATTCATTTCTTTCATTATGTACTGTATTAAAATTATATATTTCCAACACATAAAAAAAAAAATTGTCGAGAATTTGAACCCCGCTGATAATTATGGATTTCTAACACATAAAAAAAAAATTTGCCCTGAATTTGAAACCCGATTAAAATTATATATTTCTAACACATAAAAAAAAATTTGTCCAGGATTTGAACCCCGATCGACGACGTGAAGGGCAGAAACACTAACCACTAGGCTATACAGACATGCACCTTTACAATGTTGAGTTACACGTTATTCATAATATACCTCCACGCCGGCAAATCGGAAACATCTGAATAAGCGAGCGATTTCGCAGTTTTGTCGATCTAGAGCGAAAAAGCTGTCAGTTAATGACATTCCTCAGAAAACATTAACTTTGCGTTAAGATTTGAACGCGCCAAAGGCTACTTTGTTATGCGGTTGTCGAAAATTTTTAATGCAGTATTGTCCCGTTTGACAGCTGCATCATCATGGCGACCAGAATCCATACAAGACAAGAGCCACCAAATTTTGATCATATTACAGGGTGATTTTTCGAATTTTTCGCACCTGCCATTCGTTATAAAATGGAATTATACACCTTTTCTTCACAGGAGTGCAAGAGGTTAGATTACACCCTGTATATTCAGTTTTCTACTTTATGTTTACTTTGTACGTATGTTCCTTAAATAATTTATATAAATACAACAAAAAAAACAAAATTTTTGGTGACCCTGTATAATGGTAACCACAGATCACCAATATCAAAATCAAATGATATTCATTCATTCTGCAAGTCTACGAGCTTTTTCGTTTGAATGATTTTGTTCAAAGAATTACATAAAAATTATGTAATTACAAATTACCCTGTATACGGAGACTTAGAACATTTCATTATACAGGGTGTTTCAAAATTCAGTATCAAGATTTCAGGGGCATATTTTTCAGGTCAAAATAATATTTTTTTTTCCATAAACATGTGTCCGCAACTGCTTAATTTCTAAGATACAGGATGTTGAAATTTAACAAAAATGATAATGATACGCCAATGTTTATTTTTTAATGAATATTATAGTTTTTATGAATGTCCTCTATCTACTCATGAAAATGGTCCTTTGACTTTTTTTCGTACGAAGAACAGTTTTCGATTCAAATAACAAACAAAAATTCGCCTAGGTATAAGCAAATGACTACCTTTTATTTTTTAAATCGAAAACCGTCGGTCGGACGGAAAAAAATCAAAAGACCGTGTTTTTGTGAAGATAGAAGACAATTATAAAAATAATACTTATTTGACACAAAAACAGTAGCGTATCATTATTTTGATCAAAATTATTACAGGTCATGTGTACAGGGACGCCACTGATGGAAATTAAGAAAATGTTCACCATGGAAAAAGTGTATTTTTATGTGAACTTTGCATGTTCCAAAATTAAAAAGAGAAGCCAAGGTGGTTTTAGAGATATTGAAAATAAACTGATTTTTTTGTTAAATTTCAACATCCTGTATCTCAGAAATGAAGCGGTTGTGGACACATGTTTATAAGAAAAAAAAGTCTCATTTTGACCTAAGAAATACGCCCCTGAAATCTTGATACTGAATTTTGAAACACCCTGTATTTCGAGTCGACAATATTAATAGTTATTTATGCAACAAGTGCAAAAAGTAGGTGTTTATTGCACTCGATGTGTTGTCCAACTCGGCCTGATGGCTTCGTTGGACAATTTCACGTCGAGTGCAATAAACTCTTTTTGCACGAGTTTCATACAATATTTTTCCTACGTTCATGCAAAAACCAGAAAATGTTTCATTTTGGTGGCACTAAACTGTAAGGAAGACATTGTTTGAATCTATCTGCTGAAAGTAATTCAAAAACATCAGATGATATTCGAAGGAAATAATTTTATTTTTAACAAATTGCATGTTCTGTAATTTCATAGTCCATTATATAATGAATATGATGAAACATGTAACTATTTAAAACGTAATACAATCTCACAAAAAATGGGCTAAATTTGGCGTCGATTTGAAAGTTTATGTCTGTCATGATGACAGAACGCTATAGTAGAATGACATGAGTGCAATGAAGTCTTTATTGCACTCAGTGCAATAAAGAGACAGTTTTTCCACCAAATGTAGTTCAATAAAGTTTTGTTTTTTGCATGAACGTAGAAAAATTATGTTAACTTTTTGTAACAAAATAATCGCCACAATACAGATTTTCTAACGGTAAGTAACAACCCTCTCTCTGCATGTTTGACACCCTGTATCTCAAAAACTATCCATTAGATCTCGTTGTGCCCGTGGAGATATCTGATCAGGACACCATAAACTACATTATACTGAATTTTCAGCCAATTCGACTGGGACCCATTTCTCAAAAGAACCGTGTGGGGTCCTTTCCATACTGTTTTTCACTTTCCACTATATCCAAACTTATTCTTCTCATTATAGTTTCAATGTTGCATGGAACTCAGCTATATATACCTGGTCGAACTGGAAAACATATTCGTGGCATTACTAAGAGAAGTATAAAACGATGTTATCTAACAATGTCGTAGTTTCACAGAATCGTTGTTAATTTAAAGCAGTTCAAACGCGGCAACATTTCGTAACATGTACCGGTAATTACCCGTTTCTATATCAAACTCCGAACTTGTTCCGTATTTTGTGTTGTTATAATTCCAGGTTCCGCCTCAACTTTCTTTGCTATCGGAGGAATTGCGGTTACCTCAAGGCGAACATTAATTTACGACGAGATTTTCCTATTATATGAGAAACCGCCTCGTGCACAATTGCTGGTTTGTGGACTTTCTTATGGGTTTTGGCGTGTGGGAAATTTCCAAGTAACACACAGACGTTCCAAATTTGGTTGGGCACTTTCACGATCTAGTTATTTTTACAATCAATCAGTTTGGGAAATAGTTATAACGATTGATTGCCGAAGGAACTTCATCGATTTTAGTTCGAAAATATGAATAGGAAATTCATAAAATCTTTTGTGGAATCATCTGCGACTGAAAGAGAAGCGAACCTTGCTTCAATGAAATGAACGATTTCTGTGAGTGATATTTTTTTAATAACATTCTCCTTATCTAATTTATTTAATGATTTGTTCAAGGAAAACTAGAAAGAATTAAAAAAGTCAGCTATCTGAATGAAAATGCAAATTTTCACTTTCAGATTTTTTCTTTCCTTTTCAGTTAGAGTCTTTTCACAATATCTATCAGATGTAGTTCAATGTCCAGCGTGGCTTGTGCCGGGGAAGTAGTTGTTTTCTGTTAGATATTACAAATAAGTCACATTTTTCATTTTTCAATTTTCATGGAGAATGTTCCCCTTTTTTTGAACTTCATCGAGTTGTGTAGTAAGTAACAGTAAATTGAAAATTGCTTGCAGAAAACTCTCAGTAGTAACTCAAATATATAAAAGTAGTTGTAACAATGTATTGGTGAATTATAGGCCAGTTTCTTTTACAACAAACCTTTGCGAATCCTAGAAAAAATCTCCGTCATTGAAAGACGTGGATATTATACCATTCACAAATTGAATTTCACGAGGAAGAATGCACCCAAAATGCACTATTGCAATTGTTAAAATACATATATGTGCGATTCCTTGCACTTTCTCGGACCATCTGAAAAAAGATTCTGCAATCGTCAGGCTTTGAACCCAGACGACCGGCAGTGAATTAACGAAAAGCGGTGCTTCTAGTCACTCGGCTACCTGGGCCTCCTTAATTGATGCTATATATATAAAAAGCACTCAATTAATTTTATTCAAGGTATTCAACAAAATTATTCACTCCATCTTATTAATCACTCCAGAAAACTTTAACTTATTACCTATTATAACAATCATATCTGATAATTCGGAAGCAAATTATTAGAATTGATAATATGCATACAGGGTATCCCAGAATAAAGGGGACAAACTCCGAGGGTAGAATTCTCAGTTCATTTTAAGGCTGAAAGTTCCAATAAGCATAAACCCTAAAATGAGTATCACCCGAGTTACAGGGTGTTGAAAATGAATCACTCCAGAAAACTTTAACTTGTTACCTATTATAACAATCATATCTAATAATTTGGAAGAAAATTATTAGAATTGATAATATGCATACAGTGTATCCCAGAATAAACGGGACAAACTCCGAGGGTAGAATTCTCAGTTCATTCTAAGGCTGAAAGTTCCAATAAGCATAAACCCTAAAATGAGTATCACCCGAGTTACAGGGTGTTGAAAATGAATCACTCCAGAAAACTTTAACTTGTTACCTATTATAACAATCATATCTGATAATTCGGAAGAAAATTATTAGAATTGATAATATGCATACAGGGTATCCCAGAATAAAGGGGACAAATTCCGAGGGTAGAATTCTCAGTTCATTTTAAGGCTGAAAGTTCCAATAAGCATAAACCCTAAAATGAGTATCACCCGAGTTACAGGGTGTTGAAAATGAATCACTCCAGAAAACTTTAACTTGTTACCTAGTATAACAATCATATCTGATAATTCGGAAGAAAATTATTAGAATTGATAATATGCATACAGGGTATCCCAGAATAAAGGGGACAAACTCCGAGTAGAATTCTCAGTTCATTTTAAGGCTGAAAGTTCCAATAAACATATACCCTAAAATGAGTATTACCCGAGTTACAGGGTGTTGAAAGTGAATCACTCCAGAAAACTTTAACTTATTACCTATTATAACAATCATATCTGATAATTCGGAAGAAAATTATTAGAATTGATAATATGCATACAGTGTATCCCAGAATAAACGGGACAAACTCCGAGGGTAGAATTCTCAGTTCATTTTAAGGCTGAAAGTTCCAATAAGCTAAACCCTAAAATGAGTATCACCCGAGTTACAGGGTGTTGAAAATGAATCACTCCAGAAAACTTCAACTTGTTACCTATTATACCAATCATATCTGATAATTCGGAAGAAAATTATTAGAATTGATAATATGCATACAGGGTATCCCAGAATAAAGGGGACAAATTCCGAGGGTAGAATTCTCAGTTCATTTTAAGGCTGAAAGTTCCAATAAACATATACCCTAAAATGAGTATTACCCGAGTTACAGGGTGTTGAAAGTGAAACAAAAAAATAGATTTTCCAGAATTACTCGATAACGGCTTAACTGTTCTTAACGAAATTTGGTATGTCACTTGACAGCATTCAGTTTCATATTTCAAGGCAAATCATATGTTTGTAACTCTGAACAGGGGCGTACGACAGGTGGGTACCCCTATTCGCCCCTCCCCAACTTTCACGCCACTGGATTAATATCGATTTCGTTTTCTTTTTCTTAATCCCCAATATTTCCTATACAAAAAAGGAATACGTTTCGTTTTACAAATATCAACAGTTTTCGAGATATTTGAAGTTAATAAGTGCGTGCGTATCAAAATCTTTAATATTTTTGAAAGGAATGTGACGGTAACTATTTATAACATTATAACCAACATATTTCATACCTTGCAATGAGTATAAATTCAAATATTTCAAAGATTGTTGGAATTTGCGAGGGATTTTGTTATTCACAAAAATTTCCCGATATTTAAAACTTACATAGCCACTAGCAAAATAATCACTAATGAGTATCTGTATCACATACGCACCCACTTATTCAAATTTAAATATCTCGAAAACCGTTGATATTTGTGAAACGAAACGTATTCCTTTTTACTCTACTCTACTCTACTCTACTCCCCATTTTAATTATTGCCCCCAATTTCGGAAACACCCTGTATATGAGTGACGTTAATGAATAGATCGTATCTTCTGTGAACTTTCCCTCCCTGAAAACATACTGTTGATTTGAAATAATATTACGTAAGCTTAAGACATTTGTTAGTCTACTTTTTATCAATTTCTCAATTATTTTAGACAGAGTTGAGATTAATGATATTGGTCTGGAGTTATGGATATCTGATTCACTACCTCCCTTATGTAGTGCCTTGATAAGACCAATTTTTAAAGATTCAGGTAAATAGGCTCAAGATAATAAGATCAGAAATTTATTGGTTGGCGGAAAAAGATACATTGTTTTATTCAAAGCAGAAATATTTTCCTGGAAATAAGAGGTTATCTCAATTGTAATTGAATAATAATTACTAATATGAAACGAAAGAAACGAAATTTTGTCTTATTTCCACTAGTTTTTTATATTTACGACCGGTTTCGGGCGTAACTATAAAAAATTAGTGGAAATAAGACAAAATTGTGTTTCTTTCGTTTCATTAAATTGATCATGAATTTCCACAAAATAAACAAGTCATCAATTACACAAATTGAATAATAATTATTAGCGAAATCACTGAAACATTTATTAAATTCATTGGCCATCATTTTTTCGTCAGTAATAATACAACTTTTTTCGGGTATGATATTTGCAATTTTTGTTTCACATTTACTTTTGCTTTTGCCACTTGAATTATTTACACACGTCTACAATTTTTTTGAATACCCTTCGTTACCTTCAATTCGTTTTTCAAAATAGTCTTCTTTATTCTTCTGTATCAAGTTATGGAGTTTATTTTTAATACGACTTATACTGCATTTCTAATATTATGTTATTTGGATCTTTCCGTATTTTATGGTATGATTCGTATTCAGTTGGTATAGATTTTGACAGACTTTTTGTTATCTAAGGCATCCTCACTGTATGTTTTGAAGATATTTTCATGACGTTGCAGCATTGGTGCAGTTTTTAATATGATAATTCAAAGCTTCAATAAACGCATACGTTATTTGGTCTATGGTTTCAGATGTATACAGAGTATTCCATGATTTTATACATAGAGCATTTCTCAATTTTTCTAAGTAAACAAATTTTCTGTGTGATAGTATTTTTTTATCTTCACTTATGGTGTGAAAGGATATACCTATTGAGAATTCAGGGGCCATGGTCTGTTGAATCGTGCGGAAAAATACAAGAATTAGTTTCTTAAACTTTTTCATTCTTTGAATACTTTAGCTGGTACTCTTCCAGAAACAATCAGTCCTCACCTGATGCGAATAATAATCCCCGGCCGGACCACCCAACCCATTGTGATGGTGGTGTCCCATGTCCTGCTCGAGATCCTGTCCCAAATCCTGGTGGGCCGCGATCTCGTGATGATGCTGCGACAAGTTCATCTCGACCGAAACGTCCCGGCCGTGTGGCTGCATCTCTCCCATACTTTGCATCTCACCCATCCCCACGCCCATCATCAAAGGGGATACGTGGGACTCCCAGCCGTCCTCCATCTTGAACGCCCACACTTTGATCGGCCCACTAAATTTGAATAACTCTGTATGCGTATAAAGACAGTCGAATTAATTATGCATCGGAGCAAGCCGTGGCTCGGTGGGCCATAATGGGGCAATAAAGACGGCCGTGCCACAGGTGGCGTCTATTGTTTTTCGTCGTTCGGTTGTTTTCCAAGACGCCGGCCGCAGCGCACTTTTCGAACGCGGCGCGAATGTCACAAACAAGACGGCCGTGGCTCACACTGACTTCAATTGTTCGACACACACGCACGGACGGCAGGCACTGCGGGGACGGACCCAAGTTGGATTTCGCGTCGATGTGAGCGTTACCAGCGGATATGTGGCCTGTATGGGTAGAGGAAGGTTCAGTGTAACAATGTGTGTGCAGGACAGCGGTTCCGTAGGCGACGTGAGAGACTGCGTGAGGTCGGCGGTGACCGCCCCCCTCTACCCCCACCGTGATGCACCGTGCCAACCCCCCGAACACTATTATAATTAGCTGCACGGCGTACGAGAGCGACCCCGCGGGCCTTCTCTCGCCTACTATGTTCTATTCACCGTTTCTCTTGCGAAACAAGTGACTATTACCTTTCTGCGATTGGTTGTTTCGCGGACCGGTGATTTATGCGAAAACGTTGGTTTTATGTCGCATTAGAATGTTTGAGGTTCGTTCAAGTGCCTGTTTGCAAAGAAACAACGTTGAATAGGTACAGAGTAGCCCATGGAAATAAAAATAGCGACTTTTTCATGTTCATCGCTGACACAATTTTGTTTGCAAGGAGAAAATCGGTTGAACATATTTGCCACAAAAACTCTTCAATGATGAGCATCAATCATGCAAATCCAACATCCAAAAGTCGTAGGAATTGAAATAATGAACAATCTTAAAACTTGCAAAGTATTGTTTTCAACGAGGTTATTTCTTCAAGGAATATCATCATTCTTTATTGGACCCAGACAATGGGTTCTTTGAAACTTTTTTTATATGAATGATCAGCGTTAATTCAACGAACAAATTTCACCACTTCCGATGTTACTAGAAATATGACAGTCACCATTGAAATTATGATGGGACAACTCCGTACTTTTCCATTTACAAATAATCATTTTGAAAAACTTTATAGATGGAACCAAATCTCTGAATACAAATCATAAGTAGATAAAAATATTTTTCAAGACAAAAAGGACATGGCACTGGATACATGTATTCCTGGGGATGGATAGATTTTTTTGATTTTTGGATATATCATTCTACAGGTTAAAACAAGCAACTTTCTTCATTAGACTTTTTTCTGGCTGTACAGCGTGAGCTACAAAAATGGGTTGATTGTCTAACGCTAATTATGGAAAATATTTTCTGCGAATGAATTTTTCTTGATTTTTGAGTATAATATCATGTGAAAAATATCATTTTTTTTTTATTATATCAATTATGGTGTACATTACTACAGGACGAGGCAGAAAACGCGATTTTTCTGAAACTCGTTTATATACTTCTCGCCCAATTGTGGGCTTTTCTTGGAATTTCTCGGAACCAAACATTGATAAAGGTTTAGTGCTAAGCACCTTTTCATGATCCAAGTTGAATACCATTGCATATTTTATATCTGTTAATAATCAATTTTAATATAAGTAACCTATCGTTTGTCATGATGAATGATGAAACCTCCACCATGTATCTATGTAACCGATTATAAATATAGAATTTTGAGCTCCATAATACCTATATAATATTTGCATATAATAGTTGCATTGTTCATTTTGTATGAGTATATTATTGTATATTACATGTACTGTTGATAGTTTCAAAGGAACATTATAGGTATACTTTTTAATGAAATTTTACATGTTGAAACTAAACTAATTGTAACTCATTGTTTATATGTATTTTTTTTTTGCAATAAATTATTATTATTATTATTATAACTACTTTTGAGAACCAAATATCAAATATTTGGATTTGCTGCCTATCGATGGTGGTGAGTTTTTTCGAATTTCGACAATCTCGTTACTTGGCTTCGCTGCAATGATGATGTTCTTAAACAGATGCGCTTGCAGCTGCGTCAACACTTTGAATAATTTTTTTCTTGTGAGAGTATCAAGATTGCATTTATTCAAAAATTGCATTCCCTTCAGAAGGTTTGAAAAAATTCCTCTTCAATATAACCCATCTGGATCCCTACGTTTAAAAGATCAACTATCAAAAGAAATCTACTATAGTAATGAAAATTATTAATGTTTTTTGCCTAACCATGTAGACACTTTGGGGAATGTAATTTAAAAAGTTCAATTAATGTATCCATAGCTTTCATATCAACAGAAATAAATAAGTATTCTCCCATAATTTCGTTTAAATAGGTATTTGAGAATTCGTCTTTTTGGAGTCACCCTGTAGCGTCACACAAAAAGAGTAAACGCTAACGCGTCGTTCGGCCATCTGCAATCGCGTGCGGAAAAGTATCACTTTCCACATGTTTCGATACATAATATTTTCTTCAAGCGAATTACATTATTCTTCATTGAAAAATACTTAAATACGTTTCTCATTAATCAACATAATTAGGGACTACCTATAATTATCGCTGATTCCTAGACTCATACAATTTATAAAATTGACAATAACAAAATATCTATCTGGAAATCTCAAAATATAGCTACTACTTAATTAAAAAAAAATTAACAAAGGGGAACTGTTCAGGTCCAATTGATCATTTAATAAACATGTTCAATTTTGAAATTTATTAATTTCCAAGAATTCTGAAAAATTAAGCCTAATGCCAGTATTTTCCACTTGAAGAATTTCGAAGTTTCAATCGAAGTCATGGCCTACCTCCAAAATATGATCGGCATATGATGGGTGTGTTTTATTCTCTTCATAAGTCATACGGTGTTCACATATGCGGCTTTCAAATGGTTTACCTGTCTGGCCTACATAAATAAAATAAATAAATAAATAGGGGTTTATTTCCATAGTTGATAAATACATTTCACAATATATCACATGCCAACAAACACAAATCTTCCATTTTTCTCAACGCAGGGGGTTAGGGAAGGATGGACAGGTGGACGCAGAAGTAGCGATCCTTTCTGCTCTCGATGAAGAGAGCAGAAGGACGCCCTGCCATGTCGAGCCTAGAGCCCTCGAAAGAGGACGCCGTTGTCCGGCCGCGCTGATGGTAACGCACAGCCGGGCATTTCATAACATTGGTACTGTTCGGTGAGACACGCACCTCCTGTAAAGCTAATGCGTGTAGTGTATTGCATTCAATGTAGGCAATGCTTGCAGTTAGTTTGTGAGGCTGGTTGTTTCGATGATAACCCCGGAAAAGGCTGAGTCCAAAAACCGGGTCAAGATACTTCGCGTTTTAGGTATTCCTTTCGTATTGGTTCCCTAAGGAACCGGTTCTTTCCTTCGCTCCTGGAAGATATCCAGCGCTTGATAGATGAGCCCCCCCTTGTTTGCGGGGCTTATTATCGTACACCCTGAGCTTGGTAATATCCTTGGTGAGAGGACTTTTATTGATGTGGTATTTATAGAACTTGTATGACAAATTACTAATATATTTATTTGGCTGTACGTGACCGTCATACGACCAATGATCATGTATGGCTCTGTAGTCTGGTGGAACATAGGCCAACAGAAAATGGCCCAGGTTAAACTTAACGGACTACAGAGCCAAGCGTGCCTGGCGATTACTGGGGCCATTCGCTCCACGCCAACGGCAGCAATGGAAGCTCTTCTTGGACTACTTCCTCTCCACATAGTTCTGGAGAGAGAGGCAAGATGGGCAACATACAGACTCTACCAAGCGGCCATAAGTCTACCGCAGGCATGTGTCATGAGAGGCAGCAGCATGCTGGAAGGCATAATAGCTCACAACATTCTGGGAATGCCCTCAGACATCATGCCTAAAACCACTAACCTCAACATGTCCTACACCGTGGTCTTCCCTGAAAGAGAAGACTGGGTTCGGAATGAAACTGACCTATGTAGGGCAAATGAAAGGTGGTTCACCGATGGTTCCAAAACTTTGGAAGGTGTCGGAGCCGGAATATATGGTATGAACCCAGTAGTGAAACGCTCATTCAGTTTAGGTAAATTAGCTACGATATTCCAGGCAGAGGTATATGCCATTGAAATGTGTGCAAGGGAGCTGGAAAACCAACACCTCACACGAAAAACAATAAAACTATTTTCAGATAGTCAAGCAGCATTGAAAGCGCTTGAATCCAACTGCTTTAAATCCAGAGCAGTATGGAACTGCAGAGACACCTTGAACCGACTAGCACAAGGCAACAACGTTACCCTAGTTTGGATACCAGGTCACACGGGCCTAGAAGGAAACGAAATAGCGGACGCCCTAGCAAAAGGGATGGCTGAAACAACGTTCACTGGGCCAGAACCGGTCATCGGTTTAGCATATAGCACTGCCAAGAATGCTACAACCACCTGGGCAGACAATAAAAGACTTGAGTATTGGCTCAGTCTACCAGGACTAGCCCATTCGAAAGCATTTATTGCTTGTACAAGGAAAAAACAGAACTCTGACAAACTTCTAGAACTCAGTAGAGCACATCTCAGAGTTATAGTAGGTTTGCTCACTGGCCACTGCAAACTCAAACACCACATGCATAAAATCAGACTTGCACAGGATGCAGAGTGCCGTCTATGCATGGAGGATGATGAAACGGCTAAACAAATCCTGTGTACATGCTCTGCAACGGCCAGAACCAGATTTTCAATATTTGGCAATACAAAAGTAAGGCCAGAAGATCTGGTAAACTGTTCTCCCAATATGTTACTCAATTTCGTTAAGAGATTGGATATACTGGGAGAAATATAACCATAGGGTGAGCCACAATAGGCCATTGGCCGCAGTGGAGGGCCTGATATGGGCTCACTCACATTTAAACCTAAAACCTAAACCTACCTATATATTTCGGGACTGAGTCGATGCCTGTAAGCTCCCTTCAATCGAAGGTATCTTCTACTGTTAGTAATAACAGGGAGTACCTTGTTTTGGATCCTGTCTAACCTCATAAGAGGAGTCATTTTCAGGCTGCAAAACACCGGACAGGCGTATATCATCGCTGGTCTGATGATTTGTTTATAAATCAGGACTTTATTGCCTCTGGCTCTTAGAGGGTAGGTGCGCTTTAGCGCAGCTCCAGCCCTCTGAATAGTCAGGGTTAGATGTTTACCGAAGTTCTATCTGGCCTATATAAAAATTTGATATATGATACGGTAATTGTCATATCTTGTAGCATGTTCAGTTTGTTCATGAATTTTGAGTTTGTGGTTACGAATTTCATCTTTGTTCGATTTCTTTGTGAAGCGTTTGGAACATATTCAAAATGAAATTGTGTCTGGTATGCCATGGTTGTTGTCTTCGCAGCATTCGATCTTTTTCTCCATCCTCAGGTCTATGTCAGGCACCCACACGATTTTGTCGCAGTGGCCGTTGGTTGTAACCTTTTTTCCTGATTTCAACCGATACTGTTACACTCTAATGGCGACGGAAGAGACCGTTTCAGCATAAATGCATATAAAGTGCAATTATTCCCGTTCGCAACAAAAAAACAAATGAAAATATAAATCACTTAGAAAATCCAATTCCGGCGAGCAATTATCTTGCTTTTACAACTGAAATCATTACGATAGCATTATAATTAGCGACATTAAGTATTGTTTGTAAGCCTAACAATGACTAGTACTTAAGGAAATGCATCCCGAGTTGAGGAAAAACTAGAAAAACTACTTGTCTTCTAATGTAATTGTCGTGTTAGAGTGATTCCAGTGTCAGGTCAAAGGAAGTGCGTTTTATTCGTGTTACTGGGATTTCTTATAAGACTTACTCACCTAGAAAGTTTGCTAATGGAGAATAAAAAAAGCTTGAATATTATTCTAATACCTTAAATATTTTATTATCACACAGTATTCACAAATGAAATAAAATGAAATTATAGCTGAAAACACTAAAGCACGCGGATTGAAAGGAATAGTTATTTTTGTATCTAGTGCGCGAAATGCTACTTTGGTGATCGAGAACTGATTTTTTTTAACGAGGCGCAGCCGAGTTAAAAAAAATAGTCGAGATTACCAAAGTATTTCGCGCATGAGATGCAAACAAAATTTTTTCTACAAACGTCAAAAATATTGTTCTAAAATAAATAATAACTATGAAAAATAGTATTGAACTGGCTTAAATAATTTTTCCAAATCAAGTAATTACTGTAGGGTTTCTATGCATCTTGACTGTAACTATGGAAATAAAATGGCATTTGTTGACAATTATTTCAAAGTGACAGTTCTCGATAATTATTTTTTGACTTTTTATTCGCGTCAATTTCGTGCGTGATATTTATTATTGTAAAAGAATGGAAATTTCGAGCGACGATGAACTAAGCAGTACCCCACCTAACTTGATCGATGCGGCCAATTCCGTTATTTCCAACCTTTTACCGGAGAAATCGAGGCGCCAGTATGAAAATGCATATCAGCAATTTAAAGAGTGGTGTGAAGCAAATAAAGCCAGAAAAATATCCGAAAATGTGCTGTTGGCATATTTTGCACAGAAGTCTAAGAAGCTGAAGTCTTCCACGTTATGGGCAATGTATTCTATGTTGAAGGCAACACTCAATGTTAAAGAAAACGTGGATTTTAAGAAATTTACCAAGTTGGTTCCATATTTGAAAAAATTGTCAGTTGCAAACCATCCTAAGAAATCTAAGGTATTGACTAGAGAGGAAGTTGATCAATTCATAAGAGAGGCAGATGATGAAACCTATTTGTTGGTTAAGGTAGATATTTGATGATTGTTTTATATGTTTTTTGAATTACTGATTTCCTTTTAGGTCGTTTTAATACTGGGTATTTCGGGTGCTTGCCGCCGTGACGAACTCACTAAAATGACGGTCGATGACATAGAAGATAAAAATTCCATTTTGATTGTTAAAGTACCCGATACAAAAACGAATATACAACGAATTTTTACAGTTTCAAATTTATATTATACTGACTTTTACCGAAAATGTGCGGCTCTTCGTCCAAGTTATGCTACCAGTCGCCGATTGTTTTTGAAGTATCAAAATAAGAGATGTTTTAACCAAGTTGTTGGAATAAATAGTATTGGAAAGATGCCTAGCTTAATAGCAAAACACCTAAAATTACCAAATCCTGATGCCTACACTGGTCATTGTTTTCGGAGAACATCAGCCACACTCCTTGCTAATACGGGGGCCGATATATGTGTTTTGAAGCGACATGGAGGATGGAAATCTTCGACTGTGGCCGAAGGATACGTGGAGGATTCTATCAATAACAAAATTCAAATATCAAATAAAATTTTAGACTGTGAAATTTCAAGATCAAGTGCTGTCACCTCTACGGCAGTTGCTTGCAAGTCAAAAATGGATAGTCTTCCAACCCCCGAAACTACGATATCACGAGCTGAATCTGAGTTATCTGGTTTAGGAATAAATATTGGTTCGTGCACTGGCTGCACCATTAATGTTAACATTGTAAATAACAAATAAAATTAGGTAGTGTAAAATTTTCTCACAATTTGAAAACCTTAATTATTGTTCTACATTAATAAATAAACGATTTCTTGTTTTTTGCTTGATTGAGGACCATATTTATAGGTTAGAATTTGAAAATCCCATATAGTTTACATGCAGTGTGCGAAATATATTTCGCACATTACTTCGCGCACGGTGTCATGGTAACGAAGGAAAATGAAAAAAAGTGCCACTTCGCATACTGTTGTCAATGTGCGAACCTTGTCATTTTTTGACGTGTGTAGAAAAAATAATTATTTTTAATGTGATAAAAATGTAAAAAAAGCTTTTGACCTTTATTCTCGTATTACTAATTTCAACTTTACAATACTTCTCAATAAAATTACACGGTAAAAAACGTTTGTGGTTTTTTTCCACAATTGTTTAAAAATTTTAAACTAATTGTGTCTGGAATGGTTACAGAAACAATTTTGTGCAGAATTTTTGCACACTATTGTTTATCCTAATTTGTTGTAATAATATATTCTCGTTGAAAAGGGGAACATTCTCCATGAAAATTGAAAAATGAAAAATGTAATTTATTTGTAGTACCTAACAGAAAACAACTACTTCTCCAGCACAAGCCACGCTGGACATTGAACTACATCTGATAGATATTGTGAAAAGATCTGATAGATATTGTGAAAAGACAAAATATATTCTCATTGTGTATATTTCTTTGAATTTGTTTTTTACACAATATTGTTTAAATTGTGTAACAACACGGTTGTGTATAAATGTTACAGAAATTGTAGTTCTTTTTTGTAAAATTCTGTTGACTATACATTGAAAAATACACAATATTGTGTCATTTTTTATCATAGTTCTGTACACAAAATTGAAATTCGGAATGCACAATACTGTATTAGAATTTTACACAAGATTTTGTGTTCTTTAAAATAGCTGTTAGAGAATATAAATTTGAAATACTCCCTAATGTGTGAAACATTTACTCAATGAGTTTTTTAAATATCTCATCACTGCTTCCTCGTTTTCTAGCTATCCCTTCTTTTTAACCGGAAAGCATTTATACAGTGAGGACGTAAATAGTCCTCCCTCCCCCATTAATTTTTGAACGGAACAAGTTATCGAGGTCGAGTAAAATTTGGGTAAAAAGGTACCACTTTCACTAAATTTTAGCATAAAAATGATTGTGGTTACGTGACCTAGTGTAAAGAGGGCATCATCAACTCTTTTTTACAAATGTAAGGGGGGGTCATGTGGCACCTAGTTTTGAAGACTTTCTGATTCGCTATCCAACCCCGTTTTGATTGTGGAAATCGGCCAAGCCGTTTCAAACTGACGAGGGTTTGAAATTTGGTTGAAATATGAGACAAATGAATTATTTTAACTATTAATTGCAGCAGAATTTAAACTCCCTTACTGATTCTGGTCGAAAAGCTAATTTTTTGTGGTAAAAATTTGCTTTTTGCCAAAATTCTGTGGAAGAAGAAAACTAATAAGTCGGAATTTAAACAAGGATATTTCAGCATGTTCATGAGAGAGAGATGTTAATATTATCTGTCATTTGTTACCACCTCTTGGAAACTACGTCAGGACCTACATCATTTTGTTGACCAATGAAATTGCTCGCATTTAAACCCATGATTTTGAAAATAGACAAAAAAATACAGATTTTGCGTAGCAAATTATTTCCTACAGGGCCCTCGTCCATTTTGTTCATTTGTTCTGAAATCAGCGAAATCACTTAGCTGATCTAGTGAGAGTAGTTTTCAAAAATCTTTGAAATTTTCTCATGGTGGAGTTTGAAACAACTAACAGATTGGTGATATCAATATTTGTAAAAATAAGAGAAAAAAGTAAATTTTTATTATGAATTTTTGACTTAGAACCCATGTGGGTAATTGAAAAAATTGACAAAATGGAGCCTCTAAAGGAATATGCTAAAATAGATTTTCTTTTTGGGTGTGCAGCTTGCTGGTTTATTTATATGGTTTATACGTTATATACGTTCACACCGTTTTCTCCATTTAATATCATATGTTTGGTATTTGAATTTAAGATTAATATTATTAATTTTTTTTTTAATTAGTAATCATGGTTTGATGGAAAAACCATGTTTTAATTGGATTAAATGAGCAAACAAAAGGCTCAAGGTTTATCAGATATCGTCAACCGTAAACTTGCAGAGGACCCTTTGCAACATTTGCATATTTTTGTTGAACACAAGGAAAGCTGCACCACAGAACTAACTACATTATTGTATGCTCTCGGAGGCACTTGTTATGCAGAGGATGAATCATTAAATTCACCGTTGCATCACAGAAAGTAAATATACTTACCAGAATTTTATCCAAACTTGAGCCTAGTTACTTTGGCAATAAAGTTCAGCATTTTTTTTTTTTCGTGACCCTAGTAGATCACAGAATTGGGTAAAATAAGTATTTTTTTGGGATTCTAGCACTGGTAATAATTTTTCTCGTTTCCAGGGCCGGTTTCACTCCTGCAATAAATCTTAACTTCCTTATTAGGAACTGATCCTGATTGTTATCCTGAAATATGAAACTGGCGGAGTTCCTAATAAGGAAGTTAAGATTTATTGCTGGAGTGAAGCCGGCCCTGGACGCTCGGAAAAATTATACTGAACACGTGGATTCTTTTCCCAGCCGATCTTCATTCCTACCCTGAAATATGAAACTGGCAGAGTTCCTAATAAGGAAGTTAAGATTTATTGCTGGAGTGAAGCCGGCCCTGGATGCCCGGAAAAATTATTCTGAACATGAGGATTCTTTTTTCAACTGATCCTGATTGTTATCCTGGAATATGAAACTGGCAGAGTTCCTAATAAGGAAATTAAGATTTATTGCTGGAGTGAAGCCGGCCCTGGACGCCCGGAAAAATTATTCTGAACCTGTGGATTTTTTTATCAACTGATTCTGATTGTTATCCTGAAATATGAAACTGGCAGAGTTCCTAATAAGGAAGTTAAGATTTATTGCTAGATTTATTACCGGTCCTGAAAACGTGAAAAATTATTACCAGTGCTAGAATCCCAAAAAAATACTTATTTTGCCCAATTCTGTGATCTAATAGGGCCTTGAAATAAAAAAATATAAATATTGCTGAACTTTATTGCCAAAGTAACTAGGCTCCAAACTTGATCCGGTCAAATAAAAACTAGCACGTCAACTGTCGTTTCATCGTTTTGCGACTGGTAAGTTTGAAATAATCTACACATATTCATAAAGTTGGCAACTGGTAACAAACTTCTGTGTCGTGGATAGCCTGACATTTGAGATTAGGGAGGTAAACCACGTAAGATTTTCTTGTTTTTAAATTTTGAATACTTTGATTGATGTCGATTTTATTTATTCCTTCCCTGGTAACAAACAAATTAATATTATAATATATTTTCTACTGGAAGAGAAAGATTTTTATGTAAGGGTTAGCTTGAGGACTTGTTTGTTTAACACTTCCGGTGGCGCCCGCTTATAACTTCAAATTACACTGGCTCTTATCAATTTGGATAATATGATAGGTCTGTTATGAAAAGTAAATCTCCAAGATATCCCTACCAACTTCCCATTCAGTTCCATTAACAAAAGAGCTGCCGGAGCAATATAGCGCAACATTCGAGTTTGGACAAAAGAAAACCAAATTCGTTTAGAGTGTTATAGCATTTTTACCGCGGTAAAAAAGGTGCATCTTTTTTTATCGCTGTCAAACTGAGAAGTCATATTCAAATGGGTTTATTTCTACAGGAGTTGATTTATCATACTCTAATATTTAGTCCTGTTCCAAAGTCTGGTTTCGGACATTACCAAAAAGGCCAATGGTAACATTAGTAAATAACCACCAATATGCCAATACCCCTAATTTATATGCGAACATGTTATACACAACTCATATGTGAGACTTTTCGACGACTTGAAGATCATATCTAGAGTTTACTGACATTTTGCAAAAGATGAACTCATGTTCATATCCATAATTTTATATCTCCAGTCCTCATTCTCATCTATACAACATCCTGTCGAATTCAAAAATAAACCCCTCAAATGCAATTGTTTGTATTCAAAAAAAAAAAAAAAAACGGATGCGCATTAATAATTTTTCTCATTAACAGCGCTGATGAAAGAAGCAAGAATGTTTTTAGGTGAATTCACATTATACAGATACCTCATAATTAAGATACCACCAGGTTGTCAGTAGCAGATTATAAATACATGCATTATCATAAATTACTAATTCACTAAAGCATGTAAAAAACATGTAATGGGCAAAAGATATAATTGCATTTTTCAAATGTATTTTAAAAATTTAAAGGTGTGATTTTTTTGTCAATGGCAGTTAGAAATACGAATTTCTGTTGGTAAGATATTCAAACAACATGGTTCATATTCATAGGATCTTATATTCTTGGGAACTCTAAAAACAGTATGTGTCAGTATTGATAAATATTATTATTGTCAATTTAATTCATGTATAAAAAATCGCATATGCCACAGAGCAATTGTCACTTTGACAGCGGCAAAAGTTAGCTTTAACTTTTACAGCGATGATTCAACTCATGTATAAAATCGTCCATTAGAAACGTCAGTTTTGCCAGTTTGATATCGGATAAATAGGAACGTAACTGTTTGCAAGTGGATAAACTGTTATTAACCTTCACCACGGCAACAACTAATAATTGTCGTATGACTTTATTGAATCCGTTGCTGTACCCAAGGACGCGTTGCTATTAACAAAGCCAAATGACAATAAATTTTCGTACTTTTTGTTACAAAGTGTTGTTTTTGATTTCAAATGAGCGTTAACGTTAATTTGGTAGTGCAACTACTCAAATAATAAATTCTGCAATAGACAACGCCACTCCAAAAAACACCAGAAAAACCAAATCATCAATTTGGAGGCAGTTTGAATTATTTTGTCGAGAAAAGGGGTATGAACTATTACCTTCAACGTCGCAGCCGGAAATCTCAAGCATATTGGCAGATTGGGCGTATAATATGAAGAAATCAGACGGAAATGACTACAAGGAGTACGTAGTTAAAACACATTGTGGAATACTGTAGCCAAAATTGTGCAAGAAAAATATTATATGGATTATAAGATTGTGTTTGACCCATTCAAAGATGTGACATTTCAAGCCGCTAGAAACGCTAAAAATGCTAAACGCAAGCAACTGCAGAGCAATTTAGATAAAAGAAGACAAGGTTCTATGGCATTAAGTAAAGAAGAAGTTATAAAATTGGCAGAGCAGTGGGATAAAAATACTCCAATGGGACTTTTGGGATATTTTTTCATATCGCCGCTTTTGAATTAGCCTGGAGAGGTGGTGAAAGTGCGCAGTATAAAATTTATTATTTCAAAGCCGAAAAATACAATAATGGAACATTGACAGGCAGAGTGAAGTACAACACGGTCTTTTCTAAAACAGCTCAAGGTGGAGATAAAAGGTGCAGTGAAAGTAAGTGGTTGACTACAAATAAAGAAAATCCGAACGTGTGTCCTGTAAGATTGTTGAAAATGCTTCTGGAAAAACTAAACAAACATATTTCTTCAGATAGATTGTTTCTAACAACAAATACGTTTTGGAAAAATGAAAATGCCGAGGTATGGTACAAAAATGTGCCCATTGGTGTAAACGAAATTTCAAAGTGGACCAGAATTTCTGCAGAAAAAATTGGTCTAGATCTGAAAAATAAAATTACTTATCACTCCCATAGGGCTAGCACTATTCTTAGCTAGCGCCAATTCTCTGAAGCCATACCTTCAGTTAGACTCACAGCATCATTCCAATTTAGTGACAAATCTAACAGAGGAAAATAATCAATTCCAGCAATCTTCTTCGGTAAAGATTGTCTACCAAAACTGTACTTTTTGTTCAATGAATTATTGATTTTATTTAATAAATTATGTTCTATTGACTTTTGTTTAATAATTCATTTATTTCATTCGTTAAAATATCTCACTAAATACCACTCGAGGTTTTGTTTTCATCGTATAAATTTTAATTTTGTTCCACTCAAACTTGGTAGCTTGTAATATGACTCGACCAAATAACATTAGATAAAATCACTCCACCTTCGGTGTCGTGATTTTATCATGTCATTTGCTCTCGTCAATTACCAAAGCAACCAAGTTTTCGTGCAAAATGAAAGTTTATCCGATAAAACAAAAACTTCTTGTGGTATTACCCTCGACAAATACACCAGTGATTTTTTCACTTATTCATTTGTTTATCAATCATCGCGGAAAATAATTTTCGGCTGTAGAAAAAACCCTGAAAACCTACAACATCACTCCTGAAACAATTTTGTTGAAACTCTACCCGTCGATGAATAAAAATAATAGCAATTATCCTTTTTTTTTCTTTTTTTTCCGATCTTCCTCGCCAATAAAGCGTAAACGACTTCAAGAGTTTTTATTCCCAGACTTATACTTGATTTGATCATTAAATATGAAATTCTGTTCTGTTTGAGAAGGCCTAAATTTTCACAAGTTAATTGGAACACTTACATAACACTTTAAACATTTTTTTACGATGTTATCTTATCTTACACGTGTAAGTTAATATTGAAACGCAACTCTCCAACGACGTGGAAAATTCAACAAATCCCATGTCCACAAATATTCTCGTTTTTTGACACACAAACATAATTTTTAGAGTTATTACCACACCCGACACCTTGTGGTTACACTGGTTACACTAAAAAAAGTGATAAAATGTAAGACATGATGGTATAATATTGTGGAACCAGTTGACCTCGTCTGAAATTTTGTTGTACGGTATCGTTTTACAAATTAATTAATATAGGTGAAGAGTTTGTGAATGAAAAACACCAGTCATGCTTCTCTGCTCTTATATGTTGTAATTTTTCTTTAAATAAAATATTCTGGGGTGTTAGGGAAGACACTAGTTACTTACAAGAAGTTATCTCAATTACGTTCAGGCAATTTTTTTGTCCTCACAAAAAGGAATATCCTGTATGTTCAGAATGAATCGTAAGAACCAAGGTAGAGTAGGTAGCCATTGGTGTTTCTTTTATTTGCTCATATTTTTATTTCTGGCTATCCTAGGCTTTCCACGGATAGAAAAATATTGAAATTTTGTCTAATTTTTGTACAACCATGATAAATCAAACTCTTACAAACAGCAAGTACTATACCACCAGGCGACATCTGTTGGCTGCTGTCAAAGGATAGAGCACTTCTACAAATATGTATACTGGAAGATATTTCTATTGAGAACTGACAATGCAGCCTTGGTATGACTTTTACTGTTCAAAAAGCACGAAGGTCAGGGAGCACGCTGGACTGGGGAATCTAGGAAAACAGAAACAGAAACCAAAAATGGGGACAAAAACCGAAACACCCCCCCCCGAAAAAAAAAACCCAAAATAAACGGCATAATAATTTCGTACGTAGAAGATCCGATCCTCACCTAGCGAATATCAGAATTAATCCTTTTCACCATTCTCCATCATAATACTTCAAAATTAGAAGGATGTTTTTCATTTCTGTCCCCTTCATGCTTGAATCAAATCCTACCATTTCTAATCCAGTACGATTGGGTTTTGTGACAAGAATCGATTAGTATGCTAGTAGTTGGAACCATGATAAACAAGAAAAGGAATTGTTTTACCAAAATTCCAGAGGTAGAACATATTATTTTTTTTTCGTTAAAAAATTTATACCTAAATAGATTTTTGCTGTGATCTTGGAGAGTATATGAAAACAATTCAATTATCCACAAAAATTATTTCTAGTAATTTCTTATGAAATGCGCTCGTTTTCCCAGAAAACATTATTGAATGCCGATATCAAATTTCAGGTTCACCCTTACTGGCCGCTGAAAATTCTGGCAGAGCCGAATATTTGATTGGTCATAACTCTGCTTAAAATGATCGGAGAAGGGAAAGGAAAAGTTCATATCGTTTCTGAAGACTTCTAACTTCTCATGCAAATATAATATGCGAATAATTGAGTACCTAAAATGTGTTTTGTCGCACTTCACGAAGATGTTTGCGGATGATCCGAAAACCATGAATAATTTAGTAAATATAGAATTATTATACTGAAGCAGCAACCCATATCCTCTTTGGACTAAATGCAACAATTTTAAAGTAGTGTGACAGGTTCCACTTATACATGCAAAAAAAAAACACTTTGTTTTACTCCTGCTTCATTTTCAACTTACCCATAAAATCGGCATTCTCTTCACTAAATGTTGAAAACAATCGCTTATTCATATTCTGCATATATATATATATATATATATATATATATATATATATTTAATAACACTTTTGTCAAGTGCATACCTCAAGCTTGAAATCACATACTTCATTTTTTATGTAGGATATGTATGAGCGATTATTTCCAACATTTACTGAAGAAATTGCCGGGATTATGGGTGAGTTGAAAACTGAGGCAGGAGTAAAACCCAGTTTTTTCTTTGGCATGTATAAGTGAGACTTGTCTCAGTAGCCTTTAATCGTTGCATATGGTCCAAAAAGAATACTAATTCCTACTCCAGTATAATTATTTCATATCAAATAAAATATCCATGACTTTCGGATCTTCCGTAAATATCGTAGAAGGGGTATGTGAAGTGGGACAAAAAACATTTTAGGTACTCAGATACTCACATGTTATATTTGCATTAAGAAGTAGAAGTCTTGTGGAACGATATGCACTTTTTCTTTTCCTTCTACTATTATTATTAGCAAAGTTATGACAAATCTAATTTTTTTTCGGCCCTGCCTGAACTTGCAATGGCGGGTTAGCGCGAGCATGAAATGTGACGTCGACGTTAAACAACGTTTTCTGAGAAAACGAGCGTATTTCATGAGGTATTACTCTTGGGGAGAATTGAATTATCTCTCAACATATCGAAACTGTTTTTTGATAAATCTTATATTTTCTGAAATGACAACACAAAAAAATTCAATTCTTTTTGAAAAATTTTTTTTAGGTTCCTCTCCTGATTTTTTTGTAAACAATTTTTTTTCTAATAATAATGATGTCGAGATGTCATGTGCCCAGTTTAAGAGTGCTACAAAGAACAAGTGCACTTTTTGCTCGAATGTGACTGGATCTTTTGATTTCTCAATAAAAAGAAGAATTGAAATTACAATTGATTCTATCTGAAATAATGTATGGTATTCTTTTGTTTATATATTTTCATCAACTCTAGTTTATTGATATTTTCCAAAATAAATGTCAATTTTGGAAAGGGTGGAAATTTTGCTTGACACATTTTAACTTGTGATGTACTTTTTGTGCGTTTCATGACTATTATTATTACTGTCGAAGAATAATGGAGTAGAAACACAATTATTTATATGTAAGATATTCTTATTCTCATAGTCAAGCAGGATACTTCGACCAAGCCTCTGAAGATTACTGCCGCAGTTGGAGTCGAAACGTGTGGAGATTTTAAGAAAAGAAGACCAGCTGGAAAGCCTGGATTCCGATATACTAATCGTCAGCAATATTTGATAAGTATTCGAATTCATAACATTTCGAATATTGCATGAGTTTGTATAACCGTTCCTGCAATTTGTACCCCTAATCGGAAAATCTACGGAAGGAAACAGCACGTGAAAAATTATGGCATTATCTTCCACTTCCACAGGATACATAAACAATTATTCATGACACATTCACTATCAATTGTCAAGATTGCATGCGCAGCTAGAGGACGTTAGTTTCATGCAACGAAATTGCAGACAATTACAAAGAAAAATTGCACCCATGCGCTAATTAAAATTCATACACTGTGAGTAATTGGTTGACAATAATAATGATGATGCGACAGTAAAATTATAATTGGAATTTTCTGACTGATTCTCTGCATGCGATTCCTATTATTTACTGGTCCAATTATTATACCATTCGATTTCTGGTGCTCTAATGATACCTCCATTTCCACGCAATTATTGGGTTTTTTTCGTGACGGCAGAGGTAATTTTTCATTCATTCGTCAGATTTATATCTTTTGTCTTATGGGAACGACTGAGTTTTTAACGATGATGTGGATCGTATTGTTATTAGGGAAAATCCGATGAAACTGCTAATGATTTTTTTATTCTACAAGATATCAGTGAACTTCAATCAATCATTACGAAAATTTGAAATGGTATACTTTAAAACTTGGTCTATATAAATCCTGCAGACTAAATTGAAGATGGGTTTTTCATGATATCATCTGTAACAAAACTGGAATTTGAAGGAACAGAAACATTCTTTTAAAGTCACACCAGAAGGGCGGTATTATTCTGCACTTTATTTTCAGTAATAGAATAGCTATTGGTATTACTAGGGAGTGAAGTGCCACTTTTCTTCCCGCAGTAAACATCCAAGGGAGGAAAAGGCACTTTACTCCCATGTAATACATATGATTTTTCCTCCTACCCACTTAATGAACCTTTTTTTGTAAATTTAAAACGCATCTCAACTGCTTTTGTCTAGAACGGACCTATATTTGCATAATGGAAAGTATAGACAATACTAGACAATGGCTAGTGTCTTGGGCTTGTAATCCGAATGTCCCGGGTTCAGCTCCTGGCAATTGCCAATTTTTTTTTAAGGGCGTTATTTTACTTTTTCCTTGTTAGTGATTTGAATTATTGGACATTTAGATAGCTTATATATTTCGGATTGCTATTTAGTGATTTTCTCCTAAGTAATGTTATATGCCTATTTGAATGAAGTGTCGATCATTTTTTTTTCTAAGAGCTGCTCTTGTAGAAAAAATAATGTGTGTATTTCGAGCACAATGTGTCATTGTCGTTCTGCAAAGAATAATCTTTTTGTCGAGCGACAATCAATCACTTTGCGCTCTAAATACACAAATAGCTACTAAAGAACTAAAGTAGAAGAAACATTCATGTTTTATTTTTACCAGAATACAGGATATAATATAAGATGTTCTAGAAATTACGGAAACAATTTGATTATAATAAATTCACAAGTTTCATCGTTTACAACTTACTTGAAATGAGGGGGAGGAAAAGTATGAGTTTCCTCCCTGGATGCTAAACGCAGTGTCTCCAAAGTCAAAAAACCCCTTCCTCACTTTTAAGAAAAATTGTTAAAATTCTCGAAAATTATAAAATCGGAAAAATCCGTCATTCGATGCCCCATATCGAATGATGTAACTGAAAAAATAACCCCTGTCCCCCCGAAAGTCAGATAGAGAAAGTGGGAATTGAAAAAAAAATTCTGATCGTTTCCGACGGCGGAAATTACAGCAAAAAATAATAAAAAACATTGGACCATCGAATAGTTCGAATTTAGAAAAAATCAACCACCACCCTTCCTTCTCGAAATAAATTGTGAAAAAAATAGTGTGATTGAATAATGTATTTAAAAGCAATTTTACCCCGCTGTTCCTGTGAAATCCAGAAAGAGACCGCGTATTAATGCAAATAAATTTATGACTTTTCCGGACATCGAAAATTACAACAAAAAAATTATTAACCGAGGAGTCGTACCATCCCTTTTTGAAAAATATTGCGAAAACTCAATAATTCAATTTATTTAAAACAATTATACTTTCCTACCCCCTCCTTATCGAAAGTAACTGAAGAGAACGCGTAGGAGTTCGGAAAAACGTTCCGGACGTGGAAAATTACGAAATAAAAAAAATATTGGTTGGTGAGGTCTGACCCTCAAGTAAACGGTGCGAACACTCGGGAAAATAAAATTGGAAAAATTCCTAATTCTGAAAAACATCGGCACGTCAAAAAATCTAGTTTAAAAAATATGTCACCTCCCTGCCTCCCTGCCTTCAGGGAGGCAGGGCAATTTATATTTTTTCAATTGCTTGAGGTGTGAAATATCATTACACTTGGCTTTTAGCTTTTGAGAAAATATTTGAATTTTCAAAAGTGCCCTGTTTTCATACACTAAATATTATTTTTTATTGTTCAGTTTAATAGTTTTTTTGGGATGAAAATGCACTCACCTGTATTTATGTAGTTTATTTTCTGGTATTTCTTCAAGTAAATGCTAATTTATTTGAAAACTGATGTGTATGCTATTTCACTATATCACGGTTCGCTGCTCGCTTGTTATTTATATTAAAAGTGGTGAATTCTGTATAGTTCTAAAATTCCTACGGAGGTCCCTATGATCTCACGTTGCGTTGAACGGATGACGTTATTAGATTACATTACATTACATTAATTACTTAAGACAATTTTGGTGAATTTTCGACCCCCCTTCTCCCCTCCCCACAACCCTTCTTGGTGAGATTTCGTGAGATTTTGCTCCCTTCCTCCCACCCTTAATATCACGTGAGCTCTTTCAAAATGCATATTTGTAATGTAAATGAGTTAATCTGCGCTCGATTGCATTCGATTTATTTTAATAAACAATTTTCTCATATATTTTTTTATTTAAGACTAGTTGAGACTGTTTACTGAGGAAAAAAATACGCGATATTTGCTGAGACCACCCTCTCCCCCTCGTGAGATTGAGTGAGGTTTCGCTCGACCCCCTCCTCCCTCTCAATGCCTCACGTAATTAATGGATGCCCCCTAATGCGTTCCGGTGATTTATGGCTTGTTTACGAACTAGAGTGATGCTGCCAGGGCCGGCTTCATTTTGTTACATTATAAATAAAAGCTTGTTTATACCAAATAATTTCACTTTATTTTGTTTTTACTTTGTATTTTTTTGATATTTTGAATTTATATCATTACCAATGTGATCCAAGGAGTGATTATGCAGATTCTTATACATAATCGATCAAATGAAATTTATCAAGAAATATACATTGATAAAAATGTAGATTACAACGGAATAAACAACTGCAGTTATTTATAAACTGTTTCAGATAGAATATTGTGATGATGTTGATAAGTATTCCGTTTTTGGTGGAATGGCCATGTTAAGTTTGTAAAAGATAAATGAAACAACCAAACACGATAGTTTCACAGAACGTTAGACGCGATGGCCGTCGTTTAGTAGGTCCCCGAACCGTCACTAATTGCAGGTGTCATGCACGTCTCAGAGGCCTCTGTCAATTACGACCTCAAAAATGTTTAATTAAATGCGTTTTCCGTTGTAATACCGTTCTTGATCCGATAACTCTCGCTTGGCGGTAATTTCATTTTCGGTTGAAATTAGTTTTTCACTATCGAGGATAATCGTAAAGAACGTGATAACGTTTATAGGTACACGATAATTGAACGAATGAAAACCAGTTTGGGAAGATAAATAAATATTTGGGAAATGAGACAAAACGAACAACAATCACAACTGTGGTGAGATTTCGGTTGGTGAAAACCAAGTAGCATCTCATATTGGGTGAATTTTGATTTTATATTGGGCCAATATGGATATATTGTGAATGTAAAAATAATATTGATTCAATATGGGTGAATATTGGAAAAACAATATTACATCAATAATATTGGTGGAATATGAGTTTTGAATGTACATTGTTTCATATGATATTGGGTCAATATTGGTTCAATAATTTCACCAATATTAAAAAACCAATATTGCCTACCCAGATAACACAAAGACGTCCTCAGTACGTCCAAAGGACATAAATCTAAGACATTCAAGACGTCCAAAAGACGTCCATTACTGGACATAAGACGTCCTTAGGGTGTCCTGGGAACATCCGATGTTACAAATTGGAACGTTCTAGGGACGTCCATTATATGTCCCTGTAAAGTCTGCCATGGACGTCCCTTGGACAACCTAAGGATGTTTTTAGGATATCAATTCTCAAGGTTTTCTATAACCCATGATCCTAGGCAATAGAAAGTGACATACCAACTAGAAAAAGTGAAAAGGATAACGATGGAACGTGATTTTCGAAAAAACATTTATAAAGTTATTTTAAACTCTGACACAAACATTTACATCAATTACAAAACATAATACCTATAGAACAGTATAGAAGTTACGGCTCCCAACAGCAACGAATACGTGATATTGAATTTTCTCAGATCATCGTATTCTTTTGATTGTAAAAATAACTTCAAATTCCGCCACAACCAGAAATTATGTTTATAAGTTAGGTTAGGAAACCACAAGGCAAGAGATAAGACACATCACATGACCTCAAATGGCACAAATCACAGACTTCACGACTTCACAGGCTTGAAATAAAAGTCTATTTTTGGAAAAAATAATTGGAGAATTGTTAGAGAAATGATAAACTATGAAAAGTGTGATTTAAATCGCCATCCCAACGACTCGAGACTGTGAACTCACTGAAATATAAAAGACAATAATAAAAGGAACTCAATAAGCGCTCTGTGATTGGTCACTGCAATGGCGGGAAGTTTAAACGAAAAGATAAGAATGAGGCAAATTGAGTTGAAAATTCGTGAATTACTAGCAAACCTAACCTGACCTGACTAACCTAGCGCGAACACAATAACCATGCAAAATTGATAACGGTATAACGGCTATTCATCTAATACTGGTGACAACTTGAGAAACTCACTGAGCTAAATAAGCCCAGTGGAAAATGTATGAAATTTATGACGAAAAATTAAACCAAAACACGCTTTAAATTTTTGAAAAAGGCACAAGATACGAAAATAATGTTGTAAGTCGGTAATATGAATTTGGCCTGAGTTTGGACGTCCTGGAAATATTCGCATCGGACGTCCCAAAAACGTTCCGAGTCGTAGGATGTCCATATTAGGTTCTGGGACATGCGGACCTAAATGGGACATAAAATGGAAATCCTCGGGACGTCCAGTGCTATCTGGGTACATATTGTTTCCAGCATCTAGCATTAATGTTGTGATTCCAATATTCTTCTCATTTTGATTCTAAAGATGCAGCACATTATTGTATATCCAAGTATGATAACACATTGGTTTTATTTTATATTATCGGTTAAAATGAGTTTTTCACTATCGTGGAAAATTGTAAAAAACGTGCTAAAGTTTATATGAGCACGATAATTGAACGAATGAAAACTAGTCAGGGAAGATGATTATTTGGGATGTATTACGAAAAAAAAAACATATTGGGCCAATATGGATATATTGCAAAGATCAAAATATCATTGATCCAATTTGGGTAAATATTGAAAAAACAATATCTATTACATGAATGATAATTGTGGAATATTGGCTCTACCGGTTCTGCAGGTATATTTAATGTTTAATGTGTAATATTGGGTTAATTTGTTTATTAATTTTCACTAATATTGATAAACTACATCCTTCATTTTATTTCATATCGATTCTAGAGATAAAACACAATGATGTATTATAACACATTGGTTGAATATTATGTTATAAGTAAACCAAATTAATAAAATAATCATACCAATTCCATATTGGTTATATTTGTTACGTATACCTCATACTATATTTGAAAGACAATATTGATACAACATAGCAAATAAAACTTATTACCATTATTGAAATTTGAATATTGAAAAATTTTGAGGGGATTACTCTTACCTCCCTCCCCTCCTGTTGAAAAAAAGCTAACTAATTCGAAATAAAATCGGAAACAATTTAATTTAAAAAAATTATTGACCCCTACCACACTCCTCGGGAAAAATTGCGAAAACTCGCGACAATAAAATCGAAAACTTCCGTGAAATAAGCGAAAAATATTGGATCATTCAAAAGGACTTTTTCTCGAAACTTCATAGAAAATTACCTTTGCCAAAAATTAACCATTTCGACTTGTCGAAATTTTCGAGAAAAAAGGAAAAAGTTGAAATTTCGACATTACATTCGAAATTTCCACATAAAAGTAGAAATTTTAATATAAAAGTCAAAATTTCGACTTTTTTCTCGAAAAACTTTAAAGTTAATGTGATAAAAAAAACCACCTGTGGACCTCCTGCGCTTTCGTATTTTCTCCTATTTCTCAAGATGATTTTTGAACATTTCAGATTTTTCTTTTCATGCGAAATTGTTCATCTTTCAAGTAGTGGGTACAGATCGTACATCCCACTAAAACTGAATTAACGGGTACCCTGAATCCATAAACTAGAAAAATTATACCTAGATACTATAAAAAATATCTCCTTCATAAATATATTAAGCGACCGTGAAACATATTTTTTCGATATTGTAATATTAAAGACCACATTTCAATATTTTCATTACTCTGAGATCAAAACAACTAAATAACTTCGTTGTTATCGCTCCCTGAAGGACTGCACTGGGCTTCGTAAAATCACGTTAGTTGGGAACACACTAGATTCTCCCAGCGACCACCTGATTGCAGTAACTTTTTGTCGCGTTAGGTTGTCGTCCCGCAGTGAAGTTAGTGATCGCGAACATGGCCTCGAACGAATTGACATTGGAACAAATTCATAGTTTTTTGATCGAAAAAGGTGGAAAAGCGAAAAACCGTGAAGCCGTGCGTTATTTCAAAAGTTATTTGACGGATCCTGCATCTAAAGGTATGTAAATCTTTTGGATACAGCTTTTATTTTGCCTTAAACATGCTTTGTTTACATTGAGTTTTTCGGCTACCTGTGGAATGATTCACTTCATTTGAATTTTTATGGTTGATCATGTCGTCAAAAGAATGCGGAATACATAAATACTACACAGTAGTGCTAGGATTAGTTTATTATTTGATTCAAATTGGTAATCAGTGACATAACATAACCTAAGAGGTTATGTAGGTATCAAGGATTTGCTAGGGGGTACAATTCATTTCTATTTGATATTTGTTTGCATTGAATAAAATTTTTTGAAATAATTTTGCATTAAAAGGTTAGTGATCTACCTACTTATTTCTTCTGTAATTATTATTGTTATGGTACTTATGATGAAGTTTTAGGTCGCAAGTAATAAGTCAGAAGTTTTAAGTAATAAGTCGTAACAAGTTCAATCATTGGTTTTCAATAGGAGCGTTCATAAACGAGTCATAAGTTTCTAGTCATAAGAAAAGTTGGCCAACTTTCATCTTTTATGATTAAAACTTATGACAAATTATCAATACGCATGCGTCAAAAGGAAATAACGTTCTGTAATTGCTGTCAATCTGTCATGAGTGTCATGTGTCATATACATCAAGAAGATAAATGTTCTGTGGTGGTGTTTTTGTTGTTGTTTTTGTTTAGATTTGTTGTAAAATAGTGAACTACAAGAATACCTACCAACACTTTCAACAGTTTAGGGTCGTTTGTAAATAAACAAAACTTTTTCACATTCCAACAGCAGATAAACATACCAAAGCGCTTGCGCGAAAACGACCAATGGCAGCATACCTTCCTTATGACAATTACAGTCTTAAGATTTGTTCATGAATGGTAATTTTTTTCCTTACGACTTATGACTATTACTTAAAACTTCTGACTTATTACTTGCGACCTAAAACTTCATCATAAATCCACCATTATATGAAATAGTAGGGAGTATCAGTGGCGTAACCTGAAGCAGGCTATTGTGAATAGTAAACATTCCACTGTGATTCCATATTTCATTATACAGGGTGTCCCAGAATAAAGGGAACAAACTCCGAGGGTAGAATCCTGACTTCATTTTAAGGCTGAAAGTAGTTCCAATAAACATATACCCTAAAATGAGTACTAACCGAGTTACAGGCTGTTGAAAGTGACACAAAAAATATATATTTTCCAGAATAACTTCATAACGGCTTAACTTCTCTCAATGAAATTTGGTATGTCACTTAACAGCATTCAGTTTCATTTTTCAAGTCAAATCATGTGTTTGTAACTCTAAACAGGGGCGTACGACAGGTGGGTACCCCTATTCGCCCCTCCCAACTTTTACGCCACTGGATAAATATCGATTTCGTCTTCTTTTTCTTAATCCCCAATATTTCCTATCTAAAAAAGAAATACGTTTCGTTTCACAAATATCAACGGTTTTCGAGATATGTAAAGTTGAATAAGTGGGTGACGGATACTCATTAGTGATTATTTTGTTAGTGGCTATGTAAGTTTTGAATATCGGAAAATTTTAAACAAATGCATTTCAGTCATGTCAGAATTTGGCGTTGTTACGAGATTAAAACGAGTATTTGAAACACTTTACACCTCACAGATTACACATATTCAGGAGGAGAAAATGAATCAAGACCCCAGCTACGTAGTAACTTTTCTAATTTATCAATTTTTCCTTCAAAATGTTCGTAGTTTTTTTGAATCGTTAAATAACTACCACAAAATCGGTACTATCAAGATCACCAGTCATAATTTTTTTCTGTTCGACTTCATCTATGTTGACTTTTGAAATGTTCCAAAATTTCATTCCAACATCAAAAATTTTATGAACTTGTGATTATCTCTGTGTATACTATATGATGAACCTCTACGATTTTATAATACTGCTATGCACCCTTATTGTTTCAGATGAAAATCGACAGAGATTCAAAACCTACGTGAACAAAATAGCCAGCACGCGAGTGGAAGGCGACGAAAAAATCCTAGTCCTGAAACCGAAATATACCAACACCTCAGAACCCCCACCCTCGCCATCCTTTTCCCCAGCTAAGTATCCCCCACAGTATGATCCTAGAAATTCCATCGGCATTCCAGTGTCCCCCGCGCATTCCTTGAACGATTCCTTGAATCAGTCGTCTCCAAGGCAGCCGCCCCCGTACAGACCTCCTCCGCCGGTGTATGCTTCTTCGTCTTCTTTGGATACCATGTCCCTGGAATCTATGTCTTCCACCAACGAGGCTCCACAGGTAAGTTCAGTAAGGTCAGTTGTTCAGTTGTAATTGTAATTTTAAAGGAAAAAAAAAATGCCACCTCTGGAATTTTGCTAAACAATTTTTTTTTCATGTTTATCATGATTCCAACTACTATCATACCAAGTTTGGTGGTGCTACAATTGATTCTTGTCTCAAAACCCAATCGTACTGGATTATTGATAATTAAACTAATTCTCCTTTTCAAGGCACCACCGAGAGAAAGAAGACGAGACTCCGACAGAAAGAAGTCTCTCGTGGAGGAGACCACACCGAAAAAAGCCAATGTCGAACTGGGGACGAACGAGGATGACAAAACGGTTAGCGTGAAAGAGCGGACTCAGAAATTCAACAGGTTGGCATCTGTAGAGGACGAGCTGAGCCCTCGACAACCCAAGTCTGCGGAGAAAGAGAATCGAAGACCAAACTGGGTGAGTGAACAGTACAGTTTTTCAAAGATTGTTTATGTTTATTATTGTTTTCATCAAATTATACGGATTGTTTGGTCGCAATAGTTCTGAAAACCGGATCCTTTGGTAACAACGATATTCAGGACCTCAGTTGTCTCAGTTTATTTGTTGTTAACGTTTCCGTTCACAAGAATGGTCAACCGTCTTCAGATGGTATTTGACGATAAAAGACCGTTGCCTTGAAATTTTTCGAATAATTGGACCCAGTTGTGCAACAAAGACACACGTTTTGAGATAATTGAGAAAAACAATTTTGATCTTCAACCAAAATAATTTCTTACCAAACAGAAGTTTTTTGTGCATTTCTAAAGTTATGGCCACGGTATTTTCGTTTTCTTCTGCCATTTTGAAGTCAAGATTCATAATTCTTTCAGCTAGTTCTGTTTCCTACAACATATGTTGGTCACCAATGAATTTTTTCTTCTCTTGTTCTTCAGCTCAATTTTTTATTTTTCGAAAATTGCGTTTTCCTACTCACTTGTTTTATTGAATTTGGCTGCAACCCATTCAACACATTTCAAGCTTATATAATAAAGTCATACTCTGCGAACTTCTAAGATAAATAACTATTTTGTATGATGAAAAACTTTTTTTATTTTGATTTTAGAAAAAAATTCCTAAGAACTATCGCTCTTGAAAGTTCCCTGTAGTAACAACTTTTCGTTTTACCTGTCCAATCCAATCATATATTTAATTTAGTCCATAGAATATTGAAAAACAGATCCATGCGACTCTGGTTCTCTATCGCAAAACTTTTTTGGATATTCTTTTATTTTTCAATATAGATAATTATCTATTTTTTTCGTAAGATGGCGCTCGGGGGTTCTGCTATCTGGTTCTTTGTTGCAAATCAACATATAAAATTAGGTCTAGGTCCAATTGGTATTTAGTGCATTAATGACTGACTGTTTTCCACACATGTTGGTTGACTGAATATATTATTGATTTCTGTTGTGCCCGTCTTAGAATTTTCGTTGTAGTGATATTTCTTCAGAAGACTGTAAATCAATAGCTGTTGGCGATTTAGTTGGGTATGAGTGGATATAAACATCTGGAATTCCTCCAAAAGTAACCAAAAAAGTGTTTTTACAAAATATGGAAACTCCTCATTTCATTACTTTTTGTATCATCTGTCCTATTTTCAAACAGGAAACCAACATAAGTTACAAAGCATATTGCACTGATATCTCCCTTTTCAAAAAGAAAAACTTAAGATTTTTTTTGAATCTGCGTACTTTCGACGACCTTTATCAAAGAGGAGATGAATTTCAGGATATACATTGATATAAACTCTTCATCTCGAAATAAAGTTAGGGTGGCCGGTATCTTGGCGGTCTAAGGCGCAGTCCGTTCGAAACTTCAGTATAGCGGTAGTCGGTTCGAGCCCGATGTATGTACGAGGGATTTTTTCTCAAGTACTCAATAATGAAATCGATAGGCGACCGCAGTCCTTGTTGAAATCAACTATATTGGGTGTTGTCTAGATGCCAATCTCGTCTATTGCTAGCTTGGAGTACACGCCGGCCACCCGGGGTTGTGCTGTAGGTTTTCCGGGTTTTCCTGCAGCTGAAAAGTGAATACGCCACCAAAAAACCAATAAGTCGTCACGGCAAATAATAATAATAATAATAGCCGTCCTCTACCCGCACAGGCTATGCCTTTGGGTACACTCTACGAGTGTTTATGAGGGAGTATTATTATTATTATTATTATATTATTTATGTATGCGGAGTTTGTCGGTCGAATTCTCACTCATACTGTATATTAGAAAATGTTAACCAGATCATAAAAATACATTATTGAGACATTCTATTTTGAAACGTGCATTTTCAAGAACATGTTGAATCAGGAAAATTTTGATTTGTTCATCATTTTCTGTAATACTTATCCTAATTTTCTGGCTTGGACCCATTTTCAATAATAAAATAACTCCTATTCTACTCTATTCTTATGGAAAAATTGCCCGAGACATTTCTGATTTCTTTAAGGATTTTTGTCCGCTACTTCGCCAAAAATAGAAAAGACTTCGCCTACGAATCAAAAATATACATATTCTATATAAGAAAAATGAATCGCTAAATGGGTTTCTAAGCGCAAAACTCGAAAACAGCTGGAACAATTCAGGGAAGTTTTAGGAAGCTTCTTATGAACAGAAAAATTGGAAAAATTGAAAAAATTGGCCGGAGAAATGTGAAAATCTGACTTTCCTTTTGAATGACCTAATTTTTTAAATTGTATTTATAGTTTGAGTGGACGTTAGGTTTGGATTTTACTAGAAATGTCTGGAATATCCGAGAGAAAATTCTAGAATATTCTCGAAGCATCTGGAAGGTTCTAGATAGTTCGAGGAAACGGTGAAATGAACCATAACAGCTCCGGAAAGTTCTAGAGCGAACTAAACATACACTTGAGTGAAATTCTCGTAAGTGAGGTTACCAAGGACAATCAATGAGGCATAGGAACTTAGGAATTTTTAGAATATAAGAGAGAAAACTGTTAAATAGTTCAAAACTTTCAGAAGATGCTGAAATATTTTAGGAAACTGTGGAATGAACCAGAAATGAACCATAAAAAAAGGACTCCGAAAGTGGGTGTGAGGTTTTGAAAATTTCTAGAAATGGCGTATGGGGAAAGTACCAAGACTATGGCCATCTATTGGTGAATAGTAGAATTAATAATATTGGCTGCAGTTACAGAACGTTTTTAAGCACTTTCCAAAGGAATCGGCAGCTTTTGTGAGATATTTCGTGGCAATAAAATGAACTACGCTACATTGAAGAAAAATCGTGAGTAGTCCTTATTCTTGAGTCCCTATGAAAAACCCAGCAGGACTAGTTAACTAATCATTGGTCTATAACTATACAGGGTGTAACATAAGTACGTTAAAATATTCAAGTGACGTATTCCTGAGACAATTTTAAGAAAAAAAGTCTATATAAACTTGTGTCCGGAAATGCTTCGTTTCGGACATACAGGGTGTTGAAATTGAATTTTTTTTTGCTTTTTGAAAATAACTTTTTCAAGAAATAAGTTATTTGCACGAAATTTGGTATCCGGGGTTTTTTTGCGTGGGAAATCATAATTTCGCTTCAATTTTCATGTAACATCCAGAGGGCGCTGCGTACGTTGTCATTATTCATTTCAAATTGCCCTAACATTTTTGACAGTAAACTTTTGGTACTTTTCATGAAAAAACCTCATTCCCACACCTTTTCCAAGTAAAAAAGGTACACTTTCTCAACAATGCTGGAGGTGATCGTTTTCGAGATATTTGTAATTTTCTATATTGATGCATGTTACTTAGCTCCTAGGGCGCTAAGTGAAGTTGCTGAGAACATTCCAAAAACTAAGTATGTGGTAGATCTCGTCAAAATAAACAACTTTTTTCCTATAAAATGTTTATTGAAAAATTATTCGTTTTCGAGATACAGATTGTTGAAATTTTTCTAAGCAACTTCACTTAGCGCCCTAAGAGCTAAGTAACATGCATTGATATAGAAAATTGTAAATATCTCGAAAAAGATCACCTCCAGCGTTGTTGAGGAAGTATACCTTTTTTAATTGGAAAAGGTGTGTGAATAAGATTTTTTCATGAAAAGTACCAAAAGTTTACTGTCAAAAATGTTAGGGCAATTTGAAATAAATAATGACAGCGTACGCAGCGCCCTCTAGATGTTACATGAAAAATAATACGAAATTATGATTTCCCACGTCAAAAAAACCCAGGGTACCAAATTTCGTGCAAATAACTTGATTTTTGCAAAAGTTATTTTTAAAAAGCGTACAGAAAAATTCAATTTCAACGCCCTGTATGTCCGAAACGAAGCATTTCCGGACACAAGTTTAATTAAACTTTTTTCTTAAAATTGTCTCAGGAATACGGCACTTGAATATTTCAACGTACACCCTGTATATGGTTATCAAAGTATTTTACGTCAACAAGGGGAAGGGTGACTTGGAACATAGCTTTTGCCCTCGACTTCGTTATGAAATGAATCCGACAATAACATTGACAAAAATATAGAAATATATTGGAAATATTGGTTGGTGAATCAAAAATATACTTACACATCCAGGGCTAGGTAGCTCAGTCGTTAAGACTGTCGCGTTTAAAGTCATTGATGCTGCTGGTCGTGTAGGTTCAAATCCTACAGACTACTGATTTTTATCTAATCGCCCGAGAAAGTGCTAGGAATCGCACGTTAAAAGGTAAGACCTCGTTAATCGTTGGCTCGAACAAGTTTTGAGGGCTGTCGTTCGTGACGAAACGATAGCTGGTTAACGAAAAAAAAGCAACTTCGACAATTTTTTTAACGTCAATAGACACGACGATAAAACTTCTGCCTAGTCCGATAGGAAAAAATATTGACGATACCCTGGAAGGAATTACACTCTTACTGCTTCTGAAAAATCTCAACTAAAATATATTGTACCCTGCATTCATGTGACATGTAGGTAGTACCAATTGCGAAATTTTCTGCTTTCTTAACTTTCATAACTCACCTAATCATCAAAGATTCATCTCGAGAAAGTTTTTTTCGAAGCTTGACAGAACCGTGATTGATGATAATCAAATTTAAGCTATTAACTCACAAATCGACACAGTCATTCAACAACGAACAGAGTCGTTCGAAAAATCTAATTGAATCTTGAAACGTCGATAGTCCGTAGAAAATAGTCAAATTGAAGATTGACTGAATATATTCTTTCACGTTTTTTGCTAGACCAACAGGTGTCATAGTCATTAATAACCGATAGGGTATATTGATGGCAAGTTTGATTTTGTGAAGAAAACATTGGCATTTTTTTTTTGAATTTCAGCCTTCGTCAGTCTGAAAATAAAAATAAAAAAAATCAAATCAAAGAAATCTATACAAGTGTAAAAGTACAAATATGAATCAATTTGATCCCTGTGAGGTACTGGCAGGGGCGGTGTGGCCTCAGGGAGTACCAGGACTTTTCCCGGTGGGCCGGACCCCTCGGGGGCCGGAGCCCGGCCATGCCAACAATATTCAAATCAATTTTCTACATATAGTACAGTAATCACAGACAAATGTAAGCCACAAGTGAAAAATGAATCGTAGCACTTTCAAACTCGGTATATGCCTTCTTGACATCATGTATTGTTAGAAAAAAATGTATTACCAAAAAATCAGGGGTGGAACCAAAAAAATATTTTACTTGAAAAAATTACATTTGGTTTTTGCTGTTGTTTCGGAAAGTATAAGATTTATCAAGAAACAATTTCAACAAGGTGAAAGATGATTCAATATTCCACAAGGAATATACTTGGTAATTTCTCACAAAATGCGCTCGTTTTCTCAGTAAACCTGATTGAATTCCGATATCAAATTTCATGCTCGCTTTATCCCGTCACTGCCATTTCCGACAGGGTCTTAGGTGTACATCATAACATTTTCATCAATTCAATATTAATTTTAATTAAATTCATTATTCGAAATGTCAAAACTCGCCAGAAATTATTGCGCAAAAAAAACATTTGAAAACTGATTCATAGCTGACCAACTTGAGAACGGTTAGAGATAGACGAATTCTGCGAACTCCAATCGATTCAGAATGGCCAAATTAATATATACTGAGAATTTGAACGAAAAAAATCTACGGACAAAAAGTTGAGTAATGATAATTTTTTGAAATTCTTTATTTTTCACTTTTCGAATTTCAAATTTTTGTCCTTGAACGTATTTTGACGTGCTGATTACGAATCTTCGAACGAAAATATCGAAAACTCACCGGAAATATTTTTGGCGCCAAAAAAACGATTTGAAAACTCATTCAGAGCTCACCAACTCGAGAACGTTTAGAGATAGACGAATTCTGCTAACGCCAATCGATTCAGAATTGCTGCATTAGTATATATTGGAAATTTGAACGAAAAAAATCGACGTGCAAAAAAGACAAGTAACTATATCATGATAAATAATTTTTTGAACTTTTTAAATTTAAATTTTTCAAATTTCAAATTTTTATCCCCAAACGTATTTCGACGTGCTGATTCCGAATCTTTGAACGAAAATGTCGAACTCATCAGAAATATTTTTCGCGACAAAAAACCATATGAAAACTAATTCAGAGCTGACCAACTCGAGAACGATTAGAGATAGACAAATTCTGCTAACGCCAATCGATTCAGAATGGTCGAATTAGTATGTATTGTGAATTTCGAGTCAATCAAAAGAAATTAAAAATTACTCGAAAAAGTTGCAAGGGGTTCACCCCTAAAAACCATTAAAAGTACCAAGTTGTCACATCGACTCGAAATTCGCACTGTGTACGTGAAATACCATGCTCATTACAAAAATGTATGATTTTCTATGCTCAGATATAAGATTTAGCCGGAAAAAGGTGTTTAAGATAAAACATTAAATTTTCTGAGATTTTTTATTTTTCATTTTTCGAATTCAAAATTTTTGTCTTCGGACGTATTTTGACGTGCTGTTTCCGAATCTTTTGACAATAATGTCAAAAAAACATCAAAAAACTGATTCAGCTGATCAACTCGAGAACGGTTAGAGATAGACAAATTCTGCGAATGCCAATCGATTCAGAATGGTCGAATTAGTATGTATTGTTATTTTCGAGTCAATCAAAAAAAATTAAAAATTACTCGAAAAAGTTACAAATGGTTCACCCCTAAAAACCATTAAGAGTACCAAGTTGTCACATCGACTCGAAATTCGCACTGTGTACGTAAAATTTCATGCTCATTCCAAAAATGTATGATTTTTATATGCTCAGATACAAGATTTAGGCGGAAAAAGGTGTTTAAGATGAAAAATAAAATTTTCTGAGATTTTTTATTTTTCATTTTTGAATTTCAAATTTTTGTCTTCGAAAGTTATTTGACGTGCTGATTCTGAATCTTTTAACAATAATGTCGAAAACTCATCATAAAAATTTTTGGCGGCAAAAAAACATCTAAAAACTGATTCAGAGCTGACCAACTCGAGAACAGTTAGAGATAGACCAATTCTGCGAACGCCAATCGATTCAGAATGGCTAAATTAGTATGTATTGGGTATGTATTCGGGAATTATTTTATGACTATCTGGATCTTATTTTTATACATAAGAGTTAAATTATGTCCATACAACGTATCCGCGTAATTGAATGGTAATTATCTTTCAATGCCCCCTAAAACTTTTTCATTATTTTTCATTAGAGATAATCACTTCACTGATTTCATTAGGTGTACAAAAAATGACTAGTTGTTTCCCCCTCGATCATCACTATAAAAAGCATAGAGACATCTATCAATTGTCATGTCAACATACTACTACTACCAACTTAGCAAATGTTACCAACTTTTCAAAACAAACAATTCGAACCTCAATAAAAACAAAAGAAACATGAAAACTATTCGAATGAATTTTGGTTTTCCATTCTAATTTTCCTAGAGTATAATCAAATCCCAGTGCGGTACGTGGCGCATCGTGAATGTTGTTCTTTCGCATGTAATCATCGCTAAGAGTACACCTCACGGACGCGATAACGTATCTTCGGATGACTAATGATTCGACCGTGCGCTAAGAATGCGTTTCGTCATTCTCATTTAGTTTTTTTTTCTACGACGATGTTTGTTTATCCCCGCTGCGATCACAAATTGGTTTGTGGCAACCCACGTGCCCATTCTTTGATCAACTGGCGAATTGACGTGAATCCGTTAGAAAAAAAAAAATGTTTTACAGGGAATAACTTGATGGCAAGGACGCAAGAAATTTTCGAAAGAAGTCGTACTGTCCAGATTACATCGTCATGACACTTACTTATTTTCAAGTTGAACCATTTTGTATATGTATACAGGGTGTCCCTAAACATCACGTACATCTGAAAGGGGGACATTCCTTGGCTTATTTTACGACTAAAAGTTTATATAAACATAGGTCTGCAAACGCTTCGTTACCGATATACGGGGTGTTGAAATTTCAAGATGTTTTTTGTTTTTTCTCCATAGATCGTACAGTTTTTGAGATATTTGGTTCAAATTGAAAACACAGGCTACGTTATAGGGCTTCATTAATGGACATATCAAATGTTTGTGAGAATCTACAGGGGATATTTTTTTATGAGTCATGAAGCAAGAATATTTGAGATACCTAATTTTTTAGGGTGTACGATACGAGAAAACGCCGTTTTTTTTTTTACCTGCGAATCACCGCGTAAGAGCGAATAAGCAATAGTCAAAATACTGAGAAACACTGAACACCCGTTTCGATGTCCTGCATATACAAAGTGAGATTGCCATATTCGCCAATGAGCGGGTATGGTTTAGCTTATATTATCATTATTATTATAATTAGTATTGATTATATAAAACCGAGGGGGAAACCGCTGAGAATATTGTGTACACTAATTCCCAAAAATCGTAATTAGTGCCTCTAATACCCAAGCAATACCCAGTAATTCCCGAGTAATACCCCCTAAGTAATGCCAGTAATGTCCGTCAAGAAAGTAATAATAATATAAAAACTTTTTTTTTCATTGCTCAATAGTTCGAATTTTCTCTACTGATCTGTAATTTTTCAGACAATTCCAATACCCACGTTTTTTTTGTTTTACTCTTCACCGATTATTATTGTGCAGTAATTGTTCTCTCCTTTCCGAATAATTCCTGTAATACCCATGTAATGTCCGAGTAATGACCGAGTAATGCCCAATAATTTTCAAATAATTCCTCTAATGCCCGAGTAATACCTATAATGCATAATAATTTTCAAGTATTGCCCCTAATTCCCAACTAATACCCGAATAATGCCCCTAATTCCCGACTAATACCCAAGTAATGCCCCTAATTCCCGACTAATACCCGAGTAATGCCACTAAAACCCAAGTAATGCATTTAATTCCCGACAATACCCGAGTAATGCCCATAATTCCCTACTATTACCTGAGTAATGCCCCTAATTCCCGACTAATACCCAAGTAATGCTCCTAACTCCCGACTAATACCCGAGTAATGCCCCTAATTCCCGATTCCCGACTAATACCCGAGTAATGCCACTAATGCCCAAGTGAAGCCCCTAATTCCCAACTAATACCCGAGCAATGTCCCTAATTCCCGACTAATATCCGAGTAATGCCCCTAATTCCCGACTAATACCCGAGTAATGCCACTAAAACCCAAGTAATGCATTTAATTCCCGACAATACCCGAGTAATGCCCATAATTCCCTACTAATACCTGAGTAATGCCCCTAATTCCCTACCAATATCCGAGTAATGCCCCTAATTCCCTACCAATACCCGAGTAATGCCCCTAATTCCCGACTAATACCCAAGTAATGCTCCTAATTCCCGACTAATACCCGAGTAATGCCCCTAATTCCCGATTCCCGACTAATACCCGAGTAATGCCACTAATGCCCAAGTGAAGCCCCTAATTCCCAACTAATACCCGAGCAATGTCCCTAATTCCCGACTTATACCCGAGTAATGCCCCTAATTCCCGACTAATACCCGAGTAATGCCACTAAAACCCAAGAGATATACACCAAAATTCTCCAGCGGTTGCCCCCTGGTATGAAACCATATAGGTAGCCAAAAAGATTATATCAGATTTATCAGATTTCAAACTTCACTAAAATGAATGTCCTTCTGAAACATTTCTTGAAGCAAATGATTTCTAATTGAAGAATTCCGATATTTCAGCAAAGGTGGACTGATACAAACTATTTCACTGATATAAAATGTCACTGACAAATATCGTTTTACTCACCTATTGCGAAAATATCTCGTACATGAAAACTGTATCATAAAAAGGCGGATCTTGTCTCATTATTCAGGTAGTTTCACAGTATTTCGTTTTCGAGCGATGATGCCATATTTTTTATTTTTTTTTCAAATGGCATCATATTAATCTTTTGCGATTTCGATGAAACATCTCATCCTTCAAGAGGTTTTCGATTTTAAACATGATGAATATGGAAAATCGTAGGTATTACCATAGTCTGTGTTTTTTCAGAAATATTCTGTCGTTCAAGACTCCACCATACTTATATAATAAAATCTCATTTCGTACTGATATACACAATATTAATATCAGACATAAACATACTTTATCCCTACCGAAACACTCTACCCACTTTTTCAAACGCTCTTTTTCTGACAATGTAACGAAATGCATGAATGACTTGACTCCAGATATCAGGAATAAACCTCTGGCTCTATACAAGAAATCACTGAAGATAATGATCCTCAATGAACAATGAACAATGAACAAGCGAAAAGCAATATTCTATAATATTTAATATTTATATAGTTACATGTATTTATTTTCATAATCATGTCTACCTCTGTGTATTTATACATTTTGATATTGAAATTGCCAACGAATTGCAAACAATCCGCCACATCTGCGAAACTTTTATGGGTTAGGTGGAAGAACAGGCAGGTGTGTGATATCATTCGATACCACGCGCCTGTGCTGAATCTCGCCCAACATACTATTCCATTGTATATATAGTGTAAAAATTTTCCTTTCAATAAAGACCTTTATTATTATTATTATTATATAGGGTGACAGGTACTGAAAGTATAATCTGTTTTATCCCAAGAAAGAAAATAATGTATCAAGATCTGCTGCATACTCGTTGAGAAAATTCCAAAAGTTCTGCAAACTTGACAGATATACCGAAAAAATATTCCGAACAGTTGTACAGGTTTGCAAACTTTTACATTGACCGGAACATTAATATATTTTTTTAATTCGTGGTCATTTTTTGATCAAGGTAGTCTCGAGATAATTACAAAAGTTTTGAAACTTTGTTGCAAATTTTAATACATTTATTCTGATGCATTCACAAATTTGAAACCTCGTACATGATCCGGTACTTGATGCTATTTGGAAAAATCTAATTATTTTAAAATTAAAAAAGTAGTTCCTGATCGTGTAAAAGGTTGAACATTTGTGAATTCATCAGGATAGATGTTTTCAAAATGTGCACCAGAGTTTAAAAACTTTTATAATTATCTCGAGACTACCTTTATCAAAAAATGACCACGAATTAAAAATACATAAATATATAAAAATATTTTTCCCATGTATCTGTCAAGTTTGCAGAACTTTTGGAAATTTCTCTTATGGTATATCAAAGAAAAAAATTACAGGTCGATAAAAAAATGTGCCGTACACTTGAATTGGTTGCAAACTTGATTCGTGATATGAAATAATATATTCAATACTACTCCAAGTTTGCAGAACTTTTGAAATTTTCTCAACTAGTATACAGCAAATTTCAAGTTAATTGCCATTTTGACAATGTTGCGTACTTCGGAAGATGTTGCAAACTGAGATTTATTGCTTATTCGATGTACCGCATTCAATTGACCATAGTTTGAAAACTTTTGGTATTATTGTTAAATTTTCGATTTTTCATGTCTATCTCTACTGGCCTATATTGACATAAGTCTGATTTGTAATGACCTAACAATATATTACTTATTTATAAGAACGTATTAATTCAGATCCTAAACGAATTGAAACATCTACTTGTTTTATTTCCTGAATTTTTTAGTGATACTTTTACATGAAAAACGAAGAATAATTCATGATTTGTAGGTTCGGGAAATATTAATAGACCATAAGCAGTTATCCAATTTACCATGAATTCAATTCCGTTTGAATACATACAGGAAGAGTTCTAAAAAAAAAAACAATCCTTAATCGAATCCTAATTACACGATTACCGACATAACTCTCACCATAATCAATCGCCGAAGATAGAAAAACATGGTACAAGCCACCACCAAGTGAGTGGCAGTCCATCATGGGTGTATGTTGTCGAGATGTTGAACATAAATAACCAAAATCATATTTTTTGTTTTCACCTCGTGATTCAATTAGAAAATCGCAAGTCATTCAACATGACCGAACGGAATACAATGGGCCCCATTGTTAACGGACAAAGATGAACGATACAGATCCAACTGTGTTGCCAACTCGACAGATTTTCCTGAAGTTGATATCAATTTCAAGTACTCGTATAGGAAAGTTTGTATAGTATCATGAATTTTTGTCGAACATAAATGAAATTTCAAATGTTTCGTGGTTTTTGATAGCAACAATTGATACCTGCTTCCATGAAAGGTTCTTTACGTCTAACACCAGTTCGTTTACAGAGCTAATCTGGATGGAAATTTGAAGGAATTTTTGGAAAGATAAGAGCCTCTTGTGTTACCCTCAAAGTAACTTGAACTGAACTTTACCTGAACTGACTAAATAGGTTTGATTGAACATGAATTTTTTTATTTCCTCTGTGATCATTTCAAGATCTCAGAGTTACTTGGTGCTACTCCCTTTTATAATTATAAAGCGGTTAAGGAAGCAGATCAGCTAAAAAGTGATGTGGTGATAATGTCGTTTCATTGTAAAGTGACAACTGCTCCCTTATGACGAGAATCACTACCAAATATGATCTATCGAAAGAGTTGCCAGTCTGAAGTGTGGATGGCCAAACTAACCAAGGAAAATGAAGCACTGGCAACGATCGCTCACGGAAAAGCCAATATCTTTGCCAATATGTTTTATATAATTTTCACGCTGGTTTCACCAGGAAAACAACAATAGAACATATTTCGTATTGACAGTAAAATTTTTCCGCCTATCGTTCTCAAGGAATGTGCTCCCGAACTAACACTAGTTCTTCGCAAGTTATTGAACATTTCTTATAATTTGGAGGTATTACCGTCCAACTGAAAAATTGCAAGAGTACAATCAGTCCTCAAAAAGGTGAAAAAACCCTACACAGCAACTACCGACCTATCGCATTTCTATCTGGTAACTCGAAGTTCATGGAAAAAGTCATCACCATCGAGCTCATGACATATTTAGATCGCTCAGGAATTATCAATTATCGACAATATGGTACCGGAATAAGAGATCATTTGTTGACCTGCTTGCTTATGTCGTAACATATTTAGCAGCAATCTATGAAAAAAATATGGTGAAACTCTGGTCGTTCATTGGATATCTCCAAGGCGTTTGGCACCAGGTACTTCTTGCTAAACTTCCATTTTATGGCTTGTCTTCCCAGTTGTGTTTCTTACTATCTGACCAAAAGCTTTACGGTCTAAAATTTACACCGTTTGAATCTCTATCATAGCGATAGTCAGTTCAAGCCCGATGTAGGTACGAGATATTGTTTCTCCACATGTCTCATTCAAAGCAAGTGTATTATGAGTATTATCTAGATGCCAATCCCGTCCAGTGGTAGCTTGGAGTGCTCACTGACCACTCGAGGTCTGTGGGTTTTCCGTTTTTACAGCTGAGAAGTGAATACGTTACCAAAAAATCAGTAAATAGCCCCGAAGCGCCACGTCAAATAATAATAATAGCCGTCCTCTACCCGTACAGGCTATGCCTCTGGGTACACTCTACGACTGTTTATGAGGGAGTAATATTTTTTCTTATCCGTTTGGATTATGCCAGTCGGGCCCTGTCTACGGAGCTCCGACACATCCAGAGGGCGCACTGGTGCCAGTTACCCAGATAGTCACTCCCCACGTACGTGGGGTGAGCAACTACTGGGACCGAGAATTATGTGCTCTGAGCAAACGGAGTAAACCAAGAATGACAGCCTTCTGCATTCGTCTGGCTCAGATTTCTGCCTCATCACGGCAAGCTGGTATGATTTTAAGATTAGAGAGCAGCCTGCCCATCATTCCATCAATGACCCCTATAAGGTACTTTCCGTCAATTGATTATAATTTTAATGGCACACATTCCGTGTCCGGGAATACTGTTCCCGTATATGGAGTACAGCACCCAAATACACACTGATTTTGTCAAAAAAAAGCCATTCGTCTCGTCGGCAATAGTTCACTCATAAGCTCGCTCACTTCTCTGAAACACTGCAGAAAGGAAGGCCCTGTTTTATAGATATTTTCATGGACGATGCCTTACCGAAATGTCATCAATCGTTTCACATTTATCGGTTCCATCAAGACTGACCCGTCGAGCTCAGTCTCACATCAATATGCCGTCACTTTGGAGATATAGCGAACGTCAAAGATTAGAAGCTCACTGCCTCGAGAGGTCTTCCCTGAGGCATACAGCCTGCAGAAATTCAAGAAGAACACTAATAATTCCTACCTACTTTTCCTCGGCTCTCACGTTGTTCTCTGAACATTATAGGATTTTTCTATTCGCGTGAACCAGAACATAAAAAATATACTGAGTCCTTTGTCTTGACCAATAATTCATGAGTTTTACGGCAATTAGCACCAGAATTAATAAATGCATAAATACAATCTATATTTGTCAATTTTACTGTTCTTTTATTCATGACTCATTCATGAATTTTATTGGACTGTGTAAATTCGCACCATATATCATAAAACTCTTTCACCATCTCGAATTTTTCAATTTCAATAATTATTCATGTTCTCCCACCAAAAAAACATCTAGATACCCATTTTGGATAAATTCGGGCCATAAATCCTAAAATTTGTTCGCCATCTTGATTGTTTCAATTTCGAGAAAAAAATCATATTTTCTCACTCAAAATACCTCTAGATGCCTGTTTTCGATAAATTCGTGCCATAAATAAAAAAATCGTCCGCCATCTCGGAGTTCTCAATTTCGATAAAAATTCATGATCTCCCACCTGAAAAACCCTAGATACTCATTTTGGATAAATTCGGGCCATATATCATAAAATTTGTTCGCCATCTTTAGATAGATAGATGGAATAAGGTATGTGGGCGGACGGAGCCATAAGCATGTAGGCCTCTCAATCGGGCCCGTTATGCACCCACCACTGCTGGGAGATGGTTCAGTTTTGAAGGTAGCCTATCTCGCGAGCGAAAGAGGCCAGCCTTCTAACCGATACCTCCCTCACACTCTCCGGGTTCAGTACGATTCTCCCGAGGTGTGCTTCCCGTGTTGCTGCCACTGCCGGGCATTCCGTGAGGATGTGGGTGGCTGACTCCTCATCCTCCAAGCACCACCTGCATTCGGCATCATCCGTGAAACCTAAAATGTTGAGGTGCCTGTTGAGATGGCAGTGCCCCGTCAGCCCTGTCACTGATCTGATTTCCTTTCTGCTCAGTGTGAGCAGAGTCTTGGTCCTCCTAGTAGATGGGCCTCCTATGTGGAGTTTCGATTGCCTCATGCCCGGTGCATCTTTCCATGTGTCCTGGAATTTTATTTCCAGAATTTCCTTCATGGTTGAGACGCACCATGATCTAGAAACTCCTAGGATAGGTTCTGGTCCAATCGTTGGGCTTTTCGCACCTTGTCTGGCCAAATAATCAGCCCGTTCGTTTCCAGGTACTCCGGTATGACCAGGGACCCAAAGTAGCTTCACTTCAGTGGCGGAAGATAGCCTTTGCAGATCATAAATGCATTCGGTCACCAGCAGCGAGGTGACTCTATATGATGTGAGAGCCTTGATCGCCGCTTGGCTGTCGGTGCATATCGTGATTTGATGGCCGCGGTAGCTTCTGTTGAGATTTTCTCTTACACAGGCGAGTATGGCAAACATTTCTGCCTGAAATACAGTGGCAAAAGTTCCTAGAGCGTAACAGAGTTTCGCTATCGGAGACTGCCCGTATATCCCGGCGCTGGCTGACTTATCCATCCTGGAGCCATCTGTATACCAGATGATCCCCTTGGTGGGAAGCAGGCGGTGCCCGATCCGCTCCCAGTCCTTCCTTTTGGGAATGACTGTCCGCGGCCTTTTACTGAATCGTATGGCAGGTAACGAACTGTCACCCGGCATTCAAGAAGGGGACAATTCCTCACCGTCTGATTCTATAATCGAGAATGTTCATACATTCCCTCGCTGCGCCATTGGTTAGAACTTCTTAGGCGAGCTGCGGCTGTGCCTCATGTTCGATAAGGAGGTACAAGGGGGGCAGTCCTACGAGCGTCTTCAGCGCTCTGGTAGGTGCCGTCCTCATTGCACTTGTTATCGCAAGACAGGCAAGTCTTTGAACCCTATCTAATTGGGTTTTCGACTTGCCGGATGCTGCACCTTGCTACCACACGATGGCTCCGTACGTAATCATTGGGCGTATGAGAGTGTAGATCCAATATAGAATCTTGGGGCTGAGCCCCTACGTACTGTCAAATGCCCTTCTGCATGCCCAGAAAGCAGCTGTGGCTTTCTGAACTCTATGATCAATATGCTTGTTCCAGTTAGCTTGGAGTCATCTTTATTGTTTCAATTTCAACAAAACAATCATATTTTCTCACTCGAAATAGCTCTAGATGCCTATTTTCGATAAATTCGTGCCATAAATCAAAAAATCGTCCGCCATCTCGGATTTCTCAATATCGATAAAAATTCATAATCTCCCACCTGAAAAACCCTAGATACCCATTTTGGATAAATTCGGACAATAAATAATACCTATTCTTTCTTTTAGAGACGTCATTCGATATATATTTTTTCCAGTTTATCCCCATTCTTGAATGAGTCACTTTGTATAGTCAATCAATACGTTCCTCAGTTCGCATTCAGTAAAATGGCTAATTATTCATCGTGGAACTTGTAAATTCTCTGACAACATTATTCCGATAATTATAACGAATTGTTTTTCCTCTGATGCCGTTTTATTCGATAATTGCGATAACAAAGACTCGTTTTTGTGAATACTGGGTACAAGGGATGCTGCAAAGGGCTGCACGTTGCACTCTGTATAACCCGAGGCCACGATGGAACACGTATCGCATAGTTTGAGCGCCTGCGGCATCCCTAGGGATCATCGGTGGGGTTCTCTATACGAGGGGTTGTTGTTTAACAAAAGTATTACCAGAATGATGAATTTGCAGAAAAAAAATCTAGAACACGATATACTAGATTCAAGTAACAGCCAAAGAAAAAATATTTATATTAACTTTGAATCTGACCTGACCCTAGATTTTCAAATATATTTTACACATTTTTAAAAATTGTATATTCTTTTTTCCAAATTATAAATTACTACTTTATCACTTTCGTTACAATTTCACTTAACAGTGTTCTTTCAGAAGAGGCTTAAGTTGAGCTGGCAGAACCAAATCGCTAAACGAATGTTTATAAAAAATCTAATCACGTCATAAATTTAGGCTCACGTTTGAACCTATTACCGCGTTTTTTGGAATGCATTAAAAAAAAACCTGGGTTCTGCTAGCTTTACCGTTAAGCTGGCAGAACCAAATCGCTAAACGAATGTTTATGAAAAATCTGATCACGTCATAACTTTAGGCTCATTTTAGGCTCACGTTTGAACCTATTATTTTTTGAATGTGTTTTTTTTTTAAATCCTGGGTTCTGCTAGCTTTATCTCTAAGCTGGCAGAGCCAAATCGCTAAACGAATGTTTATAAAAAATCTGATCACGTCATAATTTTAGGCTCATTATAGGCTCACGTTTGAACCTATTGTCGATTTTTTTGAATGTGTTTTTTTTTAAATCCTGGGTTCTGCTAGCTTTACCGTTAAGCTGGCAGAACCAAATCGCTAAACGAATGTTTATGAAAAATCTGACCGAGTCATAATTTTAGGTTCACGTTTGAACCTATTGCCGATTCTTTGGAATGCGTTTTTTAAAAAAAATCCTGGGTTCTGCTAGCTTTACCGTTAAGCTGGCAGAGCCAAATCGCTAAACGGATGTTTATGAAAAATCTGATCACGTCATAATTTTAGGCTCATTTTAGGCTCACGTTTGAACCTATTGCCGATTCTTTGGAATGCGTTTTAAAAAAAAAATCCTTGTTCTGCTAGCTTTACCGTTAAGCTGGCAGAGCCAAATCGCTAAACGGATGTTTATGAAAAATCTGATCACGTCATAATTTTAGGCTCATTTTAGGCTCACGTTTGAACCTATTGCCGATTCTTTGGAATGCGTTTTTTAAAAAAAATCCTGGGTTCTGCTAGCTTTACCGTTAAGCTGGCAGAGCCAAATCGCTAAACGGATGTTTATGAAAAATCTGATCACGTCATAATTTTAGGCTCATTTTAGGCTCACGTTTGAACCTATTGCCGATTCTTTGGAATCCGTTTTTTTTAAAAAATCCTGGGTTCTGCTAGCTTTACCGTTAAGCTGGCAGAGCCAAATCGCTAAACGGATGTTTATGAAAAATCTGATCACGTCATAATTTTAGGCTCATTTTAGGCTCACGTTTGAACCTATTGCCGATTCTTTGGAATGAGTTTAAAAAAAAAAATCCTGGGTTCTGCTATAGCTTTACCGTTAAGCTGGCAGAGCCAAATCGCTAAACGGATGTTTATGATGAAAAATCTGATCACGTCATAATTTTAGGCTCATTTTAGGCTCACGTTTGAACCTATTGCCGATTCTTTGGAATGCGTTTTTTAAAAAAATCCTGGGTTCTGCTAGCTTTACCGTTAAGCTGGCAGAGCCAAATCGCTAAACGGATGTTTATGAAAAATCTGATCACGTCATAATTTTAGGCTCATTTTAGGCTCACGTTTGAACCTATTGCCGATTCTTTGGAATGCGTTTTTTTAAAAAAATCCTGGGTTCTGCTAGCTTTACCGTTAAGCTGGCATAGCCAAATCGCTAAACGGATTTTTATGAAAAATCTTATCACGTCATAATTTTAGGCTCATTATAGGCTCACGTTTGAACCTATTGCCGATTCTTTGGAATGCGTTTTTAAAAAAAAATCCTTGTTCTGCTAGCTTTACCGTTAAGCTGGCAGAACCAAATCGCTAACAAATGCGTTTAAAAAAACTGGGTTCTGCTAGCTTAACGTTAAGCTGGCAGAACCAAATTGCCAAACGAATGTTTATGAAAAATCTGATCACGTCATAATTTCAAGCTCATTTTAGGCTCACGTTTGAACCTATTGCCGATTTTTTTGAATGCGTTTTTTTTTTAATTCTGGGTTCTGCTAGCTTTAACGTTAAGCTGGCAGAGCCAAGTCGCTAAACGAATGTTTATGAAAAATCTGATCACGTCATAATTTTAGGCTCATTTTAGGCTCACGTTTGAACCCATTGCCGATTTTTTTGATTGCTTTTTTTTAAATCCTGGGTTCTGCCAGCTTTAAAATTAAGCTGGCAGAGCCAAATCGCTAAACGAATGTTTATGAAAAATCTGATCACGTCATAATTTTAGCCTCATTTTAGGCTCACGTTCGAACCTATCGTCGATTTTTTTGGAATGTTTTTTTTTTAAATCCCGGGTTCTTCTAGCTTAACGGTAAAGTTAGCAGAATAGGTTCGAACGTGAGCCTTGAATGAGCGTAAATTATGACGTGGTCAGATTATTCATAAACATTCGTTTAGCGATTTGGTTTTGGAATTAGCCTAAAATTATGACCTAAAAATCATTTTAAAATTCCAAAGTGATAGCAATATAGTTCAGCAATATTTTTTTTTTCAAGACCATTATAGATCACAAAATTGGGCAAAATAATTTTTCCAGGCGTCTAGGGCCGGCTTCACTCCAGCAATAAATCTTAACTTCCTTATTAGGAACTCTGCCAGTTTCATATTTCATGGTAACAATCAGAATCGGTTGAGAAAAGAATCCACGTGTTCAGAATAATTTTTCCGGGCGTCCAGGGCGTCCTAATAAGGAAGTTAAGATTTATTGCAGGAGTGAAGCCGGCCCTGGACGCCGGGAAAAATTATTCTGAACATGTGGATTATTGTCTCAACTGGTCCTGATTGTTATCCTGAAATATGAAACTGGCAAAGTTCCTAATAAGGAAGTTAAGATTTATTGCAGAAGTGAAACCGGCCCTGGAAACGTGAAAAATTATAACCAGTGCTAGAATCCCACAAAAATACTTATTTTGCCCAATTCTGTGATCTACTAGGGTTTTGAAAAAAAAAAAAAAATTGCTGAACTTTATTGCCAAAGTAACTAGGCTCAAAGTAGTTCTGCTAGCTTTACGGGGGTGGGTTGAAGTGCTCTATCGTGCGCGGATTTTGTAGTGGAGAATTATTCGAAAAAGCACCAGGAGTTATAATCGTGAGTGAGGACGAAGATGACACAATATCAATGAAAGCCCAATTTCTTCTGAGTACAAACAACGACAACGAGTCAAAAGATGACATTGAGGCCAAAAACTATAACGGAGACATTAATATCAACCAACACGAACCGTCAAAAAATGGGAAAAAAATAATGATATTTAAAATACAGACAATGAGTAACGAATTGTGGAATATCACTACGAATTTTTATCGAAAAATTCGGTTGTGTATGAAACAGAAAGTGATGAATTTTGTGCACAGGCGGGTTGTAAATTATCAACGGAGCCGCCCCCAATCGGACAAAGTGTACGCGCGGGAAAAATTTGCCACACATTCAACACGCTTGTTATCCGGCTAATATTCACCCACTTGAATTAAACAATAGTAAATCATAAAGTTTTCAAGCGCATACACGAAATGAATTAAAATTTTACAGCAGTTATTCAAAAGCGTGTCAGTTTCTAGCAGGCCTTTATTGTTTTTGTCGTTTACATTTGGGAAATTAATTTTCCGGCTGGCATAATGCCCCCGAAAGTTATTGCGGATGATAATTTAGGGAGGCGCTTGTTTTATTTCGACAGTGTGGGCGAAGAATGCGCGTTTGGGGTTGATTTTAGGGTGTGTTTTTTTTTCCAGGGGGGAGATCTGGAGGAAAAATTAGCCTTATTTTATATACCACAATGCCACAATGGCGCTGGATATAATTACTATGCAGAGCTTCATATTCTGTGATGATTTTCAACCTCTGGAGGAAAGTTTGTGATTGGTGTGAAGAATTGAAATTAACCATGGAAAAATATATGAGTAGATTCTGATTGACCCAAAAACAAATGAATATTTGTCGAAGAAAAATGAAACTTTTTCTGTATCAAATAGTTAACTAACTAACTAGTGAGTTACAGTTCGTAAGTCACTTGTGGTTGACAGTTTATACTTTTTTTTTGTCACTCAAATTTGTAATCGAATCATACTTGGACTTCCCCACTTTTAATTCATTATCATAACAACAAAGTTTTATTCATCAGTTATTTTGCAGTTGGATTTTGAAATTGGTCAGAAAATATGAAGGTATATAGAAAAAATTGAGAAAGTCGAATTATTAAAATGAAGAGGAAGTATAGAGAGACGAGGTAGAGAGAGACGGGATAATAGAAAAAGGAAACATGAGAGTGAAAGGGAAAACGAAAGAGTTAGAGATGAGATAAGAACGAGGAGATGCAGATGAGAAAAGAGAGACGTAATGTAAGTGAGAGATGAGATAAGAGAGACGTAATATGAGTGAGAGGTGAGATAAGAGAGACGTAATGTAAGTGAGAGATGAGGTAAGGTAGCGATGATGTAAGAGAGAGATGAGTTGAGAAACAGAGGAGATAAGGGAGAAAGTTGATAAGATAGATGGGAGAGAGGAAGGGTAAGATATAGATGAGGAAAGAGATAGATTAGGTATGAGGGAGAGAGATGAATAAGAGACCTCAGGGAGAGGGAAAGAGATGAAGGAGAGATATGAGACAGATGATATGGAAAGAGGGGAGAGAAAGGAAAGAGAGAGATAGAGACGAGATAAGGAGTGAAAAACATGGAGAGTGAGGAGAAAGGCGTGTGAGTAAGGAGAGAGAGAAGAATGAGTGAGGAGTGAACGAGGAAAGAAATTAGTGAACGAAGAGTGCGAGAGGAGAAAGTAGAGAGTGAGACAGAGTGAGAAATGGGAAAGAGAAGAGGGAGGAAGAGGAGAAATAAACTGCATTGTCCCAACACTTATGTCACTGCGATAATGAAGTGGACAAAACTGTCCTAATATTATTATAGTTATAGTTTCCGAACTGTTATCAGTTGATTTACTTGTATACTTATGTGTGAGTAAAATGTTGTTTTGCTGATTATCTCAGATGAACTCAAGAATTCAGTTCTGCCTTGGCTCTTGCAGTCTTCTTGGAATATTACAGAAGAGCCAGATGATAAAAATCAACTGTTTTGTGTAGATTTAATTGAATTATTTCAAATTCAGAATGAAAGGTTTTCACGAGTGTTCGAACGTTGCTCTACATTTCCGATATCGAAATTCTCGTCGGAATTTTTTCGCGCGTCGCGATAAATCTTCATTTTTATGGCTTGTAATAAATCGACCGACTGATTGTCCCGTTGCCAATTTAGTACTTCTCTCCTCTCCCGCACGTCCGTGTAGTTGTCGCGTATACAAACCTTGCTCGGATTATTTAGCATGTGAATTCGTTTGTCACAAATTGCTCTCTCCCTATTGGTCTACATGCATTTCTGTCGTCATTTGTTTTCTGCGGAATTTACGGCCTAATTATAAATCGTTGTCTGTATTTGCGATGTGTAATTTACGGGCGGCAGCCCCGCTCGGAGGCGGCGCGAGCTCCATCGCGAACTTTACTGTTGCGATGATGGTTGAATTCTCTATTCGTTGATGTTGGAATATTCCGGATAGTCGAAGGACTTTGCTATCGAAAAAAAGTTAAGATGGCGGTTAAGATGACAGATGACAGATGACAGATTCTGGACCTTTGGTATCATATTGATAATATCACCTAAGCTGAAAAGAGGAATAGAAATTGTTCTTTCAAACTAACTTGGAGTAAAAAATAATCTACCTCATTAACATTCAGTATATGGGCGACCGAGCATCGCTCGTTTTGCAATCTTACCTGCATATAAATTGCAGTTATTCAAATTGCGAACGCAAATTCAGTCAAACCGAAAAAAACCTATTATTTTTGACATTTGTCACAGTGACAGTCCTCAATAGAGCACTGTCAGCTGACGTCACAACATGGCGGTGATCAGCTGATAGGGGGACAAACAAAGAATTTGAGTTTGAAAAGAAAAATGTTTTTTTTTGCGGTGGATAGTGGTTAATTGTGATTTTTTTGAACTTAACTAAATTTAGTGATCCTATTATTTGATAATATTTTGAAACTTTGATTATTGATAAATCATATAATTTTACTAATACCTTCGCTGATAGTTTTGCGATGTTAAACAATAAATATCTACTCGTAATACAACTTTCCGTCTTTCATAACATCCTCCAATGTTGATTTCAATGTTGACTGTAAATTCCCAGCGTTTTTTTTTGTTCTACGTGTTTTGGGTAGGTACATGGTCCGAACGATCTGACTAGTTTGTCTCTGTACTCCAGCAGTTTCTACCTGTCTCTGCCTTGTTTGTATAGAAGGAAATTTGTAAATTTAACGTGCTGGTCTGGATCGGATCAGTTATAAAAACCCATTACAGCACAAGTCTCATGATTTATGTCCTCAAATTTATAAGAGAAAACTCTTTGTATGATACCTATCATCATAACAACATATTTTTGAATTGAAAATCCATGTCTATAACACTCTACAGACCTTATGCACTCAATTCAGACTATACACAATGAATTAACACTCACTAAAATGCCAAGAACTTGTTTTTAGACATTTTTTCGCAAAAAATCCACAAAAAGCAAACGCGTAGTCTTATTGAAAATGGCTTTGTTTGTCCCCCCCATCGAATGTTTGACAACTGTCAAATTTCGTCACTGACAGTGCTCTATTGCAACAAACGTTCCCCCATTCCGATGGCTTTGGGAGTTTTATCATTCTTGTCCAGCATCTCTTCTTGAGTGGATTGGTGGTCCTCAGTGTATTTTTAAATATTTTTTCGCCAAAAGTTCGTATCCTGTGCAGCTGTCAGAGCGTCTATCCATTCGAAATAATTTGGTTTGTGTGAAATTGCGTTTCTGCAGTAAAGACGCCTATATATCGTACAGATTTTAAGATTTCTTGAAAAGTTCATTCCAAAACGTTTTATTAAAATAAAAATCAAAATAAACACCATAAAAAACGACGTGGAACTTATTGAAAATATATTATCTATGAAACACTAACGTATTTGGTAGCACACAGATGCAAAGTATCTATTATTAACTGATACAGTTATTTTTAGCTTATTTAAACCTTAACCAAGATGACAAGATGGAAGTTTGTTGAATAAAATAGAAGACACCTACATTTCCATTGGTTTGTTGACAGGAGACGTTGAATAACGTACCAAGAAATGTTTCGCGGCCAATATTGCTTCGAAAATATTTCAACAACATTATTTTCAAACTATCAATTCCTTTCTCACCAATATTACACCTGAAGATTTTGCCAATATTTTGATATTTTACCAATTTTGTGTCCCAATATGAGAAACTACTTGGGTTTTTTCTCGGAAATGAGAATCTAGGTATTACTCGCATGCCCTAAACGATTGCACTTGGACCAATCAGAGTTTTCAAATTTATGTCCTGGATTTCCACAATTGAAACGATTGGATGAAGATATTTCCAAATTTTTTAACATTCATGATTCATTGTTTTTGGAATTGAACGAGTACTTATTTCAGAGACTGACATATCATCACACATTTCATCTTAATAAGCATATATAAGAGACTCGCATCTGTATATTGCCCTGATTTAATAATTCTCGCTAGGCTTCCATCACATACTTATCCAGAATCTGCCAATTGGGTGAGGTGGCATCAGCTTGAGGCATTTCTGGAAGCAATTTTCACCAAGATTTTGATCAGGGATTGTTAACAGACTTTCATTGCTTTATATTCACTCTACCTTAAAGCATTACCGTGAAGCCTGCTCGATAGCCATAAGATGAACGAATCGTTGTTGAAACCATACCTTTCTGCCAGTTTGTCAGTCCTTTTCAGCCAATTATCTACCACCCAGATAACACAAAGATATCCTCAGTACGTCCACAGGATATGAATCTAAGACATTCAAGACATCCCGAAGACGTATATTACTGGACATAAGACGTCCTTAGGATGTCCTGGGGACATCCGATGTTACAAATTGGAACGTTCTGGAGACGTCCATTATATGTCCCTGGAAGGGTCTTCCATGGACGTCCATTGGACATCCTAAGGATGTTTTTAGGATAAGGTTTTCTATAACCCATGACCCTCGTCAATAGAAAGTGACATACCAACTGGAAAAAGTGAAAAGCATAATGATGGAAAGTGATTTTCGGTGATTTTCGAAAAAACATTTATAAATCATTTTAAATTCTGACATCAATTACAAAACATAATGCCTATAGAACAGTATAGAAGTCACGGCTCACAACAGCAATAAATACGTGATAGTATATTTTCTCAGATCATCGTATTCTTTTGATTGTAAAATAACTTTAAATTCCGGCACAACCAGAAATTATGTTTATAAGTTAGGTTACGAAACCACAAGGCAAGAGATAAGAGACAGCACAGGACCAAAAATGGCACAAATCACAGACTTCACGATGCACTCAGTCACAGGTTTGAAATAAAAGTTTATTTTTGGAAAAAATAATTGGAGAATTGTTAAAGAAATAATAAACTATCAAGAGTGTGATTTAAGTCGCCATCCCAACGACTCGAGACTGTGAACTCACTGAAATATAGACGACAAGTAGGGGGTTTATGCCAATCCTGGACCTCCCCCCACCACTGACCTTGAGAGTGACCTTGGGGAATGACCTTCAGAGGATGATCTGGTTAGTGGTTGGTGACCTTGAGGGTAGTCGACATTGGGGGTTGATGACCTTGAAAGTTGGTGACCATGGATTTTGAAGGGTGAATTTGAGTGTGGGCCACCTTGAAAGTGTGTAACCTTGATATCAATTGAGCTTGAGAGTGGATGACTGTTCAATTGGTTGACCTTCACTGTAGACCGATATCTTTGAAGACTATTGAGTAAGAGGGTGTATTGAAATGAATTTAGCATTGACATATTCGGTTGAAGTGACCTTGAATATTTTTCTATCTTCATTCATTTCAACCTCAAATATACCCCTTCCCTTCAACGATTGCTATAAAAGCTAGAGAGTAGATACTTACGAATTCAGTTTGCACCGCCCATAGTACCAGAGTGAGCCTTCATAATCAGTTTTTCCGAGTTGGCATCGAACTATAGTGCACCAAAAGGAACACATCGCAATTCAGGTGAAAATATTTTATAGTTTTCTACCATAATTTCTACATATTCGAAAATGGATACCCTAAAATTTGATTTTGAAAAAATAAATTCTGCTATTCAACACATAGAAACTCTAGAACAAAGACCTATAACATCACTAACGATCGGTAAAGCTTATAAAGTTGAAAAAATGGCAATGTATTCTACAAGATATGGTAAATCTATTCAGGTAATTCTGTTGGAAGATAATGTCAAATTCAAATCATGGCTTCCGAAACGAGTCACCGAGCAATTAACAGATGAGATTATTCAAATGATAAATTCATCAAAGTCCAAAGTGGTAATAACATATATAGGGCAGAGTTCTCAGGAATTTTCTGGTGCGAAAACCCGATCGTTAGTAAAGTTCGATGTGATAGAGTAAAAGTATAATTATAATATGTAAATTCATGGTAGAATATAAAATATTGTTAATCCACCTACTCAAAACGTAAGGTGAGTATGGTATAGCTTGTGATAATGATTTGAAACTGATAGTCACTATTTATTTTTCAGAACTTCCATACAAAGATGTGGATGCAATATTCCAGCGAGTTGTGGACAGAGGCTGTAGATATAGATTCTGCAATTGAAAGATTGCGTTGTGAATTGAATGATTTGAGTTGGGATGCACTACATTCGGCAAATTATGATATGAACATTTGTTTTGATGTTGAGGAGGTCCGACGAGTTTTGGAGCTCAGCAATAAATATGACTTTGGTGTAAAGTTGTGTAACAAATATTCCTATGGACTCATTAGTTTGGATGAGTATTGCAAGCAGATGATTGAAGCGGAAATGAGAAGATTTTTATCAGACCTGATTGCATATTTACCAGGAGATATAACAGAAAAATATCAACTGAGAAAAGACGAGTATAGCTCAGATGGAGAAGAAGGGAATGTGTGTGAAAGTGGTGAAGTTTTGCAGTCTACATAGAAAATTATTTTTAGTATGCATATATTAATATTCATTTTATAAATAAAAACAACATTGAAAGTATTTTTTTTTATTTACTACTATATTATGATACATTCAAAATATGAAAAATAAGATACATATCAATAAAATATTATGATAATCCAATCTGAATTGAACCATTGAGTGCACTATAGCTCAAATAGGCATCGTGTAGTATAAGTGCATATACTTTCGTGTTGGCGGGAAATTTTGTCTTTCGGGTTTCGAACTCAATTTTGATGTCGACGGTGGATGACTTCATGGCATCAGGTTGATGGGAGCAATCGATGACGAAAAGAGGATTATTCCGGAAGCTTCCAATATCCATCATTGGTTCACTCATAGGCTTGTTGTAGTAACTGCGTTGGAAATTTTCGTAAGCATAGTAGGCTGAAGAGTCCAATTTTTTATCGAAATCCAGATTCCAACGTTCGTATGGAAATACTTCAGAATTCAAATATAAACGGATATTATTTATATTTGCATTAATAAACTTCGTCGCATCTTTTGAAATATTTTCGGAATGATCTGTGTCTTGGAACCCGATAATGATGAATCGAGGCCTTTCGAGGCTATTGGTAGTTTTCACAGCCCATATGTCTGAAGCTGTATCACGAAGTGATGGTAACTCATAAAGATCCCACATACAGTAGGCCATTTTGACTTTGGCACTACTATTTTTATTAATTCGGTTCAAGAGCTTCAATTTCTGGCGATCTTCTGGTACAATATGTCTGATTCTCCATTCTATTTTTGTGATTTCTAGTTCAGCATCGACCTCGCCTATAAATGAATTTTTGAAGGATCGAGCTATAATCAGAATGAGTTCCTGCTTAACATTCAAAATACCCTTGGTGTAATCTTCAGCGAATCCCATAATGTATTTTAGGGGCAGTTTGCCGCTGAAAAAATTACTTGCAGGATCCAGTATATCTTGTTTATTCTGATTGAGACCCCAACCTATTGGTAGTAAACTATTCTCATGTGTTTTTCCGAATGATACCATAGTTTTCAATGTGGTTGTTATGCCTGGCTTTCGTACAACTGCAACTTGTTCACCACCCATTTCGTAGCGGATTTCATCAAACAAGAAAGCCAGAGCATTATTGGAAAGATAACATCGTTTGTTGGGCTCTGAAGGTGTGAATTTTCCCTCGATATAAATGTAGCTATCTGCTATATCGAGAATTAGATCTTGAAAATTGATGGGAATTCTGATTTCGTCCGAATTCTTATAATATGGTGATCCATACGGCTTATATGTATGCTCATGCAAACTAATCAGGGAATGATCGAAAATTGGCTCTTCAAAAACTTCTAACATATCGCTTGTAGTGAAAGCGGCCATATTTTATTTCTTCTTGGTATTCCTGATCTTCAAGCCAATTGATTTCAGAAAGTTTAGATTACTAGAGCTGATGATATATCTTGATTGTTTAACGGGCTCACGTGAAATGAATCGGTTTATGATTTTTCTCTTCTTTATATCAGCATGATCCTCAACCCCATTGTACATACACCGTTTCGGTTTCAATCGCCGGACATTATAACAAAACCCCATTGTATTTTCTTGGCAGAGGTCAATATTACAATTTTTTCAACTCCAATTTTATAATTATTCTTTCGCCATTGAACTCGATCAGATGCCCACGATCGTCCAAAATGCGCAGAGTAATGTTGTCGAGATACTGACGGCCTTCGGGCTTGATTGGCATATAAATTATATTTCGTGGTTCCTTTGTGAGTTTGTATCCTGGCTCGACATCAATATCGAATTCGAAAATGCTGTGACATTCCTCACCATTCAAATACGCTCCAGAAGTGACGTTACAATCCACACGGATTATTCTCACATTATTGATATTCACAGGTAATGTTGATTCATGTGTTTCACCGATACCAAAGACCTTAGGCTCAAATCCTAAAAGACCAGCGATAGAGTTTTCATGTAAGAGGTTGATGTAATATTTCGATCGCATTTCACATTTCAGAGTATTGTTGTTTGGATGTAGGAGAAACACATCATCCATATTCTTTTCGGTGACATTTTCAGCCAGTTTCTCTTTAGATCTAATGGATCGCTGTATAACTTTATTGATTTCATCAATTTCATAAGCGCCAGGTGGAATTTTAATGGTTATGGGTGGAGAATTGATTCGTTTTGAATAGCTGATCACATTATTCTTCACAGTAACATTGAAAATTGAATTGTAGGAATAGAAACCATGTAAACCCAAACCATAACTGCTACTCGTATCCAATTCGACTGGTGGGTAAAAGTTAGCGCTCAACTCGCTTGAGTCTCCTGATAGCGAGAACGTTCGTGACATGACTGTTCAATTGTTAGTATTCCAGGACATTTTATTGCTGGAAACAGAAATGATACAGCATCCGTCTCTTTTTTGGTGGTGATGTTAAATGGGTGTCAACATCATTTTTTGCTACTACATTTACATCCTTCACATTACAGTAGCAACAAAATATTTTTCGGGGTATTGGTCCATCATTCACATCAGATGAACTGCAAGTATCAACATCATTATAATGCTCCTGGCAGTACTGATACTTCAAGACATCAATATCATTTTGAAGGTGTGGTGGTAGTTTATCCCACACTGCCGCAATTTCCCCAGCAGCACATCCAATCAACACTTCTTTGGGCATATCAGAAAGTTGTTGTTTACTCATTTTATTCAAACTACGTAGTCTAGAATATGCATTTAATGAATGCGCCATCCTCTTTATGCTTTCTCTATCCTGGATAGGGGTTTTGTCCATAGTGGCTTACCGTATAGAAACTGCAGACACAAATGACCACACCACACTGTATTGAACCGCTGGTGTCGCTCATAGTTATAGCAAATTTCACTAGCTGGTTTTGGTCCACTGTGAAAATAATGAATTAGTTCTTTGGGGGGAGGTAAATCACCAAAGCTGTCATAGTATTGCACTGATCCTCCATTTTTTTTATATGCCACCCAGTGTGTTCCTGGGCCGTATCGGCTATCTAAATTAACTACTGCGGATTCACATCGATGCGGTCCAGAAAGTGGAAGATCGTCACGCATAAATACACCGCGAAAATTTGTAATTTTCATTTTCTTAGCGATTAATTTGATGTCAATGTCAGAAAGAGCTCTCCGGGGTGGCATACTCATAGGTTTTTTGAATTCTGATGCTTTAAATATAATCCTAGACCTTTGCGGTACGGTTTCAAATACATTCCTTTGCCACTTTTACCGAGAGCAATAGCTTCCATGTACTTATTGTGGCGGTTTGACTCATTCAACTGGTCTCTACTAGCTCTTGCTGCTTGTACTGCTTTAGTTATACCTGCTGCTGCTCCAGTAAGAGTGCCAAGTGCTGATAACCCAGCAAATATTGGTATGAGTGGTAGAAGTCCACCAACTTTGGGAATTGGTATCACCCGAGGTGTACGAATTTTATTTTTTCCTCCTGCCTCTTTTGTGTATTTACGGGCTGCTTTCAGCGCGATTTGGGTGGCTTTTCTCAAATTATTTGCAACAATTTTACCTCCTCCTGCTTCACGTAAAACATTTCGCACCTTTCTTACAATGCCAGAACCGAAGGCTACTACCTTTCTAATATTTTTTGCTTTTTTCTTCTTAATTTTTCTCATAGCTCGAATATTTCCCTGTTTACACGGTTTAGTTGACTCGCATCCCATACCAAATCGACGCTTTCCCTTCATTATATTTGTAACCAACCAAGCAGAACCTTTCTCTCCAAGAGAAGCGTTTTTGTCTTTGAATCTGCTCCAAGCAGCTTCTTCAAGCTTCTGGTCTGCCTTGTGCCTACTGTTGAGATCCGAATTCAGTGAATAAGCAATATCGTGCTCCTTGCATGCGAAATCTAGTTTATTTATGCCGGGATCTCCTCTTGCCAACCTCTTATGTAATATTGTTCCAGGACCACAGTACTGATAACCACCACGTAGATGCAACTCAATGGGTAGTTTATTGATTAGAGAATTAACCAAACCTCTACCGCCCACTTGTTTACGTTTACCACCGTTCTGATTGAGTTTTGTCATTTAAATAAAAGATTCAGCGAATCACTGCACTTATATAGTCTCTAGCTGTTGTACAATGCGCATTGTGAAACAGAAACAAGAGTTTAAAATCGATAATTTTGACGAAAAAGTAAATGATGGACTGGGGAAGCACAGTGAACGACGCCATTGATCTCTCCTCCCATTATCAATTAGGGGTCTCATTATTGGACCTTCGAATTGTGGGAAGACAAATGTGATGATTTCTTTACTAACTCACCCACTGGGATTGCGATTCGCGAATGTGTATGTTTATTCAAAATCTCTATATCAACCCAAATATGAGTATTTACGAGGAGTGTTGAAGCCGATTGAACGATTGGGATTTTATACTTTTGGAAATGTCACGTCTGGAATAGTAGAACCATCAGAGGCTAAACCTGATTCGGTATTCATCTTTGATGATGTTATGTGTGAAAAGCAAGATGTTATTAGAGCATATTTTAGTATGGGGCGCCATAAAAATGTTGACTGTTTTTATCTAGCCCAAACATATTCCCGTGTTCCGAAGCAATTGATCAGAGATGATTCAAATTTCATTGTAACATTCAAACAGGATGACATGAATCTCAACCACATTTTTTCTGATCATGTATCGCCAGATATGACGTTTAAGCAGTTTCAAGATATGTGTGCAAAATGTAGGAATGACAAATATGGATTTCTAGTTATCGACAAAGATAGAGAACTACAAGAAGGTCGTTACCGTAAAGGGTTTAACAATTTCATATATCTCTGATGTTTTTTAGATATTTGGCTCAATCTGAAGTTGAACAGGTCAGTGATACGTTAGCATTCAAAACGTCAATACTATGGACGAACAAAAAAGCGATGAAATAGATTTGAAACGGAAATTAATTGAGGCAACAGAGGCAGTTCGAAAAAAATTTAATTACATTAAAAATAACCGCATAAGCGACCAAGTGGCGCTTTCAAAAATATATGAACCAATAATCGAACCACTGAAAACTATATCATCTAATACGTCCAAAATAAATCCTTTACCGGTGGTGAGCCACTCAAAAAAATTTATCAAATCCATAGAGAGTAGTACCCCGCTCCCAAAATTGAATTTTATGGAAAGTGATGACAAAGATGTGAAATTTAATGCTGAAGAAACATCGATAATGCATACACCATCATCCTCAATGGTAACCACAGACCCCGAATCACCAAAGGTAGCGGACAGCAATGGGGAAGTCTCCAGCCATATTCAAAAGTTGTTATCTGGAAATTCTTCATATGATACGATATTCGGTGTCCGGTTAGACCCCATTACGAATAAGCTAAAAATGGGCGATTCCAATGTAGACTTTATTGAAGGAAGAATTGTATTCAGTAAAGATGGTAGGACCATTGGTACTTACCAAGGCACATCCAACTTATACAAGTTGATATTCATGAAAGTACCCTGTCCGCTGTGCAAGAATCAGTATCATCAGTAATTCGTGAAGCGAGAGCATATTTTGATTCCAAAATTACTGAACTCAGATTTGTCATCGGCAAGAAGTCGGATAGCTCAATCGAGCAAATTTCCAAACTGGAGCAGTTAATCCATACTTTAGAAAAGCGAATCGTTAAAGTAGAGCAGTCAACAACCAAGGCTCCACCTAAACACTGGAGGACTGGGCAATTAGCTTTACCGCCTTCCTGGGAACCGACTTCTGTAATAGAGAGTTGAAATGAGTACCGCTAAAAGGCAAGTTGTTGAGGAACTGCATAAGCCAGCTCGACGAAATTTTCCACGAAGGAAGACCATAATTAAAGGGTTTTCAGATTTATGGCAGATGGATCTGATGGAGATGCAGCCGTATGCAAAAGAAAATAAAGGTTATAGATATATCCTCATCGTAATAAACTGTTATTCAAAGTTTGTATGGTCAAGACCGCTGAAAAATAAAACGGGAAAATCCGTTACCGCAGCAATGGAGAGTGTGTTGAAAGACGCAAAGTACACACCGAAGAACTTGCAATCCGACCAAGGCACTGAATTTTATAATACAAGATTTTCCTCGTTGATGGCGAAACATCTGATCAATCATTATTCGACATTCAGTACTAAAAAAGCGGCAATTGCGGAACGAGTTATTAGGACATTGAAAAGTTGGTTGTATAAAGAGTTTTCAGTTCAAGGGCATCACAAGTGGTTGAAAATTCTTCCGCACATAACGGATCAGTACAACAATAAAATTCATAGCAGCATTGGAATGAAGCCCGTTGAAGTGACATCATCCACGAAACTGAATTTGTATAAACACGCCAAAATACATGCGAAATATAAAAGAAGTAAATTCAAAATAGGAGACGTAGTTCGAATAAGCAAGTACAAGAGCATATTCGATAAAGGTTATACAGCAAATTTCACAACTGAACTTTTTAAAATTGTTAAGGTAAATAGTACAATGCCTGTAACCTATGAGCTTGAAGACATGGATAAGAAACCAATAAAGGGCTGTTTTTATGAAATGGAGTTGAGTAAAACGAAGCAGCCCGACATTTACTTGGTGGAAAAAATTTTGAGGAGGAATCATGGGAAAGTAATGGTGAAATGGCTTGGGTTTCCCAACGACAAAAACTCATGGATTGATGAAAGTTCGATAGTATAATTGAATATCTGTATTTTTTCATCAAGTAGCCATAAACTGATATTAATTCGATATGTGAATTTTATGAGTTATATATTTATAGTGAAATCGTTGATATAATGTTTCTCTCATTACTATAAATGAATAAAAAATGAACAATACTTGGTGCAATTTTTTATTTTTCGTTAGTCATACAAAGTGTTTATTGATGTTCAATCACTTCATAAATGTATCTCCTTATTGGAACCACATGGGTTTTCCTCAACTCTTCCCGCTCGGCTCTCTGATCTTCGTTCAAACACCAGCATTTGAGCAGATGGTCTATTCTGTCTTTGAAAAAAAACCCGACACATTCACATAATGTCAACCCCATTCGACACTGTTCGCATAGGTTTTTCCAACAGTCTGTTTGGTAGCTGTCACAATTCGTACATCGCTGGAAATCCAAGGTCTCCTCTGCTCTGCAATCCCTACAGTCTTCTCTAATAATACCAAAGTTTGTGGTGTCCATTCTTTCACCACACTTTCGGCATTCCGTCCATAAACCGAACCGTTTTGTCACTTTTTTTGGAGTCTTCGGAGGGTTTATTCTTTCACACTCTTGACACAATCCAGTGCAGGTATTGATAAAACTCGGTGGCCATGCAATGTCACAGTTATGACATGACAAATTTTTATCAATCACTAATGGATACACTGCAATTTTTGGCTTAGAATCCCACTCTCTTGATGTCGACATATCTAGAAATGATGAAACTTGTGTGCTATAAAAAATCGCATAGAATGATCCACCTCATTCAGCGACCCTCATTATATACAATCCGATATACCCTCCACCTAGGTATCCTCCGAAGGCCTTGAAGTCCAGTGACCTTCATGTTGAGTGACTTTCAAATGACATTCGAGCACTGAATGACCTTCGAATATGGAGTGACCTTCGAATATGTAGTGACCTTCGAATATGGAGTGACCTTCGAATATGTAGTGACCTTCGAATATGTAGTGACCTTCGAACACCAAACGACCTTCGCATCTCAAACGACCTTCGAGCAACGGGTGACCTTCGAATTTGAAATGACCTTCATCCCCTCACAGTATTGGAAAAACCATATAAGGAGAGGACGAATACCACCTCTGCATCAGTTTCATTGAAATATCAGAGTAGTTCGTATTGAAATGGCAGCTCAACAAAATGATAGAATGAGTGTGTTACGAGACCTAGTGGCTATCGATATAAATCATGTCGAAGAAGATGCAGAAGTGGACGATGACATAGCTGAAGAAGTTGCAGCAGTGGACGATATAGCTGAAGAAGTTGCAGCAGTGGAAGTTGTTGAAGAAGCAGATGTTGCGGCAGAAGGAGCTATTGCAGTTGCCGCTAACGATGATGATTGTTCTAGCGAGGATGAAGGGATGTACGAAGATGGCCCTGATGTAGATGGTGAATATAGGTGCGTGTTCAAAAATATAAACAGTGTGAGGGATGTCGGTAGAAATATGTATTGTTCGATAATTTCATGCTGGATGGTTGTAACAACCACCGAGGATCGTAAGGTTCTATGCCACAAGTGCTTCATGCTGTACAGTGAATTAGTCGATAGTGGACATTATAACAATGTAGATCTGCATTATAAAACGGACTTCAATAATATTCCCGATTACGACTGTGTGGCTTGTGGAATGACTGTTTGTCAAGTGCGCCTAATTGACACTTGCCTGTTTTGCAATACAAGTTTTAAAAAAATATAATTTTACAGAGCGATTGCAAATTTCCGAATACTGGAATATGGCCCTGCAGACAGTTCCAGTGATGTGCATCGGTGTGGAAGTGTTGCTCGTGTTTCTGTTCAGGAATACGAACCGCCGGATGACATCAGCGATTGTTCAACAATTGAATTGGACTGGGAAAATTTACCAGATCAAAGCCATTGGTGGTGTCCGGCGCAATTGTCTGAAGAAGATGGCGGGGAAGAGGTTATCCGAATGGAAGAGGCATGCGATTGGACTTTTAGACTTTGAGTCGGGGTGTTTATATTAGATTTGTATAACGTATAGCATAATAATAGGGAAAAAAAGACTGAAATATATATTTTAAATGAAAATATGTTTCATTCATTTGATGATCGATAGCTCTATAGTGAATAATAGCTCAAAAAAATTATTCAAGTGGTATAAATACTACTAGCGTGTACATTTCAAAGAAACTGTGTTTGGAAATGTCTGATGTCACTAACTAAACATGTGAGATTTTTTTAAATACTCTGAAATTTCTTATATCTATTGCAACATATTTTCAGACACACATATAAAACATATTCGCTTTCCTGGGTGTATTTCAGCTTCAAAATATACTTTCAAATAGTGAGATATATATTTTCTAATAAAAAAGTGTATTTAATATATTAAAATGAAAGTGGCATGCTCATCTGTGCATCAAAATGTTTAATGAAAAACTAGTGCGCATCCATTATTTCTAGCTATAGTTGGTATTTAACCAAAACTCGTTGTGATGTATATGAATTGTATCAAAATATAACCAAAACCTTCAACTGCGCATACATTTTTACCCCACATTTTGAAATAGCTCCATTTTGGTTTAATGCGCAAACGGGAGCTTACAGAAATGCGTAGTAATGAAAATTCATTTTTCGAACACTCCCCTGTTGTTAAAAATGCTCTCATATACACTTCATATCTTTCTTGAGTATTTTAGTTGGTTGGAGAGGGAATATTTCTTTGAAAATTGTGATATTTTTATCAGCAGCCATGTAATATAATACATAACGGAAGTAGTGAATCCAACTGCGCACCTATATATTCAATAAAAAACCTATGCGCATCCAGTTTTCTAGTCTGGAGAACATTTTCAGTGCATATATGACAGAGAATCATAGACATGTATGGTAGCATGGTTAATGCCACCCACTGCGCATAACTTTTCTCTGTCACTTTCCTAAAAGTTCCGTTTTGGTCGCATACCTAAACCAGTTACCTGACTTGTGCGCAGTTGATTTCCCCTCCCCCCCCACACCCCCCCCTAATTAGCCCCTACCCCACCCCTGCCCTAGTGTGAGGCCATCCGAGTTCACCCACGTATCCAGTTTTTTTTTTCTCGAATTGCTCGGAACGAGGGTCTTTCCCCCCAACAACTAACCCCCCCTCCCCCTCCCCCCTCCCCCCCCCCCTCCAAAACAACATTTTATTTTTTTATTTATGATTTATTACAAATACGAACATACTGACATACTAACATGTACTTAAACTTAATCTATCTTATTAAATATACATATTCAAATATTATTAAATGATAATATTCATTTTAATAATTACAATAATTAAAAACCAATTATGTATACAAATACGATATGAATATATACCCCCTCCCCCCTTCTACTTTAAAAAAACACAAACCTTTATTTACACTCTAATACAAATACGAACACACTCAACTAACATGTACTTAAAATTTAATCTATCCTATGAAAAATATACATTCAAATATTATTAAATAATTTCGTATCAAATATCTTAATTATAATATATATATATATATATATATATATATATATATATATATATATATATATATATATATATATAATACAATAATCGAGGGAATTGGGATCGGAAAAAAGGATCATATTCACACGCAAACACACCTATACACACACGCACATATTCATTTCTCCATAAAAACTTTAACCTTCTCCTGCAGCAATTTAAGTCGTCTGCTCTCTCGATTGAGCGAGAGCTGCGACTTAATTGCTTTGGCCTTCAGCGTTGGCAAACTTTGCCTAAGCTGATTACTGTCACCCATAATTCGTTGCTGGCGTCCGTCGAGCTCTTCCAATTGTCGTTTCAACTCCTCCTTTCGATTTTTTATTTCTTCGAGCTCCGTATCGTACGCCAGCAACGATTTCTGAGCGTCAGAGACCTTTGCAGCAGCTTCTCGATGTTCTAGATATGCTCGGGCTTTTTTGTTAACAAAATCCGAAAAAACATCTACAATTTTCTTATGTTGTTCTTCCGCATTTTGTGACCAAACACTGCCATCACTTCTACCACTTCCCAAAATTGGTGATACCGATGAACTTCTACCAGAAAACACTTCAGAATGATCTACCGATCGATTCGGAGAAGTGAAACCAACGGATTGCTTTGCTGAGACGGGACTTGCAGGTGACCCACTGGACACCGAAAATTCGTTGGAACCGGCTCCGTCATTTTTTGAGGCAGATTCCTGTTTTTTGGGAGAGTTAGCCGGGGCCGATGATTGCACTACCTCTCTTCCCAAAATTACCGGTGACGGTGAACTATCTTCGGAAGATAGAACTACCGTTGGAATCGGACTACCGACGGATTGTTTCGATGCCAGAGGTCTTGTGAGTAGTCCTCTCAGCAACGGAAATTCGTTGGACTCAACTTCGTCACTTTTTGTGGTAGACATCCTTTGTTTTTTGGGGGAGTTTACCGGTGTCAATTCTTTCCTTTTGGAAGACTTATTCAACGATGAAGGACCCGCTTCATCGTTGCTTATGTCTTCACATAAGGGGGCATATGGTAACAGAGGTGGAGTGAAGCCCTTGATGTCCGCGAAATATTTTTCCATTTCTACATCTCCGAATTCTTGCATATCTGCCACCGATAAGCTGGAATAATGGAAACTCGGTATGTCTGTGCTGTGAATTTGTTCAAAATCCAAATATTTCGATTGGTCGGTTGCTGTTTGTTCGGGTTTCTGTATCCTAACATCACTTAATATATTTATTTTTTGAGTCGAACAACCAGCAACCGAATCTTTATTTTTATCATCAACCGCGTCTCTAGTCTTTTCGTTAACCGCGTCTTTATTTTTTTCAATATTAATTGTACTAAGATATGCTAACGTTGCCAGCATACTAACAACCGACTTTCCACTATCCTGAGAATTGGGACTTTTATTACCTTTCATTTCGGTTATCCAATCACACCACTCTTTCACAATATCAATAAAAGCACGACTCACAACTTTACCAGTGGGAAGAACAGGGTACAATGATGCATCATGCCACCCTCTAGTTTGAGTAACCTCGCACATCCCCTACTCCGAAATTGTACAGAGCCTGCGCACAGGTAGAGATATTGAAAAGAGACCACTACAAGGCCAAATTCTTTTGGGTCACCTTCATACACCCTGATCGTTCAAAGCAAAGGAATGCGGTACAGGTACCCACGCCTCGCTACCTGCTGCTAGACAAAATAAGGAATGCGGCATAAACTCGCATTCTTCAAGACTAGACCACTCAAACACAGTATGGTCGATAAGGACCTAAGGAATGTACATCGGTACAGTTTTTTCAAAACGTTGACTACAACGAGACGAAAGAATGTTATTTATTATGTCTATTCAGTCTATACATACACGTTAAAATTGAAAATATCTATTCATTCAATATGTGGATGCTATACAATAAATTTTGAATATTTTTATGCTACACTATGAAATTAACATATATGAGTAGAAACAATTCGGAAATGTAATTTCAATATCGAATATTCATGCTTCGAAAATTGTGTTTTTTTTTTCTTTCGATATGAGATATTTCTGGATTATTCTCCAACATATAAGTGGAACCGTTTTTCAGTACCTTCTATGTCAAAATATAGGTTGGCATAAAAAAAAGGAATTCAAATATATGATATGAAACGTATCAAATTATTGGTTCAAATATTCGTGAAAACAGTTTCATAGCCAATTGTAGATGAATATTCCCTTTTCACGCTATCGGATGAATAATATAAAATTTGTTGAATGATAATTAAGGATTTGCGTTCCCTTACTTCGACTTATTCTGCTTCCAGTAATGAAATCAGCAAATCCAAATTGTTGACAGGTTGTGAATTATTATGAATCGCAGATTCCACAATGTTTGAACACCATAACAGATTTTGTTCGGGGTCCGTTTGATAAAATTCAATATCGTTGTGGCCCCACGGCAATGTTTTTGTGGTATTGGGTATAATGAACCGCTTGTCGTCATGGTGTGACAAAGCGACTTTATTTTTCATTTCAGTAAATATGTCGTGGGTATCACTTTTGAAACTATTCATTTTTCTAAGTATGGAACCACCCTTCTCAACAATATTTTTATAGTCACTTTCGTGCAATTGTTTGATAATGACTGACTTTTTGACGCCTTTGGCTTTCTTCAATTCATTTTTAACGGACTGAACAAAGTAAGCTTTGGCCCCAGTACCATAAAAACTGATAATGGGGTCATTGGGAAATTCATCTTTCATATTCCCCAGAATGGGTTTTGTAACAGGAATGCCAAAATCGTTTCCGATGTTATAATTGGAGGTATCGAATCTTTCTATATTTTCGATCATGAATTCGTAAAAGTTTTTATTTGCTATTTTCAATATAAAAGAATCTGTATCTGTGTACAGTAGTGAAGCGTCATTTCCAAAATTACTTTTTATGCATTTGTAGTAAAAATCGTACATTACTGTTTTTGATAAATCCAATATACTAAATCCCAAATAAAGTGGTTTATCGTAACACACTCTTACTTTTCCCATATGAATAGCGACAAAATTTTCTGTAAATGTTGAACATGTTTTGAAATTTGGGTTGGAAATCAGACCCCAATGACCTTTTTATATTCTCCCAATGAGTAACCAGTTTAATTTCCCTTCTATTTTCCACATTTTCCAGAGTTTTTCCATACACGGCATTGTTCATTAACTTGAAGAATTGTTTTTCGAATTTATTCAAAGCTTTATTACGCATTTTTGTATTCAAATCGATATATTTCTTAAGCCATGACGATTGCCGAAATTTCAAAACCCTATGTGTTTTCATAACCATCAATCCGTTTTCTATAGCTTGTTTAAGAGTTCTATAATGAACGATATAGTTTTTTTTATCTGATAAGTTCGGTATCAACTTGCAAATATTGGATTTTGAACCTGGTGGAATTATACTTTCGACTAGGAAAGGTAAATCCGAATGAGAATCATGTAATTCTTCTGGATAATGAATGTCCACTTCAAAAACATAACCAAAAGGAGAATCAGCAGAAATACTCATCACATCCAAATCCTGTATTTCACTGGGTGTCAACCAGGTGAATCCACCAATGGGCAAAGGTTGAGACATGCTATGACCATACAAATTTGTTGCATCCAAATACGTCTCAAGATACGTCTTTTTTGGCATCGTAGTTAGGTTATTGTTTGCGACATGCATTCGGTCACTACATTGACTTATTCCACCACGTATACCTTTCTTGAAAAAATGTATCATGTCAATATCAGTCAAAAGCTCCAATTCAACTTTTGTGTATCTCAACATAGCGTCCCAAGATAAACCTGGGGCGGTATAATATTGGGCTGGATCCAATTTATAAGTGTTCAAACAAATTCTCCGAAAATTCTCGAATGTATCAGTTAACAGTAAAACATCCGATTTCAAGTACAGATCTGAATATTCTCCCAAACTTCGACATTAAAATAAATTCCATACCCGTTGTGCCCTATCATAGCATTCATCTGAAATTTGTTCGTCATTTAAGTTATCATAAAATTCTTCTTTCGATGGTAGATGTGTGATATCTAATTTTTCCATACAATCTACGAAACTGTATGGAAATACACCTTTCTGTTTCATCAACTGAAACTTTTCGACATAGTGCCTATGAATTGATCTTCTACTAAATTTGCACCGAGATTCTGAAGTGACTCCGAAAGAAATTTATAGCTATCAATGAACCTTAATTTCATGAAATTATTCTTCAATTTTCCATCTTTACCCAAATAGCTGTGTGTGAAAAGATGTTTGGTGAATGAAATGTATTTTTCTTTGGTTTGTGGAATGACATCAACTCGATCGCCCTTGTCGAATAATTCCTTGATGAATAAGTGGCAATCATATCCGCTCATATTATGACAAATAATTGGTATAAAATTTGGAAGTTTGAAATTCAAATTACATTTAGAATGAGCTGCACCAAATCTCTTTTTTCCGGTCAGGTGACAATGATCTCTCACTTTGACATCACCATCTTCGAATATATTATCACATATGCCACAAGTCTTTGCATCAGAAAATTCTTTTTCTTCTGTCTCAGATAATTGACCCATTGGAACAACATTTTTTAGATGTTTATGATATATATTCTTTAAATCGTTTTGAATATTTGAGACGAATACTTTTGCAGTATCGACCCCTCGATACGAAACAAATTTGTCGAATTTTTCATTGAAAGAACATTTTATGTAGTATGCAAACGAGTATGGTTCATGAATGTGAGTTCGGTTGGTGTAAGAGCAATCTGGATTCGGTTGACAAGAATCAATTGGTTTCAGAATTGACTCAAAATCTGCATAAACGACAAACGGAACTTTCATCTGCTTTTCGATATTCACAAATTTCAATATATTTTCAGGAATGTATTTACCGAACTTGTCGATTTTCAATTTTTCAGAAGGTGTGGTTGTACACACATGATTGCAGTCATTTAATTGATGCTGGGTCAATGATTTTCCGTTAGCAAAATATAATAAACAACCATCACAAAAATATTTTTTATGACCATTGGCAGAAATTTGGCTAGAAACTAATTTTGACAAATCTTTAATCCAACAATAATGATTTTTTCCCGTTTCATCACTGATAAGTAAAAGATTAACATGCCTGGTGAGTCGTTGTCGTGAATAATGTAGTGGACCTAAAACTTCATATTTCATTTTAGATTCCTCAAATTTTTTTTCCAACCCATATACATTTATAGAGCAATCATTGGCAACTTCGAATTTTGAAATTCCACTTAATTTCATCGGAAAATCCATACCTGATACATTCAGCACTGATTGAAAGGGTGGATAAGAAGACACTTCGGAAACCCTACGATCCGCCGGGTAAAGTGCTGATACCACAGCCCATGCAAAACAATAGTTATCCTCATTTCGCACATTCACCACACCTTTTTTCGACTCGATATAATCTGGCAGCTTTATATAGGAACACGCACCAAGAGGGCTATACTTGTTCACATTCATTTCTGTGAACATGATTTTCTTCAGGCTCCATCCTGCAATAGAAATGATTTTACATTCAAGGTATGAATATTGATTTTTGGGCAATTTATATACCTGAGTCACGATCTTCGAATTCTGTACTTTGTGCCGTTATTGTGTCGATGAATTCATCCAAAACAGCATTAAGATCCATGGACTGGTCAACTATCTGGTTCGGAGAATTGAAACACTTTACCTCGGATAATTCCTGGGTCTGCAGAATATGTGAGCTGAATAGTTCCATATTTACTTTCACCGCACTATGTATCTTCAACACACCTTGCAATAATGAAATCATTTTCTGTTTGTATGCATCAAAAAATGTTTTGTAATCCACATAGTTACTACCGCTCCCAATCCTATAGCTAACTATTCTACATTTGAAAGCACTTTTGATAATTTGCACGTCTTCACCCAATTGAATGCAAGAATTAGATCTGTGTTCGAGTGTTCTTCGATGTGAAACCATCTGACCCATTAGAACTGGTTTATTACAACAATCACAGAACTGCATATCGTTTTGCGATATGGGGCTCAATTTAGACCGTTTACTAGGTGGCTCACCTGTCACCGCTGTACAGGATTGCACTTGATGGCGATGTAGATTATCACTGCGAGTAAAACTTTTTCCACAATTGCAAGTATACATTTTGCTCGATTATCGGCTATTCAGAAGGAACATGAGGTCTGAAACTCGTGTTTCTTTTTATATTAGTGGTTGAGGTGGAAGAGAGGGGATAAGTTCACTTGCCCTCAAGGACATTTGTATTCATGGCTTCCTTTAGTTACATGTCAAGGTTACCATTCCCCAGGGTCATCGAAACTCTCAAGGTCACCAACCCTCAAGGTCACTAACCACCAAGGTCACTAACCACCAAGGTCACTAACCACCAAGGTCACCATCCCTCAAGGTCACCAACCCTCAAGGTCACAAATCGTCAAGGTCGCCAACTCTCAAGATCACCAACTTTCAAGGTCATTCACTGGGCAAGTGAACCTCTGAAGGCTATTCTCCAAGGTCACTCTCAAGGTCAGTGGTGGGGGGAGGTCCAGGATTGGCATAAACCCCCTACTACGACAATAAAAGGAACGCAATAAGCAGTCTGTGATTGGTCACTGCAATGCGGGAAGTTTAAACGAAAAGATAAGAATGAGGCAAATTGAGTTGAAAATGCGTGGATTACTAGCAAACCTAACCTGACCTGACTAACCTAGCGCGAACAGAATAACCATGCAAAATTGATAACGGTATAATGGCTATTCATCTAATACTGGTGACAACTGGAGAAACTCACAGAGCTAAATAAGCTCAGTGGAAAATGTATGAAATTTATGACCGTAAATTGTACCAAAACACGTTTTAAATTTTTGAAAAAGGCACAAGACACAATGTTGTAAGTCGGTAATATGAATTTGGCCTGAGTCCTGTGGACGTCCTGGGATATTCCCATCGGACGTCCCAAAAACCGTACGTCCCCAGGATGTCCATATTAGGTTCTGGGACGTTCGGACCTAAATGGGACATAAAATGGACATCCTCGGGACATCCAGTGCTATCTGGGCAAGGATTCATCTCGGAAATCACATTGTAATTTCATTGTGACTCGACTTTCTCTTCTTCATCAATTTCGTCAATAAATTCACTACAAAAGACCAACACAGAAGCTGAAAGGTATTAAATTACGGTGGGTTCTATCATTTGTTTTTTTCATCGCCGCCCGACGACTGACTGGCCGTGGTTGCGTGCTCCATAAATAAGATGATAACTGGAATTATGACTGGTTTGACAACGGACGGCAATACAAAATACGTAAATCAGGCATTTCTTCTCCTCTTTCGAAGGCCCCATAAGTCAGACGTGCTGATAGAATCTGTTGCTCGTTTATGCATATTAAGTCTCTGCGCTCGAATGTGTGCACAAATACAAATCTTTAATTTGTATTTCGTATTTGTTTCGTGTTGCGTTTGGTTTATAGGTCGGAATGGAAAGAAACGGATACTTGTATGTGACCGGTATGAAATGTTGTGTTTATATGGGGTTCATGAATTTATCGTCGGGATTCAGATGGCTGTGACCGGTGCTGGAAATTGCAAAAATATTCAAATGTATGGATTGAGGAGGCACGCGATGTGGGTTCGGTGGTCGACGGGTTTGAGTGCAAGGATTGAAATTTTCTTCTTTCCAATAAACACATTTTTGTTAATTTCATTACTTTTGTTTTCACTACTAACTTTACGTCCGTCCGATCTATTTTTATATGGAAGCGGAACGGTTGGAATCTATTATGCCAAGGAATAAAAATAGTGTATCTGTAGTATCGTACAGTTACGCAGATTCAATTCGAATTTATATTTCATGACGTACGTATCCATCACGACTCAAAACCAATCAGTGAATCTGCTAGGAGAATTAATCCATCAAGGAGGTAACCCAGACGAAACGTGTAGTGCTCTTCACCAGAACACGTACAAAGTGTATTTCTTAGTGCAATTCCTCGTCCAATTTTCCTATCATTACGAACCGGCTCGAACATCATGACGATTCCATTGCTCGCATCCCCGTCCAGGCGAGCCTTCAGGGTGATTTCATCCCTCTCAAGTACGCTCACCTGCTCAGCTAACAAAACCCAGATCATCTGTTCACCCTTTCTATGAAGCACCAAGTCTTTTCCGTTCACATGTAGGACGCCGTCTTGTCAGCTACCAACGCCCAATGGTCCTGTTGATTGCTGCCCAGAATCAACTCAATCACAGTTCCGAAAAGAACATATTTTCCCAGAAGAGTGGAAGAGGTAACATCCAAATCGTCCTAGATTCATCGTATTCCTTCAAATTCAATTACAAGGACATCCTTTTCCTGCATGCATGATGACTGGATGCGATACCACCTCAGCTCTATTTGGAATTAGAAAAAAGAAGGCCCTGCAAGTGCTAGGAAAACACCCGTGGCTTTCCGATACAGTCAGCATTTTCTGGGACCCTGATGCGACGCCACATCAACTTTCTGATGCTGGGGAAAAGTTCCTGATTACACTGTATGGAGTGGACAACTTGGACGACATGAGATATAGCATGTTCCAAACTGTGGCAAAGCCAAAATTTCAATTGGCAAGACTGCCTCCTACACGCGATTCTACCAAGTTCCACTCGTACATAGCCAAGTTCAAACTTGGTAAGAAAATGAGGGGATGCAGCGGAAATTGCCATCTGCAAGGGTCTGGACGTTGACTAAACAAGGTTGGTATTACTATCACATTTCGATTGTATCAACATTCCACATTTTTCATCAAGAGAATATTAATAACGATTTTCTTTTCGTTTTTTTCCAGGAGTCTTTCCCACAACCATGAGTATGGATGCTGCTCCATATGATATCTTGTCATCGATCAGATGGAAGTGTGCGACTGGATGAAGTGCAGGAAGGAGTTCCTTCAAAAAAGCAGGCCTCTTGTGCACAACCATGTGCAAGAACTGCGCTGGAAATTGCTGCGAGGACTCTCCAGAAGCTGAATTGAACGATGAAGATACCGATGAAGAAAAATATGATGAGCCGATCATCTTTGATCAAATGTGTGCACTATATCTTTTTTAATATTTTAATTGTGAATGTGTTTTAGCCCAAAACTGCATTTCCTCAAATTTTGAGAAATTTTACCTTTTTTGACCGCCTATGTCTTGGTTATTATTCTTCCGAAAAAACTTTTGACCAATGAGTTTCAAAGGCAATTTAATGCCCTTTCACTTAGTTTTTCCGGATTTTTGCTTGGATTTTTTGGGAATAATCGAAAAATCAATGACTTGGAAGGGGTTGGAAATTTCGATATCATGTATAAAAACAAATTTGTAGAACGTAAAAATCTCCATAAAAAAGAAAAGACGTTCGACTTAAATCTCTATATCTCCATTATTTTTAGTAAAAAATTCATAAACTAAATTGTATTGAAAGAATCCTTCAGAAATCATCATGTATAGCTGGCGGGTGTTGGTAGAAGTGGTTGTATTTGATATTCGTAGGTAAAATAATGATCTTTTCCAACTCCTTCCAAGTTATTGATTTTCCGAGCTTTCCCGGGAATTTTCCACACTTTCCATAGGTGCTCGCATGCAGACCAATATTTTTACTCCTCAAGAACTGCCTGTGTGCAAAAAATCATCCATATTAGATTTAGCGTCAGGTTAAAACCCCTAATCGTGGCAATAAAGAAAAAGTAGTTATGTTAGTCTTGCTTTTCGTAGAAAATTCCAAAAGAGTCCCCTACTACACTAATTCTTCTGATGATTACCAGAAATCGCCAAAAAATTCGCATACTTTTCCTAGTTTACTATGGAACAAACGGACAATCTAGTCGCCGTTACTCATCACATTTTTCCCATCAACTCTTTTCCGCTGGCACAGTGAATCCTCACCACGGGCCGCCGATATTTCCCGCTCTATCTGGCTTGTTCATCTCCATTGTGCCGTACCAATAACATGTAGTAAATTGAAAAGATTATAAAATCAATTGGCTCTTTGTCAGTACCACGTTGAGGTGACAGTGTGACGGACACGCATCTCGGCGCGGTCGTACCGTAATAAACGATGGTACTAATTCGTGGTAGGACGATAATAGCCCAGTCGTCGGAAGGTGGAGATATCGTTGGGATAAATCAATTTGGTAATTGCTTAAGCAATTAGTTTTCCATTAACTGTTTTTCTGTGAAGAACTGGTGCATTTCAGGCCCTTTACAATTTTTGTTATGTTTTCGGTAGAACCTTTACTTGTCCTCATTTTTGTAATATTGAGGGAGGAGGGAGGAGGGAGGAGGGAGGAGGGAGGAGGGAGGAGGGAGGAGGGAGGAGGGAGGAGGGAGGAGGGAGGAGGGAGGAGGGAGGAGGGAGGAGGGAGGAGGGAGGAGGGAGGAGGGAGGAGGGAGGAGGGAGGAGGGAGGAGGGAGGAGGGAGGAGGGAGGAGGGAGGAGGGAGGAGGGAGGAGGGAGGAGGGAGGAGGGAGGAGGGAGGAGGGAGGAGGGAGGAGGGAGGAGGGAGGAGGGAGGAGGGAGGAGGGAGGAGGGAGGAGGGAGGAGGGAGGAGGGAGGAGGGAGGAGGGAGGAGGGAGGAGGGAGGAGGGAGGAGGGAGGAGGGAGGAGGGAGGAGGGAGGAGGGAGGAGGGAGGAGGGAGGAGGGAGGAGGGAGGAGGGAGGAGGGAGGAGGGAGGAGGGAGGAGGGAGGAGGGAGGAGGGAGGAGGGAGGAGGGAGGAGGGAGGAGGGAGGAGGGAGGAGGGAGGAGGGAGGAGGGAGGAGGGAGGAGGGAGGAGGGAGGAGGGAGGAGGGAGGAGGGAGGAGGGAGGAGGGAGGAGGGAGGAGGGAGGAGGGAGGAGGGAGGAGGGAGGAGGGAGGAGGGAGGAGGGAGCGCCCAACATTGCGTCTATTTTAATTCATTTTCTGCTTTATGCAATTTCGGACACATCCATATGAAGATATCAATGGTACGTTTTCAAGGGCGAAGAACACGTTGAGAAATTTTTTATGAGCATATTAAGTGTTTTTTTACCCCAAAAACCTTGAATTAGACACCAATATCGTATAAATATAAGCAAAATCTAGAAAGATCAGAAAACAGAAAACTTCATCTTCAAATACCTTGAAAACCAATGATATTTTTGGTAACGAAATCTATCTATTTCTTGGATTGGAAATATTGGAGATTAAGAAAAAGAAGATGAAATTGATATAAATTCAATGGCGTGAAAGTTGGGAGGGGCGAATAGGAAAACCCACCTGCCGTACTCCTCTGTTTAAAGTTACGAACATACGATTTGCTTTGAAATTTGAAAATGAATTCTGTTATCAAGAAAAGTTGTCACTTTCAATACCCTGTAACTCGGTTAGCACTTATTTCAGTGTACACGTTTATTGGAACTTTTAGCCTTAAAATGAAGTGAGGATTCTACCATCGGAGTTTGTCCCCTTTATTCTGGGACACTCTGTATAAAATTGGTTTAGTGATTTTGATACTAATCTATTTAGGAGAGCATAGGGCAGTTTGTAATGCAGGTTTTCGGTAGCATTCTCAATTTTTAAAGTCGAAAGTGATTGGAAATATAGATTTTATGAAGACTAATTACGAAGCAGCAAATAATTTTTTTTTAATTTATGTTGAAGCTAACGTTCCATCAAAAGAACTCTGGAAATATATTCTTTGATTTTTATGGATAAATTGAAGAAGAGACATATTTTATATTTAAAATGCGTTATTTGCAAAAATCTTGTTCATAGTAGAATACCTATGCTTCTCCATTAACAAGGAATTTTGCATGACTCAGTGATATAAGATAGCCATTATACTTGTGACATTTGCTGATGTTTGGAATCCTCAATTGAAGAATAATTTCCTCAGTGATGCTTGCTTGTTTGTTTAGATTGATTTTTACTAGAGCCGTCTTTGACAAGCTTTGTTCAGCTTGTATATGAATGGTTGATTTGATCTCTGAAAAATTTATTATTCCACATCGATCGCATCCTGAATGAGGGGGGCTATTCTCGAACCATTCGTATACCTACAAACTCAAGAATAGGTCCTCAGGTCTTGTTTTAATCATGTCGATCAAACCCTACTTTCAATTTGTTTTTTGTTGACCGGGCTATAAGAAGATGGCAATGGGAGGTCCCGGACCAAGAATCCCGCTCGTTCCTAGATGCGACATTTTTACGTGGTGGGTGCCTAAGCTGGACTGGCGCCATGTGAAAAAAATCGTTAAATGATTCCAAGAACAATTTTTACAGGGCAATAAATTATTGTGACACCACATTGAAGACCCTTCTCGGATCGTCGGAAAAAAGAGGGTGACCTTTGGTACGAAACCCGATTCATTTGTTTTATAATGGGCGGTACTCACGAACTCGACGTTGCAGTGACAGAATCGAGGTTATTTTCTATTATTACATTCTCGAGACGGCAAAAAAATGGTTGGATGGCTACGAACATTTAAGTAGATTTGTTGAGCTGAAACTATGTTGGAATGATTCGGAATATAATATGAAAGTGTAATCATTATAAAGCAACTATTTAGAACTTGTGACAGATGTTTTTTGACTGAATGCTGAACAGTATTAATTTAGTGAAATGACACTCTTGAATAAGCCCAGCCATTTTTTTCCCGTAACATGTTTATTAAATTGTATTGCTAACGTATTTTTTTTAACTGCAACGTACGTTTTATGAAATGACTAAATATTTCACATGTCGAATTAGGCACTCTTGGCAAAAGGCCATAATTTCAATATATCAAATTTTATAGTTGCTAATATCTCATTAAAAAGTGTGACCCATTTGAGATGGAAGCAACCTTATAAATCTTATATTTTTCAACCGATTGGAATGATTTTTTTTCGTTAGGTAAAAATTCAAAAAGTCCACTAGGACACAAAACTTCATGAATAAATCTCCATTTTCAGGGCTATCTATTTTTAGGTTAAGTCAAAAATCTAAAAAAATTACTAGCGACATTTTCAAATGGTTCATATGTGAATTTTGTTGAAATGCGTCAATCAATAAAAAGTTATAGGGTGACGAAATTTGAAAAATATGCTGTTTAATCAACCCACCAATTCAATTTCCAAACTATTATCTAGATTCGGAATTCACCACTATATTCAGGAAGTCACGAAATATCACTGGTCAGAATTTCATCGAAATCTGTTTATAAATAAGGAATTCATAAGGTAATAAAATTTGAAAAATATGGAATGGAATTTCAGGAAAATGTCATTTTAACTCATAATTTTTTATTTTTTCGATTTATCAACATATTTTGATGAAATTCTGGCCAATGATATTTCGAAACTTTCTGAATACAGTGCTGTATTCCGAATTTTGATGAAAGTTCTGAAATTGAATTGGTGGGTTGATTAATCGGCATATTTTTCAAATTTCGCCCCCCTATAACTTTTTTATTGATCGACGCATTTCAACGTGATTCACATGTCAACCATTTGAAAATGTCACAAATCCAGTGGTGTAGTGAGATTTTTTTTTAAAAATCGCTAGTAATTTTTTTAGATTTTTGACCTTGAAAAATAAATATAGTTCGCCCTGAAAATGGAGATTTATTAATGAAATTTGATGTCCTAGTAGACTTTTCGAATGCCTACCTAACGAGAAACAAATCATCCCAATCGGTTGAATAATGCAAGTTTTATAAGGGTGCTTCCATCTTAAATGGGTCACACTGTATATAATAATAATATCATATTCTCAGATACTTATGTCGCATTTTCATATTTTCAGCTTGAATAAAAAGTCATCTGTAAGTAGCTATATTACAGTATGTACATGTCTTTCCCCAAGTAGCATACTTGTCTAATACTGTGACAATAATGGTTGAGTATTGTGAAAACATTGGCAGAATGATTTTTTTTTCGAAAATATGAATAGGACATAAAATCTGTCGTGGAATCATCTGCGGCTGAAAGACAAACTTAAGTCGCTATTTTCCATCGTTCAAGATAACCTTTTGGGAGGTATTCATGATGAAAAGGGGAACATTCTCCATGAAAATTGAAAATTGAAAAATGTGATTTATTTGTAATATCTAACATTGGCCGCAGTGGAGAGCCTGATATGGGCTCACTCACATTTAAACCTAACCTAACCTAATATCTAACAGAAAACAACTACTTCCACGGCACAAGCCACGCTGGACATTGAACTACATCTGATAGGTATTGTGAAACTGAAAAGGAAAGAAAAAATCTGAAAGTGAAAATTCTCATTTTCATTCAGATAGCCGATTTTTTTAATTCTCTCTAGTTGTCATTGAAAAAATCATTCAATAAATTAGCTAGGGAGAATGTTTTTAAACAATATCACTCACAGAAATCCTTCATTTCATTGAAGCAAGGTTCGCTTCTCTCGCATGCAATCCCCAATACATTTTGGTCGACGAAAATCTATTTCGCTTCGCCAAGCTCTTCAGGAGGCTTCTGTACGGCTGCTGTCTTTCCGGATATAATTCGAAATACTTAATTTTTGCTAAATCACAATTTCCATTCGATTTGTAATAAACCATGATCATATCACATTTTTCAAAACTTGTGAACAGCATTTTCAGTCGGAAACAGAAACAGAAACGATTATTGATGAATTTATGACAGTTATCAAATAAACAGTTGGAATGGCCTACTGGACGAAATCATCAGGTCAGTTCAAGTATTCGAAGTATCGATGTAGATTTCCAAGACAACCAAGAATTGATTTTTAAATTTTATCTCAAAGTAATGAGCATTAGGTTTTGTTTTGATCAACTGGAAGCACCATAGGATTTCTACATTTTTACGATTTTTTGTAACAAAACAAAAAATTTGGACGTAGAATGACATGTCACACATATTCAGATGTAAATATTCCAAACAATTGAGAGTAATTTTTTGTTTGAAAAAATAATACACTAAATAAATAAATCGATATCATTTGAATAAGAGATTGCCCGAAACACATCTCAATATCTCGAAAACCGTTGATACTTGTGAAACGAAACGTATACCTTTTTTGTATAGAAAATATTGGGGATTAAGAAAAAGAAGACGAAATCGATATTAATCCAGTGGCGTCAAAGTTGGGGAGGGGCGAATAGGGGTACCCACCTGCCGTACACCCCTGTTTAGAGTTACAAACACATGATTCGCCTTGAAATATGAAACTGAATGCTGTTAAATAACATACCAAATTTCATTAGGAAAAGATAAACCGTTATGGAGTTATTCTGGAAAATATATTTTTTTGTGTCACTTTCAGCACCCTGTAACTCGGTTAATACCCATTTTAAGGTATATGTTGATTGGAACTTTCAGCGTGAGGATTCTACTCGGGAGTTTTTCCCCTTTATTCTGGGACACCCTGTATACATTAGTGAACTGATCACTTTCTCGAATTAATGATGGCCCAATTGAAATGCCCCGTATGAGTCTAATTCTCTTCTCTAATTAGATCTACTGCAACAGTTCTTCAAAAGTCCTTTGGAAATCGAGACTCTTGAAGTTGGTTTCATGTGTTTCAACGAATCCCTGCCGAACATCGTTCTTGAACTACGTCAGCGGGCCTATTACAAATATTACGATACTTTTTGGGGGTAACACAAACTCAAGTGGATGCGGACCATCCCAAAACTTCGATAACAAAAGACCGCGTGCTTCTTATTACGCGTGGGCGCCTCAGGCCGTTGTCGAGGGACTTTTTGAAAATATAATGACCACTTACGGTCTTTCAATTAGGACTTATTAGTGATTATTGTTATAGAGAGTATGTGTACACACTCCGTTTTGGTCTCTCGTCTATGAGTACCGATGGTATTGTGCTATTATTATGATCTTGAGGTGATCAAGGCGTCCTGGTAGAAAAAATGGGCCTATTAGATAATCACCAATAATTCCTGCCCATACATTAACCGAAAATTGGTGTTGAAAATGGGTTTCGGTTATGGTATGGGGGTTTTCTTCTGCCCACATATGATTGTTATGGAAATTTTGAATAGCATTCCGAGAAAAATTTGCTTCTTCTGTGAACAAAATTTGTGACTCAAATTGCGGATTTAGTGTAATACTCTGAAGATACCACTGACAGAAGTTCACACGCTGTGGAAAATCTCTAGGGAGTAATGCCTGTACTCGTAAAATATGGTATGGGTATAACAGAAAATCAACCAAAATACGCCAAACAATTTGATGACAAATATTTAGAGTTCTAGCGATCTTCCTCGTCTCAGGATGTTCTTCGATTTCTTGCAGAACGGCTTCCTCAATTTCAAGAGTTCTGACGCTTAGAGGTCTACCTTCCGAAGTACCTTTCTTGAAACTACCAGTTTCCCTAAGTCGCCGATGAATATTTGAAAAGGTACGGCTATCTGGTAAGGCACGATTAGGATATCTTTCCTGATAAATGCGTCTGGCTTCTGTTGCATTACCATCAGCGAGGCCATATATGTAATGCATTGCCGCAATTTCTGCATTCGTGTAATTCACCATATTTACCGATATTCAGAAAAACGGCGGACAACCAAAATAACTTCAATAACACACTTAAAAACCAAGTAAATAATTGTGCGCTTCGCTATTCCTATAGCTTTTTCAAACACAAAATGGTATTCATAACTAGTGAAAACACAATATTTATAGTGATTTAAAGAACAAAATGCTATTAATTACAGATAGGTAGCTGAATTAATATCGTAAATTTATTGTCAACAAAATGTTAGGTACCTACTGCGATATGAAGCAATTTCAATTTAATTATTTTAATCAAGAACCGAGCATCTGACAAGAATTACACATTTTTTTGGATTCTCATTCATCACATCACAAATCTGATCCCTCAATTTGCTTTCAGTCGATGCACAAACATTTCCACACCGCATCAGATTTTTGAAGAATTGATCCTGAAATGAAACGATTTTTATTTTTTTAAGCGAAAACCATGCGGCGGACAAAGAAAACTCAGGAGATCAAATTTGCTCAAAAATAAATGAGGATCTCAAAATTATTATTTTTTTCTGGAGAAAGCAGTGGCGTAGTATTTTTTTCTCCAAAAATATTCAATGCAAAACCCGTACAGACGCCACTGGTTGAGAAAGTGCATTAAAAAATGCACCTTGATGCATAGAAGACATGTACCAAATTTTATAAAAACGTCCACAATATTATCTCAGTTATTATTAAAAAACTGATTTTTTTTCAAAACTTTATCACCCTGTATCTCAAAAGTTAGTGCTTTTAGGACATACGTTTATAGAAAGTTTTTTTCCTTAAAATAAGTCAAAGAATCACCCCCTCAAATATTAGCATGTCTTTAAGGAACACCCTGTATAATCGAATTAAGAACACACTGTTTCAATACAGGGTGTAATGTAACTTCTTGCACTCCCGTTAAGAAGAGGTGTATGAAGTCATTTTGGAATGAATGGCAGGTGAGAAAAATGCAAAAATAATTTTTGGAGAGTTGTAAAATTTTGTGAAATATAGGTCGACATTTTGGGAACCTCTGTCCGCCATCCTTCCAGACCATAAAAGGCAATTGCCGGTGAAGGAAAGACACTGAATGTCGAACTGAATTAAGGTTACGTTAACAGAGATAACAACTTCCCATGTCCGTGGGGTGAGTCATTACTGGGTTCTAGAATCATGTGACCTGAGCCGATTTTCGCCTCATGACCTGCGGCAAGCTGGTATAATTTTTAAATTCAAGAGAAATATGTCCCCCATTAAATCTAGGACCTCTAATGATCAGAACCACCATTTTAACAGACTGGTTTCGAATTATGTTCTTGTCTCCTAGATAGGAAAATTCTATGACGGAAATCTTCATACACATCATGCAAATAACGTTTAATGTTATATAATGCCGTGCCAGTCGCGGTCCTAGTCAGGATAGTAAACTTTTTCTGTGATATTGGCCTTTTCTCTCCCCATCGAATTTCTTGTGCTATGTTTGCTGATATCACTCGTATCGTCTCATCCGAACCGTTCATATCTCGACCGTGTTCGATTTCAATTTCGTGAAAACATCCCTCCCCCGGGCGCTCGGTGATAAACGACCCGAACGTCATCGTCACATGTAACTCCTTAATTCCTTAATAAAAACGGCGTGACTGGTCCGTTTAAAGAGAGCGAATGGCGATGTTATCGCTAACGCTCGCTAATTTATACGCGATGCTCTTTTGTTTATTGTTGTGTTTTGTTCGCAGGGGGCCGACGAAGAGGACAGCGCCTCCGTCATACCGGTGAGTGTTTTTTTTGTATGTGTTTTCGATGTAGTTTTCGTGGCAGGGCTTGACTGAGTTTATTCCAAGGATTTTAGCTGGTTTGGAGGAATTTTACATTCGCTAAGGAAATTAGTGGATGTGATTATCGACTAAAAGTGCTCACTCAGACTCTTGCTTAATCCGGTGGAAATAATTCAAGAATTAGAAATACCCAAAACCAAAATACCAAAAGTTCGTCAATTTTTCGCTCGACTCCAAACAGTTGGCATTCTCAAGAGCTAAAAGCATACTGTCATATGTGGCATTTTTAAGAGAAAAGTATACACACAAAGTTGATATTCTCAAGAGCTGAAAGCATATTGTCAAATGAGGCATTCTCAAGAGCTTCAAACATACTCACAAAGTTGGCATACTCAAGAGCTGAAAGCACATTGTCTAATGAGGCATTCTCAAGAGAAAACCATACTCACAAAGTTGGAATTCTGAAAACTGAAAGCATAGTGTCAAATATGGCATTATCACGAGGAGAGTATACTCACAAAGTTGGTATTCTCAAGAGCTAAAAGCACAGTGTCAAGAGTGGTAATCTGAAGAGAGAAGCATACTCACAAAGTTGGCATTCTCAAGAGCTAAAACAGACTAACAAAGTTGGCATTCTCAAGAGCGAAAATCATACTCACAAAGTTGGCATTCTCAGGAGAAAAACATACTCACAATGTTGGCATTTTCAAGAGAAAAGCATACTCACAAAGTTGGCGATCTCAAGATCTGAAAGCATACTGACAAAGTTGACATTCTCAAGAGCTGAAAAAATCGCGGGTCTAGCGAATAATTGACGTAGTTTCGGTATTTTGAGTATTTATATTTCTTCAATAGTATTCACACCAAAGGTTGCAAATGTTCAATTATTCCTGTGGAAACAGCTTGATCTTGTACAGAGAATATCGAAATGCGGCTATTATCGTAATAATCATTATTATTACAGCTGAATAAGGGCTAACGATCAAATATCCTACAAATCCAATGAAAAATGAAATTGTTGTTGTTGAAACCTTGCACTATGAAAACTAACTAAGTTATTATTATTATTATTTAATTTATCCAGCAAATTAACAATACAAAGCTTCTAAAATGTTGCAACATCCCAAAAAGTCTTGGAAAGTTTTTCTGGGTTAGAATTCACAACCCACAACTACCCAAATGCGGTATTTCATCGGCCTACTGTGTATATCCCAAGTAGCACACCCATATTGGGACAAGATTGGTTCGAAATTGTGAAAATATTGGAAAAATATTGAAATTATACAGGGTGACCCAGGGCTAAACCGCCAAAAGTTCAGTATCTGTTTTTTAGGTGAAAATGAGATGTTTTCTTCATATGAGCATGTGTACCAATTTGTTTCGTTTTGGAGATACAGGGTGTCAAAGTTTTAAGAAAAAATCAGTTTTTTTAAAAAAAACCTATGCTGGATGATTTTTTGGGTTTGTAACCTTCCACAACCTGAAAATAAAAGAAATGTTAATCCAAAGAAATCTGTACAATCTGAAAAAATGAGATCAAATTGACCAAGAATACTTCTCTTTTTTGAAAAATATTGACGTTTCGGAGGCTGCATCTGCCTCCTAAGACCATTGATTGTGAGCCAGGAAGAACATAAAAGTTACATCAGGAATCGAAAAATAACAGGTTCTAAAATATCCGAACATATTTTAACATCTGATGGCGATCATATGATGGAGTGGAATAATACCAAAATTTTATTGAGAGAATCAAATCAAGACAAAAGAGAGTTAAAGGAAACTGCTTGCATTCTTTTATCGAACAACTGCTTCTCAACATATTCCACCGAAATGGACAGCACCTGGTTACCTCTCCGCAGAGATGAAATAAGAACTAATAGAATGTTGATTGGTTGATACCGAACACCCTATATATCAAGGTACCAAATGTCAATCAAAAGAATGTATGACAAATTTCATTTGACTCTGTCAAATGAAAGATCTTGTTATTTCCAAACCTTCGAAACGTCAAAATTTTTCAAAAAAAATAAGTACTTTTTGGTTGATTTTATCTCATTTTCTCCATTTTTTGTCAGTTTATACTCTTCTGGAAAAACAATGTCTCGTCTGTGAAGAGGTAAAGCCGGAGCGGCTTGCTGATTACTACGTACACGCCTTATGGTTCCTTTAATGCTGCTCACTTTTGGCAAAGTGGCAGCTGTAGGTTGACCAAGCTGAATAGATGCAGTTGATAGTATATGATGTCCATCTTGGGTTTGTGTAACGTTTTCACGTATGCCATTGAGAAATTTTGTTTTTTCCACTTACCTTGCATCCGCTACATGCTTGTCTGTTCCACTTCTTTTTAATACTGCATTTTCTAAGGTTATAACACGAGCTTTACACTTGATCGTCAATAAATACTTTGTTTTTCTTTATCTTTCTAGTAAAGATAGCCGTCGATCAATAATTTCCTCTTCCCCTTTTCACTGGGTACAAACTCCAAAGCCATTTTGCGTCGTGACTCTTGCTCAGATTTTGGACAATAAATGAATAACAAACCTTTAGTGCAGTATTTAAATAAAAGTAAATAATGACTAATTAACGAGTCTCACGTATTCTAACCTTAATTATTATAGTAGGTATTAAGGGTGTTATTAGGATGTTAGGATATCAGGATTTTTATTATTTATTAAGAGGAATTATAAAAATTTTGGAGTTAATATTTTTAGTTAGTGTACCTGGAGACGTTCAATGAGTAACCTTAATTATTATAGTAGGTATTAAGGGTGTTATTGTAAATCAGAGAAGAAATAATAGTATACAGAATTTTCCGAAAATATTGGTTACAAATTTATAAAGTAGCGCTAAAATACATTTTTCGGTCAATTGTCCTTTCGGGCAATTGTTCTTCGCGAAATTGTCTATTCGGGCAATTGTACATTCGATCAATTGTATTTCGGGAAATTGTCCATTCGGGCAACTGTTTTCGGGGAATTGTTTTTCGGGAAATTGTTTTCGGGCAATTGTCCGGAATCCCAAAAAATCATGTCAAGAATCGAATTTCCTCCACAAAATCAAACTTTCAATCAAGATTCAGCCAACGTGAGGTGCTACCTGGGTAACAAATTGGTTTTCTGTCTTTCCATATGCGGTATTTAATTTTCAGTGGCTCACTGTATATACATAACTAGCTTTCCTGTCTTTCCATAAATTCAAGCGGCACCAGAGGAGGTCCCCGGCTGGATCTTTCGGCCTGAAAAATAAAGGGTAACGGTTCACCCGTAGTTATCAGCTCTTTCTCATACACAAACAATATCGTAGATATGTATCTCGATTATTAATTGCGGAATTATTATAACTAGTATTAATTTAGTTTTCGATCGGTATCTCCTACGGTATGGTACACATAATTAAAATATTAAAATGTCCGCCGGTAATTACTTTTAGTCCAGGAACCAGGGGTTTAAACATCGCACTAAAACCAATAGGAATGATTTTTTGTACACGAGCAGTTTTTGAGAAGTACTTTGAGAAAAAAAATTGCACGCGAGCACCTATGGAAAGTGGGGAAAATTCCCGGGAAAACCCCGAAAATTCGGTATTTGTTCCATCAATAACTTGGATGGGATTGGAAATTTCGATGTAATGTATAGTAACAAACTTGTAGAACGTAAAAATCTCGATAAAAAAGCTGTATACATATTTTTTCGAAATTTGCTTTCTTTGCTCTGACGCTTGACTAAAATATTTGTATCTGCCTTGTTTTTGTTCGGAATTTCATAAACTAAACGGGATTTCAAAGGAAAATCCTTCAAAAATTTTCATATACAACCGGCGGATGTCGGAAGAAGTTGTTGTATTTGACATTCGAAGGTGAAATAATGATCTTCGATAAATAAACAATGTAATTTTACTAATTCTTTGTTTTCCTATCGAATTAGCTCGACTAGCTGAGTTTGCCCAAAGATTCAGTATGTCAAATTTGAACAAATCAGATATAACGTTCATTCCCAATTCTTCTTGGGCCTAACTGAATTCAGTTTTTCTGTACCCGTTGTTTTTCAGGTGCCTCATTTTTCATGACCGATGATGTCTTTACAATCGACTGTACTTTCAGAATATTTATCTGAAAATCTCTGATAACAAAGTTTTCATTCATCATTTTCTATCTGCCCCGCAAATTTCCCGAACGAAAAAACAAGGGGTACAGAAAAACTTCATTCAGGTAAACCCAAGATAAATTATGAATGAAAGTTATATGTACATAATTTGTTCAAATTTTACCTACTGAATCTTTGAGCAAACCCAGCTTGTCGAGCTAATTCCATTGACAGACGTAAAAAATCTGTAAAATTACACTGTTTATTTTATTTATTACTAAGCTACTCGAATTGAAATATTTTCCCCGCTAGATTGTTATATTTATGAAAAATTATAATTTTATATTTTGACCACTAATTTTTGAATTTTATATAATGATTTATAAAAATAATTGTACAATTGAATTTTTTACTATTTTTACTATTTTTTACTATTTTTTAGATTTTAACATGTTCAAACTCTATTGTGAGTACCACGTACAAGCTGATCCCTTAAATCAGCTTCTGTTTATTAGTTTATTTACAGACAAATTCTACATTTTTTATGTATATGTATCTAATTCTGTGAACTAACATATATTATTATTATTATGTTATTTTTTTTATCCGTTTGGATTATACCAGTCGCGCCCTGTCTCCGGAGCTCCGACACGGCTGGAGGGCGCGCGGGTGTCATTTACTCAGATAACCACTCCTCACGTCTGTGAGGTAAGTGATTATTGGTTCCGCGAATCATGTGCCCCGAGCAGACGTAGTGAACCAAGGATGACGACCTTCTGCATTCGTCTGGCTAATGAGAATTCTGTCATATAACGGCAAGCAGGTATGATTTTAAGTTCGACAGCAGTGTATCGACCATATCACCAAGGATCTCTATAATAAGAACCACCATTTTAACAGAATGGTTTGGGTAGAGCCTGCGGAGTTCAAAAAGTCTCGATATTAAGTTCGTTCTTCCTCCTCTTTTCGGACGATGGTCGTTTCGCCAGGAGCCGAAAACTCCATGATGAAAGTCGTCTCACTTTGATGGTCGAGGAGGACTATATCACCTTCTTCTCTCATAGGAAGTAATTTTCAAAAAAAATATGTTGTTACTTTTTTTTGGACATTTTTACGTTCAACAAGTTTGTTTCCATACATTATATCGAAATTTTCAACCCCTTCCAAGTTATTGATCGAATACCGATTTCCCGAGTTTTCCCGGGACTTTTCCCAACTTTCCATAGATGCTCGCGTGCAGAACAATTATTTTTCTTAAAGTTCTCTTCAAATACTGTCCGTGTACCAAAAATAATTTTTGTAGTTTTTTTTTTACAGGTTTCAGTAACATTTTGGCTACAGCGCTTGGACTATTTTGATACACTGTTGAATGGGACGAAGAGGAGGCAAAAGAGAGAAACTATTTTCGATGCAATAAATTGTGTCGTAACTCTTTTATCGGTCTGGTGTAATCTAGACGTCGCGGATTAAAGAAATTAATTGAATCGCCTGGATGAATGTCGTTGCCTACTTGTTGAATGCCCGGATTCGTTGCAGTTGCGTTGAGATGAACAATTTATTTCTTGCTAAGTTGGGGATTTTGTTCCCTTCGGTTTATTCAATAATCCAGCAAAACACTTTTTTCTACCACAGTGCGTTTTCACCCATTTTCCCACACGCATTTTAGTTTTGAAACTGTCGCTTTCCCGCAATAGTGCGGGAAAGTAAAATTTGTCAATTCAACGTTTATTATATGTACATTTCATTGATTTCACCTGTATATTACTATTCAAACTAATATAGATTTTAATATTTATTCTAAACCAGATTATTTTACTTGTTTTCGCAAATTTTCCATTCATTGGAATAAAATAGAAACTGCAATACTTTTATACAGTGTCACCCATTTAAGATGGAAGCACCCTTCTAAAACTTAAATTTTTCAACATTTTCTACGCCCCAGCAAAAAATTCGACCAGTACGCGCTGATTCTCCGCTCAAATTCCCGTTCTACCGCCGCATCGTGAGAAATCAACTTTTCGCCTCTCCCAGAGTAAAATTACCAACTCAGCAAGTCCCGTTCCTTGGCCATCTGTACTGCTGACCCGTGGTAAATATTTAAAATGAGTTCACACCGTTCGCAATTCAAAAAACAAACCATTGATCCACTCGACAATCGATAAGATTTTTCGTCTCAACATAAGCACGTTTCCTCGCCAGCTTAACGATAGCAAATTGTTATTATAAAAATTTAACTGACCTGTCTGTTCGAGAAAGAATATTCTCTATTGGGTTTATTGGACGAAAATGATTCGCTTACATACAGGGCTGTTTTAAGATTATTATTAAATACATTTGTCTATATAGGACTCTATAATTCTTATGGATTCATCAAAAAAGGCAATACCCAGTGTTACACCTGCATGCTAGTGAGACCAATCACCAGCACCCGTAACTCATCGTCCTATAACCTGGGATTTACCTCCTACCGATACTAAAACTCGAACAGAGTACTAGCAGTTCATTCGTCAAGAATTCCAAACACTTCGTGAACAATATCAAATATGTTGAACTAGGAAGTTTCACCGGCTTTGACGTGGAGAGCCTTCATACCAATGTCCCCATAGAAGAATCCCTCAACATCATCAAAAGGAAACTAGAAGAAGACATTCCTCCCCTTACAAGCAATATTGGAACAATAGCATTGCTGCCTACATATCTCATACTTTGAAGTCAAGGGCCGTTTTTTATCCCAAGTTGATGGACTGCCCATGGGATATTTTCGTTTTCCAGTAATTACCAACATATACATGGATTGGGTCGAAATATTGGCTATGATAGAGGAAAATACAATCCAAAACTATGGCTAAGATATGTGGATAACACCTTCATCAGATGGAACCACGGCGATGAACACCTTGAGGACAATAAGCAAGATTAGGGATTCAATCAAGTCCACAATGGAAAATGAAACTAATCGTACTATGTCGTTTCTCGAAGTGAAAGCTGAAAGAACGGACACTAACATTCTCACCTCTGTTTACAGGAAGAAGACACACATTATCTTAACTACGGCTCCAAAATCCACAAAGAGGGGCATGTAAGAACGTTGGTGGAGACAGCGAAGTGCATTTGCAACAACCAGGACTCACTGGAAGTGGAAATGAATTTCTTCAAAAATTCCTACGCCGAAAAGGATTATTATTTATTTAGTTTCCGATCGGTATCTCCTACGGTATGGTACACATAATTAAAATATAAAATATCCGCCGGTAATTACTTTTGGTGTACTGACTGTTGAATGGGACGACGACAAGCAAAACAGATAAACTATTTTTGATGCAATAAATTGTATCGTAAATCTTTTATCGGTCTGGTGTAATCTAGACGTCGCGGATAAAAGAAATTAATTGAATTGCTCGAATGAAGTTGTTGCCTACTTGTTGAATGCTCGGATTAGGTGCAGTTGCTTTGCGGTGAATAATATAATTCCTGCTAAGTTGGTGATTTTGTTACCTTTGGTTTATTCAATAATCCAGCAAAACATACGTTCACAAGACACAAGACCGCGCGTAATTACATCGTAATTTCACCAAACCGAAGACCTATCCCAAGTAACAATTTTAGTTTTGTGATAGCCTTACAAGGTTCTGAAGACCATAACAAGCACAGCTACGTTAAAATTGTTTTGCTGTAAACAACATCCATAAAACCAACCTCTATAAAGCTGCCTTGAATCTACGAAAGCTCACCCAAAAATTAAACCTTTTTGTCTTACACGCAGGATTTTTACTAAGCTCATAATATATGAGGGCCATTCTAAAACCAAATCATAGGGCTGTTATAATCCTGCATGGACCAAAAAAAATCTTTTTGGCATCAAAATGTCTTTTTCGATGGAAGTTGGGTTAGGATAATATTTTCCATGAATATATAACCATAGCCAAAACGGACTCAAATTATTCTAATTATGCAGTTGTAGGTTACTAAAGATAGGGCGACTAATTTACAAGTCAAAAATATAATGATGGCGTCCTGACAGAGATCTATGAAGTATATGTCCATTAAACAATGATAAATACCGAATACAAAATAAACAAAATAGGAAAATACAATCTTATTACAAATATATAGCAAATATTGTATATATCCTTTCCGTCTTATATACCAAATTGCAAGAAACATTCTGAATAGCTACACCGAGGAGGAAACAACTAGTCATTTTTTGTACACCTAATGAAATCAGTGAAGTAATTATCTCTAATGAAAAATAATGAAAAAGTTTTAGGGGGTATTGAAAGATAATTACCATTCAATTACGCGGATACGTTGTATGGACATTATTTAACTCTTATGTATAAAAATAAGATCCAGAAAGTTCGAAACTCATGCCCACGTATGATTTTTGGTGTAAGTAAGCGACAACGAGTATCAAATAAATTGAAGGAGATTGGATGGTTACATAAGGAGAACAGGAGAAAGATTCATTTTAGTTCCTTGTCAAGAAATAATTCCCAAATACATACCCAATACATACTAATTCAGCCATTTTGAATCGATGGGCGTTCGCAGATTTCGTCTATCTCTAAACGTTCTCGAGTTGGTCAGCTCTGAATCAGTTTTCAAATGGTTTTTTTGGCACCAAAAATATTTCTGATGAGTTTTTGACATTTTCGTTCAAAGATTCGGAATTAGCACACCAAAATACGTTCGGGGACAAAAATTTGAAATTCGAGAAGTGAAAAATAAAGAGGTTCAAAAAATTATCTATCATGACTTAATCGACTTTTTTGTCCGTTGATTTTTTCCGTTCAAATTATCAGTACATACTAATTCGGCCATTCTGAATCGATTGGAGTTCGCAGAATTCGTCTATCTGTAACCGTTCTCAAGTTGGTCAGCTCTGAATCAGTTATCAAATGTTTTTTTTTGCGCAAAAATAATTTCTGGCGGGTTTTTGACATTTCGAATAATGAATTCAATTAAAATTAATAATGAATTAATGAAAATGTTGTGATGTACATCTAATGAAAGAGTAGTTTCCTCCTCGAGCTACATATATTGCCCTCATAAAACCTTTTCACCTCAAAATAAACCATTTCGAAATAATTTGCTTGAGTAGCAATAGTTTTATGCTTTAATCTTATAGCGGTTCTTGGGAGTACATCTCAAAAGCTCAAAAAAACCTCGTAAGTTTCATTCTAGAACCATTGCATGGACTTTGACATAACATTAAAGTCTAAAAATAATATAATTTTATATGATATACAATAATGCATACTATACATATCTGCTCAGGAAGTAGTGAAGATTTTTTTTGTCTACTGATCTGTGTTCTCAATAAAATGCCGTGTTGAATATAAGTTTCTATAAGGCTATATATAATGACATATAATAATGACAGACCTGGACAATTACTTTCAAAATTTCATACTTTTTGATACATTCAAATTGTCTGCCACGATGTTAGTAAACGATAATGGTCAGCTATTGTTATTTTTCGATAATAATAATAATATATTGCAAAATTTATAAATGACAGCTCTGGTAAAATACATTTAAAATTAGTTTAATTTTAGTACCTGTGTCACCTGCGCAGTAGTTACTGTCACCGCGCTAGGCTTACTTAGTCCCCACTTCATGTTTGGTAAATATAGGGGACTGGACTGGACTGGACAAAAATCTAGGTCTGGACAGGTAGCCGACCACTGGCTCTTAGACTATTAGCATTCAACCCACTGAAAACGGGCAGGTACTGTTTCTGTGATTGCGACTCACCCTGTACAAAAAAGTTCTCGTTTTCTTGCGAAAACGTAAATCTCTCTGTTAGTCAGCCGTTATCAAATTCTACACATTGGCCAAGGATACTCGTGACGCCTGATTTCTATTTTGAAGAATTATCTTTTTACATAAATTATCACTTGCCGTTAAGTGAACAATATATTATTTGTGTCAAGAGACTTTTTATGTATAATTAAACCTGAACTTTGGCGCAATAAAAACAAACAGGCCGGCCAACAAAGGTAAACCGGCTAGTTTGTTTGGAAAGTTATGCTACACAATGCGACAATGAAGATTTTCCCACACTTTTCTAGGTTTCGACAACTCGATTTGATTTTTGCGCTACATGTCATTTCGTTCGATCCGAATTCAACCAGAGATATTATGTTATCATCTCATCTCACCGTGTTCTAATATATCAAGAACTGATGACAATTCAATAATTTCGAAAAAAAAATTATAATGAAGAAAAATATTTTTCCTCTTACCACTATAGAAAATTCTCATTCAAACCCCCCTGACATGGCAACTGTGTTACTGCGCATTATTCTCATTTGAGGTACGGTAGGGTTCGTTTTTTATATTGAATCATTTGGCTTCCTTGATCTTTGAGTTCTTTGTTCAAAATCCATGTTTTGGAATACCTCTTTCGCTATGTTAAGACGTTTTAACACGCTTATATTAGTTTGTATGCATTTAACGGAAACTTTTAACCGTGATTTTCACCCACTTCCAGACTTCCAAAGATGGCGGACGAGATTTGTGATACTGGTCCGAATCGATTTTATACACCTATAAGTACAAAATTTGAAAAAATAATGAGAGAAAATTGAAAATAGCTATTTTTTTAAATATTTTCCTAGCTGTATAGAAATATCAAATTTTTATCTTATGAATAGGTTGACCATGATGAATCATTTATATTTCTATGAGAATGACAAAACTTTCTCATTTTCTCCACACCAGTCAGCACTGAATTAAAAAAATTGGATTTTGTGAAAAAATGGCTACATTGGTTCGTACTTAACAGTTATATCAGAATTCCACGGCTATTGTAATGACATGACACTCAAGAAAGATGGTGTTTTTCAGATCATGATCAAGTTTCGATGATAATCGTGCCAGAGCGTTTCACTTCGAATGCAATGTTGAAAACTCTAAGCCTCTTTAATTTGACGCACTATTTTTAAGATTATGTGCGAAGTGAAACGTTCGTGTACAATTATCATCAAAACTTGATTATAATCGGAAAAACAGGATTATTTTGGATTTCTTCGTCACAGCAATAATCGTGGAATTCTGATATAACAGTTTGATACGAACCATTGTAACAGCCAGGGTTCTGACAACATCCAATTTTTTTTTATTTAGTGCTTTCTGGTGTGGAAAACATGAGAAAGTTTTGTTATTATTATTGAAAAAGAAATGTTTCAGTATGGTCAAGCTATTCATACACAAATGATTTGATATTTTCATACAGCTGGGAAAATATTTAAAAAATACCTGTTTCCAATTTTCTTGCATTATCTCTTCAAACTTTGTAAATGTGTATAAAAATAATTTCTAAGGAACTTTTTCAATTAACTCTTTTGATACATTGCATTACTGTATATTACATTACATTACCTTACATTACATTACATTATCTTATATTATATTATAGATGAGAGTACTTCAGAAATGAATGATGTGACAATTCATTTACAATTTTTCATATTTTTCCAGCTGGAACCGAAGAAATGTGTGGAATGGTACGTGACCGCTAGCAAGGGTGATTATCAAGAACTGCTGAGGTTGGCAAATTCAGAACCACGGCTCGTCAATAAAAAGGTGAGAAATCTACCATAATTTTTTTTATTCGAGTCTGATTTAGAATCATTGGAATACTACACTGAATTACGAAGGCGTAGAAGGGCCAACAACAAAATATTTTTCGAAACATTTGGAATTGCCACTTTGAACTGACAATTGCCGTTTCAATTCACTTCAACTTTGAATTGAAACAAATGACAGTCTTTCGTCATAACCTCGGTCAGTGACCAGCATTGTCTGTGGTTCCACATAATATTATCAAAGTTGTACGTATTATGTAAACGAGTGTGTTATACAAACTGGTAGGAAATTAATTTGGAGAATAAAACATTTGTTATGGATATCTGTTACCAGGTAGTAATGATAAAGCAACAACTAGCATAATTTCGTGTCCCAACACGGTTTCACACTCTCATGTAGGTTACGGTTATCTTCTTTGTAGACAGGTGTTCTTGTTTTTTTTATCTCGTTCTCAGTAGAATTTCGTATATTAGTTCGGTGGCAGGGAGGGTTTTCGTAGCCGATGAAGCGCGACGGGATCACATAAGGTATTCTTATTTATTTTGACCCGCTGAATCCGAATTTGGAGGGTGATAAGCCGTGAAAGCATCCGGAAAATTTTTATGGGCGATTTTCCGAGGGAAATCGAAAAATCCACTTCATTCAGAAACAAATAATGTCATAATATTTTACATAAAATTCTCTACAAAAAAGGTATCTACAAGTTTTTTTCGAAAATGCACCGTTTTCCAGTAAAACGTGCTCGAAATTCGAAACATGCGATTTTCTCAATTTTCAGTGCTCTCTCATTCGGTCACGTAATGATATTTTCAGGATCAGTTTTTCCCAAATTATTCATATATATCTCGACTATGAATAATAATAATAATAATAATAATTTATACTTTTACCTTGCTTGGAAGCGGCATTTTTTTATTCGCGAAGCTCACGTAGTGGACAAATTTCTTCTAGTGTCAATAAAAACGGGTTCAGCACATATTTTTACATGATCACAAAGCATTTCAGTAGCGAAAAAACGGAAAATTTTGTTTAAAAGTAAAAGAATTTTCCGAGGAAAATCGAAATATCCATTTTTTCCAAAAACAAATAATGCTTTAATATACTCCATAAAATTCTCTACAAGAAAGGTTTCTACAAATTTTTTTTTAAAATGCACCGCTTTCGAGTAAAATGTGCTCGAAATTCGAAAAAATGTGATTTTCTCAATTTTCTGTGCCCTCTCATTCAGTCACATATGATATTTTCAGGATCACCTTGTTTCAAATTATTCATAAATGTCTCGACTATGAATAGCAAAAGAAAAACTCTTGAAAGAATCATTCGGGTGGATTCGTGTGAAAATATCATTATGTGACTGAATGAGAGAGCACAGAAAATTGAGAAAATTGAAGGATAAACTACTGTATAATTACAATAATCATTTGCAACTGGGTCTTCTTGAAAGAACGTTACACAAATATCTGTCACATGCCATTCAATGTCCGTCGTGGTATTAGCCAGGGAAGTAGTTGTTTTTTTAAATATCTGGAGAGAAGGGTACTTTGACTTTGTCGATGTTACTATTTCATTCTATTCTATTGTATGTTGTGCCCGTTTTGAAAATGTATTCAACTTGCTTTCGCAGTTGATTTTTATGGTGTAAAAAAGAAGCATTGTTGGTGAAAGAATAGATCCCTGCGGAACAGCAGCAATTATGATGTCCACGGCTGAGTAGGTTTGGAAATAGCAATAATGATTCAAATTCAAAATAAGCCTCGATATGTATAGTGACATCTTAGTGGTTATGGTGAAGTGAATGCCATTTCAGCAATCGTCAGACTAGTTGATATTAAAAAAAATAGGGGAATAAAAATAATTAGTAATCGTCAATCATATTAAATCCATCTTGGAAAATATATAAAAAGGCAGTGTTTTCCCTAATAAAATATATCATAGATTTAGTGATTTGATATGGCCCTCGGACTTGTCCTTGTGGCACACAGTACTAAAAATTTCTGCTAATGTTTCATTAGTGATTCTGTACCGTGACTAACTAGCATTTGGTATCCAGTTGTCATCTAACCGTCTAAAGAAAAAAAAATCCTTTAAGCCTTCGAAAATACGAGCTCGTCAGAAAGTTACACGGCGCCTGCTCGGATTTCTTACTCCAACCCATAAACTGATTGTAGTCTAGACAAGAGACCCAGGAAAACAAACGATTTGTCCGATTGTATCGCAGATAACCAAAGTGGAGACGTATCAATCGCTTATCTCTTACCTGGCGAAAGCCAGGGCCGGACTTCAACTATATTCATTTACGATTTATATCCATCGTAGCTGAAATGGTTTTTGGATTCATACAAATCAGATATAAATAGAGAGTGTCATTGCAAGATCCAAAATAATAATCATAAAATATCAAAAAAAAAAAAAAAAAATCAAGTAAATACAAAAATTGAAAAATCATTTCTTCATTTGGAGTCGTTCACTTCTATTTACCAAATAAATTAGAAGCAGAGAAAGTGAAAAAAATATTATTCCTGTACAAATATTGTAATGGAAATTGGGTTTTTCTACAACTGTAAAAAAAAGTCCGCTTTTTTTGTGTGGTTTGTGTGCGTAAAGTATTACAATATTTCACTATCAACATACGATTTCATTATTTAACGGAAAAGCGTAAAAAAGTGCAATTTTTTTTAACGGCTGTTGCCGGGCAACCGATAGTTTCATGCAACAACAGTGACAGATCCGAATGATAACGAAATCCTGTCATAAAGCCAGTTCTCATTTTCTTTGGCAAATAATAACCTATAAATATCTGATATACAAATGTTTCACCAATAATATTCTTAGAATTCTTACTATTAAATAAGTATTATCAAAATTCCAAACTATTGCGGCGAATATATTCAAAATAATAGTATATACCTCTAAAGAACTATTGGACCTAATCTACACTAGGTAATCCAAGGTAGCTGTGGTCGTCAGAAATTAGTTGACAACAATAATTGATGAAATTTGTAAAATTGGGCATCTATCCAGATAACGAATTCTTGATAACTATAAATTTAATTTAAGTAGAAATGAAAAGTGATGAAGATTGAACGTAGAAAATCGTGGATAGTGCAAATATGAGATTTCTTTGATATAGTTCAAAGAAAGAAAAAGGTATTCGTTGCTTCACGAGGATTGTTTATTTATTTTGAATACAAATCTAAGGAAATGAAAAGTTACTTCGATGGACTAGTGATTCGAAAGTCAAGTCAACATTAATAATAATAATATTGACCTCGATGAATATGTTAATTTAATATTCGCTTCAAATTTTCCATTTTGCGGGATAGTGTGAAGAGAAAGGAATTTCGACTCTGTCGAAATTATTCGTTTCATTTGTTTGAAACTCAACTCTCCGGTATACTCTTCGAACATTGTTCGAATTATGAATCAATAAAAATATGCCAAATTCATTTCATATTTGCAAAAAAATATGAATTGGTTATTTTTTTGACAGTTGTAGAAAAAATACAGTATGAAACTCGTGAGTAAAGTGTTTTTTTTACACGTAGGAATGCCGCAACATCGTGCGTTAACATTTCCTACTCATAAAAAAAAGTCAAATCACTTTACTCACTTGATACATAAATTACTATTGTATTGCTTGAAAAATATCGGTATTATTTGTAACAAAAAGAAGTCTATTATTCAACAGTGAGCTTATCAAGTTAGAAACTAGATGTCCTGCCATACCAGGATTGCTCACTGCAATTTTCCCATACAATATAGGAATATATTTGGGTCAAAAATCCATTAGAAAACAACTACTTTCTTGGCTTGGCTTTTACGAGCACTCGGAATATTTTTTTAACTATGTGATGTAATATACCGTGTGGAATAGGATTCAAAAACATTTTTTTATTGTAGATCTCTAAGGCGATTTGTAACCATTTTCGAATTATTGAACTTTAAAAATTGTAAGTAGCTGGAACACACTGTATAATTGACCAAATGTAACAACTCTAAAGAACAATACTTAAATAGTATCTCATATTAATGAATGTTTACATCTTGATTACTCAGAATACTGATGATTATCCAGGATAACGTTTTGTGTTGTACAACAATGGAGAGCAAATGAAAGTTTTCAACAGCCTCTAGGGCCAAAACTAGCCTAAAGAAAAAGTTGTGCCCATTGGACTTTTGGTTTGGAATGACTTCGACTACAACATATCAAAAATTCGACGGAGGGGGCCACTTTCCCTATTAAAGTGTGCGGTATCCTTTACAAAGCAAATGTACAACCTTTGTAATATTACAGTAATTATTCTTCATTATTTATCAAAAATTTCCTCATCTTTGAAATCGATTATTTCCAGTGAGTTCGCCGTAAGGTTTTGTTTATTTGCAACAGTGGCTTCCTACACAATAACAGTAACTAACATACTTGTTTTAATTCTCACTACAGCATCTCAACTTATTTAATTTTTGGCAGTATTTTTTCTTTACTGATGTTTTTTTTAACCTATCAAAATTTATGGAACATGTATGAAACCTCAACCTCAACTTGAATCCGGTCCTGATCCATCGATATCAGTCGTTCGGGTTTTTCTTCCTTAAAACAATAGACGACCCTTGTCGAGGCGTGAGACGTTCGTTTGTTTTGAAGGCGTGGTCAACTAAATGCATCCGAAACGTCACCGCTGGATACGTCTTTAAAGTAAATAAAATATGTGTAGAAATGACAGCCTCTTAAAGAGATACTGCCATTTGCACCACGTGGCACCTTTGTGTTGGTATCAATGGGCTCAGGATGTTGTTAATTTTAGGTAGCATCTTGAAATATGTTTTGCCGCGATTTTTGCGATGTTTTACGAGGGTTCGGAGGGAGAATTCTCGAGGGTAGGACGGCGTAATTTGTTTTGGTTGTTCAACAAAGTAGTTTGTAGAAATTGAAATATACCGGATGCTCGAGGGCGGGGTGTAGATATTGCGGAGAGTTTATGGTTTTCAGTAGCTTCGCCTCTTTCAGATTTATACGAAAATAGTGCAAGATAATGATTGAACAGTGGCAAGTGGCAAACGAAAAGTTGGTTTTTGAAGAAGGGAACATTCTCATTTGAAATAAAAATTGTAGTTTTTTTGTAAATCTAACATAAAACATCTACTTCCCCGGCTAAAGTCACGCTGGACATTGAACTGAATATAAGAATTAGCGTTTTCACTGAAATAGTTAATTTCGCTCCTTTCACATTAGATCTCCAATACATTTTTGTCGACGAAAATCTATTTCGCTTTTCCAAACTATATAATAATAATAATAATACTCCCTCATAAATACTCGTAGAGTGTACCCAAAGGCATAGCCAGTGCGGTTAGAGGACGGTTATTATTATTATTTGCCGTGGCGCTCCGGGGCGACTTACTGATTTTTGGTGGCGTATTCACTTTTTAGCTGCAGGAAAACCCGGACAACCTACAGCACCAGAGATATCGGAAGAATTGGGAAGTATGCTCTTCATACAATAAGGAGAGAATTATGGAAATATTTCTTTGGCGGTAACACTTTGGAAGTTATTTTTTGAAGTAAACCTGACATGGATATTGTATTTTGATTTCTGTTTGAAAAGATGAAGAAGATTTCCATTAAATCAGTTCTGGAATCGTATGCGTCTGAGAGACAAACTATAGACGCTAAAAAATTAACGAAATGACGTATTCTCCCGATAGTGTACAGGGTCACACCCAGATAACACAAAGACGTCCTCAGTACGTCCACAGGACATAAATCTAAGACATTCAAAACTTAATACCTATAGAACAGTATATAAGTCACGGCTCACAACAGCAATAAATACGTTATATTATATTTTCTCAGATCATCGTATTCTTTTGATTGTAATAATAACTTCAAATTCCGCCACAACCAGAAATTATATTTATAAGTTAGGTTAGGAAACCACAAGGCAAGAGATAAGACACAGCACATGACCACAAATGGCACAAATCACAGACTTCAAGATGCACTCAGTAACAGGTTTGAAATAAAAGTATATTTTTGGAAAAAATAATTGGAGAATTGTTAGAGAAATGATAAACTATCAAGAGTGTGATTTAAGTCGCCATCCCAACGACTCGAGACTGTGAACTCACTGAAATATGGACGACAATGAAAGGAACGCTATAAACGCTCTGTGATTGGTCACTGCAATGGCGGGAAGTTTAAACGAAAAGATGAGAATGAGGCAAATTGAGTTGAAAATGCGTGAATTACTAGCAAACTTAACCTGACCTGACTAACCTAGCGCGAACAGAATAACCATGCAAAATTAATAACGATATAACGACTATTCATCTAATACTGGTGACAACTGGAGAAACTCACTGAGCTAAATAATCTCAGTGGAAAATGTATGAAATTTATGACGGAAAATTAAACCAAAACACGTTTTAAATTTTTGAAAAAGGCACAAGACACGAAAATAATGTTGTAAGTCGGTGATATGAATTTGGCCTGAGTTTGGACGTCCTGGGGACGTCCTGGGGATATTCGCACCGGATGTCCCAAAAACGTTCCGAGTCATACGTCCCCAGGATGTCCATATTAGGTTCTGGACGTTCGGACCTAATTGGGACATAAAATGGACATCCTCGGGACGTCCAGTGCTATCTGGGCAGGGTGTTTTCTTGAAAACGAATGGAAGCAATATATTATATCTTATTCTAATAAATTTGTTATACTAAAAATTACATATGTATCTTCATATACCGTTCAAATAGGTATACGAACACTTCAGTTCACCGTTACTTCAATCGAATGTTGATTATTGTCGAAAATGTCGAAGTCTACTCCAAAAAATCTTGAAAAAAAAATATTTTTTTCACCCTGTGTATCGAAAACCAAGCCGTTTGGGACATATGTTTACATGAACTTTTCTTCCTGAAACATTTCAAAGAATCATCTCCTGAAGATTGTCAACGTACTTAATCAACACCCTGTATTTTCCAAATATCTACCATATGGCCCAAAGATTATTGTCCATTCTCATGAAAGTTGAAACGGAACCTGGTAATTTTTTGGCGCGCTTGCAAAAACAGAGCATCGGTTAATTTTAGTACAGTGCATAAAATGAATTCGAATACTGGGTGTTTCCGCGATATTAGCCTTACTGATTGATTGAAAACGAGTTTCATACTGTCAAGAAATGTTATTTCTCATATTTTGATAGTTCCCAGATCCTCGTCCATCCAAATATCTATATTTGATAAATAATTATTAAACATGTCGGTCGATTAACTCCATGAACAGAGTCACGGTCAATGTATTCGACAGTTTTCATTGTCACCATTATGAGTGACCGAATGTGTTTGTTTTCACTTTGAAACGAGCACGTTTTGTAGAAATATGATATTTGAATAAAAAGACAGACAAAATTCTGCCAAAGGAAGTTGGGAGTTGGTTTTCGAGTATTCGAGAGTCATTGCGTGTGGCTAAGAGCTTGGCCCTTTTGGGCCTTGCATCAGGTAGTATTATTATTGTAGGGTAAGGGTCGATGCACACGGGCGAGTGAATTCGCGGCGTGTGCGTAGCGTTATCGCGGCGTTCTTGTCGCGAGCACCCCCCTTCCACAATGCACACGGGAGAGCTTTTCTCGAAGAGATCGCATTACGAATCTTTATTTCGTTGTCTGCTTCGAACATGGATGTATCCAGACGTGTTGCAGTGGCGGACTCAACGTATCATAACTTGTACAAGAACTCTAAAAGAAAATATTGGGTTCATCCTCAACTCGTTTCTCTTCCTAATTTTGTCGTGGTACTCTGGCATTGAAGTATTCCATATTACAGGACACTTCGTAACAGCTCCAATGAAAATGTCGGCATCAAAACCGGTGGAATCCATCTCACCCAACTGGAAACTATGAACACACCACTGATAATTTACAGACGCGAGCGCAAGCAATCGGTGAAGCGTGTGAACTGCCCAACGTCTCCATAGGTACTGCTTAGGACGAGGAACTCTTGCCGCGAGATCGTGGCGAAGTAGCAGTCCCTGGCGAGCGCCGGCGACTAGCAGCGTGCACGCGGCGAATTCGGTGCGAGCTCGCCTACTTGTGAATCGCACCATTTGTTTACCGCGCGCGAGAAAACTTCGCGGCGAGTTCGTTGCGTGTGCATCGAGCCTTGGGAAGGTATCGGTTAGAAGGCTTGGGTCCTCTTTCGCTCATGACATAGCCTACCTTCAAAATTAAACCAAGCGTGGGGTGCATAACGGGCCCGACTGAGAAGCCTACATACGTATGGTTCTGTCCGCCCACAAATGGTAATGCAATATAAGATGTTATATGAACTCTGCAGATTTCATAATCCATCCTGGACGACTCAGAAATTACAAAGGTAGACCTGTTCTCGTAGCCACCCCTGATGAGCATATAATGAAGGCTTTCACGGCCGGAAGTGGAATGAAGAAGTATGGTTTCCGGGATTTGAACTCTTGCCGCGAGATCGTAGTGAAGTAGCAGTCCCTGGCGAGCGGCGGCGACTAGCAGCGTGCAAGTGGCGAATTCGGTGCGAGCTCGCCTACTTGTGAATCGCACCATTTGTTTACCGCGCGCGAGAAAACTTCGCGGCGAGCTCTCTGCGTGTGCATCGAGTCTTAGGAAGGTATCGGTTAGAAGGCTTGGGTCCTCTTTCGCTCATGACATAGCCTACCTTCAAAATTAAACCAAGCGTGGGGTGCATAACGGGCCCGACTGAGAAGCCTACATACGTATGGTTCTGTCCGCCCACAAATGGTAATGCAATATAAGATGTTATATGAACTCTGCAGATTTCATAATCCATCCTGGACGACTCAGAAATTACAAAGGTAGACCTGTTCTCGTAGCCACCCCTGATGAGCATAGAATGAAGGCTTTCACGGCCGGAAGTGGAATGACGAAGTATGGTTTTAGGGACTTGAACTCTTGCCGCGAGATCGTAGCGAAGTAGCAGTCCCTGGCGAGCGGCGGCGACTAGCAGCGTGCAAGTGGCGAATTCGGTGCGAGCTCGCCTACTTGTGAATCGCACCATTTGTTTACCGCGCGCGAGAAAACTTCGCGGCGAGCTCTCTGCGTGTGCATCGAGTCTTAGGAAGGTATCGGTTAGAAGGCTTGGGTCCTCTTTCGCTCATGACATAGCCTACCTTCAAAATTAAACCAAGCGTGGGGTGCATAACGGGCCCGACTGAGAAGCCTACATACGTATGGTTCTGTCCGCCCACAAATGGTAATGCAATATAAGATGTTATATGAACTCTGCAGATTTCATAATCCATCCTGGACGACTCAGAAATTACAAAGGTAGACCTGTTCTCGTAGCCACCCCTGATGAGCATAGAATGAAGGCTTTCACGGCCGGAAGTGGAATGACGAAGTATGGTTTTAGGGACTTGAACTCTTGCCGCGAGATCGTAGCGAAGTAGCAGTCCCTGGCGAGCGGCGGCGACTAGCAGCGTGCAAGCGGCGAATTCGGTGCGAGCTCGCCTACTTGTGAATCGCACCATTTGTTTACCGCGCGCGAGAAAACTTCGCGGCGAGCTCGCTGCGTGTGCATCGAGCCTTAGGAAGGTATCGGTTAGAAGGCTTGGGGCCTCTTTCGCTCATGACATAGCCTACCTTCAAAATTAAACCAAGCGTGGGGTGCATAACGGGCCCGACTGAGAAGCCTACATACGTATGGTTCTGTCCGCCCACAAATGGTAATTCAAAATAAAATTTTATATGAACTCTGCAGATTTCATAATCCATCCTGGACGACTCAGAAATTACAAAGGTAGACCTGTTTTCGTAGCCACCCCTGATGACCATAGAATGAAGGCTTTCACGGCCGGAAGTGGAATGAAGAAGTATGGTTTCCGGGATTTGAACTCTTGCCGCGAGATCGTAGCGAAGTAGCAGTCCCTGGCGAGCGCCGGCGACTAGCAGCGTGCAAGCGGCGAATTCGGTGCGAGCTCGCCTACGTGTGAATCGCACCATTTGTTTCTTTGGTCCGCTACCGCGCGCGCGAGAAAACTTCGCGCCGAGGTCGCTGCGAACTGGGCGATAGAAATCGCCCGTGTGCATCAAGCCTAAGAAATTTATTTTATATTAATATATATTTCCTTGTGTATATATAACTTTTCCCCAATGGTTGTATTTTGTTATTATCTGAAGTTTCTCTGTACTACTATCTGTAGCTACGACTCCTAGTCACAGAGTAGCAAAGGGTAGCAACCCTAGTTGCGGCTCATAGTAAAGGCCAAACAGGCACTATAGAGCCCATTTTTGATACAAAAATCTCAACACTTCTTAGATGAAACAAAAAAAGTTTGTCAGCGCCGGTCGATGAGAGAAAATGCCATTCATTCTCGTCAGATTTGCGGCTACCAGTGTTGCCTCATTACCGCTGAAATACGATCAGCGGCTCTCAATAACACCTCATGTTGAAAATAATTGGCCGGGGCGCAGGACTCTTGTTTCTGTTAGGTGGTCCTCGGCCACGGTCGTAAACTAATTCGCTAGGAATGTTTTTTCTTCGCGTTTTTTTGCTTTTATTTCGTCGTTTATCGACAGTTGTTCTCTATAATGACTTTCCTGCACAGCTGATTGTTTATGATGTATTGCCGATTGATTGGTTGTGATCCTTTGGTGATGGTCGGGGCTTAATTATTTTCAAAATAAATGTTGATTTTTTCGTGAATTTCCGCCAAACTTGAAAGTACTTTCTATGTTTGCACAAATATAATATGTGATGTATTACTGATATTAATCGATCCTGGTAGTACTGTCCACCACTTATTCCCTCTCTGATCGCCAGAAAAGAGGTTATTGTGGGAGACAGTTTCACTCAATTCCGAAAGTATTAGCCGAGGTGTCCCACAAGGGAGCATTCTTGGACCGATACTCTTTTCTATCTATACCGCTGATTTTGCATCATATATAAAACATTGCTTTGTTCACCAATACTACCCATTCTCTACTTCTCACAAGTTTATGGCTGCAGTTCACTTAAATGAAGACCTAGACTCATATTGAATGAAGCCAAACGGAAATCATGCCACTTGGTAAGAACCGTGAGGAAATTTCGCTTGATGCGAACTGCAATATTTTTATCAACAGTAAAAACTAGAGTTTTTTTTTATTGGTTTTTCGGAAGATATTACTGATGGAAAAAATTTGCATTGAAAAAAATGTATCTTATGAAAGAAAAGTTCTAGTGTTTTTTGGTAAGACAAATCAACGATAATATATAAATACCCCACCATAATGATTGCCTTAATTACAACAGTTGTTTGAAAGAGCAGTTATCAACAACACAATTATTGTTATAATCTTCTTTGTGATTTGTTCAGATGAAACTTTCTCAAAACGATTCATATGTGTCAACAATAATACTGAACAATCATAGCTATGACATAAATTGCAGGGACAGCCGCTTACTAGAAGAAGTCTGGTTTTGAGGAACAGCCATTTTTATCGTGCTAAAAAAGGTGCGTGCATTTTTTCAGCAGTATAACTGGTCCTGTCTTATTTTTAAATTGAGTAGATCTCAAACTCCAAACTATCTATGGATGAAATTGAAGAAACCTACATACAAGACACAGAGACTAGTACAGTGTGCCCAAACATAATTATGCCCAGTATCAAAAAAGCTATCTTTTACATATCACCTAAAACTTACAACGAAATTCCCGATAAGATAAAAAACGCTACCTAATCTAGTTTTTTTCCGCAAACAAATCAAAGAACTGATCATCTCTAAGAGATAATTGCTTCTTTCTTTCTCGTTATTTTTTATATATTTTTTGTTTCATTTTCTTTTCTTTATTTCAGTTAGATTCGATTTTTTTCGAATTGCAAATTGTAATCATTATATTATTTTAATTGATCGATATAATGTGGCTGGTTTCATGTAGGAGCGACTTATGTCGAATGGCGCTACCAATCATTTATTTTGAGGGGGTGAGTGATTACTGGGTCCGAGAATCATGAGCCCTGAGCAGACGCATTAAACTAAGGATGACGGCATTCTGCATTCGTCTGGCTAAGATCTCTGCCATATTACGGCAAGCCGTTATGATTTTTAAATTCGAGAGCAGTGTGTCCATCTTACCACCAAGGACCCCTATAATAAAAACCACCATTTCAACAGAATGGTTTGGGTAGAGCCTGCGGAGGTCAAAGAGTAAGTCTTGAGGGTGGGGAATGAGTAGTTCCAATATATTCAGCCCTTCCCATTCTCCACAATGGACTCAATATCTCCCGGAGCATAAGGCAACACCGGTGTCTCGTCTATACCGTACGAGTGTCGTAGATGGTAGTACAACACTCGTAGAGTCGTATTATGCCTATGGATATAGGCTGAGACATGCTGACATAAAATCTATTATTATTATTATTATTGGTTTTTTCACATCTTCAATAGATGCCTTCAGCAGTACCAGTTGATGCACCACACAGCGCAGTAGGTCACCATAAATACATAGAGAACTTAGATACTTCCTATCACTCACGTCTAACTCCATTTTTCAGTTAGCTTCGGACTAACTTCAAATTGTTGTGATTAATCTGACCCTTTCTCATTTCTTTCATATTCTAGAGTGTGACCCAGTTTAGCATCCTTATAAAACTCACATTTTTTAACAGATTGGCTTGACCTTTTTTTCGTTAGGAAGCTATTCAGAAAATTCACTGGCAAACCAAATTTCAGGAATAAATCTCCATTCCCAGGGCCAACTACTAATCTTATATTTGAAGGTAAAAAATCTAAAAAAATTTCTAGCGATTTTTTTGGAAAAAATGACTACACCACTGGATTCGCAACATTTTCAAATTGTTCATTTGTAAATTACTTTGAAATGCATCGATCAATAAAAAAGTTATAGGGGAATGAAATTTGAGAAATATGCCGTTAATCTACCCATATACAGAGTGACCCATTTAAAAGCGGGCCACCTCTCTGAAACTGTTATTTATTATCGGATTCAGAAGTTTTTTTTCCAATAGATAGAGCCTCAATAGCTCTAGTTGAGAGCAATAAATTCGAAATAAATATAAAAATTTCAAGGCCTACTTCGAATTTTTTTCAAGGTCAAAAATTCAAAAAACATACTAGCGTTTTTTTTTAAATAGAATTTGGCAACACCTCTGGATTCACGACATTTTCAAATGGTTTATGTGAAAATTACGTAGGAATGCGTCCATCAATAAAAAAGTTATACGGGAATAAACTTTGAAAATTATGTAAATTAATCAACCCAAAACTTCAATTTCAGAACTTTTATCAAAATTCTGACTACAACACTCGATTCAGAATATTTCGAAATATATTTGGCCAGAATTCCATCGGAATCTATTCATAAATAAAAAAATTATAAAATAATAAAATTTGAAAAGAATGTGGACTTTTAGAAAAAAATTATTTTATCATTTTATAATTTGTTTATTTATAAACAGATCTTGATAAAATTCTTACCAAACATATTTCAAAATATTCTGAATACAGTGGTGTAAACAGAATTCTGATAAAACTTTTGAAATTGAAGTGGTGGGTTGATTTATTGACATAATTTCCAAATTTTAATCCCATATAACTTTTTTATTGATAGACGCATTTCTACGTAATTTTCACATAAACCATTTGAAAATGTCGTGAATCTAGTGGCGTCGTCAAATTTTATTTAAAAAAATCGCTAGTATGTTTTTTGGATTTTTGACCTTGAAAAAAATTTGAAGTAGGCCTTGAAATTTTGATTTTTATTTATAATTTATGGCACTCAACTATAACTTTTTATGCTCTATCTGTTGAAAGAAAAAATCTTTTGAATCGGATAATAAATAACAGTTTTAGAGAGGTGGCCCGCTTTCAAATGGGTCACTCTGTATCAAAATTTTTTCTGAACTTTGACTACACCACTGGATTCAGGGAGTATTGAAATATCACTGACCATAATTTCATCGAAATATGTTGATAAATGAAAAAATAAAAGATTATGAGATAGAATGACATGAAACAACCAGTCATTTTTTGTACACCTAATTAATGTAGTGCAGTAATTACCTGTAATGAAAAATAATGACACAAGTTTTAGGGGCCAGGTTAGGTTAGGTTAGGTTAGGTTAGTTTAGGTTAGGTTAGGTTAGGTTATTCTCTAAAAAAATATTGAAGGGTCATGTAATATGATATGATTATTTTGATTAGCCTAAATTATTCATGTAAACGTTTCAGTCGTAAATATTATGTAAAAGGGGTGTTTTCCTGAGAAGTGAGACACACTGTAAGGTGTCCTAAAACTTTACGATTGGAAACAACTAGAAATTTTATGAAGTTCAAGAACATGCAGGCCTTTACTTCTGTAATTTTATGTTTGCAGCTCTATTCACAGTGGGCCAAAATAATAACACAACTATATACAAATAAAACAACTAGAAATTTTATGAAGTTCAAGAACATGCAGGCCTTTACTTCTGTAATTTTATGTTTGCAGCTCTATTCACAGTGGGCCAAAATAATAGAAACATGCATGATGAAGTAACAGAAACCGTTTTTTCAGTTTTTCTCGATAATGATTGAACCAACTCATACACTTTGAGAGAAGCTTTCGAATCGAGCCTGGCAGCGCCTTTGCACCCTTTTGTCCCATACCCGTGCCACCGGCAGCTCAAACGCCTCCGATCCTTCATAATTACAACACATCAAGCAAGCCACCGATCGTTGCCAATAGACAATCCGCAAACACAATCGGCCTCAATAACCGGTGGTCCAGAAGCGTCGTGTCCGCGGGAAGCGACTCAAAGGGAACAATGGCCGGGAAGTACAAGTGTGCAGGTCATTCATTAACTTGGGGAACGTATGGGCGGCACTCCGTTCGCGCTATTGATACCTGTACATACATAGAACGCTAATGAAACACGGCCTTCCAATCAACGGGTATGTGGGCCTCGCGTCTCCTGGGGTTTCGCAGAGGAAATACGCACACACTCAGGTACAATGCCCTGGGGGCGGTAGGCGACATTGTCTGGGTGATCTATGATGCGGCGGTGACAAATTCGTTCCGTTATCGATTGGGGACGAAGGGTATCGGTGTCAGCGTATAGGAGGAAGACCACAATGGAGCAGATACCGTCGATAGATCGACGAATTCTGGTTTATTGAGGAGAAGGTGCCAGTATTAACAATCTCTTCCAAGCTGAAAATATTGCTGCATACATTATAGGTATTATGAAAGACGCAAGAAGATTGACAGCATCGCCAGCTCCTTCATTATTGACGATTGTTAGTTGAATGGACGAGATATTGGGAATTTTCATTGCGAAAGAAACAAGATGTCCTGTCCTACCAGGACTACTCATTACCATATCCTATACAATATAAAAAAAGTATAAAGAAAGTTAAAACGTTGATCTATGTACTCTATGACTATGACTATGACTCTTTTACACTTGAAAGTGTCGCGCCTATGGCCTCTTAATAATAACAGTTTTTCAGATTTGATGAAAAAATTCAAATATTGAAATATAGGGGTGTCATATGTGGTGAACAAGAAAACCATTGGTAGCAATCTACTTATTATGAAAAATTGTCAGAAATGAACAGTGACACTTACTGATTGAAAGTATCCATTTTTCTTGGGGTTTCCAAGAAAAGCCAACAAAAACTGACACACGACCAAAAATGCCAAGAAAAATCGATACACGACCAAAAACCCAAAAGCCATAGAGAACATTTAGCGAGGGTCGTGAAAGCCTTAAATGTACCTAGTATTAATGTTACCTAAAAATAAAAAGTACACCTTAAAAAAGCAGGGTAAAATTACACATGAAAAGTACTATAGAACTTTTCCAGAATAATGTAAAATCACCGTGTAAAAACACCAAATAGATGCCTGAAAATCGTCAAGTGAAGAAGCAGTATATTTATTGTATTATTATTCAGGTACTGGTACTGTAATGTCATTTTACAGAATCTATGGTAAAATTCAGGTAAATAACGTTGGTCATAAAACAACCAACGTTATTTATGTTTTTTATAGTGATTCCTCAAATTACTAACTGAACCAAAAGCTCTAAACTCCTGAATTTACTTCTTGCATAATAGTAATTATTCATTTTGAACTAAGAAATATCGCGAGCAGTTCAAAAATAAAATAATTATGGCTTGGCAGATGTCCAACCTCAGTATAGGACGCGTGTGCGCTTCCGCGAGTCCGAGACATCTCCGCGGGTGGTCCACGGAACGATTCTGTCAGCGTTGCGCTGCAAATTAGATGAGAGATCGTTGTCAGTTGAAGTGATAATCACGATTATCATTGTGGTATTCCATTGAATTATCCTTTTTCGGAAACTTGACTTCGTTTCCAGTTGCTGTTCTCTCGAGAAAGGATTTTTGTTCATTGTGGTGGTATGGCGATTGTTTGAAGAATCTCCGCTCTTTTTATAATACTACCAAATTCCCTGAATATTTCACTTTCTGTGTGTGGATATTTATACGTGAAAATCCAGAGTAGAATTTGTATTTTTTCAATTGTGTTGACAATCTTTTCATCTCATCTAATTTCAATACACATTAGCTTGCTTGTTCAGTTTGGACGCCGGCTTCGTTTATGGAACCATGATAAGCACGAAAAAAAAAATAGTTTACCAAAATTCCATGGGTGGAACATTTTTTTTTTTTTTATTAAAAATATATTAATAGATATTAATTAGATTTTCTGAAATACCAACAAAAAAAAATTATATTTGTTTCAAATGAAATTTTTTTTAGGTTCCACCCCTGATTTTTTGGTAAACAATTTTTCTTCTAATAATACATGATGTCGAGATATCATGTGTCGAGTTTCAGAGTGCTACAATTCATTATTCACTTTTAGCTCGAGTTTGTCTGTCGTTCCTGGATTATGAATAAAAGTGGAAAAATTGAACTACTGTCAAACTTATTGCACTGAACTCATATTCATTAATAAAGTTCGCCGGCTGCTTCCACAAACTTAGTATTTCAAAATACTAAAAATTCTGTTAAACAAATGTCCTCTTTCCATCAAAACACTTCTCGTTGATAAACGGTGCGTATTCATAGAAAATATTGCTGAAAATGCCCTCTTGAAATTCATCATGTCAAACTGCATAACTCTTGGTTAAAACCTTCGAAACTCTGATAAACAACCAGAGTGACAAGTGAAAGCGAGTGTTTTATGACCAACCGTTGGCCAGGCAAAAATTATCCGCTTTATTAGTGCCGTATCGTCAGTTGAGGTTAAGTTCTCGCTGTTATCGATGTAATCTATACCGGCGATGGCGCCTCGGATCACTGACCGTAGCAGATCTCCGGATTACCGGCCGAGTCTAGACGACGTTTTAGAAACAATCTCTGGTTACGGAAGATAAGAAAAAAATTAACCTCCGTACTTTATGTGGAGGCTCCAAGGGATTTTTCTAAAGTTACAGGTTTATTTGGGCCACCCGTGTGGTTAAATTTTTGTACCCACGGCCACTGCAGAAAATAGGAAAAAACACACGACTCATAGCCTCGGTAAATAGCTCCCAACGCACGGTAAACAAATCGCACAGTTTTCGTAAACAAAGCGCACAGTTTTCGTAAACAAAGCGCACAGTTTTCGTAAACAAAGCGCACAGTTTAATATATCTCGGAAACGGCTCAATCGATTTGGGAGAAATTTTTTATGTAACAGGGTTTTGCTTTTAAAATGTATCTATATAGGCGTCTTTCTTGGAAAAACACGATTTTACTGACAATAATAATAACAATGATAATTTTTGGATCTCGAACACGGCTTCAACGATTTGGATCAAATTTTGTATTTAGATATTGCTACTTAAGTTCATCTATATAGGCGCTTTTCATAAATAAATATGATTTTACTCATAATATTAATAATAATAATATGAATTTTTCCTACGAGCGTGCGGAAAAGTTAACTTTTCCGCACAATTTTTTGTTTTGAAAGTTGTACTTTTCCGTACGATATCAAAACATTCGGAAAAGTTACTCTTCTGCACGATTTTTACTTTTTCGTACGATTTCTACTTTTCCGCACGATTTTTCTATTGTTGAAAATGACGATAATTAGAACTAACTGAATGATCTATGTACCTATTCTGTCTTATTAGTCATTTTGTAGCATTATTATAAAAAGCTGTTTATTAAAAACCATGTTTTTTCAAAAATAAGATGGACAAAAAATTGTAATAGGAAAAATATTATACCTAACACTTACGGAAAATGTCTTTTCCGCCCTTAAAACGGCGCGCCCGAACTCGTTTGCCGTCGCGTGCGGAAAAGTACTACTTTCCGCACTTGTTAGGTAAGTAACTATTTCGAACTCTGAAACGGCTCTAATGATTTGATTCAAATTTTGTATTTAGATAAAGTTTTGCGTTTTATGTTCATCCGTATAGGCTTCTTTTTTTTTTGAAAAAAAAAGTGATTTTACAAATAAGGATAATGATAGAAATGTGAATTTTTGGATCTCGAAAACTGCGTCAACTTTTTGGATCAAGTTTATTATTCAGATGAGGTATTGCTTCTTAAGTTCATCTATATAGGAGTCTTTTCTGAAAAAAGATCATTTTATTAATAATAATAATAGGAATTTTTGGATCTCCGGAAACAGCACACTGTATATGACCGTAGGTAAAATATTGTACGTAATGCGTGTTGTAAAGCAATTACGCACTCACTGAATTTTTCCATTCGTGCTTAATATGCCTTTTACAACACATGTTACGTAATATACTATTAACGATTCGTGTCTAATTTGAATATGGATGACTCAATTGAAATCTGAATGAGCGAATTTTTCTGAAACAATAAATCTCCTTGATAAAACATTTCGATGTTCAGTTTTTTCTGTAGGCTGTAGGTTCATGTTCACACATTTATCATATCTAATGTTTTACATAATAATCAGGTATGTAAATATGTGTGAACATTAACATACAGCTTACAGACATACTTATACTTATATATTTATATTGTTTTACATAATAACCTGCTATAAATAATCTATTGATATTATCTATTAGAAAAAAAATTATATAGTTTGGATATATTGAGATTATACGCACCAAAATGATGCATTTTAAAACCAAAAGTGTTCTTGAGTTAGAAGTGTGAACCACCCCTAACAAGCATTAACGCGGTATTATTGTTTTTCTTAGAAATCCTTCGTCGCTCAGAAAATGTTATTCCTACCTAGAGTATTCCTCATTGAGTTTTCTACAAAAAAGTATTCCGTATTTATTTTGTTTTATCCAATGAATTTCGAGCAACGAGTAATAACGAAGTTTTATTTATCTGACTACAAATTAAATATGATTTTAATTCAGTGAATACACTTCTAGATGTTAAAATAATGTTTGATTGTTGAAACAAGGTAGTATATTTTTGAAGCAATTCAACATATATTTCGTAGAAAAGCTCTACTAGTAAAATAGAATTTTTTGAAATAGAAAATCTTTCATTTATTTTTATGAAATGTTATTCTCTTCAATAATTCCACATCGTAGGATATGAAGCAAATGTATGTCATAAAACAACTACTTCCCTGGCTAATACCACTACGGACATTTAAGTATATCTGCCAGATATTCAGTGTTACACATATTGTGCGAATCATATGGATATTTTAGCATTTCATCACATTTTATTTACTTTAATAAAGAATGTCGTGATGAAGTCAATGTTTTGGCTTGCGCGCATGTATCAAATTTCCCCCTAAAAAAAAGCAACATGTCGTCTTATCATAAAAATTTTGAAAAATATGATTTGAAAAAGTTGTATTTTTGACAATTTTGTTCCGGTTCAATAAGATTCAAACCGATGAAAAAGTTGAATTTGCTCTCATATTTTTTCAAATGTTTATCTTTTTTATCACTTTATCACTAGAATTTAACTCCAACCGTGGTTAACTGCCTGTTATCAGAATTCCGTATTCAGTTTGATTGCAAACATTTATATAATCATCCGGAAGAGCTTGGAATTTGTGATAACATTGTTTTAAAAAATTGAAAATCAGTTGAAAAATGGCGGACATACAGTTGATTGTTTAATCGACCAAGGTTGGCATTGAAAATCAAAATTAAATCTTCACAACTGAAACGGGATCAGCAGATACAAAATTAAGCTTTAATTTAATAAGAAGAATAAATTTTTACTTTTTATATACAGGGTGGCCCATCGAAAACGTACCGCAAGGCATTACAGGCTGGGAAAGAACTTTTCGATAAAATCCGAAAACAGGTCAAGTTTGTTTGTCAGGGGGACACATTTTGAAGTAACAAGCATAGTAAAACCTTCAACCCCCTAAGTAGGGGTGTCACCCCAACATTTTTTTCAAATTGGAAGGGGGGTCAAGCGATACCTCTTTAGAAGGGGCTTGTCATTCCCTACACAGTGCTGCTTACATTTTCAAAATCGATCCACTCTTTCAGAAAATATGGAGGGTTGAAACTCCAACGATAATGTGTGACGAAAAATGCAAAAATTGATTCAATTGTACTTCAAAACTCATTTATTAGTCAAGTAAATGTTCGAATTGCTGTCCGTCAACCTGCATACAGTGGTATAAGTTATTTTCAAACCGTTGTCGTACATTCTGAAGCATTTGGGGTGTCACTTCGCGACATAAATGATTCTTCGTAGCAACTGTTCTAATGTGTCTGGTGGTGTTTTGTAAACAAGGCTTTTGATGTGTCCCCACAAAAAAAATCTAAAGGACTTGAGTCGTGTGACCGAGCAGGTAGCCATTCTATTGGGCCCCGTCGTCCTATCCATCGTCATGGAAATGTGTCATGTAAATAATGCGCACATTTTGGGAATAATCAGAAGGAGCTCCGTCTTGTTGGAAAATCAGTTCCTGTTCATTGTATGCGGGATCGTTCTCAATGATATTTGTTAGAGCTGGGTCGATGGCATTTTGTAGTAAATCCAAGTACATATCGCCGTTGGTTAAACAACTCCGCGACCCGATTTCCACATTCATCGTTTTTGAAAAAAAACTCAATGATTTCCACTCTGTCTGCAATTGAATACACCATAATAATAAATTTTAAAGTCAACAATTCGTAAACACTTCATCCACGACAGGTATCTAGCAACTACTTGACCTAATTTAAACGTAAAGAAAAGAATCCCATTCTCCAAAATGAGCCTAAAAAAATCTGTGCATCGGCAAAAACAGCAAATTCATTTGAAGGAACTGATTGCAATAAAGTACCATTGAACCGATTTTTGTATTTTTCGTCCCACATGATGCTTGGAGTTTCAACGCTCCATATTTTCTGAAAGAGTAGATCGATTTGAAAAATCTAAGCAGCACTGTATAGGGCATGACAAGCCCCTTCTAAAGATCTATCGCTTGCCCCTTCTTCCCATTTGAAAAAAATGTTGGGGTGACACCCCTACTTAGGGGGTTGAAGGTTTTACTATGCTTGTTACGTCAAAATGTGTCCCCCTGACAAACAAACTTGACCTGTTTTCGGATTTTATCGAAATGTTTTTTCACAGCCTGTAATACCTTGCGGTACGTTTTCGATGGGCCACCCTGTATATAAATTTACAGGGTCCAATAAAGTTCATCAATTTTTCATGAATAAATGAACAATAACATTGACCAATAATAGATTCACATGGAAGGCTGATGTGTTGACAGTTCATCTGTCAGTATTAAAGGTTACTTATTTCACGAAATACCGATTTTACTTTTCGTATTGATATCTTTATTAATTTTGTTTAGCTCTTGAATGATGATGTGTGATTTGTGTGTTTGCTAGTATGTTGAAAATATCGCTATCAATCAGTTTTCTGTGGAAAGCTTTTCATCTCCCTCACTGAGATATTGTTTAGGTATGTGTGTAATAAGACGTCTTGCTAGAACTGGCATTCGTGGAATTTATGCGATTAAGACGCACAACCGATGATGTATTATAGGATTCGTTCAGAATTCCTCCGAAGGCAACAGGACCATTAGTCATTTGACGCGGTAGAAACGAACGAACTCAGCGTGAATCTCTATTTCCTAATGTACTTATTTACCTTTCCAATAAAAGTTAATCAAAGTAAACGACCGAGAGGGGAAGTGATAAAAAACCAAAGGCCCACGTTAATGAAATTTAGTGTCCCAAAACTGAGGCTACAACCAACGACCGCGTCCCATGTCCGTGTAATACGATCCAGTGCTGGACTGGCTCATTTTTGCTAAGATAGGCAGTAAATTTTCAGGAATTCATTCAGAAATATTGACGGTTTTGATAACATTTTTTGAAGAAAAAGTGTTTCTTTGCATATAGTCGTTGCCTGGCAACGGAAAATGACTTTTTTGACTTGAAATTTTGACTTTCTGTTAACTGTCTAATTATAAAATCACATATAAATGAGAATGCCAATTTTCATTTTGAGATTATTTCTTCTCAGTTAGCGTTTTTTCAGAATATCTATGAGATGTTGTTCAACGTCCTGCGTAGCCTTAGCCGGGGAAGTAGTTGTTTCTGTTAGACATCTTCATTTTCATTGTACTTTTTTTTTCATTATTTTTTTTTCAATTCCATCATTTGGGGTGAGGGAGGTTAACAAACAAATATAATTTGTCCAGTGAAAGGCATACTCACTGGTTATCTCAGGCAAATGTTTTTGGGTTTTCAACTATTCTGTGAGTATTCCGACATCTTCCTCAAGTTGTTTCTGAGTGCGTCCAAAAGACTCCAGAGCCTGTTTCAAATATCAGTCATTTTACTTAAAAAAAAATAGAACTGGTGTATTGAGTGTACTAAAACGAATATAAGGCGCGGAAATGAAGCAGCCCAAGTGTTTTTCGAGGTATGATTTAGGGTAAATAGTAAACACTTAAAATCTTAAAATCTTACCAATGAATTCTTTATTTTATAGAATGTACCAGAAGGTTGTATTTGAAGTTCAACTTGTGAATCAGTTGGTCATTATTTCTCGATAGACGTTATCTCCAGTATCTTAAAACTTTCCATCATTTCGTCAATGACATATTAGGAAATATTTATTTTTATACTGTAACGAAATATTATTTTTCACAGTTACTGTTATTAAACTAAAATATCGATTTTTGTGTGTCTTCCTGATTACTTTATCCAGGGATTAATGGAATTTGGCAGTTTTCTTCTTGATGAAAACTATTCAGATAGTTTAGTTTAGGAAGTTGCAGAATTGTATTATTTGATTCTTTACTAATAATTAATTGACTTATTCAATAATTTCCTTCCATAAAATCATGCCTACTAATATTCATTATGGACATACATACAGAGTGATATATCAGATTTGCACCAAAAAACTAGTAAAAATTCAAAAAAAATTCAACAAACTTTGTACCAAATTTTTCATTGAAATATCGTTGTAGGAATATGAGGGAGGCGCCTAAGGCGCATATGAGATACTAGTACTCTTTATGAGGCTAAAACTATTAAAAAATTAGGATTTTTTTTTGTTGACTACGTGGCTGTGATTCCAAATTTCGACATTGTTTTCGATTCTGAACAACTTTTCTGATTAAACTTTTTCGATATTATCAAAAATAATGGTAGATTACTCTTGATCAAAATTCCTATATTTGGTTCTCCCCTGTACACCGTTTCAATAATCAGAATTTTCAAATTGACAAATGCATAATAAAAAAGTGTCCCATGGTGCAAAATTTTTGAAACGCACTGTATAATGATGCCCTATGGCCCTGCTGTCCCACAGTAAAAAGTCCTACAATCCCAATAAAAAAACTATGACTCTGAAGTTGCGGCACACTTTCTATTGGAGTTCTTCATTAAACTAATTGAAGTACACTTCGTTCCATAGTTCTCTTTACAATTCACTGCAGGTCCCACTGCTATTGAACGAACCTACAATGGTTCTCCTCCTATTTGAAAATATAAACTGTCCAAAATCATGGCAAAAATTATCAGAACTTTGTACACTTTTTACTCGAAATTTTAATTCAATTTGAAACAATTTTTTTTTGTGAGTCTAATAACTGAATCTAAAGTCACCGCGTAGCGTAGTAGAAAAAATGATATGACTATAGAAAAAATCTGTGAGCCCGACTCTGGTATAACCGGCCGGGCGACTAATGATACCCACGTGAAACAAGGACGGAAAAGCTGGCAAATATTTCACGCATTGCTCCTGTCTTGTCATTTATAGCCGTCTTTTTTGGTGCATTCCTGGTTACTTTGTTTCTTCTTTTTTTATCGTATCTCATTGTTCGGGCGTTGCGTTGGAACGCCAGGCTGTGAAACTATTTTTCGCATTAATTAAATTAATGTTTCATGGTAATGATGTTCTAACAGATGAATCATTAAATGGGATTCCTGGCATTCCGGTTGATATTAATGGTGTTTAATGAGACCCGCTCATATTTTACAAAATGTAAGTTTCAAATGGGAACTCGTCGTTGCCTTGATATTTCCCAACATGCCCCAAAATAGCCGCTGAATCTGAATATTGCATTACTTTTTTATGCCAATCAATACAGGTTTTTTTCGCAATAAAAATGCTAGGAGGAAACCGACTGTGCCGTCACATGAAAGACATCCTGTAGTTATATTCTGTTATGTTTTGTACTAGCAACTGACATTTATCAATTTGTTATAAACATTTAAATACAAAAAAATGTTTTTTTTAATGTTTTGTCTAATGAAATGAAAACTAATACAGCAATCTAGTTGCTCCAAAGTGAACCCGATCGGATCATTAGTAACAGAGAAAACTGAAAACAAATTTACCCGCGCCATCTTTCAATTTGCAGGTTCGGCCCTTTTTACGAAAGTAGTAAATAATGTGTAGTGTATTTGTGCGCAAAAAGCACTGTTGTATTTCTACAAACGTTAATTTTTTTTAATTTTATCATGGGGCAATATGATAACTTTATGATAATGAACTTGCAATGTTGTTGTTGATTAATTCTCATTTTACAGCTCTAAGAACCCTGCTGAATACTCCACCAAGGCTGGATGATTAATTGTTTAATAAAATCCATAAAGCTGGTTATATCTAACTGTCAAAGTCATTTTTTAATTATTTGAGTTCTTCTCAACATTTCATAGATAGGTCTTCTTCTTTTTTATTTGGTTTGAACAATTAGCCAGTTCTGACGAAATGTGAGAATTCCGTTCAAACCATAGATGTAATATATAACCACCACGCAGAGAGAGAGAGTATAATTGAAGCTTTCAATAGCCAAGGTGCTGGTTTCATTCTATATGAATATAAACCAGCGGTTCATGAGCTGTTCTTTGATAATGTGATAATTGGTATCTCTGTTTACATTGATGTGAGGAGGGGATTAAATTTTGAATTACCGTTTATCCTCATATTCGTCTATGTCTGCGTCTGGTCTCGCCGAAAGAACTCTCTGATGGTTAAATTTTTATTTTGAAAATCATCCAATTAGTGTCTACAAATAACTTGAATAAAGGGGTGACTATCTATTCAAAATTCATTGGAATGCGTATTTTTGTCATTTATAATGCTTTTAGAATAATTTTATTTCCAATGAATTTCCATGATTTTTCAAATGCCGTCAAAGGACATGTTTTACAACAAGGTCTCTCTTTCCATGTGTGTAGTTCTATCAGAATTAAAAAACTAATTATTTAAAAGCTTATTTAAAATTATTCAACTCTTTGTGAGTATTCGTACAAAAATACTCAAAGACTTCAATTCAATTAAGAATCGAGTCTTCAATTCTCGCCATTAATTGAGCGATGATTGTTTTTGTCTACAGAGACTGGCTTTGAGAATGAGATATTTCATCAGAATTTCTGTAGATGGCGTCCAAATAACAACTTTAATTTAGTTATTTTATTCTCTCTGCCTTAAATTGAATTTCTAGGAATATCTTTGGGTTCATTCACCAACGATCGTACCCCGACCTTTGTTTCTGCAATAAGAGTTAGCCCTTTGCATTGTTTATATGAGGTTCAAGTAAAAAACCCTTTAAAAAGGGAATTCAACCTTTTATTAATTTGGCGCCCAACGTGGGGCCTCAACCCACGACCCTGAGATTAAGAGTCTCATGCTCTACCGACTGAGCTAGTCGGTCTTTGAAGTAGGAAGTGTGCTCACCCAAATCCAAGATGGCGAAGAAAAAGTGATAGCCTATGCGAGTCGCAGTTTCAATCGAGCAGAGCGAAACTATTCTGCTACGGAGCGTGAATGTCTGGCCTTGATATTTGCTCTGGAAAAATTTCGACCATAAATAGAGGGAAGTTTCTCAATCTCTTCAGGATAGTTGTTTCTTCCCTGAGAATTGTTATTCAATTCAAATTCAATGACTTCACCATAATAATCTCCAGAATTGCAATTTAAATTTTTTTTGCACCACTTTGCAGTGTACCTTAATGCTCTAGTGATATTCCGATTTCAATTAATCTAACAGAGAGAGTAGGACAATGGTTTGAAGTGGTTGAAAAATGCTCGCAAACAAGGCTGAAAACAGCCGAGCCCGTCTAAGCAGTCGAGTAGTAGAAGAGACAGGGAGATGATTGTAAAGGGATTATCACGTCCGGCCATCTCCCGTCCTTTTCAACTACTCGACCGCCTAGGCCGGCTCGGCCGTTTTAAGTGATGTTTGCAAGCATGTTTTCCAGTTACAATTTGTTGCTGTGCGTATACAATTCTTGTCAAGAAACCAGATTGCTGTATTGGTTTTCATGTTATAAGCAATACACAAAAAAATCACGCGTCTTGTATTTAAATGTAATCAATAAATGCTAGTCCGAAACACACAGAATATTCCCACGGACTCTTCTTTGTGGATGGCATAATCAATTTTCCACTAGTATTTTTGTTAAAAAAATCACTCATTTTAATCTGTACTGATTGGTGTATTTTTTGCATGGTATGCCAGTCATACTATAAAACTGAAGGCAAACTGAAGTTAGAAAGCCTTTCATATATCGCTTTTGATTAAATTGCAATACCTTTCGGAGAATCGGAGAAATTTATATGGATTTTTGGGATTTTTACCTAACAGTCTGTATATACTACTTCTGAAGTAGGTATTTGAAAAATGAATCAACAAACAAATTGTAAAAACTTTTCCATCATTTGCTGTATGAGAACACTATCAGCAGATTTGAAGCCAGACGATAAATAAATAAAAAATATTCCAATTGGTTGAAAAATGTAAGTTCTATAGGTAAAGGCGCTTCCATTTCAAAAAGTCACTGTATATGAAAAGGATGGGTAATCGCTGTCTAGTTGAAAGAAAAAACTAATCGTAGGTTTGCAGCAATGTAGAAGGAAGCTCTAGAAAGTACTTCCAAGTTGTCGGAATTATTTATTTTCCACAACCGTTACAGAATATGCGATTTTTACAAATAACTGTTATATTACCATTTAATTATATTGTGGCCGTATGGAAAGCAGTTGCTGAACTGAAAAAGAAAGACGTCGATAACCTTTATGCATTTGATTATGGTAGCACATCATCCATTATACACGAATAGACGGGTGCAATGGAAGAATTCCATTGCTATCAAGCAAAAGAGAACCAACTGATTTTTTTTTACTACTAAGTGAGTTTCAACTTGCTTTTCCACTCAGAATATTGGATTCATTTTCATATTTCATTGAATATTCAATTTCTCACTCGAAACATCTGTTTGATATTATAAGTATATTATTGTTTTGGATGAAGATCACAGTTGTTTTTGTCAATTGCATCAAAACATGTGTAATGGTTGTTGGTTCTCTGTTGCATTACGGGTTCCAATTGCCGTCTTTTCTATAAAAAAAAATAACAAACAAAAGATGCAGAAAGTAAGAAGTTTATCGAAAACCCCCATCATTCACAACTCAAAGACACGCGCATGCAAATGATATCAAGATCGTAGATAGCCACGAAACTACACCTACCACTCGCAAAAACGATACGATAGCACTTTTCGAAAACATATGTCAAATTATAAATCCAGCTGATTTACATTGGCATTCGAAGACAGCAATTTGGCAAATTCTAGAGCTAACTTAACTCTAATTGGGACAGCTGGTTGCATGAATCGGAATCCTGAAGCCAGTACTTGTGATAATGATTATGTTGATTTCTTTGTGGACACTTTTTATTGATGCACGTATCGCGAGGAATCCAATAACTATCAAATTTAATTAGGTCTTTAATATGAGCTGTTCAGCATAACTGTCCAGCTGAAAGCCATAAAACGAAAAGAAAAACAGAAGTTTGCAGAAAAAAACTGAGGAGAACAGGAACCACGACAAAAGGAAGATGAATAATGAAGAAGACAAGACAAACAAATGTGGCTGAAGTTAGCTTAAGATTTGAATCGGCGCCTCCGCCAATTCGTAGTGGAACATAGTGGAGCAGACAAATACTATTCAAGCATGATATATGTGGATGCAGGTAAGTTGAATGTTTGAATTGGCATATATGAATACACCTAAAATAGGTTGCCTATCAAAATGTGGTCCAGACTATATTCAGTTTCATTTTCAAAAATTTTCATAGGGAAAAACTTTTTTATTACCGATTTGTCAGAAAATTTCATTCTTCCTAAAAATTAGAGCATTGCAGAATAAGTACTCGCCAATTTTTAGTTCGAAAATATGAATAGGACATTCATAAAATCTGTTGTGGAATCATCTGCGACTGGAAGACAAACTTTAGTCGCTATTTTCCATCGTTCAAGATAACCTCTTGGGAGGTATTCATGTTGAAAAGGGGAACATTCTCCATGAAAACTGAAAAACGGAAAATGTGATTTATTTGTAATATCTAACAGAAAACAACTACTTTTCCGGCACAAGCCACACGCTGGTCATTGAACTACATCTCATAGATATTGTGAGTTATCAAAATTTCAAATTTCCAAACGGTGTACAGGGGGGAGCAAAAAATAGAATTTTGATCAAGAGTAAACTACGCTGGCTGTGATTCCCAATTTGAAAATTGTTTTCAATTTTGAAAACCTTCAATGCATTTTTTTATAATGTTAATAATAAGGGGTATTTTACACTTGATTTCTATTTTTTGTTCCCCTTGTACACCGTTTGGAAATTTGAAATTTTGAAGCTTTTATGCAAGTATTCTGCACAGTAATTTTTATGAAGAATAAAATTTTCTGACCAATCCAAGATTTCCATATGGCGCAAATTTTTGAAACTCACTGTATGTAGTCTGGACCACATGTCGATAGGCAACCCATTCGTGGCGTATTCTTCTGAAACTTCATAAGAAGTATGTTTCATCCGTTAAACAGAACGGTGAAGGTCGACCTCTCTCTGGCTGTTAGATTATAAGCTCAATATGTGTGAGAGAGAAATTATTGACCCGCCAAAACAAGTTTCTTTCTCCAACTCATTGGTCTTATGGATAAAATAATAGGCGATATCTCCGTAGTATTTGGAGATAACAGCATCAAACTTGGTATTGTTGGATTTTTTATGATCATCCCTAACCGGTCATGCAATGATATACAGGGTGCCCCATTAAAAAAAAAATCTTGAGTCGCTGCACTTTTTCGAGAAACTCTGTGTGAATGAAACTTAAACCATTAAAGAGATCGAATGAAAACCTACAACTCATGTATTGAACATGTTTTTCAATATGTAAAATAAAGAAGATACGGAGTGGGGCGACTAACTTTCGATCCTCACTGTATAAAAATGTTCTGTGCATCCATACGAAAGTGAATTTCTCCTAAACGTCTGGACCAATTTTGATGAAATTTTTTTGTGTTTAATTGGATTCGGAAATGTTTTTTTGTTTAATTTTTTATTCATAAGTGGAAAACTGCTGCCAGCGCTTTCGCTACTGACTTCGCCATAAAATGAGTAAAACGACTTTGCCATAAAATCAACTATGGCTTAGTCGACGACAAAAGCGTCGGATTTTTTTCTTCGGGGGGGGGTACAGTCTTTGATTCTTTTCTTTGGGGGGGTGTAAAAGCTTCATTTTTTTTCGGAGGGGGTGAAGGCCTTAATTTAATTTAAAAATATTAAAATTACTAAATATTCTTGGGGGAGGGAAATCACTCCCGTTACCCCCCCATATCGATGACATTGGTCGACGAGCAGGAAGGACAACGTCTGCTGGGACCGCTAGTATGTTAATGAATTGAAGAATGATTACCTCTGTGCATTGAGATTGATACTTGTTGTATTAAAATTTGATAATTTGGAAACTCGAAATAATAACTAACATCTAAGTGAAGCTGAAATTCAAGATAGACAAAATCATTATTGTAAGGGAAGAACATAAATGACGTAATTTTTCATAGGTCGTTTGGCTAGAGATAGAGATTACAGCTTCTTGGAACCGAGGTGGAAAAGATGTGACAGTGATTTCATATGTACCAGATATGCAAATCAAATGTCATCCTGTCATTTTGTTGGTTCAAATATAATCATAACTGTTAATTGGCAACTTTTCGACAAGAAATTAGGTCCACACCAACTGCATAAATATTGCCTCTGCACGACCATATTTTGTTATCTGCATGTCTCACAGTTTGCTCACATCTCCGATTCTTTAACGAGCAACCCTCATCGCATCCCCTATCGATGATCGATCAAGCGATCATCAAACCACTCGAAGATTCGACACTTTAAGGCCACGCTAACGCCCCTTCCAACAGCCAGATTTGCTAATCGTGTTTCGTTGTAAAGTGATACGTCGCATACGGCAAGTGGAACAAGGTTTGAGAGCGCCATGCGATGGCCTTTTCTGGGAGATAAGTGTCTCTGTTACGAGAAACGTGCATTATATATCATGAAGTCTGATTAAATAATCAAGATTTTTTCGTAAGAGTTACCTTCTTGTCAAGAGGTACTGGACAATGTGAATGGATCTGTTGAAAATATTCTGGACAACAATAGTAAACTATTTAATTATTCATATTATAAGATATAGGCATGCTAATGAAAGTTCTTTTGGGAATCATTTGATATTTTCAGATTTTATCAGGAAATATATATATATATATATATATATATATATATATATATATATATATATATAATCTTGACAATTTTTTGGGGCAGCAGCAAAACGCAAGTGTACTCTTATAACATTATATTTCCAATATTTCGACAGTGGTTACTGTCATCATCAGGGAGCTACAAAAATGGATGAAACTATGGTAAAATGGTTAGGATGAGAGTCCAATACTTACAATGTTAGTGAGATTGGTCGCTTAACAACGATGTTGAAAAACTAAACAAGACTAAAACCATGTGCAACATGGGGTACTGAATAAAAATTATGTAAAACATTTATAACAATTAAAAATCTAAAAATGTTCCCCATGTTGCACATGGTTTTAGTCTTGTTTAATTTTTCAACATCGTTGTTAAGCGACCAATCTCACTAACATTGTAAGTATTGGACTCTCATCCTCACCATTTTACCATAGTTTCATCCATTTTTGTAGCTCCCTACTGATGACAGTAACCACTGTCGAAATATTGGAAATATAATGTTATAAGAGTACACTTGCGTTTTGCTGCTGCCCCAAAAAATTGTCAAGATTTGTTTCTAACTAGTCAGCAATAGACTACCTCTCTTCTCTCTATATATATATATTTTCAATAGATATATTTTGAGTATTATAATAATAATGAACAATTTGTGATTGTTGTGGTCTTCTTAAGATTCAAGTAACTGAGAAGTTTTGTTGTACTTAATGTCCTAGTGTCCTCTGCTTCACATTTGTCTGTAGCTTATTTCCGTTTGTTTGGATGTTTAAACTACACCCTACGGAAGAAAGAGTGGCACTTTCCTCCCTTGTAATACAAATAGCAATTACCTCCTACCCCTGAAGAAAGTACACACTTTCCTACCTCAAATCAGGGAGGAAACTCATACTTTTCCTCCCTAGGGAGGAAAAAACGATTAACAATTCATTCAAAATAGGAACATAATATTGCCTATGAGAAAATCAACACTGAATCTCAATTCCAAATGGAGAAGCTATTAAAATATCCAATAATTTATATCTCTAACAGCATAAAAAACGGAAAATAACTCAAAAAAAAAAATACCGATTGCTGCGATTGAATCCAACCCGGTACCTTCAGTTTACTAGTCAGCGTCTTTTACCATTACACCATCAGAGTAATTCAGATGGATATGCATTAATTTTGTATACTTTCCATCATGCAAGTATAGGTTCGTTTTGAATAAAAGCAGTTGAGATTCGTTTTAAACTTCCAATAAAATGTTTTCCTCCTACCCCTATAGAAAGTACACACTTTCCTCCCTCAAACCAGGGAGAAAACTCAATACTTTTCCTCCCCCTCATTTCAAGAAAGTTGTAAACGATGAAATTTGTGAATCTATTATAATCAAATTGTTTCCGTAATTTCTAGAACATCTTATAGATCCTATTCTAGTGAAAATCAAACATGAATGTTACTTCTACTTTAGTTCTTTAATAGCTATTTGTGTATTCAGAGCGCAAAGTGATTGATTGTCGCTCGACAAAAAGATTAATCTTTGGAGAACGACAATGACATTTTTGCTCGAAATACACACATTATTTTTTATACTAGCAGCTCTTAGAAAAAAAAAAAATTATCGACTCTTCATTCAAATAGGCACATAACATTACCTATGAGAAAATCACTCAATAGCAATCCGAAATGTATAAGCTATCTAAATGTCCAATAATTCAAATCACTGACAAGAAAAAAATAATATAACGTTCTTAAAAAAAAAGTTGCAATAGCCAGGAGCTGAACCCGGGAACCCGGATCACAAGCCCAAGACGCTAGCCATTTCACCACCGCAGATTCTCAGATGGACATGACTGTATTGTCTATACTTTCCATCATTCAAGTATAGCAAAAGCAGTTGGGATGCGTTTTAAATTTACAAAAAAATGTTCATTAAGTGGGAAGGAGGAAAAATCATATGTATCAGGCAGTAAACTACATCCTGCGGAAGGAAAATTGTCACTTTCCTCCCCTGTAATACAAATAGCTATTTCGATATATTTTCTTATCTTAGCCAATGAATCAGAATTCTTTGGAATGGCTCTGAAGATTTTTCCATAGTCAGAAATGTATTGATTAAATGAAAATTTTTTTGTATGTATTTCGTGTAATTTTGTTTTATTACAATCGCAAAGCGCTTTCGGCTAACAAGCCCTCATCAGTGCAATACCTGCAAGTAAGTAAGGTTGTTTGAAATGTAGAAAAAGTTTTTTGAAATTTTGAAATTACTTACTCGTCAAGTATTCATACAGGAGATCTATAAAAAGTTTTGCCAAACCATGGTTCACATTTGTTTTGGACGTACATTCAACACGTTAAAAACTAAGTATTTATATACCCATTAATGGGTTATTTTAAAAATGCAAATTTACATTTTTAATGAAAATGAAAATCTGCATGCTCGTTCTGGAACACCAGACACGATGCCCACGAGATGCAGACGGAAATAAGATTTTTTTTTTTTTTTAACAAATGACAAATGATATAAATTGAAGGCTGACAGATGATGTGGGTGACATTGACATAAGGCCCATATCCAATGAAAATTTAAAAGTAAATTTTATGACAATTGACAATGTTTTGTGACTACAGAATGTGAAAGTTTCCTTAGTGAGCAAAGAACAATAAATTCGGCAATTTTATATTGAAAATGAATTATTTTAATCTTCTATGTAGAGGAATATATGATCTGTTTAATTGGACTTGTGTATTTAAGCAAAGGTTATTACATTTTAATTCTTTGTCTATTTGTAAATCTTCAAGAAAATCTAGTCTATTGTAATTTTTTGAGTTAACTTGTTTCAAAATTTGGGAATTTCGATTTGGACTAAAATTGTGTTTATTGAATTTAATATGGTGTCCAAATGCTGAGATTCCAGGTTTATTCAAATGTTCATTTATACGAACCTTCAAAGGTCTACAAGTCCTTCCTATGTAGGATGCATTACAATCATTACAGTTAAGTTTGTAAATACCACTTTTTGATAGTTTGTTGATTTTGTCTTTAGAATTTACTAAATGTTTGTTTGAATTATTGTTACTTTTGAAAGAAATTTTAACATTTGTTAATTTATTATTGATGCATTTAGAAACTTTTTGAGAGATATTTTCATTTAAGAAAGGTAGAGATACAAATCTAGAAAGATTCTCTTCTCTATGGTAGGTTAGAAATGTATTGTTCTGTTTTACTGTCTTCTTTCTTCTCCACGAGATTCTGCATCATCTTCTGATTTGTCATCAAGTGTTTCTGGATCTTCTTCGTCAGTGAGATATTGTTCCCAACTCAACGTGTTGTCACATCAACCTGAGATGAACGTTTGAGAAGACAATTCAGAAGCAGCAATAACACGAAATGGGAGAGAGTTTCAATGAGGTTGGTTGGTTGGAAAAATAGTAAAATTTGTTGTTTCCCCCAGATTTTTGGAGAAAACCCCTCAAAACAGAGCTTGTGCGAGCAAGGGAGATACAGCTTAAAAAGTGGATTCTGAACCACTTTAGCTCCGTGTCGGCGGTGCGGAGCGAACCCGAGCCGCTTGGGCGCTGGCAAACAGAGTAACTACATCTCTTATGAATTTTGCACCTTCGCTCTTTTTTTTTTCGTGTCATTCTGTGCATTTATTTCTTCTACCACGTTGTCCTTCGAAGTTCGTCGGGATTCTGGCCGCTTGGCAACTGCCTTTGTTGTAGCAGTTTCATCTAGATCTTTGATAGTTTTTGCTATTTTCTTCTGTCTGCGGGTTTCTATGTCGATATCTTTTTTATGTTCACCTTGACATTCACGTTTGCCTTGACCATTTTCATTTGCCGAGTGGTCTTTCCCAATCGGGTATTTTTACATTTCACTCTGTATCTTACTTGATTTTGCCTGTTCGTTGATGATTTTTTGACTGAAGTGAAGAGAATAACGGGTAGAAACAAAAAAAAATGTTATCGAATTTGTACCACCGTAGGGGAGACTGGAGAAAACAAATTCGGGTATTTTTATATTTCACTCTGTATCTCACTTGGTTTTTCCTGTTCGTTGATGAGTTTTTGATTAAAGTGAAGAGAATGACGAGGAGAAACAGAAAAAAACGTTATCGAATTTGTACCACCGTGGGGGAGACTGGAGAATTTACAGGAACAAACCTATCAGCCCTATTTTTTCAAAACAATAACTGCAAAAATGTTTTCGATTCCTCTTGTGTTCCTCAATATTACTGTGAAAAAAATCATCAACGAACACGCAAAATCCAAGTGGTACAAATTCGATAACATTTTTTTTTCTGTTTCTCCTCGTCATTATCTTCACTTCAGTCAAAAAATCATCAACGAACAGGCAAAATCAAGTGAAATATATGGAGCAATGTAAAAAAATGCCTTCAATTACTTTAAGGTTTTGCATGAATCGGGTACTCTCTTGGGAATATTTCGGTGGAGGAATCAACTACAATAAAATAAAAACGACGATATATACGAAATTACGAAAATGTTTGAAAAACGTTGCTAGGAAATATGTGGAAGTTTGGCAACATCGCACGTAAATTTTGCATTTTTGTCATAAACGTTGCTGAGAAATCGTTGGTAACTTCACACTAACTCAAAATTGACGTATATATCAACGAAAATAAAAAAAATCATGAATATTACGTAGTTTTGTTGCAAAATGTACGCTGCTTCATAAATTTAGTTCGGTTACTATGCTGAATAAATCTCTATTTAGCGGTCCCGCCAATCTGACTGACTGAATATGCAAATCGCAATAATTTATCGCTTGAAATTCCCTTTCTTGATATACATTTCTAGTCGCGTACATTGTTTTCCTCATTCAAACTCGATCGATTCAGTTTTTATGCCCGTTTACGTCATTGTTACCGTTGCAAAATAACACAGCACACCTTTATTACTTCCAATATCACAACGTTTTCGTTAACAGGCATTCCGATCGACTATCGAATTTTTATCCGCGATGCCGAACCGTTCTAATTCTAGCTGAACAAAAAAAAACAAGATCCAACATATTTGCAATGCAAAACGACTGCGCCATAAATTTGGAGTTATAGTGAAATGGAGTAGGCGTCCGCATATAAAATAACAAACGTTTGTTAAAATTTGCCGATAATTTATTTCGCGCTCGGCCGAAGAACGACTCTGCGTGGGCAGGGTTGATTTGTCCGTTCGATTTTTTGTTGGTTTTTCAGATCTGACGTCACCTGAATAATTGGTGGTCTTGGATTCGACGGCGTCTCTTACGAAAAAAGAAACATGATGAAACTGTTTTATAGGTGCAATTGCAACCTGAAAGAGTGGTTCAGATGAATTTTTATGAAAACACTTTTAGGTGTTTGAAAAATGCCATCAAATCTTTCCAAAAACCTGGAATAATATGAAAGCAGGATAGGACCAGATGAAACACAATCAGCACTGTCAGCAGACGTCACAACATGGCGGTGATCAGCTGAATTTCATCAAGAATATCAGCAAGAATTTGAGTTTGACAAGAAACTTGTTTCTTTTTGCGGTGGTTAATGGTTAATTGTGATTTTTTTTGAACTTTGCTAAATTTTGCTGAATTTAGTGATCCTATTATTTGATAATATTTTGAAATACTCTTGTTTCAGATGAGAAATCGTATAATTTTACTAATAACTTCGCTGTTAGTTTTGCGATCTTTGACAATAAATATCTACTAGTAATACAAAACTTTCTGTCTTTCATAACATCCTCCAATGTTGGCTTCAATGGTAACTGTAAATTCCCAGCGTTTTTTTTTTGTTCTACGTATTTTGGGTAGGTACGATCTGACTAGTATGTCTCTGTATACTCCAGCAGTTTCTACCTGTCTCTGCCTTGTCTGTATAGCAGGAAATTTGGAAATTTCACGTGCTGGTCTCGATAGGATCGGTTATAACAACCCATAACAGCACAAGTCTTCATGATTCATGTCCTCAAATCTAAAAAAGAAAACTGTTTGTATGATACCTATCATCATAACAACGTATTTTTGAATTGGAAAATCCATGTTTATAACACCTCTACAGACTTATGCACTCAATTCAGACTATACACAATGAATTAATTAATACTCGCAGAAAATCAACAAAAAGGACAACCGTAGTTTTATGGAAAGTGGCTTTGTTTGTTTCCCCATCGAATGTTTGACAACTATCAAATTACGTCACTGTCAGTCAGTAAGGGCGCCGCTAGTAAAAATTTCAGGGGGGGGCGGTTACTAAAGCACAGCTGTTATTTGAAACATTCGCAATTGACGTTTATCGCGTTTGGACTATAAAGGCTAAAATCCAGGAGGGGCAGTGGCCCCCCTTGCCCTCAAGTAGCGGCGCCCATGTCAGTCAGGGATTCATCAAGCCAAGTAGCTTGAATTTTTTCTTAAATACTTGACTTCAAAACTCAATCTTTTGAAAATTTGATATTTGACTTGACTCGATTTACATTGTGAACTACTTGATTTGATATCAAGTAAAATCGAACTACTTGATATTACTTGATAGCGATCGGTGAAATGCACACTGAAGCGTTATATTAGGGGATTCACCAAGGTTACAGCAAGCAGGATCCCGATTGCTCGATGATGACGTTCTGTTGAATAATGGACCAGCGTTGATCAAAGATAAACAGTTGCGGCTAGAGAATAATTGTTTTTATCTGATTTAAATGACTTGTCCGTCATGGAATCGGAACCTTTTCAAAACAGCGACTCAGAATATATCGTAGATGAAAATATCGTAGATGAAAAAGTGTCAGAATTTGATGACATCGAAACAGAAATGGAAAGAGCAGGGTCGGCGACATCAAAGACCAATCGAGTTGAAGTTAATAAAAGTGTATCTAATAGAACGAAAAAAATTACGGATAATTTCATAGTCGAGCAAGATCCGAAGAGTAATAAAAATACTGTCAAAAAAGGCAAATGTACCCTATGTACGGCGGTGTCGAAAATGAAAAACTGCGGTGCATCTTCACCAAGACGACATTTGCAAGCTAAACACACTAGAGTCTACGAAAATAAATTTGGTAGATCCAGCCCACCTAATTCCGGGGGAAATACCTCTACAGGTTCGAAAAAGCGTGGCACAATTTCAGTTTCGAGTTGGCTTGAGAAGGTAAAACAATAATTAAATTTTAGCTATAACTATGTAGTAGTTTGTGACACAATTGAATAATCTACACGATGGGTCAAAAAATGTCCACATCTTATTTTCTTTAAATTTTTTTTTATTTTTGGCTGTTTTGAATATCTACAAAAGAGTGGGACACGAGGGGGAAACAACTAGCCATTTTTTGTACACCTAATGAAATCAGTGAAGTAATTATCTCTAATGAAAAATAATGAAAAAGTTTTAGGGGGCATTGAAAGATAATTACCAGGAGAAAGGTTCATTTTAGTACTTTGTCATAAAATAATTCCCAAATACATACCCGATACATACTAATTCAGCCATTTTGAATCGATTGGCGTTCGCAGAATTTGTCTATCTCTGAACGTTCTCGAGTTGGTCAGCTCTGAATCAGTGTTTAGATGTTTTTTTTGCCGCCAAAAATATTTCTGATGAGTTTTCGACATCATTGTTAAAAGATTCAGAATCAGGACATCAAATTACTTTCGAGGACCAAAATTTGAAATAAAAAAAATGAAAAATAAAAAATCTCACAAAATTTAATTTTTCATCTTAAACACCTTTTTCCGCCTAAATCTTATATCTGAGCATACACAAATCATACATTTTTGGAATGAGCATAAAATTTTACGTATACAGTGCGAATTTAAAGTCGATGTGACGACTTGGTATTTTCGATGATTTTTAGGGGTAAAACCCCTTGCAATTTTTTCGAGTAATTTTTAATTTCTTTCGATTCACTCGAAATTTACAATACATACTAACTCGACCATTCTGAATCGATTGGCGTTCGCAGAATTTGGCTATCTTTAACCGTTCTCGAGGTAGTCAGGTCTAAATCAGTTTTTGATGGTTTTTTTGCTGTTAAAAATATTTCTGATGAGTTTTCGACATTGTTGTTAAAAGATTCGGAATCAACACGTCAAAATACGTCCGAGGACAAAAATTTTAAATTCGAAAAATGAAAAATAAAAAATCTCAGAAAATTTAATTTTTCATCTTAAACACCTTTTTCCGCATAAATCTTATATCTGAGCATACAAAAATCATATATTTTTGGAATGAGCTTAACATTTTACGTATACAGTGCGAATTTAAAGTCGATGTGACGACTTGGTATTTTTGATGATTTTTAGGGTTGAACCCCTTGCAACTTTTTCGAGTAATTTTTAATTTCTTTCGATTGACTCGAAATTCACAATACATACTAACTCGACCATTCTGAATCGATTGGCGTTCGTAGAATTTGTCTATCTTTAACCGTTCTCGAGTTAGTCAGGTCTAAATCAGTTTTTGATGGTTTTTTTGCCGTCAAAAATATTTCTGATGAGTTTTCGACATTATTGTTAAAAGATTCGGAATCAACACGTCAAAATACGTCCAAGGACAAAAATTTTAAATTCGAAAAATGAAAAATAAAAAATCTCAGAAAATTCAATGTATTATCTTAAACACCTTTTTCCGGCTAAATCTTATATCTGAACATAGAAAATCATACATTTTTGGAATGAGCATGAAATTTTACGTACACAGTGCCAATTTCAAGTCGATGTTAGAACATGGTACTTTCAATGATTTCTAGTAATTTTCAATTTCTTTTGATTGACTCGAAAATAACAATACATACTATTCGACAAATTTGAATCGACTGGCGTTCGCAAATTTCGTCAATTTCTAACCGTTCTCGAGTTGGTCAGCTCTGAATCAGTTTTCAAATGGTTTTTTTGGCACCAAAAATATTTCTGATGAGTTTTCGACATTTTCGTTCAAAGATTCGGAATCAGCACATCAAAATACGTTCGGGAACAAAAATTTTAAATTCTAAAAGTGAAAAATAAAGAAGTTAAAAAAAATTATCTATCATGACTTACTCGAGTTTTTTGTCCGTAGATTTTTTTCCTTCAAATTCTCAGTATATACTAATTCGGCCATTCTAAATCGATTGGAGTTCGCAGAATTCATCTATCTCTAACCGTTCTCAAGTTGGTCAGCTCTGAATCAGTTTTCAAATTTTTTTTTTTTTTGCGCAAAAATAATTTCTGGCGAGTTTTCGACATTTCGAATAACGAATTTAATTAAAATTAATAATGAATTAATGAAAATGTTGTGATGTACACCTAATGAAAGAGTAGTTTCTCCTTCTGTGGGACATTATAACGTGAATATTATTGTACTGTATTTTACCAACTCCAGTTTTGTTTATTTTGCATCCATATATTTTTATTGTTATTGCGTTTTGGCAGTTAATCAGATTAATACAAAAAGGTACTAGTTTTTCAAGAAAAATCAAGTAGATAACTTGATTTACAAGTACTTGATGTGTAACTACTTGACTCGACTTGAGCTTGTCTTGATTTCAAGTCAAGTCAAGTCAAGTATTTAGAAAATCAAGTCAAGTAGTGAATCTTTGCTGACAGTGCTCTTTATAGCAAAGAAGACATTGAAAAAATACCCGTAATATTGCAGAACAGTGTAGAATTTCTTGTATGAATTTTTACAATGATTCTTTCAATGGCCATCAAGTACAATAATGCACAACAAATTGATCCTTCGACCCGAGCATCATGAATACACACACAAACACATAAAATTGAAAAGGCGACCGGCTAAATGGTTCGTCCTGACAGCGGAACATCGTGATCGATTCTCATCGTTGTCGTATTATGTTCGAGAGCACCGTATATTTTTTCGCATATATTCGACACGTTAATGCACTTACGGTGTCACGGGGGAGGGGGTCGCGGGGGGCGGCCGACACCCGGCAAGAATGCACTTATGCAGGAAACACACACATCTGCGTCGGGATACACGCGCGCGGCGACGTCGACGTCGAAAGCGACGGCGTCGTCGACGTCGATTCGCTTTCGACGTTTCGACGGTACAGCCGATGACGACGAACGCATTAAGAGGATGTGTCCTTGCTCTTCACGGACGAATCGAATGAGAAATGACGTTTTGAAGAGAGTTTGATGAATTGAGTCTTTTTGAGGTCTGTAATGGGGCTGAGTATATTTATAGTAGGTATTGCCATGGAGTCTAGTTACGTAGAGTATAATATGTTGTGTGTCTCACTTTTCATTGAAAAAACCCCGTAACTTCCATAATTTTTCAGTGGAATTGTGGAATTCAAAATATTAATGAAAATGTCAAAAATTAACAGTGGAACCGCTAGCATTGTAGCAGTAGGCACTGTTATGTATTATTGATGGTGTACCCAGTATAATATCGATCCTTATTAAGGATACTGTAGTATTTTTGTAAAGTTCTGGTTCCCACGAAAAGGAAAATTCTGTATTGTTCAAAAAATATCGTGAGAGCCGAGGGAAAGTAGGTAGAAATGGGTGTTCTTTTTGAATTTCTGAATGCTGTATGCCTCAGGGAACACCTTCCGAGACAGCGAATTTCAAAGCTTTGCCGTTCTGTGGAAAAACAAGCCCTGGGAAGCAGATGTGTGGCAGATCCCCAAAGTGACCTCATATAGATGTGAGGACTGAGATCGACGGGTCAATCTCGATGAGACTGCTAACGGTGGAACGATTGATAATATTTCGGAAAAGCATCGTCCATGAAAATATCTATAAAACAGAAACAGATTACCAACCTTTTTTGCAATGTTCCAAGAAGTAAGCGAGCTTGTGAGCAAAGTATCACCGACGAGACGAATGGCTCTTTTCTGGAACGAATCTGAAAGTTTCAATGTGTATTTGGGTGCTGCACTCCATATATGGGAACATTATTCCAAAACAGGTCGAATGTGTGCCTTATAAATCATAATCAGTTGACGAGAAGTAAAACACTTCTTGGCGCGAAGCATGGTTCAATTCAAGAAAATATTATTTTACTTCAATAGAATTTCTTATATCGAAAGAACGGAAATTTAATCGCAGGCACTTATTACAACTGGATCAAAACTCTTACTGTTTTTCACTGTCAGACATATTTTTCACGATGAAAATATCACCTACCCGAAATGAAGAAAACTCAGCAACAAACTTTCCTCGAACGATTTTTTTTTCGGTATGGTATGGAATAACTGGGCCCCAAAACTGTGCATTGGGGTACACAAGTTGTAACTGTTTTGTGAACACTTAACACATCGTCCACTCTTACAGACTGGATTATTCAGGTGAGGTAACTTTTGAACAAATCTAAAGCCTAACCTAACCTTACCTAACCTCCAGTATTACATATTAAATACATCATTGTATTGTCAACCCCCTCAGCCCCAGCACCCCCTACTTCAGAATTTTCAATGGGACTACTATAAATACTTGTGATACATCATTTTGAAGGGAATTCAATCCCAAATACAACGGTGTACTGAAATTGAGGATCGGTCAATTGTTGCTGAAGTTTTAATGAAAACTAAGTTTTATCAAGATATTTTTATTTTTCGTCACCTAAAATGTTATTGTCGTATGGAAGGTTCACTGTGGGTAGGCCATTGTACTGAAAAATAATATGCTGTCAGAAGTAATAGTCTAGAAGGTGAAATAGACGTTTTTATGAAAAAAAAAAAAAATTGTCGACATGTGTTTTTGTATACGCATATCTTTGTTTACACCTTGGTATGAAAACGTTCGAAAATGGTTTATACTATACAAAATAGAATATCCATTGTAGCTGCGTATTTTGAATATGGACGATGTGCTCTAGCTACGGCTCGAATTTTCAATGAAATTCATCTAGAAAAAAACGAAAAAAACACGTCATATAAGTACGTGCTTCAAGTGATGATAAGTTAATAGCGTCGGGATCAGTGCTGAATGAAAAATATGAACGGAAGCTATAAGAAATGAAGGTGTCGCTGTTACAGTAGTAGGACATGCAGTGATGGACAAATTCAATCTTAAAGATAATTCGAGACTATTTCTGGACTTTCTAAAAGCAGCGTACATCGAATTCTGAAAGAAGCAAAATTCCTTCCTGATAAAATGCAGAATGTACAAGAATTAAATGAAGATGATCCTGACAGACGTACAGAGTTTTGTGAAATCATGAGTCAATGATTGGTAATAATAATTACCTTTACAACGTGTGCTTTTTTGACGAATTTTCTTTTTATTCAAATGGACATGTGAACAGGCACAACTGCAGATACTGTAGTGGCGTAAATCCCCACTGGTACAGGAAAGCTCATTCACAAACTCCCCAGAAATTGAATGTTTGGGCTGGTATTCTGGGTCCATATTTTATTGATGGTAACCTAAACGGACAAACGTATCTTGAACTTCTTGATGCACATGTGAACCCCAGAATCACTCAGTTACGTGAAGACGATGACAGGTTACTTGAAGGTCAGCTCAACTTCCAACAAGATGGAGCTCCTCAACATGTTGTTGTTGTTGCACCTGTACGTCAATTTTCAGATGACAATTTCACAGGAAGATGGATTGGAGCCGAGGACCAATAGAATGGCCGGCTAGATCTCCTGATTTATCACCATTATACTTCTTTTTATAGAGTTATTTGAAATCCAAAGTTGATATTACACAGCCAACTTCTCTTGATGATCTACGCAGGAGAATTGTTGTGCAGTGACTCCAGAAATGATGAGCAATGTGCGAAGACAGGATGATAACATTTCAGATGATGAAAAATAAAAATATTTCGATAAAACTTAGTTTCCATTAAAACTTCAACAACACTGGATCGATCCACAATTTCAGTACACCGATGTATTTGGGAATGAATTCCCTTCAAAATTTTGCATCACAGGTATGTATAGTAGTCCCATTGAAGATTCTGAAGTAGGGGGTGCTGGGGATGAAGGGGTTGACAACACAATGATGATTTATTTGGTGAAAGTGTTCCCCCTTGAAATAAAAATCGACGGGTCTGAGCGATTTTTAATTTTTTTCACGAGTTCGGAGATTCGGGAGGGTGACAAGTTTAGCTGTATGTCCTAAAGACACAGCCTTTTTCGGGAATAATCATGGAAATGATTATATGAAAAATGTTTGAGGTCAACCCGGTCTGAATAGTTTTTTTACCTCTTAATAATGAGACGAATCATAGTCAGTTTTATATAAGATCAACCAACTGCATCCGAGACCTCATAAATAACATGAAAAACAAAGCACTTAAACGTTTCGAGCCGGAGATTGTCTTCGAAACCGTTCGTTCGTCAACCACAAGCAAACCATAAGTCACCATAATCGTCAGCCGAACGACCTTATAAAATAAATTTCACCACGGCATTTTCCTAGGCAAGTAATTGCCTAGTTGTTTCCAGATGTTTGTTTGATATGTTCCAACACATCAAAGACCACAATTCGTAAACGAAGAAATAATTTAGCCCACACTAAATTATTTAGTTGGCCATTATCGTAAAACAAAATCTCACTAACGCCTGAGGAATCATTAAAAACAAATCTGGAAGGCATAAAGCCCGGCCCGTTTTATATTTTCAGTTGGACCCGTAAGGACGCGTTGGGCGTCATTGGCGTCGGAAATAATTGACAAAGAGGGAGAGTATATCATTCAGCTGATCATGAATTTTGAGATCCTCGACTTTCGTCATTTCATCAAGAAATAGATAATAGGGAAAACTATAATTGCAATATTCAAAAATTCGAGGAACGAGAAACATTATCTTCATTGTGAGTTAATTAAGTTGCATAGGAAATAATTCAGGTACTGAGAAACTTTCAATGTGAGTGAATATTCTGCGCTATTGCTAAATTCATGCATGTTGCCCTATCGTTTTTTTTATAACGTCCAATCCAAAGCCCTGGTAGTCACAATCGGAAATAGCATTTCTCTCCCGCTGATACTATCCTCCGGGGTACCCCAAGAGACCTTTCTGGGACCTTTCTTGTTCACCATATACACCTGTTCCTTTGCTCACTTCTACAACCAATTCTCATTGCTACGAGATGGATACGGAGATTCATCATTCTTTCAATGCTGACAATCTAATAATTTCCACCCACTTGCTCATCAATAAAGATACTTGATAAGCGTGGCAAATAAGCATTCTCTTGTTATGAATCCACAAATGGGTTCAACGTTGGATTTAGTCCTATTACAAAACGAAATCTCATCTTTCGGTTGAGATTCTAACTAGCAGCGTCCCCATACCAACAAAAGAAAAGGAATCGAACATTGGCTTAACAATAAATAATAGACATTGAAATTTGAAAAAGGTATAAATAGTTGTTAAGGTGTAGCCTATACAAACCTTCATTCGCTTCAGTGCCTCTCAACAAAACTAAAATTATTTCTCTGCGATTCGCCTGTGCTGTCCTGTTTTCCTGTGCCAGTGTATATGGACCATTTCTCAGTAGTAAAAACATATATATACGGCATCCGAAGAAGACACCATATATCCACAAAGCCTTCACATTTCAGATTATGAAGTGACAAAATGTCTTCCCATTTGAATACCAGAAAGTATGCGTGGTGGTGAAACTTTTTGAAATATATGCTTGTAATTTGTACATGCTTCAAAAACCCTCAAATGAGGAAGCTACTGTGAATCGTCTCCTGTCTATACAATTACTCTGGATCTTCATCATGTAACGGCCAAATCAATCAGAAAAAAGTAAGAATCTTTCGAGTGTTCTCCAAGCTTCTGAAAATTCGAGGAAACCGTTCAATAAACCAGAACAGAGCATCCGGAAGGTTCTAGAATGTACGGAAAAGACAGTTAATCCAGTACAATTAGGTTTTGAGACGAGGATCGATTGTAGCTCCACCAAATTCAGCATGCTAGTAGTTGAAGACATGCCAAACAAAAAAAATTTTTTATGAAAATTCCAGGGATGGAGCTATTTTTTTTTCGTTCATAACTAAATGAATGTATTTTTGATGTAATCCTGGAAAGTATATTCTTCACAAGAATTATTCTCAGTGATTTCGTCCGAAATGCACTCGTTTTGTCAGAAAACGTGATTGATTGCCGACATCAAATTTCAAGACTCGCGCTTACCAGCCGCTGCATGTTCTGGCGGTGCCGACTATTTGATTTGTAATAACTCTGCTAAAATGATCGGAGAAGGAAAAAGAAAAGTTAATATCATTACGAAAAACTTCTACCTCAACATGCAAATATAACATGTGAGTATTTAAGTACCTAAAATTTGTTTTGCCAAACTTCACGGAGATGTTTGCGGAGGATCCAAAAACCATGAATAATTTGGTGAATATGGAATAATTTGGTGAATATGGAATAATTTGGTGAATATGGAATAATTTTGTGAATATGGAATAATTATACTGAATCAGCAACCCATACCCTTTTTGGACTATATTCAACGAGTCAAGAGTAGTGTGACAGGTCCCACTTATAAATGCAAAAAAAAACTGAATCTTGAAATCACATAATTAATTTTTTATGTAGGATTCGTATGAGCGATTATTTCCAACATTTACTGAAGAAAATGCTGGGATTATGGGTGAGTTGGAAACTGAGTCAGGAGTAAAACCCAGTTTTTTCTTTGGCATGTATAATACTAGTCTTAAATCGTTGCATATTGTCCAAAGAGGGTACTGGTTCCTACTTCAGTATAATAATTCCATATTAACTGACATACAATTATACTGAGCGTTCAGGAGCTTAAGAGAACTTTGTCAAGTACCCCACGCTTTTTTACATTTGATTAAATAAATTGTCAATTATTTTCAGCTTCTTAGTCCATGTTGGAAGTAAAGCGTGTTCTTTAGTTTTTTAAACTATTTTTTTTTATGATTGAAAAATCGAAATATCTGACCCCGAAAACCATACCAATTTTAACTCGAATCTGACCATAATCATAAAACTCGTCCACCATCTTTGGCGGCTATTTTGAATTTATGAATTTTGCCAAAAAAATCATAATCTCTGACCCCGAAAACACTCACACACTAATTTTGAATCGAATCAGGCCATAATGACAAATATCGTCCGCCATCTTGGAGCCGACATCTTAAATTAATGCATTGTGACAAAAAATTCGAAATATACGACGTTCATCGCACGTCCCCGAATTATAAGTGTCTTCCTTATTTCTTCAATACCTAAAAACTATTCATATGTTCACATGATTTGTTTCGTTTGACTGGATAACCACGGTCAATTTAATGATTTTTTTTTAACGGAAATGCTACTGAACGCACAATAATATGTCATTGAATAAAAATATACTACAGTACCCTGAGTAAGTACCGAAATTATACAAAATGCCAATTGGTTCCTGCTCGCAATTCTCTTGGTGCTCTTGGATACGATCTATTTCACCGCTTTACTCCAAGTTTACGAGTTTCTGAAAAAACTATGGAAAAAAAAACGCTCCTTCGTGTGCGGCTACTGCAGAGACAATACAAGACAGGAACGTGTTTATCAAAGCGTTTCCCATTGAACTCCTTACGTCGAAAAAACTGTCCGCTATGGCCGCCGACACATTCTTCTCCGGCAGTATCTGATAAGGGCTCGCTAGGTCTTTAATTAAAGTCACAATTAGCGAGCGACGTGCACCCACTAATTAATATGGAACGTAGAGACGGGACGGCGCACCGCCCGCTTCCCCGGGGACGTGTCACAACCGAAGAGGATGCCAACGACAGTTGCCGTCGTCTTCGGCGGCGCGGTCGAGATCTGGAGGATATGTTAATGCGCGGGACCGTCTGTGACGAGGCCGCCGTATCTCTCTTGGTGGCGTAGTCGGCGAGCCTTTCGCTACGGTCTGGAGAGGAGACTGTGAGGTGAATGCGACCGTGGTTACTACGGAAAATTTATTCCACGGTCTGGTCACCAATATGGTAAATGCACTTTTCATTTAGCTTTCTTGTTCTAACTCAATTCACTTAGGGCGAGTTGTACAACTCAAGTTCAACAACGGTTCAAGTGAACCGAGTTCAGTTGGTAAGGAACTAGATTTTTTATTGGCTAATCCTAGGAACTAGACATTTTTTTGAATAACCCGTAGAAACTGAACTCTGTTCACTTGAACCGTTGTTGAACTTCTCTTGTACAACTAAGGGCGAGTTGTACAAGACGAGTTCAACAGCGATTCAAGTGAACCGAGCTCAGTTTCTTAGGAACTAGAAATTTTATTGGATAATCCCTAGAAACTGAACTCAGTTCATTTGAACCGTTGTTGAACTTCTCTTGTACAACTAAGGGCGAGTTGTACAAGACGAGTTCAACAGCGGTTCAAGTAAACCGAGTTCAGTTTCTGAGGAACTAGAAATTTTATTGGATAATCCCTAGCAACTGAACTCAGTTCACTTGAACCGTTGTTGAACTTCTCTTGTATAACTAAGGGCGAGTTGTACAAGACGAGTTCAACAGCGATTCAAGTGAACCGAGTTCAGTTTCTGAGGAACTAGAAATTTTATTGGATAATCCCTAGCAACTGAACTCAGTTCACTTGAACCGTTGTTGAACTTCTCTTGTACAACTAAGGGCGAGTTGTACAAGACGAGTTCAATAGCGATTCAAGTGAACCGAGTTCAGTTTCTGAGGAACTAGAAATTTTATTGGATAATCCGTAGAAACTTAACTCAGTTCACTTGAACCGTTGTTGAACTTCTCTTGTACAACTAAGGGCGAGTTGTACAACTAAGGCGAGTTGTACAAGACGAGTTCAACAGCGATTCAAGTGAACCGAGTTCAGTTTCTAAGGAACTAGAAATTTTATTGGATAATCCGTAGAAACTTAACTCAGTTCACTTGAACCGTTGTTGAACTTCTCTTGTACAACTAAGGGCGAGTTGTACAACTAAGGCGAGTTGTACAAGACGAGTTCAACAGCGATTCAAGTGAACCGAGTTCAGTTTCTAAGGAACTAGGAATTTTATTGGATAATCCCTAACAACTGAACTCAGTTCACTTGAACCGTTGTTGAACTTCTCTTGTACAACTAAGGGCGAGTTGTACAAGACGAGTTCAACAGCGGTTCAAGTGAACCGAGTTCAGTTTCTGAGGAACTAGAAATTTTATTGGATAATCCCTAGCAACTGAACTCAGTTCACTTGAACCGTTGTTGAACGCGTCTTGTACAACTCGCCCTTAGTGTAATAGTCTGCCTTGCCGTCACTATTTTAATAACCTTTACTTAGGCTAGTAATCATTCAAACAACCCAATTTCGTTGGTAGGTCCACAACCTGAATACGACCACCGAGATGTTTTCAGCAGCTACAGTCACCACCCCGAATTATGGATGTTTATGCCGAAGGCTACCTGGTTCCGGGGGCGCAAGCAATGTGTTCCCTTGAGGCCGATTCAGATACATGGGTGCCCACCCAGGATTTTGAATTCCTCCAGTATTAACAAAATTAATACTTCTGAATCAAAGGGACGCAAGTAAAAGGAACGTACGTGAACTGTCACAAGCACAAGGGTAAAAAATATATGCTTGTAAATTGCACATACTTCCTGCATAGGCATTTAAAAGAGTATATGTTTGATTCTTGTGCCTGTAAACCGCACAACAGTTCACCTATGTTCCTTTGTACTTGCGTTTATATTGAAAAGTCATATTTTCTTTGGTTCAGAATTATTAACTTTGTTAATACTGAAGGAATTTCTGAATGCGGGGTGGTCAAAAACCCAGGGTGGGCACCGTTTGTCTGAATCGGACTTAATAGGACAACTGAGTTTTATCTCCTGGATACATTTTTTTTTCTTTTATTTTTTTTGAAAAGCAAATGGAATTCGTGTCCCTCTGCGAAGGAAGATTCTTATATCTAGCTAGATCACTATTAGTGAAAAGTGTTGGTGTTATAGTGATCAATCAACAATACCTCCATTGAATGAAATGAAAATGAAATTTGGAAAACAAGTGACAATAATAATGAAACTGATTTAACTGGCTTCACCAACACTACTTAAAATACCTGGCTGTACCCAAACTTTACTGTATATGTGTATTAATAGAAAATGTCTATACTGGAGTTTTATACCAAAACCAAACCACTATTTTTAATACTTTGACAAGTGTTTCAATCACCAAGTGATCGTGATCGAGGAGGGAAGATCAAACAGTTTAATCTTTCCTCTTAAAGATAATCACTTGACGATTGAAACATGTGTTTCCATGCAACTAACTACCAATTGCAGAAACATCTTTGTAGAAAACTCTGCACGGAAATTCATTAGATGTAATTCAACGTTCGTTGTGGTATTGATAAACAGGCGGAGTATCAGCAGGTGCTGTTTTTCAACTCAACCTTAACATAAATGATATTGATTACCATGTAAATAGCTGGGGTCATAGTTTATTTTTATGCTTATTTTTTCATACTTACATTTTATGTAACTAGCAATAGCGGAACGATCCTTGTAGGAGCCCTGCACGGAAATTTATTAGATGTATTGCAACGTTCGTTCTGATATCAGCCAGGAAAGTAGCTTTTTCCCGATGGATTTTTGACCCAATATTCGTATTGTACAGTTTATGGCAATGAGTGTCAGATTTTGTGATGAAATCAGCTGTTTCGAAGTCAGTTCTAGGGTAATTTTAATATCTTCTGTCAAAGAGCTGGCCCTCTGACTACACGGTAATACAGTCACCGTCTACCGAGGCCGCTGTATATCTCCGGCTACTAATTGCATACAAATCAAAGAGCAAAAGAGACCGCTAAATTTATGTTAAATATCCGAGAGATGCGATCTTAATCTGCGATCGTCTGTCCGCCGTTTCAAGCCGAATTAGGCTGTTTGTTTCGTTAATATCGGTCTCGATTTCTCCTAATATTGTATCTTTTGTGTATCGGCAAGCGATTTGATACAACTGCAGATTTTATGCATTAAATTGCAGATTTTTTGGGAATGAGAGTATGACGCAGTCCATTTCTTCAAAAATATCAGTGAACTGTACTAGTAAATATAATAGTTATTTATGTATCAAGTGGGTGAAGTGATACTTTTTTATGCGTGTAGGAAATGTTGCCACGATAAAAAAAAAGACTTTTCTCCCGAGTTTCATGCTATATTTTTTCTACATCTTCAAATTTAACATTTCCTTAGATAAAATAAACAATAAAACTGACACTCTCACTATCAAGGATTTTCTCTGTTCAATATGAATTTTCATTTTATTTATATTGATTTCGTTATTTCCAGAGATACACCATTTCACCAATTAAATTAGTTATGAATGTCCACTACTTAGTTTCTGACGGCCAAACAGACACAGCCTTGGATTACCTCCAATAGCACCTGTACATATAAGTTGCCACAGAAAATAAGAAGTGGTTGTTTGACAGCATTTCGATGTTATTGGGATCTGTCATACCTGTTACTTACAATTTTCTGTAAAAAACTGTAAAAAAGTGTACTTTATATATTTAATATACTTATATGAGTTTTTAATATTTGGGATATGCAGCAGGCCAATAAGAGTACTCTAATACACAGATTCCAAGCTTTCAACAATTTTTTATTGTCATCTTCAGGGAAGCTACAATATGGAAAGACATTTTTGAGATATTCATAAAGAAAAACCAAGAATCAACTTACAGTGTTGTGAGATTATGTGGCGTACATGTTAAAGTTATTCATAATATATGGACATAACTGGGAATAAAACTTCATTGGTAACACATAGAGTTAATTTGGGTGCGAACACATTACTGATGATACATTTTAAAATGGATTTAAATTTTTTTTTTGTTTGTTAGTACTAAAAGCACGTGCTGTACCTTGAGGAGGCAAACAACCGCGCAAGAAAATATTTTCAAATAAACTGACACATGTCACATGTGACACATGACATGACCCTTCACGGAATCGTGCCATGTTGCCACGTGAATTGTTTTAACAGGAAGTGACAGATGACCCTATGCCTATTGATACAGTTTTGTGATGGAGATACATGGAACATTAATCTATGAAAATTGTGAATTATTTGAAAAGATTGCTCTTATTATGAGAAAATATTGTACCTGACAGATGACATGAAACAACAAGGAATCACATCAAAATGCCAAGTACCAGTCCTATTGTTACAAATTAATGATTAATCTTGTGAAAATTATGAATTATTTGAAAGGATTGCTCCTATTATGCTCCTATTATGTTATATTATATATATAATATTAATTAATAAAAGCATTTATTATTATATATATATATATATATATATATATAAATAGTATGTTGACAGTACGTATAAAAACCACACAAAAAATAGGACTTTTTGACAATTGTAGGAAAAAATATTTTTTTTCGCACAGGACAATTGTTCAATAGTTCATTCATCAAACTGACTAGTAAAATCGTAACAACAAAAGTAAATAAGATTCGAAAATTGGTTTACGCTTTGTTCACAGTGCGTAAAGTGATAGTTTCTCGCACCAGTGCGTAAAACATTCTACCGCTTATAAATATCAAATGTGTTTTTGCGTGATTTTTGGGTACAAATTTCAGCTGTAATTCGGATCCAATCATCTGTCAATCAACGCCTCACTGATATATTTTCATAATAATGCGTGTAAAATCAGGAATAGGCACCATCAAATTACACGGATAAATTTAAATTATGTAAATTAGATTACGACGGAAAACAAGATTGGGAACAGCGAATATAAAATTGTAAATTATAATCGAATCAAGTTGAAAAAAGTTAAGTAGATGTCCCGTTTCTTCTGCAATACGTGTAATCGGCGCAAATGAGATGAAGATAAAATCGGTGGATTTTTTTATAAATTTGAGAGAGATGAACAAAAATCTCATTCATTAGTCTGTCTGAATTTCTCATACATTCTGTCAGCATTTCTTACGTTGAGCTTTGCTGTTCGCCTAAAGAAATTTTCCCTGTAGGGAGGCGGATTTTCGTGTTTCCAGATTTGAGAGAAAAGGGTGGTAAAACTGAACTAGTCATCGACTCTTCTGGACGATTTTTTTTTTCATGAAAAATATTAAAATATTTTCCTTGTGGGATTGGGCATGAATGTCGAAAGGCCATAATTTCAAATAATGAAAATTGATTATAGAGATAATCCAGCCTTCCGCACTATTCCTATACGATAGGAGTTTTGTCGGCAAACATCGAACATAAAATGATCCCTCAGCCCCCTACGAATGCCGAATCACCTCTTCCCAACGCCTGGCCAAGTGTTTCTACAAGAACATACTCTGCAATGCTTCCTGTAATAACATGTAAATGCCAATAATAGTGTGCAGATAATCTCCTGTTTCGATTACCAGATTTTTTGAAATAAAAAATTTGGTATCTCAATAGGGCCTAGGGGGGGGCATCAACTCAAAATTTTTAAATGACATGGGGGGTCAAGTAGCACATCGTGAGAAAGAGAATTCGACATCTGTCGAGTAATTGCAATGTTTCTTCTCTCAAAAAGTAGTATAGGTAATAACATTCAAAACATTTTTGGTTTCATTGTTCCACATCAAACCGTTCAAATTTATCGAGATATGAGTAGTATTCAGATCCGAATTTATATTTGATATTACGAATTTAAATTGCAAAAAAAATATTAACAAAAAAAAATATTTGGAAACCCTCTTCTGGATAATCTTGATATTTTTTTTTGTATACTTACTTACCTAACCTAACCTAACCTAACCCCCAGAGCTCCTTATATATTTTTGGAGTTTTGCTAAAAATTCGCCTGTTTTTATCTTTTCTGTCACTTTTTTCACAATGTTTGCCAGCGACGCTATTTGTAGCCGATATTTATTTACGAGAAATGTCACAAAAGCACATACGTTTTCGATAAACTTCGCTCAGTTTTGTTTTTTTCTATCCAACCCATATCTATACCCTATTAAAATTGCGCCACATGCGAATCTTTGGTGTAACGAAAGTAGAAAGATATAGTGTCGCCGATAAATATGTTTTGTAGGCTCAAGGTTTTTCACGTATTATAGGTTAAAAACATAGGGTTCTTCAAAGTTCCTATTGATAGAATGAAGTAAGTAAAAACAGGATATTTTTAATTACTTTTCTGATAACACGACATGGTAAAAATACTGTGTTTGTAGTAAAATCGCTTTTTCAAACTATCATTATTACTCAGGAAAATATCGAAATGAAACTAGAAAATATCTCAATTCTAATAAGTGAGGTAAACAACGTCGAAAGGGATATCTGTGACCCCGGTATGTAAGATACTATTTTGTATTATAAAAATGGTGCAATTCCAAAGGCATGACATATTTTAGCCAAATTACGAGAATAAACAAGAATTAATATTCTCAATTTGTGATAAATTAAATTTATTTTCTGTTTGTGTGACTACTTTTAAAATCACCCTGTTTCGCAGAAATCATACCATTTGATTATGGTCCATTTAAAGTGATACCTACAGATCGTGACCTACAACATACTAGACTTTCATTGAATTCCGCAATAAACCAAAATCCCATGTATTCCGTGCGGGGTCTTTTGAGGTAGATGAAGTGGCAACCTATAAAGCTAAATCGGGAGATTTGATAAATGAGAAACGTGGGAAGAACCCCAACTGCAAATGTGTCGTACAAAATATTAGCAGAAGTATTGCTAATACTAATCATTTCGTCATTGTTAATAGCAACAATAATGATAAAAATTGGTAACATTACTGTTGTCACCATAGCATCGAACAAAGTCTCGTTAGAAAAACACGTTAATAAATAAATTATTTCAGCTGGGTTAAAGACAGACACACCCGTATGGCATGTAACCATCGGTAATTTCCAGATAAGACCTACTCGCACCGTCGTACGACAATTCCCACGAGATGGTACCCACTTAACTGGACGGCGCAGAGATAGTATAAACTATACCGAGACAAATTGATTAATAAAACATTGAATGAATAACGCACGTCTGACTGATAAGCAAACATATATTCGGCCGACAATTTCCAGGCCAAGTACGTCGAATCAAATCGCGTATTGATGCGAAAGATGTAACTGTTCGGCTAACATTTATCGATTATAGACCAGGCAAAGTAATCTCCGTTCTAAAAAGGAGGGAGATGCTGTAAATGGAATGAACTCCGCTTTCCTATTGAAATGAGAACTCTCAGACCTGCTGAAACGGACATTGCTCCCTTTACATGTTGGCCAGGCAAAATAATAGCTCATCATACCTAGAAGTCCCGGAAAAATTCCGTACAGGGTAAACTAGGTTGGAAAGGGTAGAAGGGCATAAGTAATGTAGGGACAGAAATTCAACATCTGAATGCATGCAGTTAAGGAGTGATGGGGGATGAAAGGGGGGGGAAATCGGTTTTTCACGATTTAAAGCCTAAATACGTAATTTATCAAAAAAAGTTAAATGTAAAAGTTGTAGATAATTTAAAAATCTACAACTTTGATTTTGACAAATTTTTCACAAAACCTCAAAATTGCCGAGTAAAACACAGGAAACCGATATTTTCGTTTTTATTTTTTCTTTTTTAATTATTTTACGTTGACAGAAATTGGTAGGATTGTAGTATTTTTCATGCCAAGCAAGAATATATTTTATTTTTGTCAAAAATTTCAGTGGTTTTTAAGAAACTCGTTTTTTTCAAGTACCCGAAAAAGCTTTTTTTTTCATTGTAGAGAGTTCTGTGGGGGAGCATTCTTTCGAAAAGACTTAAATTTTCATATAAAAGAAAAAAATATGGGTGTAACATAAGTACGTTAAAATATTCAAGAGACGTATTCCTGAGACAATTTTAAGAAAAAAAGTCTATATAAACTTGTGTCCGGAAATGCTTCGTTTCGGACATACAGGGTGTTGAAATTGAATTTTTTTGTTCGCTTTTTGAAAAGAACTTCTGCAAGAAATGAGTTATTTGCACGAAATTTGTTACCCGGGATTTTTTTTGGCGTGTGAAATCATAATTTTGTATTAATTTTTATGTAACATATAGAGGGCGCTGCGTACGCTGTCATTATTCATTTCAAATTGCCCTAACATTTTTGACAGTAAACTTTTAGTAATTCTCATGAAAAAACCTTATTCCCACACCTTTTCCAAGTAAAAAAGGTACACTTCCTCAACAACGCTGCAGGTGATCGTTTTCGAGATATTTACAATTTTCTATATCGATGCATGTTACTTAGCTCCTAGGGCGCTAAGTGAAGTTGCTGAGAACATTACAAAAACTAAATATGTAGAAGATCTCGTCAAAATAAACAACTTTTTTCCTTCAAAATGTTTATCGAAAAATGATTCGTTTTCGAGATACAGATTGTTGAAATTTTCCTAAGCAACTTCACTTAGCACCCTAGGAGCTAAGTAACATGCATCGATAAAGAAAATTGTAAATATTTCGAAAAAGATCACCTACAGCGTTGTTGAGGAAGTATACCTTTTTAAATTGAAAAAGGTGTGGGAAAAAGATTTTTTCATGAAAAGTACCGAAAGTTCACTGTCATAAATTTTAGGGCAATTTGAAATAAATAATGACAGCGTATGCAGCGCCATCTAGATCTTACATGAAAAATAATACGAAATTATGATTTCCCACGTCAAAGAAATCCTGGGTACCAAATTTCGTGCAAATAACTTATTTTTTGCAGAAGTTGTTTTCAAAAAGCGTACAAAAAAATTAAATTTCAACACCCTGTATGTTCGAAACGAAGCATTTCCGGACACAAGTTTATTTAGACTTCTTTCTTAAAATTGTCTCAGGAATACGTCACTTGAATATTTTAACGTACTTATGTTTCACCCTATATATGACTACCTATTGTCACCGTTATGTTCAGTTTTCCTTAAAATTAATAGTGGGTATTGATTCAAGTATTTTTTTCTCTGTATTTTCAAAAGTTCTTCAGAAAATTACAACGTATTACCTCAAAAACCAAAGAAATTATTAAAGGAAAAACTTGCACTTTCACAAGTTTATTATTTTCTATAAATGATGAATAATAATATAAATATATATATATATATATTAATATTTATCTCTGCATATAATATATAAAAAATAAAACATATAGTATCTGAAGAATCAAGCACAGTTTTATGAAATTTATTTATTGAGTATTGAATTATTATTGTCACAAGAGCTGCCGCATCTGTCCAAGGTTCAATGCAGTGTTCTAACTGATTCACAGTCCTCTTGATTGCCTACAAATAAATTTGTCATATATATATATATATATTATATATTATATAAAAATTTACCACTTCCAGTACTCTCATTAGATCAATCATGGTATTTTCTCTCCTTAGGTATCAAATCCACTGATCGGAAAGCTCTTCTGGCATTATTGTTTTTATCATAGGGTTCTCTATGGGCACACATCTCCAAACTAGTTTTAGTTCCATGCTGGTAAGAAGTGAAATACTTTCCAAGGAGGACTGCGGGGAAATTTTTGTACTGCTTTCGAAAGTGGTAAGACACGTTCCGTTGAAATGCTGTCTTTGAATCCACTGGTGGAAGGAATATTTCCTAAAAAGAAACTGCAAATGACTACAAACGAATTATGAATAGAACAGAATATGTTTACCTAATTTTCAATAACGAATGTCCACTATTGAATAACTGATGAAGTGTGTTTACTGTATATACTGAGTCCTGGTTCCAGTTCCTTCAGTAGTCCTAATATAATTGGATATGTCCAATATAAGGCTTCCGTTGGCAGTCCGATATAACTTTAAGTTGTTCAAAAACATCACAAGGTCCCCAGTTCTACGAATCAGCTATTTCACTGTGCTCTCCGTGAGGCTGTTTGAAGGTTTCAATATCCATTCCCTGTTCTGAAATGAAAAATTACTTTTAGTTTCAATGACTACCTACAGTGGCTATTTCACTTGAACTGTGTTGAATTATCTGAATTACTACTACAAAATTTATATGCTACAAAAAATGTTTGGTTTTTCCAACCACTGTTAATTTCTTTGGTTATCTATGGAAAGGATAAAATGAAGTATATTTCTGCCCGTTGCCAATTTGCTATTGTATGGTTCCTTCAATTATATTCTCTTGTTATTGCAACAAAATTCGATTGTACCAATTTATGTATATATAGTTCGTTTTATTTATCGTAAAAAGTAGTTTATGAATTGAAAACATCCTCTAACGACTAGGTACTGATAATTTTGATCGCTTTTTCGATAATTGAGGACTCGTTTGTAAAACAAATTACCTACTTTTCGGACTGCACACAAGAAATTCTGAGTAGTGGAAAAGAAAATTATTGTAATTATTTTTTCAACTGGAGAAAGTCTGGTGGCGTGGGATCTGGCGTGTAGACCATAGAACAGGTCCACTATTTCCAATCCAACGGTCTCGAAAGTTATTATAGAGGGATGTAGTAACTATATTATGGTTATGTGCATAGAAGAACGACCATGTTGCCACCACATTTATTGGTGTTTCAATTGGAATATCTTCTAGTACGGCAAGAAATGTAGAAATCGGTGGCGTGTTAAAGTGTCTTAGAAAAAATGAGGACCGATGAGACGTCCAATATGTAAACAACACCACTTGTTCACACTCCACATTGTTTGGTTTCTTTTATCCAGTGAGGGTAGTCCTGTAACCGAAGTTCCAACATTTTCTTCAACTTTCACTTTTTCTTGTCTCTACAACTTGAAACAATTAATTCAGTCCATTTGATAGTACCCACTAATGAATTCAATTTTCTCGACTAACTATCTTCACAACTGCATATTACAATATGGTTGATTAAGAAATCAAAAGGGCTGTGAATTGAACAACAACAAACATGGGGGTGCAATTCGAAAAACAAAAGTTAGGGGTGGTTTCTCAGGGGTTGTTTACCAGGGGTGGATTTTGCTATGCTGCATGAAAGTTCTTATGGTCTCCTAATATGGATTTTTTCAATTTTTTTTCTGCAAATAACTGAAATATCCGCAGGCTTAAAAGCTCTGGGACACCCGGTATTTTGATTTCGGTTTGAATTTTATATTAAAAAAAATTGTACATTCCAGACACTTATTAGTCGGAAAAGAAATTGAAATGGTTTAACATTTTCTGTCATCAATACAAATCATTTTATGATGTCGATATTGACTCTTATTGCAAATATTGTTGAAGTGAATTGAAATGAATAGATTCTAAATAGAAACCATCCTAATTTTTTTATTTTTTTGTGCGACTTGTCATTAACTCATTTTATGTAAACTGATTAGTCACAGATGCTAAATCACTTTCCTTGGCATCATTGCCTTTCTTCAATCTCTCAAACCAATTCCCCACAGATTGACCGGTCAGCAGTTCACAATATATTTCAAAATCCACTTCAATATTCTTGGAAAACAGAAAACAAATGTTCGCTTCGAAGCCAAACGAAATTCGACATTATTTACGGTTAATTCCATTAGAGTATCAGCTCCCAGCTTTATGTGCTCTTGGAAGTTTGCGTGTAAGTTCGTTGTCGAACATATCTGCTGACACTATATTCCCCGAGGAACACGAACTGGTTTGTCGTTTTCGATTGGCTACATCCTGACAATATTTACTATTTGGCCTTTCAGATGTTTCCGGTGCCCTGCACGTTTTCGAAAAAGTGGCAGATCTGTTTGATGTTTTGAATGAAAAACCATGTCGGTTTGCTTTTAGAGTGATCTTGAGCACATGTGAACGTGTAAGGACATTTGAGGTCACTTTGGGAATTTATTGTTGATTCGTAAATATGGAGTAGCACACTTCCTCTTGAACATTTTTTCGAATCTGTCGGAAAGGACCTTAGCCTTTGAATTTCTAACATAGTATCTTGCATTATCTCTTCTTTGTTTGTGTGTATAAAATTGAATTCCAAGCAACGTTTTCAAATAACATTTTTCTTTTCACCTTTTCATAGCAATTTTTTTCAATTTGCCGCTATACCAGAGATCACGTGACATGTGTCAAAATCGATTTTTAGGTTATCGGTCATGCACAAACGTTTCCCCAGATTTTTCCAATACTCCAACAATAAACTTTTTTTCCATATGGTACATACTTTTTGGCGGTCACTGTATATAGGTATACTTCATCTGTAAAAATCAATGAGTAACTTGTGATAGCAACTTGTGATATTCCTGCCTTCATCAAAGAATTGTTGTTAATCAAAATCAAATTCATACTCCTTTTGTAACATAAGATTCAGATCAGATATATATATATATATTGTCAACAATTTTTTGCAAATCAATCATTTCTATTTATTACTTCAAGTTACTTGATGGCTTTGAATTTCTAACATGTTTTTATTTAGAATTTAAGTCAAGAATTTCACAAGTTAAACTTAAGATGTTTTCACCGATTTTAATAATTACTGTCACATACCTAACTAGTAAGTATACAACAATTTTTTATTCTACTAGCGTGCGGAAAATCCCCTTTTCCGCACTCTTTTTAGTGCGGAAAAATCCACTTTTCCGCACTCTTTTTAGTGCGGAAAAAACATTTTAGTGCGGAAAAGTAGATTTGTTTAGTTTTTGCGGATTATACTGACATTTAAATATTGCGTCGCAGAAAGTTAAAATAGAAAGCTTACCAAGTATGGTTGTATAGTTTAATATATATTTAATAATACATGTTCTTTATGTTAACTTTTGGGTGTTTTTTCCGCTAGTAGAAAAAATAGTGTACCTAATACGAGCGTAAAGTTTCTTTTCCGTACGCGATTTCTGGCCGAACTCCTCTAACGCGTCGTTCGGCCATCTGCAATCGCGTGCGGAAAAGTATCACTTTCCGCACTTGTTAGGTAAACTACTATTTAAAAAATCCAAATATCATTACCTAGTTTTGAAAATTTTCAATTTCATTTCAGGAAGCACTGAAGATGACGATAATCGAAAGCGCTTTGAATTATTAAAGAAATATGCATATACACTTTTGTACAAAATTCCCTCTTCAATTATACAGTGCCGACATTGAGTTCGCAGCATATTGAATTTTTATTTTTCATTCATTTCCCAAAAAAAAATTCTTGATAAAAACCTCTGCTCCATTTCAAGTCTAAATTTATACGAGGGAGGTTTAAAAGCAAGATTTCCTGAAATTCCGTCCCATATTTCAATTAATGTGATTTTTAGATGGAAGGAAAAAAGGAGAGAATAACCAGAGAGTGACATCATAATATCTAACCATATACCGTCCGTCTAGCAAAGTATTATGATGCCGAGGAGCGGTCAGGATCCGATGTTTCCGCAAAATCATCGGCCAATCAGTCTTCTGAGTTCGGTGTCCAAGCTTACTGAGCGAGTCGTGTTGGAAAGGCTCAACGACGAAGTCACTGATAGGAACATTCTGCCAGACGTTCAGTTTGGATTTCGGCCGGGTCACTCTACGGAGCTGCAGGCCTTGAGGATGGAAGAGGAGACCATCAGTGAGTTTAACAAGAAACACTCCGAGTTTCTTCTACTTCCTGATGTAGTGAAGGCCTTCGACCGAGTATGGAATCAAAGCCTTCTCTACAAGATGTATCTCCTCGGGATTCCTCGAGGTCTCTTGAAATGGTTTGGCTCCTTTTTTCAAGGCAGAACGTTCCATGTCAGAGCCAAAAATGTTCTCTCGGAAAAGAGCGGGAGCGGAAGTTCCTCAGGGTGCCGTTTTGTCCCCCGGATTGTATTCGATCTTCACCAGCGACATACCGAGGACACAACACGTGAAGGTTTTCCTTTACGCTGATGATACCGCGTTGCTCGCCAGTTCCAGGAATCCAGAACTCCGCCAGTTCCAGGAATCCGGAACTCGGGGTTGCCTATCTGTGGACAGTCTCGAGCAGTTGTTCCGGGACTGGAAAATACGAGTCAACCCTGCGAAGCCTCAATTGATTTCCTTGGGAAGCAAATGCGATCTGACTCAGACGAGGGCGACGATCTCGGGAAGGGGGATCGACTGGCAGCCGAGGGTCAGGTACCTCGGACTAACCATGGCTCACTTGGGGCCCACACATTCAACAGTTGAGAACTAGACTGGCTATTCTTCACCCACCTCTTGACAGGAGGAGTAAACTCAGTCTAAAGAACAAAGTAGTTCTCAACAACTCAATGGTCCGCTCTATCATGATGTATGCAACAGCGGCCTGGGGGCATGCAGCCCCTTGCCATATTTTGAGTCTGGAACAAATGTCTGCGTATGATAACAGATTCTCCTTGGTTCGTGCGCAACGTGCGAATCCGCGATAATCTGAGACTGCCTTCCATTCAGCAGTTAGTCCGTGAGCGCAATCAGCGCGTATTCGATTGTGCTGAGTCACACGAAAATCCGCTAGTAAGGGCAGCAATAGACTACTCTATTAATGACTCTACTCGTTCCAAGAGGCTACGTCTATCCGTGGCGCCCCCCCCCCTACGTCCGTCCATCGAAACTAGATTATGCTCCTTCATCCTGTGAACCACTATGAGTGAACTTTCATCTACGGATCCACTAGAGGGATCTTAATGTCATCTTATATTCTTTGAGTTGACTTCCTCCTCCAGGCACCTCCGTCGAAAATGTAAGAGAGCTCGGCTCTATAGGCCTGACTTAAATGAAGAAGATCCTCATAGCACCCAGCTGAGAATCCTACCAGGGCTTGTGAACTTGTCTCCAGTGGAAGCGAAAGGGGGGTCTCTGATCGGATACTGCGGGACTTGTAGCCGGTGACTAAATCACCCGCGGCCGCTGCACAGCCCTTAACATTCATGAGGAGGAGTATTGAAGGAACTCGCTCCCTCGACAAGCATCCACACTCTACACAGATAGATTGAGGAGACCTGGTGCAGAAGAGCGGAACTAGGTGGTTTCAGGAATATGCCATGGAAGGGGAGACCAGGGAATGGCAGACAGGACCCAGAGGCCCACTTGCCTTGCTACAGGAACAGCCCCCCACACTACTACTGCTTATTTTATGTACGTACTGGCCGATTGGTAACAATCAGGCGTGTATTATATTTAAACTAAATAAACAGCCCATCTGTACGTGAATGAAATCTGTCCGTGATCGTGTTTTATTTGTTGTTGACACGAAATAGTTAGTGTTCAGACAGAATCTTACTGATTGTATTCAAATACACTAGATTGAAATTAAACGAAACAAGAAACAAACTGTTGTCTTGTCAGAAGTTACAACGTTGTGATATGTATTATTAGTTGTTATACCGCTGCAATTTGCAAGATGTAGACATCTGAATGTTCCTGTAATTGGAAGGTGAATCGACTGAATGAAAAGTGAGTATAATCGCCAATTAAATCGCCAATTAAATCGGACGAGACGATAACGAATATGAAAACGATGGAGATGAAGATTTGATTGGAACAGATTTGACAGACAATAAATGATAAATTGACCTCATATATAGAGAAATAATGTCGGGTGTTCATTCCAGTGATGTACGAGGTGATTAATATTTGAGGATCACCATCGAAATTTACGACACTTGTGGGTGTCCACCGGAGGTGAATACCATTTTAGTTTTTGAAGGCATATTATTATTATTGTTATTATTATTATTTTTTCATCCGGTTGGATTATACCAGTCGGGCCCTGCCTCCGGAGCTACGAGACATCCGGAAGGCGCGATGGTAATATTTACCCATATAGCCACTCCTCACGTCTATGGGCTGAGCAACTACTGGGTCCGAGAATCATGTGCCCCGAGCAGACGGAGTGAACCAAGGATGACGGCCTTCTGCATTCGTTCGGCTAAGATTTCTGCTATATTATGGCAAGCCGGTATGATTTTTAAGTTCGAGAGCAGTGTGTCCATCATACCACCAAGGACCCCTATAATCAGAACCACCATTTTAACAGAATGGTTTGGGTAGAGCCTGATGAGTTCAAAGAGTAAGTCTCGATATTTAGTCCGTTTCTCCTCCTCTTTTCAGACGATTTTCGTTTCGCCAGGAGCCGAAAACTCCATGACTAAAATCGTCTTACTTTGATGGTCGAGGAGGACTACATCAGGCTTATTGGATTGTATTTGCCTGAGGGTGGGGAATTAGTAGTTCCAATATATTCTCGTTCTCCACAACGGACTCAATATCTTCCGGGATAGAAGGCAACACCTGTGTCTCGTCTATACCGTTCGAGTGTCGTAGTTGGTAGTACAACACTCGTAGAGCCTTGTGCCTGTGGATATAGGCTGAGACCGCATTCGCTAGACATGCTGACGGCAAATGCATAAGGGTCTCAAGCGCCCCTTGACGCGCTCTGCATCTAGTGTCGGGGACCTCTATACCCATCACGCGGCTACGTTAGACCAAGGTGTTGAAGACACCATCCAGGCAGGCCATTAAGAATCCATCGGTCTCCGACTTCAGCTCACTTGACCTGAGGAAAGCAAAGTTCAGGTTTTTGGATAAGCCAAGGTCTTCAATGTTTTTTAAGAAGACCCCATGCATTGGCTTATCCTTGTGCGGCTGCAGTCTCCGCACCTTTGATGTGTGCTTTTTGCTGAACGGGTTCCAACTCGGTGAGACAGAGTTTGGGTTCGCCCGTTTATTGTCGAATACGAGTTCATTGGCTGCCCGGATTGCTGCCTTCAAAAAAAATGCTCCAATCCCTGCTTTTTGTGGTTATAACAGAGGTTTTGTGTTTAATTTGGATATTGATTAGTATGAATATTTGTACGCGACTGACTGAGGATCGGTGCTCGTGCGGTGCTCATGTGCCAGGAGACACTACGCAGCCTGATACAGCCTGAGCTTGAACCGAGCAGCTAATGTGTTCATTCGCTGCTCTATGGAACGAATGCTCTAGTGAATACGCACCCTCACTGCCGTGCCGATCTGAATGAGTGCGCGGGGGTATATTGAAATAGGAACAATGCAAAACGTTCGACCTCTCCACTACTACCTTAGCACGACTCGGCAACGAATTTTCACTCGAAGCGCTGTGTTCAGAAGCATTTTTAACAATGTTCTCCAAACTTATGGGAAAATGTGAGATAGACAAATTGTAGTTTTTAACCTCAACTTCAAAATGCCGCTTTAAAAATTCAAATCGGACCATTTCCCGTAATATGACGCATCATGCAAAATATGGCTGTAATTTTTTTTAAAACCCGATTGTAGAAAAACTATTGAAGCGACAATTTCCACCTTTCGGGAGCTCAACGTACATGATATTAGCTACCATTTCCCGAAAAATGATTCCTTAATATTGAAAATTGAGGGAGATACGAATTTTTGAAAATAGGCCTTTTTTTAAGCGTTTTTCCGGCTTTTCTCGGCGAAAAATGGTCGTATCGGAATTTTTCAAAAACCATTTTGTAGGTTTTTTCATTCTCTACAAACGGTCCTTTATGAGTAAAGCCATTCGTCCAGTACCTTTTGAGATATTTACAAAAAACCAAAAAAGGACCCTTTTGTTTAATAATCATTGTTTAAACAATTGCACAGAAAAAAATTGAGTTGCAATTTGGATTTTAGTTATTTATTATCTCCGAAGTCATGGCGCAAGTCGCTTACTATTAGAATTAATTTCCACAAAAAATCTATATTGGTTGGACTACAACCCGCTGACTAGAATTACTTACTGCCCGGCAGATGCCTAATAGTAAACAAGCTGCAGATAATACCAATTATTAAAAACTTCATAAATTAATTTCTGGTAAGTTTCTGAGAAAGCCATTCTCTTATGCATCCACCGAAGAATTTCCACGGGCAGGTAATCGAGTTGAAAGTTAATAATAATAACGAAATAACCTTTCCCACAGAGTCGCTTACGGTCAAAGTATTTTAATGCCGTGAATGCGGGTCACACGTGCTCCTTACACCTGCCCTTTCTGCTAACTTATTATTAATTTATATTAAATGTGCTAATGGTATCCACCGGTGGTTTTTCATTTCGCATATTTCGTTATAAAAGGCCGAGAAATTAATGCGAATTTTTCAGTCGGATGCGGATTCAAGTGTCTGGGAATTTTCATTCATTCATTCAACGGCTCTATTAAAAATAAACATAAAAAGTCTTTCAAAATTTTTAATATTTTCCTTAGAGTATTCAAAAGTAAAAGCATAAGAGTTTTTTTTATCGCTTATAATATCACAAGAGCTTAAATTATTTCCAGGAATAATTTAAGCTCGCGTGGTATTCGGTAAGAAAATTTCACACCATCAATGGAAAAAAAAAATTGATCCAATCTGACATTTTAAATTAATTTCACTGCTTGTCAAGTACACCATGTTCCGTTAAATAAAAAATATTACCAACTTTAGTTACACCAAATGCTAAAACTCAGATGGGTATTAGATCTGTCTATCGCCCTTCCATAATTTTAGGTCACTAAAGGTGGTAGAAATGTATTTTTTGTTAAAGTAACCCATAATACTTCTAATGTAAAAAATATAATATTAACATGGTTTGTGGCAGTAGGTGGCCGTGATATAGGCGGCCATGCTTTTGACAGATGAGGTTTATATTGGTAAATTACATTGAGTTACTGTATAGTAAACCAGCAAATAGAGATATTCTTATATACAACATTTCTTGTAAGCATTTGCGTTAAACAATTTGAGAAAAATTAAATGCTTTGAAAAGTACAATTTATGTAAATACTGCAAAGAGTTGAGTCAAGTGCAAATATGTCATCCAAAATTAATATATTTAACGAATTTAATGGAAGATTGCGACCAGGAAGCGTTAAGAGTCGAATGGTTTGTTTACGAAAATCCAAGAAAGTGTGCTCTAGATGTCAAGTAAATATGGCCTTTTGCGTGAAAGAGATTTGAACAAAATTGTTTCAAAATATTACATATATGTCTTAAAACATCTAATTAATTCGTCACCTTCCTATTCACCATTAAAAAGAGAGGATGGGTTAGAATTCAAGCAACATTTAAATCTTACTATGTTTGTAGATCCTACGTTTTTTGAAATATAAATTGTTAATGCATAATAATTAAACAAATTTGTGTTTTCTGTTTAATGGAACTTTATAGCGAATAATAAATAATAATGTTAATTCTTATAGAAATTTTACATTATTCACAGGTATATCTACAATATTTAATGGTTGTTGATCATATGTTTACCTTTTCAACTGTCAAAAAGTTTCCACTTGAATATCGTGGCGCCACGAAAAAATTTTCGGAAATTTTTTTAGTTGCCATGGTAACAAGTCAAAATTAAGGCATCTTATTGGTTAAAAAGTAGAGGTGTGACATTTTTGGATAAATTTCTTTCTTCAATGAAATAATTTTGCCAATCAGTAGTTTCATGAGAAAAACTGACATGAAAAAATTTTGTCAAATGTCAGTTTTTCGAGTAAAATTACTGATGGAAAAATTTTGAGTTAAAGAAATTTATTCAATAAGAGAAAAGTTCGAGTGCTTTTTGGCAGGATAAATCAACGACAATATATAAATATACCACAATTATAATTACCTTCATTAAAACAGTTAGTTGAAGGATCAGTTATTAACAACCCAATTATATTAATGTTTTTTGTAATCTGTTCAGATGAAACTTTCCCAAAACAATTCACATCGTGTCAGCAATGATTGCTGCCATGACAGAAATTAAAGGGACAGCCGCTTACTAGATGAAGTGTGTTTTTGAGAAACAGGCATTTTTATCGCGATAATAAAGGTGCATCCTGTTTTCATATTTGAAAGGGTTTATTTCAATCAAGTATAATGATGATGTTTCAGTCTAAAACTTTCATGATCAATTTAAAATTTTTGAGAGTTTTGTTTTTCAGTTCTGATTCCCACGAAAAGAAAAATCCTGTATTTTTCAGAAAAAATCGTGAGAGCCGAGGGAAACTGGGTTGGAATTGGTGTTGTTCTTGAATTTCTGGAATTTTTGGGAAGGCAATGAGTTCTAAAATTTTGCTGCTCGTTGAAAGAACGAGCCCAGGAAAAGAGATGTTCCGCATGTCTCCAAAGTGATAGCGTATGGATGTGAGGGTTGAGCTCGACGGGTCAGTCGCGACAGGACCGTTAACGGTGGAACGGTTGATTATATTTCGGAAGAGCGAATCTACTCAGTAACCAAGATGTGTTATAGTATACTTTGGTTTCTTGAATGATTGTAGAAATGAATTAATATGACTAAAAATCTAAACTCCTCAGTTTCCATTTAACAGTGTCTTCTTCACGTGAGAGGACTTCAACCATATTCCGTAATTTTGAACAAAGGCACTATTTCAGATATATTCAATTTCATTTCATTTCATATGAAGGTCTTCTACAGTTACCCCCCATTGTTTTGAAGATATTTCATATGGTGGTACTCATTTTGAGTAAAAGGTGGCAAAATTCTGATAGGATTGCTTCAAGGATCCTCTGTTGATATGATATTCTGAAGGACAGAATCAGCCTTTAGGCTTCTTTTGTACCGTTATCACCATGAAATTTTAAATGGAAAAGTGGATGCCTCGCAGATCACTCTTTTTAAATTCTAACTATTTCCTGTTCACTTTTTGAGCTTATTAAATTTGTGAATTTAGACTTCCTAACGTAGATTTTCCTGTATGCTTTTTTTGATTCCTCCGTATGGTTTCGTGCGTTATTTGCTGTAGCAGGCGGTTTACAATTATTCTCCGATCTCACAAATACAACCCTGAGGAACAGCTGCCTACACTGCAACTTGATATTGATATAACGTCGGAGACGTCAGATATATCCGCTTTTTTTTAAGTACCACAACCATTAAACCTATCAAGATAATGAGCAATTCTTATAATTAAATCGTAATGATCATGCTGGTACTGATTGAAATTATAGATACAACGAGCACATGCCACACATTAAGAAGTCACCATATTACCACCATGAGTTCTACGTAAAAAGTACCAATTTGAGAAATTCACTGAAAGCATTTCAAAAACGAGAGGAACTGTCAACTCCGTATGTGGTATGAAGTTTGAGAAATGATATCTTAATATGCGTTTTTACTGACCACTTATGACATGCACCTGCTTGTTTGTATGTTTGCATAGGAAGTCACGTGATATAGCGTTATTATTACTGCCCTTATGGTGGCATGGGACGTTTACGAAAAAAATCTGCACACCCATATTCCTATTAATTCGATAGAATTCACACAGCTGGATTATTGAACGGGCAGTCTCTTCTAGATAGATAACAGAAAAGGAAAAAAATTACATGAATTAAAGAAATCAAGTCAAATCAAAATATACTGATTAAGGTTCTTGTAGACAAAGTTAGACGATGGACAATAGTTAAATAGTTTTTTAATTTTGTTTTAGTTTTTCATACTAGTATCTCCCTTAAGTATGAGCTGGTGAATAATTATACATCTTGACACCGTCCTTTATTAGGGATGAGAATGGTAAGGGTAATAATTTTAATTCGTTTCTAGATTTTTCATGGCAGGAGTATTCGCCAGATGTTAAATCTTACTAGGCCCAATGGAATATCCTTACCCTGGACAACGGGGTCTTGAGAGGTGTGTTGGAGTCAGAGGAAGGTATGCGAAATTCTAATGAATGATGACCTGAGAATTTTCGACTTGACTTACTGTTTCAGAAACTACATTTCAACTAACTTCTTGTTCCCAGAGTTCAAGGCAGGCCAGGTCTGTCTTTCGCTCTCCAGAGGAGAGGGGATAGTCTCACCCTTCAGGATTTCAAGATAAAATTTCTTTAAGAAGGGGCAATGTAATATTTCCCAAGCCGGACCTGACCGCTCGTTATTCGAGACTGAGTTGGATAAAGCATTACTCATCATATCACTATACCGTTAAAATGCATCTAAAATGGCTAAGGGATTTTGACGGACAAACGTTTGAGAGAGTATTCTGTAATATGTATAGCAGCCCCAGCCAGATGGGTATATGGTCAAATAGTGAATTCAGAAGTGGATACAGAATCGAACTTGCCCTAGACTTCTGGAGATATATTGTCAAACCGTTGGAAATGAATTACATTGAATTACATGAATAGTGAGAATGCATTTTCATTACAGTAATATTGACCAACGATGCAACATACTTCGCAAAAGTCAATCTGAGCGACATATTCGTGACCTCCTGCAGATATGCTGAACCTTCCGTCATTGTACCTATATATAATAAAAGAAAAGCAGCAATCAGGGCCTTGAGACTGTCCCAGTCATCTGGAGATTCTGAAACACATATTCGTAGAAGACATGTCTAAACGGCTTCAAAATGCAGTTTCAATTGGTCATAACCAAATTTGTATAGGGAACGGACGGCAAATGGAAAGGATGAAAGAGCTAGACAGGGCGTTATAGGGTCAAGTTTCAAGCCCTCAAAACCCGTTGGAACCATATTTTGAGCAGAAGTAAATGCCTAAGGGATATGTGTACCGTAGTGCCTCGGAAAGTTCACTCGGAGATAAAAAATCTGTATACTGTTAGATAGCAAAGCAGCACTGAAAGTCATACACTTGCGAGCATAAGCTGACTTAGGACTTCAAACAATTCCAGAGACATCTGACAGAAAACAACCAGGTTATATTCAAGTGTATGCCACATCAGAGGTACTAGAAGCTACTGTTTCACCAAAGAAGGGACAAATCACAATTTACTGTTCAAGAACTTTCCAAACCCCAATGTAAAGGAGACTTTCAGGACAAATACGAACAAAAAGTCTAGTGAACCTATCAGGAAGGAAACCTAAACAACTGTTCGAGTTGGACAAAAATGACTCGGACTAGAATAAAATGAGGGTCACGCATAAAAGATCTAATAAGTGCGTGTGAGGTAGCATAGCTTGTACAACCCTCTTAAATCTACAACTACATATTAATTTACATCTTCAATGAATTACTGGCTAAGATTATACTAATGTCCATGCCAATAACTGAGTTTATACAGTAGAATAATATATGAGTATTAACCTACGTAAATACAATTTCTTTAAATGTATAGGGATTTTATGTATAGTATCCAATGTGTTGAATGAAAGTGTCTTGCTGTATGTCCGTATGTCTAATGGACGTCTGAATCTACTAAGGCAATCCCAAAAATTTGAAACAGCTCGTACAATCGTATCTCTCGATCTAGACTGATATGAAAATGTTAAGTGAAAATTAACTTAGACATCTTCAGCCCACCAACCAGATTAGCCGCTGAACAAGCAAATAATTCAACAAAAAACTTTCTCTGTTGCAATAATTATTAAGTACCGAAGTAATCTCTTCCCAAGGTTGTCTTTGCTGAATTATTCATGAATAAAATTATTGTAATTATTATATGATTATCTATGTGTGAGGGCACATAAGAAATTCCTGCGTGTACTCTCTAAAAGGAGATCGAAACCGTTTAGGTTTTCGCGCAAAATCAGGAATCCTTTTATAGATCGCAGGTGGTAAAGTTTGGCGTATTCGATGGTAATTTTGATAAGGGCGAGAAAGAACGCTGTTGGTGTTGAGTTAGTGTTCAAAAAAATCGAACGTACTGTAAAGATTCGAGTAGCGTTTTATATTGATGACCTACATGATTTTACATTGTTGAATGTCTGAGACTCAGCTGTTGTTATTAAATATTTTGTTGTATAACTGTCATTAAAAATTACGTTTTTAATAATAATAATAATAATAATATTTATTTACCAAAAGTACAATATAATTTACATATGGTAAAAACAGTGATGATAATCATTATGGCAAATAAATAACAAAAATCCACAAATGCATAGCCTGTACGTGGAGATTAGATATAAATTTGATAAAATGATTTTCAAAAGATATAATTTGTGAAATGACTTGTTGAATAAAAAAGAATAAAAAGTGATACAATTTGTAACATAGATTATAAAAAATATTAATTATTTACTATTTAGTATATAAACATAACATTTTTTTTACAGAAAGACACTACAGACATAAACATTTTCTGAACCATTATCGAGCAAATGAAAAAAAAAAGTGCACAGGATCGATTCATCATTCAATTATTCTTTATATCAATTAACTGATATATTTGTTTTCTGGATGTATCCAATATCCATTGTTTTATTCTGGATTTAAAAATCGATAAAGAGTTTATTACTTTAAGATACGAAGGAATAACGCCATATAACTTGGGAGCCAGATATGAATAGCTTCGTTGTCCAATTGTCTTCAACATTCTTGGGATATCAATAGAATTTAATCTAGATCTGGTGTTATACTCATGTTCAATACTTTTAGCTTGTTTATATTTTTACGCTTGTAAACCAACAGCGTTAAAGTGAAGACTTGTCTAATGTCCATTATCAGTGCCTCCTTATACAGATCATCGCTTGGGTAGGTATATGGTTTGTTCAACATGATCTTTAGTATCCACTTCTGTACCGTTTCCAAATTTTTGAGGTGATTATTAGTGACTCCTCCCCAAGCGATTATACCATATGACAGATGCTGATAAATCATTTTCAGGTGTTTCAGGCCGAGGATATTTTTTAGGTACTTGAATTTAAATACCAAGAATCTAATTTTTTGACATTCATCCATTGACACATGAACTAAAAACTGACGTTTTCACAAAATCACTTTTAAAAGTGTTAAAAGTAAAATGACAGATGAGATGATGGATACTCAGTAATATAGATCTCTCTAATAGAAACGCGTCAATCAGATATTATAAACAGAACACCTACTCAAAAGGAATCATTTATACAAGTTCACACATGTATTTAGCCGTTTGCGCAATTGGTAATACTAATTCCTTTTGAAGTTACAAACGAAGTAGTATTCAGTCCAACTGTAGAAGGTACTTCATCACTGACAAATAATGACATTCATAAATAAAGTGCGTTGGGTTTATTATATTTGAAGTATCTTCAGACAGCCTGTAACCCAAAGATCGTGTGTTCGAATCCTTAAGGATCTTATATTTTTTTATTTTTTTTTCTTACTAGCAGTAAATGTTGTACAAAAAAAATTTGTATGATACATTTGTTAAAACCCAATGGGCACACGTACGTTTTTCAAACGTTATAATCGTGGCATTGGTTAAATAAACGTTTCTGGTTGAAAATTTCAACGACAGTAATTTAGTGTAATCTTCAACGTTGAAAGAATACGTTATAAAGATGTGTTTTCAACGTTACTTTCTCAACAACTCGTTAAATATACGTTTTCCGTCGACCTTTCATTTATGGTGTATTTTAACGCAGTCAAAATCGTTGATTAATGACCCCTGTTAATGAATGATTTTCTATTAATCAACGATTTGATTATATGTAATCCAGCATACATTGCTCTCGTATACTTTATTTTGGTTAGTACTATCTGTCATTGTTTATTTGTCAATTTTCAAATAGAATTTCAGATTATCTTCAATACACCAATTGTCATTCAAAATCATATATAGTCACGTGGCGTAATGGTAGAAGAGTTCGCATGGCAGCCGGAGAGGTAACACTGGGGTCGAGAGTTCAAAACCCACCAAGGGCAAATTTTTTTTTATTTATTTTTTTATTTTGAAAAAAATAAAATAAAACTACCACTAAGGAAAATCAAACTATCTTTGAGTGGAGTTAATATATATAAATAGGAAATAGTGATTGTTTTTTATCGTATCGTTAAATATATAAACATTGAAAGTAAGATATCTCTATTTTTAAAAACTATGGTCGACGAAAAAGTTTTGTAACAAACTCGTGAATTGAAATGGCGATTAACAATCTCAAACATTAACGCGCTCGCTCCGCTCACGCGTTAAATTATCTCGATTGTTAATCGCCCTTATTAATACACTAGTTCGTTAAATAACCATTAATAGTCGTTGTGTTAATTCAAAAAGAATTGTTAATCTAACTCGCTTTATGCGATTCATTTATCAAAGTTTATGATACGTTCCTTAACCTTTTATTTGGTAAAAACAATGTTGTTTTATTGAGTATCTTCAACGTTCAAAAAACTGATTGAAAACGGCAATAAAGCGATAATTAGTAAAAAATTGGTTCAATATAACGTTGTTACACGCGACATTTTTTCGTTGAAAAAACGTTCGGTTTTCAGCCATTTCACAACGTTATTTCAACGTCCTTGTGCCCATTGAGAAGTGATTTTATTTTGCTCTTTTATATTCCCCACTCACAAAATAAAATGCCACTTTTAACACTTGTATCATAAATAACTATTACGACTTCTCCACGTGAATTCATTTGCCACCATAAAATCTGCAGTTGGCTTTCTATTTTTAACTATTTCTGGATCTTGCATCCGTATCGCACATCTTTACACTCGGCTTTACTTCATTGGTATGAATTCTCCCGACGTTGGTCAGTGTGAGATCGGCCTTACTAGAAAAAATATACATGTTGTTGTTTTTTTCGCATTGAATTCTACCAAGTTGTTGGATCCCATTAGAGAACTTTCATATACAGGGTGTCCCGAAACTATGGTGCCAAGTGGACCATCAACGAAAAATCCTCAATGAAAATCTCTCCCGTCCGTCGTCCAGCCTCATTCTCGGACCAGCATACGTCTCCTTCGATAACTCCCTTCAACTGTTCGGTGCCGGAGACCGAGGCGACGCGACTGCTCGGCTGATTAACGGCATTAATTATATCGCAAACGAATCCGAGCCATAATTAACGGGTGAGCATCTTGCGTTCGGAGCTCATTACATTCCCATTAGATAACTGAAAGATACCATCCGATTTTCGTCCGTATAGATTACATCGCGCCTCTCCGTATCGAATGGGTGGCTGATTTATTTGCATTTCGTGGATACTGGGTGGACCAAACGATAATCAGCGTACGGAAACGTAGAAGGGCCAATTGTTTCGCAAGTTTATATTTCTTATAATTCCGACTTTTATCTCGGAATTCCTACTTTTATCTCGGAATTCCAATTATAAAATCGGAATTCCGAGATAAAAGTCGGAAGTCAGATATAAAAGTCGGAAGTCAGATATAAAAGTCAGAATTCCGAGACAAAAGTCGAAATTCCGAGATAAAAGTCGAAATTCCGAGATAAAAGTCGGAATTCCGAGATAATAAATGGCAAGAATTTTTGTTTTCGAAGCAATCAAAAATTTTCGAGATTTTTATGAAACTTTATGAAATCGCTTTCAGTTACCTTTGTTTGGGAGGCACTAATTTGATTCTCCGGGTTACAGCGTGTCTGCCCGCTGGCAGTGTTTCAGCGAGTTTAAAGTTGAAATTCCGATATAAAAGTCGGAATTCTTTGTTTAAAGTCGAAATTCCGAGATAAAAGTCGGAATTCCGAGATAAAAGTCGAAATTTCGAGATAAAAGTCAGAATTCCGACACAAAAGTCGAAATTCCGAGATAAAAGTCGGAATTCCGAGATGAAAGTCAGAATTCCGACACAAAAGTCGAAATTCCGAGATAAAAGTTGAAATTCCGATATAAAAGTCGGAATTCTTACTCTAAAGTCGAAATTCCGAGATGAAAGTCGGAATTCCGAGATAAAAGTTGGAATTCCGAGATAAAAGTTGGAATTCCGAGATAAAAGTTGGAATTCCGAGATTAAAGTCGGAATTTCGAGATGAAAGTCAGAATTCCGACACAAAAGTCGAAATTCCGAGATAAAAGTTGGAATTCCGAAATAAAAAAGTTGGAATTATAAAAAAAATAAAATTGCGAAACTGTTGACCTTCCTAAGCTTCCCTATTAGCGTTACCTTTGGAAAGGAATTATTAAACATCGTCGTCGAATCTACCTGTTGAGAATATTAATGCTATGGTACTTGGACCGATTATTGCAACTATATTGAATTTATGCTGGGATAGCAGCATCAAAAACATGTCATGCTGAACTAACTTACTTTTTTTGTCTATGCCATCAAAGCAGCACACGGCCTAAAGCCTCGTTTGACAAATGTTCCATCTCATATCGTAATATGAATCTTTACGACACTTCTATCGTAAATATCTATTAAAACCCATGCTGAATTCTGAAAACGCTGGATTACAAATGATCTGTTCAAATATTTTCTCACAAAAAATTATTTATTAGTATGGAAAATAGTTATTTATGTACCAAGGGTAAAAACAGATATTTATGCCCGAGGGTATACACATCTGTTTATGCCCGAGGTGCATACAAACTTTTATGTCATACTAGTTCGTTATTGCAATCCAATCTCAATACAAATCAGTATTTAAAAAAATCCGGTTTGAATTAATAACGTTGCCATTTTATCATAGTAGACACCATCGTTGCTAGGTAAATGTCGTAAAATCACAATAATTTTTGTATGTGTCAAAGTAAGAAGTCAAAATGAACTAAGATTTTGGAATTCCTGACGAAATCATTGAAAAAGCGAAGAAAGCAACTGAAAATATGTTGCCAAAAAAGTCTAAAGAAGCTTACGAAATGGAATACGAAAAATAAGCTAAACAAAATATTATTTCTCTTTATACCCGCGCGGGCCATAAAGTGAACTATATGCCAGCACGACATTAGATAGTTGGTAACTGAGCAATAAAAAACAATAATGAGCTAGTATGACAGAAAAAATCTTATTTGGAATGCCTCATTTTGATTTTTTCACTTCTTGATTTACCCAAAAGTTTTCCACCCTATTTCTGTGCCTCTATATACATCACAATCGAATCCTATCAGGTAGTTCGAATCACTACCACTTAATCATGTTTGCTTTCAGTAAATAATAGCACAAGCACCGCCTCTCGATTCCCATTGATAAAAACCATCTCCTGCGCTAATTTACGATCTCCGTGATCTTCTCGCTCCGAGCAAACAGAAGCCACAGTTTTGTTCCGGTAAAATTAGTCATTCTCGGGAAAAATATTATTTTTTGAATATGAAGGAAAACGACCATAAAATGAGTATACGCATACAGTGTATTCATGCAAAAATGATTATTCTTGAATAAATAATAAAATTTAGTATTATACAAAATTTCCGAATCACGTCTATTTTCATTTCGAGAGAGATCGACATACAGTGTGTTCCACTTTTAATGGAAACACCCCCGTCACCCGAAATTTTTCCCATTCGATTCAAATTTCTGTAAAATGGATAGACACAAAAACGATGTAAAAAAATTAACTAGAAGGGATTGTGGAAATATTCAGTTCTACGTCGAAAATTCGATTCAATTTTTATTTCATCCGTTGTGGTGTTTGAAGGGCATTTTAGAGGCTGAATTCTTATCTGAAACCATGAACACATGCAGGCCCATAATGCGCATTCGTCGTACAACGGACTATAATCCGTAATGTATGTTGGTAGAAATATTAGTGGAAACTATTTGTTGTTCTTGTATGCTAATCATAGAATGACTCATTTTTAACGATTTTTAGGACGCCTATGTATACATGATAAAAGTTTGTGTTATATTTTCATTATCCTAGACGATAGCTCGAACGGTAGAGCGGGGTCATCTATAACTCGAGCCAAGCAACGCTATGCGAAGTTATGGTTTGGATGGAGACCTACAGTCGACCTTCTATTCTATCTATCTATTCTCCTCGGATCGTGCTAGCAATCGCACGTTAAAATTTAAGACCTCGTTAATCCTTAGCTCGCACAAGTTTCGACTTTTGAGGGCTGCCGTTCGTAAGGGGACAGATTTGGTACACGGAGAAAAATGTATAGTGATATTTACAATAATTTCTGGTACCTACTATATGTGACAGCAATAATTTATACTAACGTTAACCATAAATTATTTCAACAATTTATTGGTATTTCACCACTTACTATCCAAGTTATTAGGGTTACTAAAAAATATTGTAATTTTTATCATAATTTGTTGAATACACCAATATGTTCTTCAGATTTTTCTCAGTGTAGTATTGATATTTGTATATTGTGACATTTTCTTCCATTTTTATATTCTTCTTAGAATGAAGGTAAATCATTTTGAAGATGAAAGAGGTTTCTTAAGTTTTTACTAGATTTTCGCACAGAATCATTGACCTATTTTTGTAATTTGTCTTAGAAAAAACTGAAGACTCCATAGGACGCGCATGATTTCGGTTAAACATAAAAATGCCATGTGGTTTATTGAACTTTTCTTCAAAGTCGGTGGCTCGGTATAGATAGATAGATTTTTTCTAGTCATTTATTTTCATAGAATTAATATTGAAATCTCTAATTTACCAGTAATGGAGATTTGGTCAAAGTGAGATAACTTTGGGTGTTTCGGAACTGAAGTTTTTCAGTAGAAAAGTAAATCTGTGGTGAAATGATTGCTTTGATCACGAATCCGGAAACATTTTTGACCTATTTCACTGTATGATGTTGGTGGTTCCATCGCTGCAGGCGTGCAGTGTATATTACTTGAAATGATCCCTTCAAGGCAGTTTTGTTCATTTTTGGTGGATATATCGGTTCTGCAAAATACATGATTTTATGTAAAAAATGAGAAGTGCTGTATATATACTGTACTGTAATACTGTAATACTGTATGTACTGTATTATATGCGTTAATTCCCTCTTTCTCCTATGAAGTATGAAGAGGATTACCACCATGGTAGTCACAGGTTAACACATACAATAGTGTCACTAAGCGTTGGCACTTTTGGTGTCCTGCAGTTTCGTTTTTTATGATGCTGACGTCTTTAACACTAATGACATTTCTCCCTACTACAATCCTAACTACAACGTATAAACACTGCTCAACATAACAACTACTGATATAAATTGAGGATGGAAATCGAGATGAGCATATGGCATATGTATTCAGGTAACTCAGAGAATTCGAAAAAAAAAACTGAAAATAATTCTGAGTAGATTATGCACATGTTCATATTGATTCATGTGATGACATGCATTACCATTTTGATATGAAAAACATACAAGATGCTGGACGAGTTTTGTGATGTCCGATTTCATTGAACATTTCCTTGTAATGGTTATTCATTTGTTAATTCGAAAACTCAAGATGACGGGCGAGTTTGCTGATTTGATTTAATTCGCATTTGATAATTCACCCTGAAAGAAAGAAAGAAATCATAATATAAAGATAGAAGGAGCATTCAAAGACAAAACATGAGGAGGCAGATCAACAATACGAGGGAATCGAGAAAAAAGGAATAAAATGAACGAAATACAAAGATGGGTTGACAAGAACCTAGAAAAGAGCATAGGAGATAAAAACGACGTATTCATCAGATTGCTTTAATTTCCGTGGATTAATGACGGTTTCTCGGTTCATGGTTGCAGCATCGTTTTCCGTCATAAATTTACTATTTCATAATTGGTTTTCAGTATTGTAATTAAACGTCTCGGGTCGCGGGGCGATCGTGATTTATTTCGGATTTATCTGCGATCGGCGGTCGTTGGTTTCGGACCGGCCTACTTCGATGCTGTAAACAAACAAGCGACGTGCGCGATGTTACGGATGACGACGGCGCAGACGATATTTGGTATTTCTCACAGAAGCGTCGGCGTTGCTGGATCCCCTGAAAAACTGATGTTATATGCTCTTGTGTCACACGGTATACAGTATCGGAAAGTTTTCATCGGGGGTATAGACAGAAGTGAAATTGTCAAGCTGTGTGCACGCATCAATATACTTGAAGGAAGAAACTTTGTATTTCGTGCAAAATATTTTTATTTTAAAAATTGTAGCAAAGCGCTTTCGACTGTTAAGTCATCATCAGTGCGTACCTGCAAGTAAGTAATGCTTGAAAATGAAATTGATAAAATTGAAAATTTTTGAAATTTGAAAGTTATGAAAAGTGAGGTTACTTACTCGTCAGGTGTACAAGAAGCCATATAAAAACATCATGTTCATGGACCAAATTAAAATGTTACAAAATATAAAACATATTTAAAATTGAATAATTTTCATCCTGTTTGAGGATTATTAAAGATAAAGATATGGGATACTACATCATATCTGTCTGAAAGTTGAAGCGGAAGTGGAAAAGAAATTTAAATTGACAATGTATGCCAATGACACTATTGACAAGTGACAGTGACCGTTGACATTTGTGACATAGAATTCAAAGAACTCCAGACATGAGTTTAAAAAGGAAACGTAAATCTGAAAGTGATTAGTCTAATGGGAACGTTTCGTTTTCCAAAAATACGATACCAAAGAAAACTCTATCAAGAATACGAATAAATTATCAAATTTATTAATGGGTGAAAAATAATGAGTAATAATCAGAAAGAAAATAGGGGGGTGGGTTCTCTATGGATCTGTCCATCCTCAACCAAATATTGCTAAGACACCGAGAAAAAGTCTAATGAGAACTTCACTCAATATGTGAATTCACTCAACTTGGGTCACCTCTTAGGTTCAGTTAGTCTTCCCAGTATGCAGGTATATTGAGTGAAGTTCTCATTAGACTTTTTCTCGGTGTCTTAGCAATATTTGGTTGAGGATGGACAGATCCATAGAGAACCCACCCCCCTATTTTCTTTCTGATTATTACTCATTATTTTTCACCCATTAATAAATTTGATAATTTATTCGTATTCTTGATAGAGTTTTCTTTGGTATCGTATTTTTGGAAAACGAAACGTTCCCATTAGACTAATCACTTTCAGATTTACGTTTCCTTTTTAAACTCATGTCTGGAGTTCTTTGAATTCTATGTCACAAATGTCAACGGTCACTGTCACTTGTCAATAGTGTCATTGGCATACATTGTCAATTTAAATTTCTTTTCCACTTCCGCTTCAACTTTCAGACAGATATGATGTAGTATCCCATATCTTTATCTTTAATAATCCTCAAACAGGATGAAAATTATTCAATTTTAAATATGTTTTATATTTTGTAACATTTTAATTTGGTCCATGAACATGATGTTTTTATATGGCTTCTTGTACACCTGACGAGTAAGTAACCTCACTTTTCATAACTTTCAAATTTCAAAAATTTTCAATTTTATCAATTTCATTTTCAAGCATTACTTACTTGCAGGTACGCACTGATGATGACTTAACAGTCGAAAGCGCTTTGCTACAATTTTTAAAATAAAAATATTTTGCACGAAATACAAAGTTTCTTCCTTCAAGTGTATAGACAGAAATCTACGCGAGCAACGAGGAACGCAATGATAAGATAATACCACATATATAAGAAAGACGCACTACTATGCGCCTCTCCTGTTACCTCAGCCGACGAATTAACAGCTCACGTTGATATCCCTTCCTCGAGCGAGTAGAGGAGAAATTGTGATGCTCACTCAACAAATAGCAAGCTATTCTTTACGCTCTCATGAAACTAGCATACCTCCGATGAAAACTTTCCGATACTGTAGATGGACCTGAATGTGAAGCTTGTACTAGTCCTCCCAGTAATTGTATCGTGAAATAAGCCTCCAGCAAATTGGTGACTAGAAGATGGTTGATCTTCATCTAGTTAAGGCAACTCACTCGTAGATAAAATGATAATGCCAATAGGTCTAGTGACAGTTTCGTGAATAACATCACCATAATGATGATATGATCCATGGTTTCTAAGTTGAAGCTGCAGTAAAAGTAATTGAAAAATTCGAGAAGCAGAAAATGCGAATTTCTTTTTTTTCAGTACAGGGGAACAGGTCAGATATTCCGGAATAGACGAAACAAAACAGAAGACCAAAATGGTTATGTCGAACAGAATAATCAGGATTATAAAGGCATACGAAGTGTGATGATAAATAGAGGTAAAGGACAAAACTTAGAAGAGGAAAGATGGACAGGCTGAAGCACGATACATACAGGAAAAACAGATACATGGAATATTGAATGGCTGAACAGGGTCAAGACATAACAATGAGGGTCAAAACATAACAATGAGGACAAAACAAGAACCAGGCGAAGGAGTACAGAAAAAAATAAGTCTCTTTTCCTTTCAATACAGTGGGAATGTCATCAGCAAATCAGAACGGGCCAGATGAATCGAAAAGGGCGGATAAGTGAAAAAATTGCATAGACAGAGTTGAGCTGAACAAATTATAGGTCAATTACGAAAAACGAAGCATATTCCGGTGCAATTGAACTAGAACTAGGATGAACGGTTCGGACGAGACAAGGAAATAAACAGATAAGAAATGAATAAGACGATTAACGGGATAAAGGCTAGTACTGCAACATATTTTGAAACAGTGAAACTGGTTGCGCGTAGGTAATGTGCTCGCAAGGTAATCGAAGGCACGCGGGTTCGATTCACCGCACCGTGACCGGTCTCGTGCATGGCATCACACGTTGAAAGATGAGGGCTGCGTCTTCCCTAGCTCGCACAAATCCCTCGGGGATTTCTGTGGGTTACTTGTAAGGGTGCCGTTACAAGCTGGGTTTGATATTGTTCTTAATTTTTTTTCTCGGATGCTGTACCTTCACCAGCTACACCTCAGCCTCTTGGGCTTTTTGTGTTTTCCGTATTAGTTTTATACTGTACCAGTCTATACAGATTATTTACCGGTTGATTGCTGTATTCTTCGGGAGTTACTCTAGGTTTCCCGTCCATGTCTGGCTGTTTCTGTCCCTTTTGTACAGCCCCATTTTGGGCAGGTGTTTTCCAATTGGGCTGTGACCAGTGAGAAGGCATGTTATTGATTCCTGCTCAACTTGAGTAGTTCTTCAGTTTTGTGCTTTGACGGTCCTTTCATGAATGTTTTCCCGTGGTGCTTCATTCCACCTCTCCTTTCGTTTTCGCTTGACCCAGTCCTGAATGCATCCTCAAATATCGGATTTGTTATTCCCGAGTGCTGTTCTGGGCCAATGTATGGAGTTGATGAGCCCACTCTGGCTAGCTCATCGTATTTTTCATTGCCCTCGATTCCACAGTGTCCTGGAACCCAGATCAAAGTTAATTTGTTGTGTTCTGTGAGAACACTGAGTTCTTCTCGGCATTTCCATACCAGTCTTGATGTCACTTTCGGATTCATGAGGGCCTTCAGTTACGCCTGGCTGTCTGTGCATATTTTGATCCGTGCATTGGGCATTTCTCTCATATTGATTTCTCTCACGCATTGCAAGATGGCGTACATATCTGCTTGGAATACGAAGGTGTAGTCTGTACTCTGATTTTTGTAACGTGTGTTCTCCTTCTGACCTATTCATTTAGTGATCTCTTTACACATTTTGGTATTGTGTGCACTGGTGAGGTGGTAAACATAGTACGACTGATCGCTGCTTGGGAGCCATAACAGCTTTCCTCTATTTTGTTCTTCAACGGCTTCTAGAATTTCCAGAATTTCTCACACTGGTATGGATATCATTTATAGCATAATAGACCTACCCTGACTACTAATTTACAGTACTTCGCCTTTTCATTAACACACTTTCCCATCGCAGACAGCTCAGGCTCAATTTTGACTTGGGAGGTGTGTCGAAAGAGTATTGCGTTTTTTTTAGCCTATCCTCGTAAAAAAATATGACTTCTTAATGTATATATGACATGACCTACTTATAATACTATCCTATGCAGTCATCTGACACTACTGGCCTTGTGTCTCAGAAACATTCTAAGAGATGGGATGTTTATAAGGACTTTCATCGCTGTGGTGTGCAGAACTAACTTCTTGGTTGACACCATCAAGGATAATAAGCATGAAAAGGAAACCCGTCGATTTCCGAACGGGAATATTTTTTAATCATTTCGATTATTTATAGTAGGCAGACTATAGTTTTCACCTTATGAATACCCATGTTGTCTCATCAAGACGGAATTAAAATCCAATTCAGATTATTATAATCCGGTGCCACACACGAAGTCGATCGCTATCCGCATCGATACCGAGCGGTATTGTCAGATTTACCGAAAAATCATTATCTGTACTGTATTGAGCATGAAATTTGAAATAGATCTTTTTGAATGTCCTGGAACTCATAGATCTGAAACCTACGATTGGAGCAGCTACGTAATTTGATAATGTTGAAACTGTAGAAAATACTGACAATTGCGTTATAAGATTTTTTGTAATATTCAACAGCAAACAACTACTTCCCTGGTAAAGCCACGCTGAACATTGGACTATATCTGATAGATATTGTGGAAAGGCTCTTACTGTAAAGAAGTAGCCAAAATTCTAGGATGGGATCCAACAATTTGGTGGAATTCAATGCGAATAAAAACCAAAAATGTCTTTTCTCTAGAAAGGCCGATCTTACAGTAGCCAGCGTAACTATGTAATATACCAATGAAATCTGCCATTTCAGTGCTTGGTATTACCATCAGCAGTACCCTCTCATGATAGAGCCATGTGAGGTCCATTGCCGAGAGTGCCTCTCAAAAATTCGGTTTTCTTTTTCGCGCCAAGAAGTATTTTAATTCTCGTCAACTGATTATGATTTATATGGCACAGATTCGACCTGTTTTGAAGAGAGCCATTCCTCTTGTCGGTAATACTTCGCTCACAAGTTCGCTTATTTCTCTGGAACATCGCAGAAAAGTTGGCTATCTATCTCTGTTTTATAGATATTTTCATGGACGATGCTCCGAAATATCATCAATCGTTTCCCCGTTGGCGGCCTAATCGAGATTGACCCGTCGAGCTCAGTCCTCACAACCATATGCCGTCACTCTGGAGACATGCTGAACATCAGATTCCCAGGGCTTGTTTTTCCACAGAATGTCAAAGCTTTGGAACTCGCTGCCTCGGGAGGTGTTCCCTGAGGCGCCTTCAGTATTGAAAATGACGAGAATGCTGTAGTAGCCCTAAGTAGTTTCATGCCGAATATTGGAGTTACTAAAGCATCGAAGAGGCGTATACTTGCCAGTGTGGTCCACTCTCAATTGCTTTATGCCGCACCAGCATGGTACACTGTTACAGGTAACAAGAAGCTCACTCAAAGACTCAGCAGAGTACAGCGGCAAATTTGTATACGGTTTTGCAGTGCTTATAGAACGATATCGGCAGAGGGCGTTGATGTTATAGGTAGAGTTCCCTCAATAGAGTTCCAAATTCAAGAGAGACCTGAAACATACAATGGTGTACCAAGAACAACTGCCAATGACAACCTCATGACCAGATGGCGGGATAAGTGGAACCAAGAGAGGTGTGGACGCTGGACCTGGGTCTCATACCCGATATCAAAAGATGGATCAACAGACCATACAGGAAAGTCGATTATTATGTCACCTAAGCTTTATCCAGCCATGGCTGTTTCAGGAAATATCTCTTCGAAAGATGTAGAGTAGAATCCGAAGAATGTGTCTAATGTCATGAGATAGACGATCTGCACATACACTGTTCTTGTGTCCCAAATGGGAAGAGACGCGTAGTCAGTTCGAAACAACAAATAGAAGGACTTTCAATGCATCATGATGGAATGCCTTACACATTCCGAAAAAACACGGAGAGAAGCTTATAGAGTTATGAGGTTTATTATAGAAACCAAGGAAAGAGAGAGTAGAGATCAATGTTCGAGAGACAGCCTTCACGGTGAAGTAATGCGAGAGCGGATACCAGCGTGAAGTTACCTTTCTTTGGGAGGCACAGCGTGTCTGCCCACTGGCAGTGTTTTAGCGCGGTTTGCGCAGGCTGTAGACTTCTTTTCAGTGATTACCAAAAAAAGTCTTGAAAACTTTAAGATTTAATACCTTCTAAAATAATTTTTTTCGACAAAAAGTATTCTTTCATTTCGTTTTGTTCTGTCATCTTCTACTTCCCATTTCATTTATTGCCCCAATTTCGGATACATCCTGTATAACAGTCTGCTCTCATTTTAAAACTATTGGTCAATATATTGAATATCAAATGTACCACAAGAAATTTTGAAGATTGAAGTCTCAATTTAGTGAACTCTACTTTGAACTTACCGCTCGAAATATAGTGTGTTTTTGTCTGAAGATAATATGCTTTGCCTCCACAATTTATTCAGTTATGGACATGTTAAAGTAAAAACATTGAAAGCTAGTATGGCTCAAGAGGAGCAGATAGCTGAAGTTGAAATATATTTCGTTATCTCTACCAGGCATCTGTTACAAGCACATGGACCTTTTAGTTTGTACCCAGATCTCGGACTAATTGGGATACATTCGTGTTAAATGTAAAATCGGTGTTAGCGTTTGCCAATTAGAAACTGGCTAGTATGTATCTTGTAAAAAGCATCTATTTGTCACTGTAAACAAGATACACACAAAAATATTCCAATGTCTGGTTAGTGAAAACACATGCTTTCCCGCTCATGGGCGACAACTCAAGTTATTAATGTCGAAATCGGAGGTACCGGTGTTTGTAAATAGTCGAATTCCAGAGCAATTTATATATTTAGCAGCAGATTAATCTCTTGTCGAGCTGCTTCAACGGAGTATTTTAATCATCCGGAGCTTCCCTGTCACTTAAAAAATATGTCCTGATGCTGGGTGACACGATCTAACTTATAGGTGAAATATGGCCGCGGTATTTATACGATGTACACGTGTAGTAAGTACCTCCTGTATGTGCCGGTTGTTTGATATAGTTTAAGAACTAACACCTTGAGGATTAACCAATTGCTGCGGTTGGAAGTGCGATTAAGACGAGGCATTGTGAAACAGATGTGAAAGTCAAATTATCATTTCTCGGGACCTTGAGCTGCTCGATTTTGAAAAATAATAGCTGAGTTGTTTTTCCTTCAGTAAATTTTTTCTAGCATTATTGGAATAGAATCATTTGAATGTTTTCATGTTGAAAAGAGTTCGACTTTGCTGGACGTAAAATAATATTAATATTGACTCAACATAACCACGTTACGTTTATTGAAAAGGGAAACATATTGTACTATCTAACAGAAGACAACTACTTTCCCGGCCAAAGCCACGCTGGACATTCAACTACATCTGATAGATATTGTGAAAAGACTCTTACTGAGAAGAAGAAATCTGAAAGTGAAAATACGCATTTTCATTCAGATAGTTGATTATATGGAAATTAACTTAGGTAAGTAGAAGTGTGGCAGCGCACGATATGGCGGAGGTGGTGGCAGCTAGAGACAACATAGATATAGCAATAGTATCGGAGCCAAATAAAAAAAGAACAAAGACATGGATGGATATGAAACAAAGAGGAACTGGTGGCGGTCCATATCAGGGATAGAGCATGTGGAATCGAGGGGGTGGAAATAAGGGAAGGGGTATATAATAGTAATAATAATAATAATAATAAATGCTTTTATTGTTAGGATATTCAGTACAGATACTTAACCTAACAAAAGGCAGGATTCAATATCCGCACATGAAAAATCATTGCAGAGCCTTGCTCTTCCATCCAACCATTAAAAATAAACTCATGATAATTCCTAATTTCAACAAGAATAACAAGAAAAATAAAAAACAAACATAAATCATAATTGGAGAAGTTACGGACTTCAGGAAAAGAAGATATAGAATTATACCAAAGATTAAAAACTAATCATAACATTAAAAAAAAATTAAACATACACAAACATTCAAAGGAAGTGCATGATACGATCTAAAATACAGGAGTATGACATTTTTAGTTCATTTTATATTTCAATATTCGAGATATTTTTTTCGATTAAATATTGCTTTAATTTTTTCTTCAAAGTGTTCAGTGGAAGTAACTTGAATTCAGCCGGTAAGCGGTTGTATAAGCGAACGATCTGATATGAGAAAAAGCCACGTGTTTGGGTGCTGACAAATGATTCCGAAATCTCAAATTGAGGTTATGTATGTCGGTTCTGAAAGATAGCTTTCTGAAGATATAAGAAGGTTTTTCAGTTTTAGTAATTTTATGAAAAATCGCAGCGGAGTGAAGTGTTCACCTACCCTCCATGCTGAGCCAACGAAGATTTTCAAGTGATGTGAAACATGTTCCCTTCTTTTTGTACCTGTGATAAGTCTGGCACATGAATTTTGAAGCTTTTGGAGCCTCATTTTGTCTGACTTTAGTAATCCAGGGTTATAAAGCCTTAGTGCCACCATATTAGGTAAGTGTTTAGTTATATTCATCCTACTGAAAGGAATGTCATCAAGGAAGATCATCCTTCGTCTGGTGTTGAGTCCATTGCGGGATCATACATAATTTTTTTGTGTGACAGAGATGAAAGGGCGCGAAGTATATTTTTTTTACTTTAGGTTGAACACATTCCAATTCATTCGTGTATTTCCGTTTCCAACCATCATCCCCATAACATTCGATTTGTCCCGATCGGATCGGATATTCCAAGTCCATACCCACTGCAGATTTTCCGCCATTTCGAACAAAAGCAAAAATAGTTGAAACGCTCCGGGGCGACATCTCCGATTCGTACGGCCACAAAAGGACTCAAAGGAAAGTTGGCGGCATTGTTGCTCCTTTGGTTTGTCATTATTTCATTGTTTTGGGCGGTCGGGATGAGTATTGTTGGTCTGTGTAGAGCTCGGGGCTCGAATTCTTGTTCGTTTTGCTGCTGTCGCAGGATATCGTGCCTAACGACTCCATTACGGTACACTAATTGGTCGGAAATTCCTGCGTTATTTCATTGTGGGGCTTCCGATGAGTTGTCCTTTGAAAATTCAATGAATCCTGGTAGGTCACAGTGGAAGTAATAATGGTAATCAGATAATGAAACTCGTGACCTCGGGAATTTTTTTTCTGACTGAGAAATTCTTGAAAATAAAGAAAAAATTGGTTTAGTGACGTCTCATTCATCAAAATTTGACTTGGCAACATTGTATAAGTTGTGCACTTTGGAATCTCAAATTCCACAAACCTCATAGAAAGTCTTTGTCAAATTCTTATAACGTCATCCAGAACACGTCCCCTCGGCTATTCAAAAATGACCGCTTCAAGGCACACAAGACTTATTGTTTGTTTGTGATTGGTTGTGATTTTTCAGCTGAAGAAGTGTAATTGTGGCTGTTTCGAATGAACTCTACAAAAAAAAATCCTTCTTTGTCTTAAAGTTTATTTCATGCTTTTTTTAACAAAAGAAAAATACCCTTATTCCATGCACGTAAAGTTTGTTTCTGTGATAGTTATAATAATAATACTAATTTTCAAGTTTTTATAAGAATTGTAATTAATTTTAATACATTCAAAAATACCGCGCGATAAAAGCGGCGTTTTTACATTTTCACAGTGTCTCCAAATGGCACTCCAGTGATAAACAACAATCAGGTGTTTTGTACAAGTCTAGAAGAAGTTAAAAAGTGCAAATGCTAGGAGTATCCATATCAATGAAATCTTCCATTTCAATGATCGGTTTAACCGTCAGCAGTACTCTTTCATGAGAGAACCATGTGAGGTCCAGTGCCAAAATTGTCTTTCAAAACCTTGGTTTTTTGTTCTGCACCAAGAAGTATTTCACTTTCCGTCAACTGTTCAATTATAATATTTTTTTCATCATGTCCGTTCAGCGCTTTCGTAGCCTTCAGTTCTCAAAAACGTTTTGCTTTAATTCGTTTTTGATTTTTCGGTGTGATGTCAGCCTTAGTCAAATACGTTTTTCATTAAAATGTTTTTGATTTTTCGGTGTGTCGCCAGCCTAATTAGCCCATTTTTTAACAGCTTTCCAATGGTGTACCACACGGATTTAAAGAGGAGTTGTTGGAGCAAAGGTTGAGAGTATCGACCTGCGCTCATATGCTAATTAATTCAGTTACTTCAAACTTGTACAGAGTTTGGACATATCTTGATATATCTCTTCATTTCTATGCTATTCCATCTATACTTCTATATAGGACACACTGTATATGACCCAACTAATCTCAGAAATACCTATTTGTTGAAATGCAGCCATATCGCTTCAACTCTCAAATAAAGACCCATTCGAGAAATGTTTTGTTCTGTTTTCCATTAAACGTACAATACACACAAAAAAAACTTATGAAATATTCATACAGAGTTCTTTTTAATAAAACATCACTTACATGTTTGTAATTACGACTTCAATGCAACACGTATTATTCAAATTGAAACTATGTAGTGTCATTTCGTGTGCTGGATATTTAGTTCATGAAATGCAAATTGCATAGACGTGCAGATTTTGTTGATAAGGTCGTATACTAAGGTAATTAAATTATAAAAGCTATTTTTCATCTCGGGAATTGACACTGTGTTAACCTTACCCTCATTCCATCAAGTTAGCAACCCTATGAAGTGAGTGATTTATAAATGTCAACTGGAAAAAGTAATAAATTTTCTAACACATTTCTGAATTCATCACTCCACTTCACCAATGATTGATTGGCAGTACCTATAATCCAGTACGATTGGGTTTTGAGACGAGGATCGATTGTAGCACCACCAAACTCGGTATGCTAGTAGTTGGAATCATGATAAACACGAAAAAAATAGTTTACCAAAATTCCAGGGATGGCACATTTTTTTTTTTTTTTCGTTAAAAAATGTTTGAATAGCTTTTTGCTGTAATCATGGAAAGTATATGATTCATCGGGAAAACAACTCAACAGGGGGAAAGACAATTCAATTCTCCACAAAAGTTATTCCCAGTAATTTCTTATGAAATGCGCTCTCAGAAAACGTGATTGAACGCCGACATCAACTTTCAGGTTCACCCTTACCCGCCGCTGAAGATTCTGGCGGAGCCGAATATTTGATTGGTTATAACTTTGCTAAAAATGATCGGAAAAAAAAGTCCATATCGTTCCTGAAGACTCCTACCTTGTCATGCAAACATAATATGCGAGTATTTGTGTACCTAAAATGTGTTATGTCGCACTTCACGAAGATGTTTGCGGTTGATCCGAAAGTTATTTTGTAAATATGGAATTATTATACTAAAGCAGCAACCCATAACCTCTTTGGACTATATGCAACAATTTTAGAGTAGTGCAAAAAAATGTTTTTAAACTACCCATAAAACCGGCATTCTATTCAGTAAATGTTGAAAATAATCGCTTATTCATATCCTGCATATATGTCTAATGAAACTATTGTGAAGCGCAAACCTCAACCTTGAAATCACATACTCAATTTTTTATGTAGGATGTGTATGAGCGATTATTTTCAACATTTACTGAAGAAATTGCCGGGATTATGGGTTGAAAACTGAGGCAGGAGTAAAACCCAGTTTTTCTTTGTATAAGTGAGACTTGTCTCACTAGTTTTAAATCATTGCATATGGTCCAGATTCCTGCTTAAGTTTAATTATTTCATATCCATGAAATTGTTTTTTGATAAATCTTATACTTTCCGAAACAACAGCAAAAAAATTATATTATTTTTTTTAGTTCCACCCCTGATTTTTTGGTAAACAATTTTTTTTCTAACAATACATGATGTCAAGAAGTCTCAAAGTGCTACGATTCATTCTTCACTTGTTGCTTACATTTGTCTGTAGTTACTGTGTTATAAGAAAATGCTTTCTTATAAAATATTTCCAAGAAATTTGATAAACGACGAAACAAAAACCAATATGGAGGACAAAAATTCAACCGCGGTTTAGCAGGTCTTGTGATCTAATCACTTATCTGAAACGAATTTATTCAGAAAATGGTGGTGTTTGATTGGTCTTTTTTACGATGAGGAAAATAATCCTTTAGAAGTATTCTCCCAAATATTTATGAATTTATATTCTCATAAAACTGCATTGTTGATCACTTTATTGTGTATAAAACGTCAACAAACTGTTATCCGTTGTATTTTGATATCTTTTTCATTAGAGCTACATGAGAAATAGCTTAAGACATAAACATGAACGTTAACCGTAACAACTTCATAAGTATCTAGTTTACTTATAATGAGTTGCTTGTTTGCTAATGATATGATTACAAGTCACTTCGCTACCAGAGATTCAAAATGAACAAGTAATTTTGAACAGTTCTATAAGAGATGATATATCTCATAAATAAAATGTAAGATTTATGAGGCGTTAAAGCACAATTTGGTTGCAACCTTCAAGCTTAAAAAAAAAGACGATAATGATGGCGAACTTAATTAATGGGATATTTCTTCATTTATTTCAACTATAACTGGATGTCGTGTTTTGAATCTGTAAGAAATGAAAAATTTTGCGTCAGGATACTCCTATCCATGCAATGGCTTTTTGTAGGGCTGTACTTTTTTGGGGAGTTTTAGTATAAGTGAACCTAAACTCTTTGGAAAATATGTAGACTACAGTCTACATAATGTAATTTTTTATTGAAGAACTGCCGACTATATACATTTTGATTGCGTTCAACGCCGACTATCCAAGATAAGTTGCAGCGGCCTGTCGCGAGTTTGTCAAGTTGCGTTTCCATTCTAAAGATCTCGGCATTCTCTTCCGCAGCTGAACAAGAGCGGTTGACTTTGATCAGCTCGAAATAGCAAGGATAACTTGAACGATTAGTATACGTGGCACGTGATTGCATCAATTGAAGATCGTTTGGGAATTTAAGAAATGATTCTTGAACTCCTGTACAATGTTTGGCACATTCATCGTCGTCCTAACCTACAGCAAGCAACAACCTCCTCAGAGAAGTCACTAACTCTAAAGGTAAGCGCTCACTGATCCGCGCCGACCGAGCCGCGCTGATTGAGCCGCGCCGACCGAGCCGCACGCGTCGCACGAATCGCATGTTTAATGCGTTCACTCACCGGTATCGCACTAGACCAATTTTACCATCAGTGCGATCTCGGCGTAGGTCACGAGCAGTGTGTAGCGTTGTTTTTTGCGGAAAGAGTGACAGGGAAGAGAAATTAATAATTTTCAGCTGCCTGTTAGCAGAAGAGGAAAATATATATATATATATATATATATATATATATATATATATATATATATATATATATTTTTTTACAGGAACGATCAGTGTTTGGTGAATTTAACGCATTATTTCCCGTTTTGCTCGAGGACGAAGTGAAGTTCTTTCAGTATTTTAGAATGAGCCACGAGAAGTTTGTAGCTCTTCTTGATATACCGCGATCTCAATTAATTAGACAAAACACAAAATTCGGAAGAATAAAAAGGGTCGTTGGAGCGTAAATCGAGCATCAATCCGCATCACTTGAATAATTTGAAAGAAGTATTTTTGAGGCTAGAAAATGCAATTTTGCAAAGTAACCATCGTAAGAGTTGATTCGGAAGTATCTGATTTATTGATTTTGTAGAAACGGAAAAGAGTCAGAAGAATGAAAACAATTTGAGGTTGGTTCACAGCTGCTTGAAAAATGGAATAAGACTTGAGTGGAAGGAAGCATCCAAATAAGAATAGTGCACAAAAACAATAATAATATATTTGTCATATATCATGCTGTCGAAATCATCTAACTATATGTAACCAAATTTGAGACACTCTCCTCTATTATTAGTTTTCTGAAGATTTTTGTTCGAAAATATGAATAAGATATTCATAAAATCTGTTGTGGAATTTTCTGCGGCTGAAAGACAAACTTTAGTCGCTATTTTCCATCGATCAAGATAACCTCTTGGGAGGTATTCATGTTGAAAAGGGGAACATTCTCCATGAAAATTGAAAAATGAAAAATGTGATTTATTTATAATATCTAACAGAACCATACTACTTCCCCGGCTAAAGCAACGCTGGACATTGAACTACATCTGATAGATATTGTGAAAAGACTTTAGCTGAAAAGAAAAAATCTGAAAATGTGAAAATTCAAATGCAATGCCCATGACAGGTTTATGTCAAAAAATAATTTTCAAAGTAACACTTTGAAAGTTATATTTTCAATATTTCCATTTCCATCCCTGATGTGTAATTGATTCTGAAGAGTCTGCTTTCCAGTTCTGTCAATCTCCCTGATGAACTTGGCAAAGCGAAATTGATTTTCGTCGACCAAAATGTATTGGGGATTGAATGCGAGAGAAGCGAGTCTTCTGTGAGTGATATTTTTTGATTACATTCTCCCTATCTAATTAATTCAATGAATTTTCAATGAAAACTATAGATAACTAGTCTTTTACAATATCTATCAGATATAGTTCAATGTCCAGCGTTGCTTTAGCCGGGAAAGTAGTTGTTTTCTGTTCGATATTACACATAAATCACATTTTTCATTTTTCAATCTTCATCGAGAATGTTCCCCTTTTTAGTATTCAATCTAGTTTTTACGATTCCGCGTCCTTGTAAGTTTGAAAATTAAAAAAAAAAAATTTTCAGGAGCTAGTTTTGCATTGCAAGGCAACAACTACTGATCAATAGAAACAGGAAGTTATCGGATGAATTGTTACCATCCATAATTCTTCTTCAGTTCAGATGTCTTTCACTACCTTCGCAAAATCCATCATTTCTCAAACGGTTGTATAAAAAATGCAACTGGTTTCTGAAGAAACGGCATAATAGACCCCGAGAATATCATCGAAACGCAATTTATTTACCATTAATGCTAATAAATGCGATCTGACTGGAAAATCAGCAGGCCATTGTTTGAAGGATCCGTCGAATTCTTTTGTCGGTGATGGAAGAGTTGATTGCGGTCTCCAAGGCAGAAATAACTTCAACAGCGGTGGCGTTATCGCAATTTTCTCGGAAAGAAGAGTATTCAAAGTTTTTGGTGCAGAAGATGTATTGTCGTTAAAGTCCCAACACCCCTTAAATGTAGATACATGATCATGATTAAAATATTCAACCCGGTCAAGGCAATTTTATTCTTTCGTAGTTTTCATGTTTCAAATAGCAAATACGAGTTTTCCAAAAAAAAAATGATGGTTCAATCAGGGAGTTGGTTATCGACCGTGCCCAAGTTAGTTGGGTCGGTGGTCTAGCGGTCTAAGGCACAGGCCGTTCAGAACTTCAGTATAGCGGTAGTCGGTTCGAGGTAAGAGGGATTTTTTCTCAAGTATCCAATATCGGAATCGATAGACGACCACAGTCCTTGTTGAAAGCAAGTTTATTGTGTGTTGTCTAGATGCCAATCTCGGCTAGTGCTAGCTTGAAGTGCACGCCGGCCACCTGAGATGGTGCTGTAGGTTTTCCGGGTTTTCCTGCAGCTGAAAAGTGAATACGCCACCAAAAAGCAGTAAGTCGCCCCGGAGCGCCACGGCAAATAATAATTATAATAGCCGTCCTCTACCCGCACAGGCCATGCCTTTGGGTACATTCTACGAGTGTTCATGAGGGAGTTTTATTATTATTATTATTATTATTATTATTATTATTATTATAGTTAGGGAAATGGGGGAGCTTGGAGTCAATGAGTACCAAGAACAATTAGATAATCTGGTGATGTTAGTTCCCCTGATTTATATTGTATGTATTTTTATCTACTGTGATTATGAATTATAAAGACATAACCACCAGGGATGAATTCATTTTGTTCTATCTGTTAGTAAAGAATTTCATTCAATTTTAAAGTAAATTCCTATTCCACCATTTATTTGTACTTACTGAAATAAACTTTGTTTTTATATTTTTCTATGAAAGAGTTTTACTGAATAAGTATCAAATTCAACCTAGCAAGTTGTGATTAAAACTAAATTACGACAAAGTGGTGGAGGCTGCCGAGGCTTAGTTTGTGGACCAATCTTCATAATGGAACAATTTTGATATTTTAGTATCTGTTAGAAAATAGCTGTACGTTCAGCTCACTCGATATTTATGCATAGTAATTTAGAACTTGACCTAGATTCCAGAACAGCTAGGAAGAATTTTGCTGATCCATATGTTTTGTAATGAATGAATTTATTTTGTGTATTTGCAACGATATTAGTTCGAATTAAAATTGTCGACAAAGATACCATAATATGGTAAAGCAAATGCAAGGAATTTTATTTCAAATGGAACTATAAGAATAATAGGAATTTCTTGTCCTATTTGAATTTCCCATTACCACCGAAGACTCACCAAAGGCTGCTGAAATAATCGCTCTGCCTTTGGTTTTCCCTGCAGGAACACTGAGGTTTCGTTTATGTATGTATGCTCGAATTAATCTGTGTTATATCGGTATATTGTAGCATATTACTGACATAATAGGAATAGGATCTATCTCAGTACCAATCCTTGGGAGAGAAACAAGATGTCCTGCAATACCAGGACCACGCTTATTGCCATAATCCTATACAATAGGAATAATTGGGTAGAAAATCCATCAGAAAACAACTACTTTCCTGGCTAATACTACGACGAACGTTGAATTACATCTAATGAATTTCCGTGCAGAGCCTTACAAGGATGTCTCCGCAATTGCTAGTTGCATGGAAATGTTCATTGAAACATTTGGACCACCTATAGATCGATTTCTGAATTCTTGCCCTAATCAGTATAGGGTAGGTTAGTGGAGTGGTTAGATTAATCACGCAAGTTCTGGGTATTGCGTTGGTTGATGGGCTGGAGTTCAGATGGTGCCCGTGGCTCAGTAAACGCGGGCGGTGTCTCAGCTTCTGCCTTCACATGGAGATTCTGTTGAATCGTTTGTTGCAGACATTAGTTATTGTCTGCAGAGACCTACCCTATACTGATGAGGGCAAGAACCCAGAAATCGACCTATAGATGTCCAAATGTTTCAATGAACATTTCCATGCAACTAGCAATTGCGTAGACATCCTTGTAGGACTCTGCACGAAAATTCATTAGATGTAATTCAACGTTCGTCGTGGTATTAGCCAGGAAAGTAGTTGTTTTCTGATGGATTTTCGACCCAATTATTCCTATTGTATAGGATTATGGCAATAAGCGTCGTCCTGGTAGTGCAGGACATCTTGTTTCTCTCTTGACAAGCTTATTGTGAACAATGCAATGCAGATTTCTTTAACCAATCCTTGAGGATCATCGCACCCAAATATTTTTTTGTATCAAATTAATGGGGTGGAGATGAAGTAAATTAGAACCAGCCCAAAGGAACGTATTCGTTGCAATCCATTTTCACTTTTTTTATTTTCAACTCGTTTTTGTGGAGAAAATTCTTTATATGAGATAGTTTTCTTTTGTATATGAATCTTCTTCAAGCTGCAATTACAAAATGTAAAATCATTTGCTTTTATACACTTGAATAGATTTCTTTTTTTTTTTCATACCATGGAAGGTAAAAATCCCCAAAAGACATGTCAAGAAACAAATGCACTTTCTTCTTGTCGTTTTATCCAAATAAATGGTTTTGAGGAAGAAAGTCATCGTTTTAATTGAATGTTTAAATTTACATTTTTTTTGACAAATTGGTGTCTGTCAAATTCTGGGGGAAGTGGGGTACATGTTGCCATCCCAAGACTTTTTTAACAACTTTACTGAAATAGCTTGGAAAGTCTTTTACACTCCAAGCAGAATCTGCTGAATTCAAAATATAATAGTAAATATTCAGTCCACATAATGACGCATTTTGAAGGAAATCTGTGGTATATTGATTTAACAAACTCAACTAGGACTATTAAAAAAAATTATTCCAATCTTTTATTTACTTAACTTCTCCTGTTACTATGTATCTGTGGAACAAATATTACAACTGCATTTAAGACTAGTCAACATCAACCGATTGAGCTGAAATGTAATTGTCGGACAAAAATGGCGGTTCCGAGATGGAGGGCCGGATTACATCTGAACATATTCATAAGCTACAATTTCTTATAGGAGCCGCAGTGTACGGAAAATTCTTTACTAGTTATTCATAGTTTATCTATAATACTCCTCTAGCACTACGCCTCTGACTGTTACCGATTTGCATCTATAAAGGAACTTTCTAAGAAACAAACGATCCGCGGTATTTTTCAGCGCCACTATTAAGAAATGAATACTATCATGATGTTAATGCCAATTGAGATATGAAATTTTTGCATAGCTTACAACCGAGATTGTATGTAAATTTGATGGGATACTGCCTCATAGTTTCGATCTATATCGGAAGACTATTTTCGAATTATGGTAATTACCTTTCAATATCCACGGATCTGGATTTGAGTAACGCTAGAATCGACAAGATGTATATCATTACGGCCTTTGTGTCCCAGAAGCGATTTAAAGGTATTCGTTTATGTGGTGAGTATGTGCAGTTTATGGGTTTTAATCACGCTGGTAGTCACGTCATCACTATAAAATCGTTCAGTTAGTTATTCACTGAATACTGTCATTTGTATTTTTCTAAGTGAGTTTTCAGTGGCATCCGCTATATTTTCTACTTCGTTTGCTGCTCCTGATACACTTCGTTCTCTTCTTTCCCTTGCAAGAAGCATCTAACATCAAAACTCCAAAGACCCTGCAGCCGAGAAGGCTCTCATAGTCTGATAGTATCTCCACATATTCAGAGAGAAAAAAGTATATTCAGGTTCTTCTTGAAATAATATAAATTCCTGAATGAAGTCAGTTATCAATGCTCTTTTCTGTTTGTCCGATATAAGCGTTACCACAATTACGAGGAATCCTGCTAATTTGATTGGATATCTGCTGTCTTTTGCTGATCTCATATATTTCGATGTTTGTCTTTTTTGCTGGACCCGTTGGCTTGTAACAGAGTTATTAGGTGTTTCATGTCGTCGATAATAATAATAATAATAATTCATTCATTGCACACCAAATTTTACATTACCTACTACATAAAACATTAACACATATGATACATATAGAGATAAATAGGATGGTGAGTAAAGGGCATTTGGTTCAGATTGGAGTTACCTCGTATCTGATCTTCCACCAAAGCCTTACTTTGAAGAAAAATATGTTAGAACAGTGAGATCATTGTGAAAAGTGATAGAAAGAAATAGAAAAAGAAGAGGAAGAGGAGAGAGGTCAAGAAAAGTGCGAATGATGGAGAGTAGACAAATAATTTTTTTACATTTCAGATTCTCGATGCGACTTTATTTGTAACACTTCAGTCGTGCTGTGTGGAAAATAAGTGTTTTTTGAATGTTTTCTTGAAGGTATTGATCGTTAGGGAAAAACAGTTTGGGTTCCAAGTGTTTATTCAATTAATTGTGTCAGAGATAATGGGTGTTATGAATAAAAGCTAGCAAAAGCTTTTACGATAGGTATGTCTTTCTCAATAATTAATAAAATGGATAGGTCTGTTTCAAGAAATCTGAGTAAAAGCATTTGCTCAAGGTTTATTCATTAGACCCATTATATGAGAACGAGCACTTATACAATCCTTTTTTGTGAGCAGGAGTAGTCAAAATTAATTTTCTTCGCTGATTCAAATTGTGGATGTCCGTTCTATAAGTTAAATGTTCATGTAGATATGGAGGACTTTTATACTTCATTGTTTTAAAGAAAGTACAGGCCATGTGTAGACGTCTGCGGTTAATCATGTTGAGCCAGAACAAATCTTTAAGTTTGTGCAAGAATTTTGTACTTTCTGTATGCGCCTTATGTCATTGCCAGCTAGACAATTAATTGTGGTATACCACATCACAGTAATTGAAGTGAGACAAAACTAGTGAGTCCCATAATATTTTTTTTGACATCTGTACTTCTGAGCTTTCTTTGAGGATATATCAATTTCAGGGATACATAAGCAATTGTTGGGATTGATTTTCAATATATGATCTGTGGATACTTCTAGAATTTCATTTAGGTTCCTATTGATAGAGTTTACAGCTTGTGCGAGATTTAGAGGATCAAAGGAGAAATCTGTGAGTCATCCACGAAAGTGGATGTGTAAAGGGTATAAAAGAGAGGGCCCAAAATGCTACCTTATGGTACACCTGATTTTATTTCCTGCCAATTTGAGGATATATACTTATTAGAACCTTTTGTCTTTTATTGTGTAAGTAAGATGAGATTATTACTCTTGCTGAATCCAAAATAAGGCATCATTGAGAGTAATACTTGGTGATTTTATGGCGTCAAATGCTTTTGAATAGTCCAATAATATCAAATTGTCGCTTTGTTTCCATCTAGAGCTTTGATTACGTCATCGACTATTTTTAATATGGCTGTAGCGTAGCTGAAACCCCTTCTAAAACCAGTTGTTTTAATGGTAAAAAATTATATTGGTCAAAGTAACATCTAATTGGATTTTCTATTATTTTTTCTAGAATTTTTGAGGATGTCGGATGAACGCTATTTGATCTCAAGTCATTATAGCTCCGTGGGAGAGTAATTTTCACTTATACATTCATTTATATGTGAGTTATTATAGATATACCATAAGTGGTCCACAAAGGTTTATTATAGTAATATTTATCCATAAGCCTGCGATTTTATATTAATAATTATTTTAGAAATTTCAAGTTCGTTAGTCAATGAAAAAGTAAATGGTTCATTCAATCCTTCCTTACGATGTGTAGGTATTTCACATATTCGCAACGCTCTGGTCACTAGGGTGTTAGATGGTAGAAAGTACTGAAGTTCTTTCCTTCTGTGGTGCTCCCAAAAATATGAACGCGTCATCTACATACCTCATCCAGTGCTTCGGTCGTTTTTCTATGGTTCGAATGGAAATATCTTCAATTTCCATGTTCCATGTTCATAGAAGTTATGATTCCATCGAAATGAGTTGTCGTTGGTGAATGTCAAAATAAGTTGGTGTTTTGTGTGGAAATCTCTTCTATGTAGCTGAGAGCTTCCTGGAGTAGTATTTGCGCACGAGTTGTACACTATACTTTTCAACCTATTTCAAAAAGAAAATATGTTAAATTTTGAATATGCATTTGGACGAATAATAATGGAAGTTTTCCAAGTGAATTAATTGAATTTTTCATGACTGAATTAGTCTACCTACAAATAATTTTTACAGGAAAACCTAGATTTAAAATTATGAGTGCATGCTTTAAACTAACCCCATTCAATATCAAATGATTTTTTCGAAGAAGAATACATTATACATTGTAGTTTTCAAGCAACACTCAAAATCTATGCATACTCTCACACTGAGTAATTTTTGTGTTATTTCCGACATGATAAGTATCTCACAGAATCGAGCTGAACGCAAGTATACTATTTGTAAATGTTCCCTTTCGAAAACAAGCTAAAAGTGCGTTCTTCAAAACAAACTGGATTTAGAAATCCATTCGTTTTCCCTTCGCATGTGCCCATATTTCCTGAAGATGTAACAATATTTTGAATATTCCTTGCGCTCCAGAAATTCATTGAAGAACACATGCAGTATATCTTAGCAGCATGATTTGCTGGTTATTTATCCTCCGTATTAAATTCCGGCGTGTTGTCTTGTGGCCAGTGCCGTAACCAAGATATTTAAATAGGTCATGATTCTATACAGAACAACTGGCCTGGCTGAAGGAACTAGGTCAATGGCCCGTCGAAATTTCACGACAAATAACACTACTAGTGAAATTTTCGAGGGTAATACCACAATAGGTTTTTATTTTATCGGATAAACTTTCATTTTACATGAAAACTTGGTTGCTTTGGTAATTAATGAGAGCAAATAACATGATAAAATCACGACACCGAAGATGGTTACTACCCGCTAAATCTCAACAAAAATATGAGGAACATTATAAACATTTTGAAAACTGGTGCCACAACAAAGGAACAAATAGTATCAAGGAGGAGGTGTTCCTAGCTTATTTTGCAGATTTACAAAAAAAAATTCAGCCAAATACTTTATGGAGTAAGTACTCTATGTTAAAAAGGGTCCTTAAAGTCAAAACAAAGTTGGATTTGAGTAAATATTTCAAGCTAACATCGTTTTAAAAGAAGCAAATTGTGGGATACCGTCCGAAAGAATCCAAAATGTTTGACAAAAGTGAAGTTTCCAGACTTATGGAAGAAGCACCTGATCAAACTTATCTTCTAATAAAAGTCGCCACAATTTTAGGTTTGGCCGGTGCTTGCAGGCGCGATCTTTGCAAGATAATGGTTGATCACATAGAGGATAAAGGAAATTCGTCGTCAAAATCCCTGACAGTAAAAATAATACTTCAAGAATCTTTGTAGTATCAAATGAAACAAATAAGGGACATTATTTACAACTATATCATAAATATGCACATTTGCCCAAACCAGACACTCCGCACAGGCGTTTTTTTTTTGTGCCAAGGAGCATGTAGTACTCAATGTGTTGGAATAAATTCATTCGGTAAAATGCCTGCGAGAATAGCTGCATATCTACAGTTGGAAAATCCAGTAGAGTATACAGGACATAGTTTCCGTCGTTCCTCGGCTACCATGTTGGCCGATTCTGGAGCAGGAATTACTAATGTCAAGCAACTCGGAGGCTGGAAATCGACGACTGTAGCCGAGAGCTACATTGATGATTCGACAAATCAAAAAAAGGATTTATCGAATAAAATATTGGCCACGAACATCTGCCCTTCTGCAATAAGTCAACATTCATCAAGCCATATGAACAGCTGCCCTTCTAAGTTAAGTCCCGAGGTAAATCAACCTTCATCAAGCCATATTATTAACTTCCCTTCTGCGCTAAGTCAGTGTTCATCAAGCCGTACGATAAGCCAACCATTGAATGAACTGACTGGATCTGCAATAAATTTGCAGAATGTTAATGATTGTTCCCAACACGTGCGCAAAGTGCCTTTTCCGCACGCAAAAACTTATACGAACTCCGCTTCGCGTTGTTCGCCTAACTGTATTTGCGTGCGGAAAAGTAAGACTTTGCGCACTTGTTAGGAAAATAACTATTTCTTCCAACTATATTCGTCAGAGCCAAGAATTCGCCATTTCCAAACACTCCTGCAACATTCAGAATTCCGATCGTGAATTCCAACCGTTCATTGGGCGTCTTGTTCAACGACGGTCTCCGCCTATGAATACCAACTAATTTATCCACATCAGAAATAAAAGTCCCAGTGAAACTGCTAACGCATTCTCTGGCATTTTTTCCTTTTGCCGACCACCTATAAATCTCCGGTCGATTTCTCACTTTATTAAATCTTCGAACAGTGCATAATTGCCGTACACATGGTCGCATAAATCATGGCGGGACAAACTGGCATTTATCAGGACCGTTCTGTTATATGTTGGTCGCTAATGAACCTCCGGTTCTCTGCGACACTTTCGCCATCACGGGAACGCTACTACAAAACGACATCGATCGGAAAGTTAACCCAGTACAACGGCCCGCTATTTTAGATGATTTATCCGTCATGAATACCGGTTAATTTGACTGTGGCTGGAATGTTACGACTTGCAATCAAACTCAGATGGTTGCTGTTCTCCAACGTATGGCATGTGTCAGGGATTCCCTGGGGTTCCACTTTAGGGCCCCAATTCTTCGTGAATTCTTACAGGAGGGTATGCTTTTCTGGGCCAAATGCTCCAGGTCATAAGACAGTTCTAGGTCTATAAATGAGAAACGTTTTCCCAAAATTTTAACTTTTAAACCATTCCATCTTCAAATAAGTTCTTGGAAAGCAGAGTTTGTGACATTGTGGCGACAAAGCGTATGTAAATATTCTGGGTTTCAATGTATAATAAATAGAAAACGTCAGTTCTAACAATTAGTTATTGAAATAATTCGAGAGCAATGTTGTCAATTTGTATTGTTTAAAATAATTGATTAGAAGATAACTTATTCTAAATTGAAAGAAATTATAATGTTTTAGTACATTACTCATTTCTAATAATCCAGTAACGACAGACAAACTCGAGCAAAAAGTGAAGAATGAATTGTAGCACTCTGAAACTCGGCACATAACAGCTCGGCATCATTTAGAAAAAAAATTGTTTACCAAAAAATCAGTGGTGGAACCTAAAAACAATTTCATTAAAACATTTTTTTTTTTGTTGTTATTTCAGAAAATATAAGATTTATCAAAAAATTATATCGGTAGGTTGAGAGATAATTCAGTTCTCCACAAGAATGATATTCAGTTATACCTTATGAAAAACGCTCATTTTCTCAGGAAACGTGGTTTAACGCCGACTTCACGTTTCATGCCCGCCCTAACCCGCCACTGCAAGTTCAGGCAGGGCCGAAAATTAGATTTGTCATAACTTTGCTAAACATTATAAGAAGGAAAAGAAAAGGTGCATATCGTTCCTGAAGACTTCTACTTCCTCATACAAATATAACATATGAGTATCTGATTACTTAAAATTTGTTTTGTCCCACTTCACATAACCCTTCTACGATATCAACGGATGATCCGAAAGTCATGGATATTTTAGTTGATATGAAATAATTATACTGGAGCAGGAATCAGTACCCTCTTTGGACCATATGCAATGATTTAAGACTAGTGAGACAAGTCTCACTTATACATGCCAAAGAAAAAACATGGTTTTACTCCTTCCTCAGTTTTCAACTCATCCATAATCCCGGCAATTTCTTCAGTAAATGTTGAAAATAATCGCTCATACACATCCTACATAAAAAACGAAGTAAGTGATTTCAAGCTTGAGGTTTGCACTTACACAATAGTGTTATTAAATATGTATATACAGCAGCGATTATTTTCAACATTTAGTGAAGAGAAAATGAGGCAGGAGTAAAACAATTTTTTTTTTACATGTATAAGTGGGACCTGTCACACTACTTTAAAATTGTTGCATATAGTCCAAAGAGGGTATGGGTTGCTGATTTAGTACGATAATTCCATATTTACTAAATTATTCATGATTTTCGGATCATCCGTAAACATCTCCGTGAAGTGTCACAAAACACATTTTAGGTACTCAAATACTCGCATATTATATTTGCATGAGAAGGTAGGAGTCTTCAGAAACGATGTGAACTTTTCCTTTTCCTTCTCCGATCATTTTTAGCAGAGTTATTAACAATCAAATATTCGGCTCCGCCAGAACTTTCATCGGCGGGTAAGGGTATACCTAAAATTTGAATTCGGCGTTCAATCACATTTTATGAAAAAACGAGCGCATTTCATAAAAAATTACTGGGAATACTAACGGGAATCCCAACAGGGATCTACCGGTTGAGAGGGCATCTTAATAAACTCGTACTAGTTGAGGAAGAAGAATGCAGTGTATTCCCAAGTAGCAATTCAACGTTGCGGCAACGTGTTTGAAAAAGTTGTGCAACCAAACATAAGTTGCATTGCCGACGTCAACACAACGTTGTCACAACCCTGTTTTGCACCAACTTGGTCAATCATAACGATTACGAAACAGAAATTGCCAACGCATTACATTTTACTGTCAAATATACCATTGCTTCATGCTAAAAAACACGTGGGCTTTCAATCTGTTGCCAAGTTTTCAAATGTCAAGAAGAAGAAATATATATTTTAGTTCGAAAATATGAATAGGAAATTCATAAAATCTTTTGTGGAATCATCTGCGACAATATTAAATTAATATGTATCAGATGTAGTTCAATGTCCAGCGTGGCTTGTGCCGGGGAAGTAGTTGTTTTCTGTTAGATATTACAAATAAGTCACATTTTTCAATTTTCATGGAGAATGTTCCCCTTTTCAACAAGAAATATATAATTTCATAAACAATTTTCGATGTTGATATCGTTTCAAGCGTGAACTAAATACGGAATACCTATGCATTATTTCTAGAAAACTAAAATGAGGCTCTGAAAACCTTTGTAAATGTTTGTTTTACATCCCAAGTTTTAATGGCCGACCTTGTTTCCAAATAGAATTACACTTCCAATATGGCGTAGGAGTATACAGGTCGTCAACGCGACCTTGGTTGTCAGGTAACTAAAAATATACTAATTTTTTACGTTAGTCTGCCATACAACCAACTTTATACCCGAAACGCGACTGGAGTTGCTTATCGGACCAAAAACTGAACCAATTCCAACTAACGAATACATTCCGCTCCACATTTTGTAACCCATCTCTTTCGCGTTTTTCCCTCAGTTCTTCCAAGTTATTGAACTGTTATACATGGTCATAATCAAGTTGTTTCTCCCTGCTATAATACAGTTGTTCCTCTGAAAAAGTAGTTGCTTTCCTCAATATCTCTCTATTCAGGTTGGCACTTGTTTCTAAAGAAATTAAACTTGAGATTTCCAAACTGTCTGTCTTCATGTTAGCTTTTGCCCGTGAAGTTTCTTCACGACTTTTTTTTTATCTGTAAGAGAAGATAGTGAATTCGTTCGCACTTTTCATTTCCGATTCGAAAGTTAGCTTAGGATCATTCTAGTCCTTCTTTCCTTTACTATAAATACATTTTCTGGCAAACAATTTAGCAAACAATGGTTCTTGTTACTGAATTAAAAAATATATAATAAATTGGGTAAATAATTATTATCTAAATTTGGCCTACACGTCCTCTGCAGTAAATATTTGAAGGAAGGTTAGTAGTGAAAACGTTTTCAACTCAACTGAAAAATTACCCACTGCTTAGTTGAATCTCACAAGGTCGGTTTACTGTCGGGAAAACGTTTAAAATCACTAAAGTTGTCACTTAAACGTTAGAACGTTGTTCCCATTCCCAGAATATTTACTACTTGTAGTCGGTTAAACGTTATGACAACGTCGTAGCTTGACTGATGTCATGCTCAACGTTAAAACAACGTTGACCGGTGGTTTAGAGAGCGTCGTTTCATGAATGACTAATTTCTACACAAACTACAACGTTAATTTTGGTGTTTTATGTGGTTGTCGTCGCCAAAATGCTACTTGGGTTGACAACCCCACTTAACAGAAGAAGAAGAATCTGCCACTTCAGTGGACTTGTCAGCTAACCTCACTATGATGGCGATGGAGTCTTTGTATCGTCGTGATGTTTGTGGTGTTCATGGTCTGCTTCGACTCGTAGGAAAGTCCCATTTCCTGGATAGGAAGTCTATAGACTGTACGTCCTGAAATATGCATATCCTGGCTTGTTGCTTAGCTCCAGCACTTCGTTCTCACCCAGAACTGCGTTTTCAGTGTTTCACTAGCATATCTCAATGATTTTTGAGAGTTGTGCTGCCATATATATCGGGTAATTCATCCTTTGTTCTGAATTCTTCGACAGTATGTCAGAAGTATCAGAAATGACCGAATGCAGCTGCTGACATCAATTCTTCAAAAACAAACTGTTAATTGCCAGAGAAATCATCAGTACTTTATATTCTAGCGAGGAAAATAGACGATGGAAAAGTTTCAAGTCGCATTCCTCAAGCGAGAGAGGATGCCCGAGCAATTTGTCTGCGACTTGCGTAGGAATTAAGTGTGTGATTGAAAGGAGAGTGTGTTCGGGTTGACGCGCCGTTCACAAATAACTCCCGGAAAATATATGATATACACAACCGTGGTGCTTCTCGAAATTGATTGCATTAGTCGTGCATATTCATCAAGATGTATTAATACATCGCGGTGACGATTACCGTTACGGAGATTATCGGGTTTGGGTGTGAGTTTGGTTTCGAAGCCGATGAAAATTGAACTGTCGGAATTGTGTAACTGTTCCACTCGTTTCTGTATTGTGGTGATTATATTCCTGGACAGCGTATATCTTCCCTATTATTATGGGAACACCCAATGAATAAGTTTGTTTTTGTTGTGTCGGGACGGTGTAACGGGTGAGTTTGTTGTGATCAAATAACGGACACAGCAGTTAACAAATAACAATAACAATTTATTAACAACACTAACAATAATACGTAACAGTTAAACGTACAGCTTGATAAACTTGGAGAAAAATCTCGACTCGAGAACAGCGAGTCCGGAGACTGAAAAACGGAGAACCTCGCGAACCGAAAAGTAAAAACTAACTTCCTCCATCTTCCCACCATCCTCTTCAAATCTCCGTATAGGTAGCAGGCAAACCCCCGTCTACGTCACGGGAAAATCCCAAATGTCCAAATTCCCCAGCTTACGGAATTATAATCCTATTTGAAATTTGATGTTCCTAGACACCATAAAAGCTCAGTCGTAAAACCCAGGATAATCCTATTACCGGAAATTTAAATATGGAATTCCCTAGTTCTGCAACTATGGTGAAGGCTTTTAATATTTCCCTCTATAAACATTTATAGTCGGACAAAGGCCCTTTAGAAAGAAAATAATCTTACTCCACATCTCTACATATTCTTATATTCTTAATTCTTTTTCCTTCTAAAGGGCCTTTGTCCGACTATAAATGTTTATAGAGGGAAATATTAAAAGCCTTCACCATAGTTGCAGAACTAGGGAATTCCATATTTAAATTTCCGGTAATAGGATTATCCTGGGTTTTACGACTGAGCTTTTATGGTGTCTAGGAACATCAAATTTCAAATAGGATTATAATTCCGTAAGCTGGGGAATTTGGACATTTGGGATTTTCCCGTGACGTAGACGGGGGTTTGCCTGCTACCTATACGGAGATTTGAAGAGGATGGTGGGAAGATGGAGGAAGTTAGTTTTTACTTTTCGGTTCGCGAGGTTCTCCGTTTTTCAGTCTCCGGACTCGCTGTTCTCGAGTCGAGATTTTTCTCCAAGTTTATCAAGCTGTACGTTTAACTGTTACGTATTATTGTTAGTGTTGTTAATAAATTGTTATTGTTATTTGTTAACTGCTGTGTCCGTTATTTGATCACAACAAACTCACCCGTTACACCGTCCCGACAGTGGTGACCCCGACGTGATGTAGTTTTTGTGTGACAGTGACGCGAGTGAGTTATACATTGCGGTTTGGGACCTAGATAAACGCACCGGAGAATCAGCACAGATATTACCGCCACAATGACCCCCCCTATCGACAAACCCGCAGTTTTCACGCACCCCAAACTTCCGGTATTCTCATCAGAGGACCCGGAGCTTTGGTTCCAACAGGTAGATTGGGCACTCAAGAACGCTGGTGTCAGAACAAGCACCGACAAATTTTGGTACGTTGGGACGTCGCTCGAGCCGCAATATGCTAAGGAGGTGCGTGACCTGTTGTTGAACCCACCAGAGGAAACGGAGAACCTCGCGAACCGAAAAGTAAAAACTAACTTCCTCCATCTTCCCACCATCCTCTTCAAATCTCCGTATAGGTAGCAGGCAAACCCCCGTCTACGTCACGGGAAAATCCCAAATGTCCAAATTCCCCAGCTTACGGAATTATAATCCTATTTGAAATTTGATGTTCCTAGACACCATAAAAGCTCAGTCGTAAAACCCAGGATAATCCTATTACCGGAAATTTAAATATGGAATTCCCTAGTTCTGCAACTATGGTGAAGGCTTTTAATATTTCCCTCTATAAACATTTATAGTCGGACAAAGGCCCTTTAGAAGGAAAAAGAATTAAGAATATAAGAATATGTAGAGATGTGGAGTAAGATTATTTTCTTTGGAAATAAAAATTATTTGAGTCTTATTGTTGGTAAAGCCGCTACAGTTGATTGATTGACAAGTATTTTTATTGACTTGAAAGATTGTCAAATTGTATTGCTCCTGATTTTTCGATAAATCTTGTTAGTTTCTTTAATAAATAATATTTTGAAAGCAGTAATCCACTTATTTGGATCTTCTACCAAATAAGCTATTAGGCAGAAGCAACATTTGGAGGCCCCGACGAGATCGCTGCTGAAGAAATTACAAGATGACAGCACAGGAGATTTTGACCCTGAAACTTTTGAAAACTTCTTTCGATGCATACTGCTGTGATTTAAAGTAAAAATTGACTAATACAAATCCGAATTTGGCTAACATTCAAGGAACCTTCAAACTTCTGGAAAAACTGAATGATGACTTCGAAGAGGAATCCAACAAATTGATCCATAAAATGATTGATGATAGTAAGAGCGAAGATAGTATCGCAAAAGTGATGAAAGAATCCCACGAAACTACAATTCGATTCAGTTCTCTTGCTTTCTCTGTAAACAAAGTTCTTTCTGAGCAGAATTTTGATAAGACCAGTACCGTTTCCTCTGGAAGAGCCAAACTAAAACTTCCAAAAATTGATTTTAGAAAGTTTAGTGGCGATATAAAGGATTGGTTACAGTTTTGGATTTGTTCAAACGTATTCATGAAGATGATGACAAATTTCAATATTTGTTGCAAGCCACTGTTTCGAATTCAAAAGCTAGACAAGTGATCGAAAGTTACCCACCGACTGGTGAAAATTATAGCAAGGTTATAGAAAGTTTAAAATCACGATTTAGTCGAGATGATCTATTGATAGAGTATTACGTTAGAGAACTTCTCAAGCTAGTGTTGTTCAATCGCACCAACAAAACAAATCTAACTTCTCTCTACGACAAAATGGAAATGATATGCAGTCTATATTCTGATTATGAATTCGCTTTCAGTACTGCGAAAGGCATGGTCATTATCAGCAGAGCAGCTGAAAATTAATAGTATTTCGAAATGGGAGAAAAGAGAAAATAACATTATTTCACACTGGAAAAAGAGAGAAAATAACACGTAGGAGCTGAAGGAAAAAAAAGATTATGTACTTGAAGTTGAGAGTAGAAAAAGTGGTACCGTCGCCGTCGTTTGAGAAATATATAGCAGCAGGGCTGATGGAATGGAAGAAGAGAGAAAACAACATGTACAGGGGGAATATATAACAAAGAGACGACCGGGTACTGTCAGCATTGCAAAAGACAAGGTCATCACCAGAAGAGCTCCTTGAAGATATCAAAATTTCAAAATCTAATAAGAGGAAAGCACTACTTCTCTGGCTGATACGAGTATTGAATTATATCATACAGATACTTGTGCAAAGTACCCCATTGCAACTAAAAACAATTGCAAGTGCTCCCTGTGACCAAATAACCCCCAACTTAGAGCACTTGACACCCTTGGTGTAACAACAGATAACTGTTCTGCAATGCTTTATCCCTTATTAGAATCTTGTATACCTGAAGAGGTCTTGAGGACATGGCAGAGAAGTTCCCAATTTTCTACTGAAGATCCCCTGAAGAAAATATTAGAAAATTTCATGCTATTTTTGAAGCGAGAGGTTGAGAATGAAGAACGAATTTCATTAGCTAATAGCTTTGAAACAAAGCCTAGGAAAAAAGAAATTCTAAATCAGAATATCCCGTCTGCTTCTGGTTTATTGAATCAAAATCTTGTTAGTTTCTTTAATAAATAATATTTTGAAAGCAGTAATCCACTTATTTGGATTTTCTACCTAATAAGCTATTAGGCAGAAGCAACAGTCTGTAGGACTTTTGAGCCTACTCTAGCCTCCAACTGCTTTCCATATCTCGGTTGCCAGGGTCAAAATTATGTTACTTTTCTTCGTTTGAAAAATTGACCCCATTTGTTACAGGTTGCGCGAGTACAATAAATCATTTTTGTATTTTCACTTGAAATGATTCACTTATGGTACATTCGAATGGTAGATGCACATGGACAAAATTCTAGTAGACGGTTTCTCTGTAGTTCTGTATGTTTCTGGGGCGCTAATCCGAATTTGAAACTTGATCTACGCACTAGGTGAAAAATTGCTGATCCACTACAGTCAACTTCACTTAGTCTCTAAAAATATATTTTAGAGAATGCTAAGGTTGGATACTTTTTTTCATCCAGTTTTGAAATTATTTTTAAAAATTAAAAAAAAAATTCACAACAATTACTCAAAAACAAAAGAAGATATGTGAAATATAAATAGGAAACAAAATTCAGATTTTATTCAACAAAAATTTTGGTTATTTTCGCATTTCAGTAAACTAAAAATTACTTTATTTTCTCTTTTCTCCCATTTCGAAATACTATTCATTTTCAGCTGCTCTGCTGATAATGACTATGCCTTTCGCAGTACTGAAAGCGAATTCAGAATCTGTTATATCTTCTCCAAATGATGACACCACTTTTTCTCTTCTCAGATTTCAAAATCCTTTTATTTTCAGCAGCTCTGCTGATGATGTCCATGTCTTTCGCAATAGTAACAGGGAATACAGTGTCTGCTGAAATATTAGCTCTCATTTTGTGACACTATGAATTATCGTGGTGGATCTTTGAAATTTGAAATAACTGATAATCTGAGAAAGGAGTGTAGAAATGGACGACGAACCCTTTAGTTCAGCAAATGTCTAGTAAATTATAGTCAAAGATATTGAATAATATGCCCCACGAAAGGTCTGAAAATGTCTTGCACATATATTGTCCATAATGAGTCCTAAAAATTTGTGAATTCAGTCAGGCAATACCTGGAAACGTCTATCAATTCCATATGAGTAAGTTGAAGGCAATCTTGAATAATCCTACACAGCTCACGAAAGAAAATATTAAAATGTTACGCAAGTAATTTATGATCAGTTTCTATATCGCCAGAGATGCGTATTTGATTCATTACTCGGAATGAACGCATCATTCTGTCAGGCGAACGCTGTTGCATGCAATCTAATTTCGATAAGCGCTTTTGATGCGAAGGAAATTCTAATTAATAAATTATGTTCCGAATATGTAGTACAAATTATAATTTTGTAAAGGCAATTATAAAATTCAATTAAGATGCGTCAGTGCGATGTGCTAGAATTTCCTTCACCTGGCCACCAGCGGTAACCGTAGAAGTATTTCTATAAGGTTGGCTCTTAGTAGAGTACGGCATTCAAAATATTAATTATTATTTTGTTATTTATTTTCTGACATTGTTCCAATTTGGTGCGAATCAATAATAAATTCGTGAAAATCAAGAACACCAAAAAAAAAACATGTGCCATCAGTGCTCGATTCAGAAAATGGCAATTGTATCGCCAAAGAATCGGCTATTGCCTGCTTCAAAGTTGAGCTGAGTGAAAAATATTAGATATCCAACATTTATGAAACACTGTGGTTCAGAAAACTGCCGATTTCGCGAATAATGTTCATCATTCGATGAGATTATGCGATACCCCAATGTATGTGGGATGTGGGTTGGAATCCCAGCGCGGTCATCGGTCTGGTGCAGGGCATCGCACGTTGAAAAGTAAGGGCTACGTCTGCCCTAGCTCACACAAATCTGTCGAAGACTTCTGAGGGTTGTTCGTAATGATGAAGCCGATTGTCGGTAATAGCAATAGTAATCCAAAAATAGTCGTTGCCGTTTAATAATTGTACTCTGTAGCAATAATAGTAATGAAAATTATCGGTAAGATGGTAACCTACCACTGTTAAGTCGTTCAAAAATCAACGTATAATTATTAAATTGAAAATAAATCTTAATAATTACATAAAAACTTTAGATATAGAATAATTTTCGTCCATGTTATTTTCAAACAGAGAGAATGTATGATGTCGATTATGTCTCTTTGTTGAAGTTTATCGAATTTTTTACGGCCTCCTTCCACAATTCAGTCATTATTGTTATTTCTTATTAATTATCTCTCATTGTATGTTATGTTTGCAAACACCCATATACAGATCCCAATCATACCGTCGCAATTATAAATAAAAATTTTATATCAATGGTATCCACCAGAATATATTGTTGTTAATTTCAAACTGACATTCTCCAATTTGCATCATACATATAAGTAGTACAAAGTCTCCAGGTCACGAACAGTGGTAAAGTTCTTACAGTTTCAAACAATAAATCGTAACATTTGTTCAGATAGATTTTTATTTTAATATGGGTTCTAAAACAAAACAATGTCAAAAATGTTCTTGACATGTTCAAGTTAAACCAAATTTTGTTTTCGTTGATAACCTTGTATTTAGTATGATAGAGCACTACTCTAATGTCCTTTAGTATGTTAATTTGAAGTGATATTTATAGTTTATTCTGTATAGAGTTCAAAATCATCATCAAAAATTAATTTATCCACAATCACCTTATAATTGAAGTTTTATCCACACTTATGTTTAAACATTCTTGCGCAAATAAAATGATATCTAAAACACTTATACAATAAATAACTATTATATACAAATTTTTATTAAAGATCATGAACATCAAGGGTCCTCAATTGGACCAACCAACCGGTCTTGATTGTACTAATCACCGACAAGTTTTAACTGGATATATTGACTGGTGTTAGTTTCAAATATTGCCGGTAACGCCAATATTTGACTTGTTCCAAAAGAAACAGATGTAATCAGCATATACTATCAAAGTGTATACATTTCACTGGTTTCGACTGTCTTTTCAATGATATATTGAACACGCATTACACATTGTTACAAAAAATATACACGTAACAATTAACCATCACCAAGAAGAATGATACCCATGTATTCTTTACAGCAAAACTAGTGCTTATTACTCCAGTGAAATTAGACGGAACACCAAAAAATTTGTAAATGTTTCAATGGTTAAGATGGATAATACTTAAGCGATCAACAGAATAGAGGAATAGTAATAATTAAATGGAACTAGTGTTCATAAAGTAACATAAAAAATCGTTGCCAAGTTTAGCTGGAAGTAACAACACAGTATCAAAAATATTTCCAAATATTTAAAAGTCAAAACAAATAACTTTTGTATTAATTTTTTTTTTCTATCTTCAATAGTAGGAGGTATGGACCGCTGCGACCTTGCAACATACATATATTTGTTGTAAACTAAGAAACTGCAATACTTACTTTGAAAAATGTGTTTTCGATTTTGAGTGAACAAAAATTGAAAACCTACCATATGAAAAATAAATAATTGAATTGAAATGCCATAACATTTTCCATCAGATTTTTCTTAATATTGAGTAGATTTTTATTTATTTTTCTTTTTTTTTGTTTCTTATTCAATTATAAGTAAAAATTAAAGTTATTTCATTAATCCCATTAGTCCCCTCAACATTTCCATTCAGTCCCCGTTATGTTGCTAATTGGACACACATAATGAAATCGACTGAAACGAAAAAATATTGAAAAGTTCTTAAAAATCATTTAAAAATTCCCAGAAAAATTATAAGGGGATACCCCTTTATAATTTTTCTGGGTTTCATTTATCACAAGGTGTGTAGCATATTACCATAATTTTGAAAATTAGGTCGGAATCTTGAAATGTTCAAATGGTCCCTAATAGTATCCATGTAGTCCCCAGTCCCTTAAATGTAACAGTCATTTTCGGCAAATTGTCTAATTTTCCCAGAGTACTTACTCATTATTATATACTTAATGAAATATAAATGGCTTGAAACAAAATCCAGAACATGTGTAGTTAATTAGGCATAAGATCCTCGTCCACATCGAGATCAATTTCACAGTAAAAAGTGAAAAAATCTGTCATTCTCGTTTTCGGTCTTGACGCCAGCAGGTGCCGGCATCTTACGAGACATTTAGGACCAAACATCCGTTACGGGGGGGCATCTATCAATTAACGCGTTTCAAATACGTGTGAATGATTTTTTGTAATTCATAATCAGGCTTGACAACTTTTATTGCACTCTAGAACAACAAAGTTTCTTACTTATTACCTTTGTCTGAATATGTGAACAATGTCATTTTTATAAATGTTAATAACAACGTAAAATGTTCATTATATTATTATAAACAATGAATATAAAAATAAATAATACATTTGCAACAATAAATGAACGTGTAAATCAGATAGTCTATGAGCATAGATCATAGAAGACAACATATGCCTCTTCGCCCAATAGCTATTTTTATTATTAGGTAGGAAAGTGCCACTTTTCCTCCCGCAGGATGTAGTTTACTGCCTGTTTACTGTAAAGGCACTTCACTCCCATGTTATACATATGATTTTTCCTCCTACTCACTTAATGAACCTTTTTTCGTAAATTTAAAACGCACCTCAACTGCTTTTGTCTAAAACGGACCTATCCTTGCATTATGGAAAGTATAGACATTACAGTCTATACTTTCACCCATTTCCAGACGTCCGAATGGTTTGAAATTTGGCAGGTGTTCATAGTTCCGGTGACAATGCAATATGACATTTTTTGTTATAGAAAAACAAAATGGCGGCTACAAGATGGCGGACGAGATTTGTGATAATGGTCCGATTCCATTCAAAATTGGTAAATAAGGGTTTTCGGAGTCAGAGATTATGATTTTTTCATCAAAATTCATGAATTCATAATGGTCTTCAAGATGGCGGACGAGATTTGTGATTATGGTCAGATTCGGTTCAAAATTAGTATGTGAGGTTTTTTTAGGTCGTTTATTTCGAATTCTCTGTCAAAATTCATACATTAAAGTTGGCGGCTCCAAGATGTCATTATGGTCTGTTTCGATTCAAAATTAGTGTGTTGGGGTTTTCGGGGTCAGAGATTATGAATTTTTCGTAATTATTTATGAATTCAAGATGGCGGCCCAGGATGATGGACGAGTATTGTAATTATGGTCAGATTCGATTCAAAATTGGTATGGTTTTCGGGGTCGGAGATTTCGATTTTTTAGTCAAAAAAATAAATATAGTTTGAAAAACTAAAGAACACGCTTTACTTCCCATGGACTAAAAAGTGAAAAATAATTGACAATTTAATTTCTCAAATGTAAAAAAAGCGTGGGGTGCTTGATTAAGTTCTCTTGAGCTCTTGAAAGGTCTGTATTGTTATATTAAACTAAAAACATGAGAATATAGATCGAAAGCACCTGCGCTTTTTTTACATTTGAGAAATTAAATTGTTAATTATTTTTTAGTTTTTAGTCCAGAGGAAATAAAGCGTGTTCTTTAGTTTTTTAAACTATTATTTTTCCGGTTTGTTTGTAAGATACGATACGTTTATTTGTAAGATACGATAAGGCCGACTGTCAGCATATTGCAGAAAATTCGGTCGAAAGCATATCGGAAACGATATCATAATGTATTTTCGCAAAATGAGCAAGTATCCATTAATGAGTGTGAATTACCTTGACTGACATCACGATTCGTGTTCTGTGATTCTGAACAAAAAAATGCTAAAAATGTTGTAAGTTAAAGTACGAACAAGTTGTAGGAGCTAAAAATCTTGTTCGTTTAAATTATCAAGAAAACTTGTATGCACATTTCAAGTCGCAACGAGATGCTCTCATTAATACTTTTATTAAATCGACCATACCATTTACATATATTTATGTAGAGTGTAATGAAGTTTGTCTCACCATCTTCGTTGAATGCGGGTTAATGACATGATTCCGATGTAAACAAGACTGGTTTTTGTGTAACGTGATTATTTTATATTCCCGAATCTAGGTGATAAAATTCAAATTGAACATTTATGTTAATGTGGCATGTTGTCCTGTGTCGACGAAATCGTACTCTCGTATACGAAATGATTAATTTTTGCTCTACACGAAAATGCCTGCTCTGCTATTATACCGGGTGATTCAACAAAGTATTCGCGGTTCTGTAACTTTCTTATTTGGAGAAAAAACCATAATGTACCTCATACACTATATTTCAATGTTTCACTGAAAGCAATTTTTTCAATGATAATTTTGTCCCCAAAGGGAATTCGTTATGTTGATTACAATTCTGACATCGAAAATGATTGTAATCTTTTTTGTTGTTTAATAAGGATCACACATCACACTGAATTTCGTGCTGGTGGGTTTTTCAACTGAAAATAATGTTAATGGCATTTTTATCAAACTTGTTTTCTTATTGTGTCATTTCGATAAAAAGCTAACTGTTTTTCTTAAAATCATTTTAAAAAATCTTATCTTATGCATTATTTATCTGTTTTCAAGAAAACTGTTATGGAAACTTGTTTCTATTGTTAAAAAAAATATGTAAAAAAACTTTAAATACAAGCTTTTATTCAAATGCGCTAAAAAGTTGAAAATAATTTTTTTTAGATGTGAGTTACAGATTCAAAAGCTTTCCGCCTGAAGTTGCTTGTCTTTTAAAAGTCTTTTTCTTAATATTATTTTATTTTTTGCTTTTTTAGTTAGTACGCATTGATAATGGATTTCAGATACCAATTTTGAATAGAATCGGGTCATAATTACAAAACTCGTCCGCCATATTGGACCCGCCACCTTGAATTTTTCAAGTCTGTCGAAAGAATCATAATCTCCGACCCGAAAACTCCCCTGATACAAATTTTGAATAGAATTGGATCATAATTACAAAACTCGTCCGCCATATTGAAGCCAACATCTTGAATTTTTTAATATTGACAGAAGAATCATAATTGCCGAACCCAAAAACCCCAGATAGCAATTTTGAATAGAATCGGATCATATCTACAAAACTTGTCCGCCATTTTAGAGCCGCCATTTTCTTTTTTCTATAAAAAAACTGTCACATTACATTTTCACCTGAATTATGTACACCTGCCAAATTTCAAATCAATCGGACGATTAGAAATGTGTCATATTTGATTACATACAGACACACACACAGACACCAAGACAGGGGAAACTAAATAAAAGTTTGTATTTATTTTTGTGTAAAATGTTCTAAGTTTTCCAAATTTCAAAAGTTCGACATAATCCCAAGGCCATTTCAATACCAGATTCTGCAAAATTCCACAATTGTACGTTCTTGAGACATTGAAAAATGGCATAGAAAACAACAGTACATTAAAACCTAAAAACTTAAGTGCCATTTTTTATGAACTTTAGCATTCCCATAGAAAACTTCTTATGATTACTGCAAAGATGAATTGTAGATACTGCAAATTTTTTATTCAACTTTGAACTGGCAATTGTCACTTTGAACTGGAAATTGTTAGTTAAAAAAAAACAATATTTAAGTGACAATTGTAAGTTCGAAGTGGCAATTGCCAATTCAAAGTGGCAATTGTCAGTTCAAAGTGACAATTGTCAGTTCAAAGTGGCAATTGTCAGTTCGAAGGGGTAATTGCCAATTGAAAGTGACAATTGTCAGTTCAAAGTGGCAATTGTCAGTTCAAAGTGACAATTGTCAGTTCGAAGTGGCAATTGCCAATTGAAAGTTACAATTGTCAGTTCAAAGTGGCAATTGTCAGTTCAAAGTGACAATTGTAAGTTCAAAGTGGCAATTGTCAGTTCGAAGTGGCAATTGCCAATTGAAAGTGGCAATTGCCAATTGAAAGTGACAATTGTCAGTTCAAAGTGGCAATTGTCAGTTCAAAGTGACAATTGTCAGTTCAAAGTGGCAATTGTCAGTTCGAAGTGGCAATTGCCAATTGAAAGTGGCAATTGTCAGTTCAAAGTGACAATTGTCGGTTCAAAGTGGCAATTATCAGTTCGAAGTGGCAATTGCCAATTGAAAATGACAATTGTCAGTTCAAAGTGGCAATTATCAGTTCAAAGTGACAATTGTCAGTTCGAAGTGGCAATTGCCAATTGAAAGTGGCAATTGTCAGTTCAAAGTGACAATTGTCAGTTCAAAGTGGCAATTGTCAGTTCGAATTGGCAATTGCCAATTGAAAGTGGCAATTGTCAGTTTAAGGTGACAATTGTCAGATCAAAGTGGCAATTATCAGTTCAAAGTGACAATTGTCAGTTCAAAGTGGCAATTGTCAGTTCAAAGTGACAATTGTCAGTTCAAAGTGGCAATTCCAAATGTTTCGAAAAATATTTTGTTGTTGGCCCTTCTACGCCTTCGTATAGGTAATTAATTGTGTTCTGTTTCAGCCTAAATGAAATCTGCCTTCGTTCGTGTTTTCGAATTCATTCGTCGATTATCCACCAGTTCACAGCACTCGTTCTGTGATTATATTGTATTTAAGTTCATTAATTTCGGAAAGTTATGTCCAAAGCGCCATAAAATATTTACGGTTTTTTGTTATTTTTCTGTCGTGCTAGCAGCAATTTTTTTTACTTCGAGTTTAATCGCTCGCTACTATCTCTCCACCGATTTTCATATGGTATAAAAATAGAGATAGCGTATATATAAAGCGTTTACAATTTTATGATTACTGTTGTTGTTAGTTGTTTTTCACGGTCTATCCGTCATGTTTGTCTCGTTCTGTGGTCTTAATCGCTGCTCGATTTCTATGTTGGTGTGAATGTAGTTATCTCAGTTATTGGAGTTTGATCGTGTAGATAATGATTGGACTTGATTGTACTGCTGGTTACATCAAATTAGTTAAAATGTTTTTTTAGAATGTAAAATATTTGTCGATGTGTATGTTTTATCGTATTTGATAAACCTCATTCCTACTTGTGAGGTACAGAAAGTCAATAAATATCTTTTTGTACAACTGTCATTAAAAATCACGTTTTTAGTTCATTGACATTTGAACTAAAAACTGACTTTTTCACAAAATCAATTCAAACACTAGTGTTAAAAATACTTTCAACACTAGTGTTAAAAGTAAAATGACAGATGAGATGATGGATACTCAGTAATATAGATCTCTCTAATAGAAACACTGCAATCAAATATTATATCAGAACACCTACTCAAGAGGAATCATAAGTGCGTTGGAGCCTCTTTGTAATCCAAAGATTGTGTGTTCGAATCCTCATGGAACTTATATTTTTTTTGTTTGTTTCTTACTATGCAGTATTTGTTGTAAAAAAAAAATTGTATGATACATTTGTTAAAAGTGGTTTTATTTTGCCACTTTTAACACTTGTATCATAAATAACTATTTTACATTTTTTTTGTGGCGAAGGAGCAGGTTCAGATAAGGAACATTGTTATAATTCAACAAAACCTGTGTTTTTATCAGCGATACGTCTTTTACCTGTTTTCGAAATGAGGGAACTTGAAATTTTGCCATAATTTAGATAATTATTTTTAGAAATAGCAAGTTTTTACCTAGGAAGTTTTAGGTGGTCTGCGTCCTTATTTGGGTTGTTCTGGAAAGGGTTCATATATAGGGTGACCAAGAGGTGAGGTACGTTCAGAATTTTTCTATAGATTTGAAGATACAGGTTTCAAAATTTGTATGTCGTGAATATGCATATCTTGACGCAACCATAGCTTGTCGCTGTATTTTCACGGTAATAAACCTGTTTGGTTTTTGTTTTACTATCTGTCAAGGGAAAATATTGATTTAAATTGTAATAGTCAAATGTATGTGTTTTGACTAGTCATCTTTATTTTTCAATATATGCATTTTTAGATTCGTTGAATTTTCAGCTTTGGGATTGGAATTCATTAATATTCTAAAAAATTATCGATAATAATCATACCACTTATTATACCACACTGATAAAAAGGATGTCTTCAATCAAATATATATATATATATATCCTCATGAACAGAATAATCTTCTGAAAAGAATAATTATTTCTAATTGATGAATATACTCTTATTTCAAACTTATTGAACTGTTTGCTTCTGCTTCTTTACATAAATCCTCTTGAAATGAATTTGTTTGCATTAATACATTTCAACTCTTTACCCTAGAGAACACCTACTTGTGAAAAATGCTCCTTTTGACTCAAGAACACAATTTCTTGGCGAAGGTCAGGAGGAAGCAGCCTGTGGCACAGTCAACCAATGATCTTTACTTTAGCGGGTGCACGCGAAACCCCGCTACCGGAACGGCGCGAACCTACGCGAAAGCGCGCACTGTGACTGCCGACTGGGACCTCTATCCTATTTGCTGTTACCCGCGTTTGGTTTGGGGGTGGTGTTTGAATCATGATTTGAGTTGTTAGTTTTATATTTGTCACAGTGGTTATGTGCAAATGTGCTGCTACAGAAGTATAATATGGAGGTCCAATTATTTCTGCACGATTTGAATTTAGGTCATTTATGGACCAGTTGTGGAGGTAGGTTGAAGATATTTTTGTTTTCAACAGGTGTGTGATAATGGCGAATGACGCTGTCGTTTCTATATTCGATCGCATTTCTATGCGTCACCGAATAGGTACCTACGTTGATTATATAGTTTCTGAAATTGAAATATTACAAAACTATTCTCATATATAACCATTATACCTCAATTGTTCGCAGTTGTTCTCTGTTTGTTGAACTGTACCATATGAACATGGCTTCCATGTTCCATTTTTATAACCATAAGTGCACATTTGTACTGAGCCTCCAAATGCAGATAATCTTGAATCAAAAATGTATTGCATTATGAAGAAGAATATCGTTCGTTATTGAAGTTGAAATATTCTTTCCTCAACCAACTCACACCATCGAACGAAGAAAGTATTCACAATAGTGTTCATTATCAAAGTTGGAATATTCTTGCATCAAACAACTCCCATTATTCAGTGAAGAAAGTGTTGTCTCAAAACAGTTTCCTTTCAAGTGGTCAAAAATCAAACTAATATTTGGTTGGACCTATTCAAGAAAACAGTCGACTTGAATCAATGCATTTATGCATTGATGCAAAAAATCCTTTTTATCAGTGCATCTCTGATAATACGAAATTTAACAACTTTTCTCACCAGGCCTCTACTTCAAGTGCACCTATTCTCCCCACCACTCGACAAATGTAACACATAAGGATTTCCGCTCAACAACCAACTATTATTATTTATGGCCTACTCTGAAGATGAAATACGACAATATCTGTTCAGTGTGGCACTCCAAATGACCACTTTGACAACCCACACGGTCAGAAGGGCGTTCCGTGCAGCGCATTTGTCCGTGCGATCTCGATATCGTTGTCCGGGAATCTGTGAATTATCTCGAAGATGAGTTATACACCTCAGTACTCCTGGCGCCATGGGTGACACATTTTGTGGGTACAAGTGCTTGTGCCGTTTTTCGATGCTATCGATGACAGATTGATGGATGATTCCGGTGCAGAAGTCCCGAATGCAGGCAGAGAAATATGGGAGTTCAGGAAGTTCAGATAACACGTGTTTATTGGAGAAAAATGATGATTAATGGACGAGAATGCAGATTGGGCGATAAAGAGGGTTGGTATGATGAAGAGATGTTGGTTGAGGTTGCTGTTTTGTTTTGGTTACGTAGAATGTTAGGTGATAGCGCAGTCTTAGCCTTATGGCGGTTTTCCACTAAACGGACAGTTGAGTTTATGTTATATTTGTGTTTTCTAGAACTGGAAAAACAAATACAAAACTGAGACAAACTCAGAACTCTGGTTTCCATAGAGAGGGCTATATTTTGTTCGAGTTTTGTTTTTGTTTTCGGTCCTTCTCCACTGGTTGTCGCGAAGTAGTAAGAACACATGTATTCTTCAATAACAACCATCATGTTTAAAGAAGATTTTTTCATTCCTGGTTGTGGTTGGTTTATACTGAAATCCTTGTAAGTGTATATAGGTAATCTATTATTTTTTTACCAATTGGGTCGAAATTCGTATTCATACTAGCAAGACGAAAACGAAAAACACAACACGACCGTTTCCACTAAACTGACTCGAGTTTCAGTACACGTCGAAACCCTTTGATGTTACCGCTTCCGATCGGAACCCCGAGAAACAAAACTCCAACTGTCGCAAAACACGCCAGTCTTCAAAAAGTTTGCGAAAAGTTTCAGTTTTGTTTTATTCGACACGAGTTTTTGTTTTGTTTTCATTTTGTCCGTTTGGTGGAAAACCGTCTTTAGATTATTTGCAACCTAAGTTGGGAACATCTCGAATCTAATGTAGGTAATCCAGTAACGACAGACAAACTCGAGCCAAAAGTGAAGAATGAATTGTAAGACTCTGAAACTTGGCACATGACATCTCGACATCATGTATTATTAGAAAAAATAAATGTTTACCACAAAATCAGGGGTGAACCTAAAAAATTTTTCTTTAAAAATATACGATTTTAGACTAGCGAGACAAGTCTCACTTATACATGCCAAAGAAAACACTGGGTTTTACTCCTGCCTCAGTTTTCAACTCACCCATAATCCCGGTAATTTCTTCAGTAAATGTTGAAAACAATTGCTCATACACATATAAAAAATATAAAAAATGAAGTATGTGACTTCAAGCTTGAGGTTTGCACTTCACAATAGTGATATTAAACATATATGCGGATATGAATAAGCAATTATTTTCAACATTTACTGAAGAGAATGCCGATTTTATAGGTAAGTTGAAAATGAGGCGAGAGTAAAACAAACTTTCGTTTTTGGCATGTATAAGTGGGACCTGTCACACTACTTTAAAATTACTGCATATAGTTCAAAGTGGGTATGGGTTGTTGCTTCAGTATAATAATTCCATATTTACTAAATTATTCATGATTTTCGGATAATCCGCAAACATCTCCGTGAAGTGCGACAAAACACATTTTAGGTACTCAAATACTCGCATCATATTATATTCGCATGAGAAAGTAGGAGTCTTCAGAAGCGATATGAACTTTTCCTTTTTCTTCTTCGATCAACTTTAGCAGAGTTATGACCAATCAAATATTCGGCTCCGCCAGAACTTTCAGCGGCGGGTGAGCGTGAACCTGAAATTTGATGTCGGCGTTGAATATTATCAATGCGTACATGCTTGTTTTATTGTTTTTTGCTTCTCATCAGTGCTAGGATTGCTCAGACAAAATTTGAGCTAGTTGGTCATTTTGTTTCATCAAATAAACGATAATATCTGAAGAGCTTCATGATCAAATGCATTAAAGGCAGTTTTGAGTAGGAATTAGTCATAAATTGAGTGTTTGTTTTTACATTAGTATGGTTTTTGTATTTTGTCATGTTAATCAGCTGTTTTATGCTTTTTTTTTCACAGTTTCTTTGCTTTCTCATATTTTCTGAATTTATAAAATCGAATGTGCGCAGAATGTATTTATATACTGCAAGATATGTTCCATTTGGTGTTTTTAAGACGTTTTCGAATCTCATGCTGCTTTCATGTCCTGATATTCTAGTTTGGAAATATACTCATGTCTATCCAATATACACTTTTTTGCATTTTTCAACGTATTTTCTAGATGATGCCGCTTTCAACTTGGTGTCTTCAGTAACTTTTCTGAAAGAGCCGGAATGAATTAGATTTTGTGGAAGTGCTTCTGTCATTTGTTAATTTATTGGGTTGCTTGACGAAAATTCGATCGGTGACGTTACAGTGCCGTCATATTGACTCCAGCAAAAATGTCACCTGCGTCGCCATATTGAAAACAAATTTTCACCTGTGATATGTCATTGAAAAGGGAAGATTCTATTGCCTACAAAACCGGAAGTGATATTCAATTGTTTTTCCATGAAAAATATAGGTTCCAGGGAACTATAACTTCAATCCAAATGTCAAAAGTTTAACTCAAAAAACAATTGAATGACGCTCTAGCCAATTATTTCTTCGTCACATCCTAAAATATCACAGTTTATATGATCAATATTATTTTGATGTACTTGAAATACATAATACCGTTCAATATTTCTCTTTGACTTAACTATTCAGCTTCTAGTAACTATTAGTGGGATTACATCAAGCCTTAAGATCCTGTACTGGAAAATTCGAATCCCTCCAAAATGATTTCACACTAACGTTTGAGGAAAAGTTTTTGTAAAACTTCAAATGTGAACGAACGAAAGCAGTCATAGTTCATCCCGTAGTTTCTGTGATAACAGTTTCTAGAAATTCGTTTTTCTTACGAGGTCTACTATATATTTTCCAGTTTGTTCTTCGCATGTATTTCGATTGATCATAATTTATTAGTGGAATTGTATATGAACACGCTGTATCCATGGGACTACGTCGGTCTAATGAGACATATCAGGGTTTAGCGCCGGACCCAGGCCTTTTGTAGCCATCACTCGATCAGATCTGTCCGATTGTCTCTCTTTATCTCAGCCTGATCAGATGTCAGCATCCCGGGGTGTTAACATTAGCAGTTAAGAACGATTATGGGCCTGAGAAAGGCCATTAAATAAAAATAAAAGAAATCCAACACCTCCGCACAATGTGATTATGATTTGATTGAGCTTCATTGACGTTCAATGTGACTCTCGAAGTTTCATTGAACTGGAATAAGGACTGAGGTGATTTGTGGCAAGACTTTGGCTGTTTTTTTGCCCATACTTACACCCAGAACATATGTTGTGTTTCGAACATATTTGTTGATATCTATTCTTCCAATCTCAGATTATGTATGAGATGAAAAGATATACAGTATATCTTCACCACTTGAAGAAGCTGTTGTGCAGCGAAACGATTGTCGTGGTATCGTAAACCTCACTTTTGTAAAAATTAAACTATACTTTCATGATAGATATTAACATGAATTTTCATCAAGTATCGGCTATGTCAATTCAAAACACGTGAGAATAATTATAGTCAAGATAAAAACTGATGAGAATGTCTGATGAAAATTTTATCATTGAGCAAAAAAATTACAAATGCAGAAAATAGCATAATGTTTTGATCATGTTTATTATCTGTGTCTATTGAATGTAACAGATGTCACGAGTGATTCAAATTGCATTATCAATCATAATTCATTATTCAATTCCAATTGTTTGGTCAAACTTGTATTGGAATAAAATAGCTACCTCTCCTGATCACATATGTTCAACGTTAAAAATGTTTTTAAAAAAATCCATGTTTTCATGATGGATATTGGCAAATAGAAAGAGCTCATACGTAAATATCCAATAGCAGAAGGAGGGCCTACAAAAAGTATATATACACTCTCTTTAGCTCCAGGAGCAGCGATATTTAAAATAAATCCAATAATATCAAAATATTTCATCTACGTCTTTTGAGAATTACAAAGGTACACTGTCCACCAACCTAACAGTTATACGTGATATATCTGAAACAAAGCTCAGAATTCTTTTGGATGTTCTTGCCCTTTGTGGCAAATACCTGTCAGAAAACAACTACTCCCCTGGCTAATACCACGGCGGGTATTGAATTATATCCAGCAGATACTTGTGCAATTCCGTCATTTGGTCAATCTGGTCTTGCGCTGATGAAACGGGTGTAAGCCGCTCCACCTGGTGGCGAGTAGATCAAGAAGCACTCCGAGTCTCCGGGTTGAGAGATTCAGTCAGATATCTGAAACAGAGCTCGGAGTTTTTTTGGGAGATCGTTTGATAACGATAGTCGTCGCTGACCGATGTTTTTACCCTTTTTACTCCCATATATATATATACACCTACTACTACACCACTACTACTATACAATAGTTTGCACGGAAAGAAATCTCCGTGCAGATTTTTTCCTTCAACAGTGTAAAAAAAATGTAAATAATGTATACAATTGTCGAAAAATAGTACGCCTGTTTGTATATTTTTACCAATGATTGTTTATTTCGGTTTGTGGTGGAATTTTACCCAGGCTTTCAACTTTTATACATAATATGTGTAATACATAATTGTGCATAAATTTTACACGTTTTTATCCAAAAGATACAACACGAAATGTGTAAAAATCACAAACAAGACTACCCGCCGATAGAGGGCATAACTCACGCTATACTAGAACTCACTAAGGCTGAGACTTACAAGCAATACCAAAGCAATCTTCAACAACAGTTCCATTCAGCCCCCGACCTTTTAAGAAGGAAGTGATAGCTAGAGAACGAGGAAGCAGTGATGAGATATTTAAAAAACTCATTGTGTAAATGTATCACACATCAGAGAGTATTTTAGATTTATATTTTCTAACAGCTTTTTCAAATAACACAAAGCTTTGTGTAAAATTCTTAGACAGTATTGTGTATTCTGAATTTCAATTTTGTCCAAAGAACTATACTAAAAACAAAATGATGTGTAAGCAAATAACAAAATATTGTGTATTTTTCAATTACATAGTCCGCAGAATTGTACAAAAAAGAACTACAATGTCTGTAACATTTATACACAACGGTGTTGTTAACCAATTCAAACAATAATAAAATAGATTCAAAGAAATATACACAATGTGGATATATTATTACAACAAATTAGGATAAACAATACACTACACAAAATTGTTTCTGTAACCATTCCAGACACAATTTGTTTAAAAATTTCAAACAATTGTGGAAAAAAATACATTTTTTCCGTGTGGGCTAAACTCAAACCTAAGAATTCAGAGGATTAAAGTTGATCGCGATTATTGGGTATTTCAATACGGTGCATGCAAAAGTAAAGAGTTGATCGAGATCAACTTTTAATCCCGTTCAAAGTACCTGTGCATACGGCCGTAAGACTGTTAAAAAATAATGTTTTACCGAAAATTCGATCCTCTATAACTGCAACAAACGACAAGTAATCTTGACTCTACAACGTCCCAACATGAAAATCAGGCACACACAGAGTGTGAAACGGAAACCGGACAGGGAGGGTGTCGTAAATCAGGGTGCGCAAAGCTAATTGGGTACCGTCTGGTGGGGCCTGTGCTGGCGCCATACTACAAGACCTCGTCACACCCTCGTCGTGGTACCGGTCATGTGGCTGGGAGTCGTAATCGATATTTTTTTCGAAATATACTCGGCACATAAATTACCAACGACGTCGACCGGCTGAAATGTATACCGAAGTGATTTTATTGTCGATTTACGGAACGAATCTCGTGTGACAGATCTACGGCCGTAAGGACAATGAGAGGACGAGAGCAATAAAAAGAGTATGAAAGGATCCGCTTATCGACCGAAAAATCTGATTCGGTTTGACTAACATTCCAAAGGATTGTCTTTGATGTCGGAAAAAACGAATCTTCGTAGTGATTTCCGATAATAGGTTTGATGTAAGAATAGCCGCTAAAAAGGAAAGGGTGGATAACACACCACACTTATGTAGGTTTCAGTTTCAACTAAGGGATTTATTTCAAAGTAGGCATGAGGAAATTTCAAAAGTTCAGTGACTCAATGAATATTTTTATCAATATTGGTCCAATGAACGCAATCGTTATGTCAATGTACCACTGGTTATCCATACTATTAATACGGATCTATAATATCAATGAATGCTTTCATTGATATCATGATCAAGTACATTGAATAGGTTCGTTATGGTAATGAATTCCATTCATCAAACGAATGATGATCACCCAAGCAATGAATTGTATTCGTTCAACTGATGAAACTGTATTCATCAGATTAATTATTATTGTTCGTTCTTCGAATAAATGTTGTATGATTGATATAATGATTTAGATTATTTCGACGATGGATATTTTTCATCAATTCAATGAATGGTGTTTATTGATAATCGGTTACTATAATGCAAGGTTCGTTGGGGTAATGATTTCCATTCATCAAACGAATGAAGAGTGTTCACCCAAACAATAAATTGTATTCGTTCAACTGATGAAACTGTATTTATCAAATTAGTTATTATTGTCCATTCTTCGAATGAATGCTGTATGATTGATATAATGATTCAGATTAGTTCGACGATGGATATTTTTCATCAGCCCAATGATCGGTGATTATTAAGTATCGGTTATTCCTTGATTCAATAATTGATATACATTAAATCTATGTTTCAGTTTATTCTCGTGATGCTTTCACACATTGAACTGATTATTTTGTTTATCATTTGAATAAGTGGTATTTATTCAATCATTGCATATTATTCGTAAATGCAATGAAGGCCTCCCACTGATATTGAGCATACAGTGAGTTTCCGAAAGATATGCAAAATAGTTAACATGCATTCATCAGAACATCGCAATCCTGATTGCAAGTTATCTTTTATTTCGGCTGGCTCCTTTCGGAGCTCTTCGGATGTCTATGTAGTATGTGCTACCTGAGAAGATGCTTCAACGATCGCTTCTGTCTGCTTAAGTTAACCGGCTCTGTGCAAACAACGAAGTCGTGCGGAGGGGTCCCTCTAGTGGAGGCACTGTGTACTACCAGCTAAAGCTAACTTGCCAGCAACGGAGATTTCTATGCGAGGATTCAGCTGAACAGATGCCGGCAAAATTTATGAGTATATTTAAACACGAGATGGCTTGGTTCGACATAAGGCTTATTATTATATTCATGAACATGTTAATTACGGAGTTATAGAATGGGAGGAAAATGTTGCTTCTATCTACCTAACAAAACTGGGACTTAGTAACTTCGTTACACCTTCTATGATATTTCCATAGCCCCAATAAAACCTGTGTGTAGATCTGAAAATAGATTATAATTGATTTCGATAAACTTGGATTCATTGTAACAATAAAATCATCTCTGGGACCATTAATTACGTTCATTGATATGATGAACAATTTCAAATGAATTCAGTGTACTCCGTTCATTACCTCAATGAACTTTTCCATAGCAGCAACGAAACTTGTTCATAAATGTAAATAAAAATCATCTTTGATCTCAATGAACTTGTATCAATAAATACCTTCGTACATCAGTGAATGTTTAATCATTATTACGATGAAAAGTTAATTGTGCCAATGAACGGAAAGGTAATAAACGGTATTCATTGATATTATGAACCACATTTTTTTCATGAAATAATATACATTGTTCCAATGTACTTTTGTCTTCATTTTGAATAATCTTTTTCAAAGCCGTAACGAAATATGTTCATAGGTCTGAAATTAGATCATCATTGATCTCACCTCCCTTTCCTCACCTCAATAAACTTTTCCGCAGGAGCAACGAAAACTGTTCATAAATGTAAGAAACGATCATCTTTGATCTCAATAAACTTGAATTCGTTGTATCAATAAATACCTTCAAAAGTCAGTGAATATTTATTCATTGCAACGATGAAAAATGTATTTTGCCAATGAACGGAGAGGTAAAAAACGGCATTTATTGGTATAACGTACCACATTTTTTTCAGTGTGTGACTGCCTTAATTTGAAAATATAATAGCTTGAACTCGGTCAAAACGTGGGTTCAACACAAAATTGTTTATAGCAAATTATACAATTTCATGTTCAAAAGTTAACAGGGGTGGGTTTACTCTATAACAGAGTTCTTACATTATGTACCGATATTTGTTTGAAATTTTTGGGATGTATAGAGTATTGTAGGATGTTTCGAATGAGGTATCACTCAACCCCGCATGCGATTTAAAAAATTATTTCAAAATGACATTTTTTTTGTCGTCAAAAAGTAGATTATGAACTGTCATTCCACCAAAATAAAAATTTCATTCGAAAATTCCAATCCGTTCAAAGTTAAGAGGGGGTGACTTTATGGACACACTGCATAATGAGTATCTTGTTGCATGCTCACACTTGATAACGACATTAGATGTTGAGTGTTGAAATTTTCTTCGTTTCTAGATAATGGAACTCCAGAAAAATTCTACTCACAGATGTAGTAATAGTTTGATTTTGATTTGACAAAAAGTAAACAATGAATCTTATTTTCATTCAAGCAAAATATCTGTCATTAATTTGACATACAAATTTTCACTTATTATTTCGTCAAGGGTATACTGGAAGATAAAAATTTCCGAAAAGCTATTGGCTTTTTATGGTAAACAAAAAAAAAATTCACTCAGATTGGCCTAAAACGGCGGTGTGTAATTTTCGAGCAACAATTCAATCTCGACCAAAACACAGACGGGAAAACTCCTTCACCAGATAATTACTCGCTTTGCCGTCGTCAAATGGTAAACCATCCACATATCGACTCAGAAATAACCCCGGCCCAAAAGTCGTCACCTCCAAGTGGCAACTGTCGCGTAACTTATAATTCGGAAAGATGAGATCCGCCGCTTAAGAGGCCGTGAATCAATCACGGCGTCGACCTTATCTTCCTAAATACCCGCGTAAACAAACATGTGTAAGCTACAAGTCGACACCTTATTTTCAGACGCGCGTTCGAATAAATCCCGGTGCTATCGAAAAACGGCGCGCTATCTCCTCAACTGCTGTCATTGACAAAGTGGCGAACTGAAATAAAGCCGAGCAGCTGCGATTGCTCTCTCTCTGCCCGCTTAATGATACCGGCTCTCCGATGTCACGAAATAGAGGAAGTGATTCGAATATGTATACTACTTATAACAAGAAGCATATTTCTTTAGGACAATCGGCGGATTGCTGTCAGACCAATAGGCTCTCCAGTTGTTAATATCCAAATCTACTCTCGTGCTTACAGGCAAGTTCTTTTCAACTTCATCCACTTACGGCCAGTTCCACAATCAAAATCAAAGTTCTCTTTATTTGCAAAAGCAATCTTTAATTGGAAAATACGTTCCATAAACCAATTTTGAAACGAAAAGGTCACTTTAAAGCCTCCTTTATCTTAAAGGCGGGATAACGGCACTTCACCTGCGAAAAGGACCCTTTAATGGTCTGTTGATGACAAAAGATCTGCTGATGACAAAAGGTCTGTTGATGACGAAAGGTCAGTTGATGACAAAACTCCCATTCAAGTATATACTTGTACCATAAATGTGTACATGTATACCGTAAAAGTATGCAGTTCGTGAATAGCAGCCTTGAGTTTAATCTTCATTTTTATCCACCTGCATTTCTTTTCCTTCCTATTTAGCCAAAAGCAAACTACGGTTTTTGTACTAGCAAATATAAAATTGATGATGCGTTCAAAATATGGCGAAGGAGCCGATGTTTATAAAAATCTCAAAACGGTTGGTTTTTCCAATGTTTTGACTTTTTTTCATGAAATTGTTGACAAATTTCTGAATATCAATGAAAATTGCATAACTGTGAAAAAACCTGTGGTGAATGATCACATGGGTGGTCCATCACTGGTTCCATAGGTGGAAAAGATGTGGTAAATCTCTTCATATATATCCTTCAAATTCCTTGACAGTTGGTGAAATAGTCATGAGGAACTATTCAAAATTCAAAGGAACTCCTAGTATTTTTCTTACTGGAGACGGGGCGTGGAACGGTACAGTGGCCTCTGATTCTGGGGCTACAGTAGGTCCCAGCTTTTGCAGACATGTTTACTACCAAATTGAATGAATAGATTTAGTTAATAAATTTGGTAGTTTTCAGAAATTTGACTCTATTCACCTTCCACTTTCAAATATGTTGTTTCCTGTACTCGAATTTACTAGAAAAATGGGGTGCCTGAGTTTGTCAGGCCGTCTAAGGTGGATTTAGATTCTAACTCATGCATCATACCCTACACCAAAAATTAACCCATTTTTCTAGTCAATTCGACCACGGCAATAAACATATTTGAAAATGAATGGTATACAAAGTCAACTTCTCGAATTAATTTTTTTTTTCAACTTCAACTCCATTTTCACCCCTTGTGGCTGTCTGAAAGATCGAGGCACCATGTTTTTTTTTACTGATTTGACCGCTGGGAAAACCATTTTCAATGATTAGAGGTATACAAAGTCTCCAGTGTATTTTGTGGATATGGATAACTTCACTCTCGTTCAAAAGGGCAAATCTGGTACACGGATGGTTCCAAGACAAGCCATGGAGTAGGGGCTGAAATATTCGGACACAGACCGAGACAAGAGAAAAGATTAGGCCTCGGTACCTAAGCATCTATATTCCAAGCGGAGTTAATAGCTATTTCCGTTTGCAAGAAAGAGATTCTGGAGAGGAGTTCTAATATCCAACACATAGTCATTCTCTCTGACAGTCAGGCGGCAATGAGAACCTTGCCATCGTGCAGGTTTTTTCCAAACTAGTTTGGGAGACTCACAAAAAACTTGGTGACCTAGGAGCATAGAACAAGGTGAAACTTCTTTGGGGCACAGGAGCATCTAGATGAATGAGAGCGCAAATTCCCTAGCAAGAGCAAGGACTCTCATCGGCTCGTAACCAGCCTGTGGAATCCATTCTGGGACATCAAGCAGGACACGGGGAAATGGGTTAAGAACCATCATCAATCTTCCTGGGAGAATGGGTCAGGTAATACTAACGGAAAGACCGGCTTTAGAGACAACTGAACTGGGATTCTCTCAGGAAACCTCACACTATGCAAATTTTGTGACAAGGCGGAAGAAATAGCCTCCCACATTATGCGTTTGAATGCAAAGCCCTATGGCTCGTATGAGGATGGATATCTTTGCAGAAGATTGCTCTTATAGAGAAACCTCGTGAGACCTCTCCCAGAGTTTATCACTAGATTCTGAGCGCAGAACTACCAGCCCCGCCATGCAATAATAATAAATACTTGTACTATTCCCGGAACATGACCCAGTAATTAAGAAAGATCCCCTATATCGGATGATATTTGGCTCACAGAGTACAATGTGCAGTCCACCTGCACATTTCCGTTGACACTCCAATGATAGCGACCCATGACCCAAACTATCATCCCCTCATGACAAATTCAAAAGCCAGAAATTGCGACTGCCACGTTTATCGAAACGATCGATAGTTTGATTAAGTTAATTGCGAGCGTTCCTATAAAGCGCATCATAGAGGGCGGCGAAACGCAACATCGAGACCGTTTATTATCGGATCATTGATTGCCAATAACGGTTCAATTTGTGTTGATTAGAAGGCAGAGCGGCGGAAGCTGCGGTCGCCGCCGCCGTCGCCAACGCCGCGCGATATATACTCGGACCATCGGCCCATAATGAACGTACGGCCCACGGGGCTCTGATGAAGGACGGTCGGGCGCTCGTGGGGGTTTCGGGTTTATCGTGCGAGTAGTTTTGGACGACGTGGATTCTCGATGACAAGGAAACTGCTACATTTATAAATATCGTTCATATTAATATTTCTTAACAAGTCGTGTTTTAATATACTCTTTTTTTAGAAATCAATCATTATCGGGGCCGGAGTGAGGTAGGGTATTTGACGCCACAACCCGCTCTATACTAGAATTCACTAAGGCCGAGGCTTACTAGCAAGACCAAGACAATTGCTAGAGAACGAGAAAGCAGTGATGAGATATTTAGAGAAACTCATTCTTTAAATGTTCTCACACAATAGGGAGTAGTTTAAATTTATACTCCCTAATAGCTATTTTAAGCCTTTAAAATTCTTATACAATATTGTGTATTTTCCAGTTATATCAACAGAATTGTAAAAAAAACTAAAATGTCTTAAACATTTATACACAACGGTGTTGTTAGACAATTTAAAAAATATTGGGTAAAAAATGGATTCAAAGAAATGCACACAATGTGGATATATTATTACAACAAATTAGGTTGAACAATGGTGTGCGATATTTCTACACAAAATTGTTTCTGTAACCATTCCAGACACAATTTGTTTGAAAATTTCAAATAATTTTGTGGAAAAAAACTACACACATTTTTGTCAGTGATCATTCAATTAATGATAATGACTTCAAATGAAAATGGTAACGGAGTGGAAATAGATGGTAACGGAGCAGCCATAGAGAGTAGGCCATCAAAGACCAATACACAGAAGCAGACATACTTTTCCAAATAATAATATTAATACTCCCTCATAAATCGTGTCGGATAAATAATTTTTTCAGGTATGGCACCACTTTTTCTGCATATTAGAAGTATGGCAAATATAATAACGGTCACATTGTCTCGTATACTTTCCAAAAATCCAAATGCCATACCGGTACAAATTGTTTTGCTGAAAAAATAAAATTACACCTTTGCGGTGGTAAGACGGCCATTTGAAACCGTCGATGATTAGTTGGGCACAAATTAGCCTGGTACAAATGATTGAATTTTTTATTTTTAATCAATGTGTTCTCGTCGGTATATGGCGGGCTGAAAGTTACATCGGAGAAGTATGTCATTACGCTACCGCCTACTTCTTTTTTCAACACCTTTCGAAAAAAATGTTGTAACAAATCGTTCGACTTTCGTCTCTCTCGGTCTAGTTGATCAAAGTTTGTGTCACTCAATGAGAACAAGAAGTAGGAATTGAATTACTTTTGTTGTAAAGGGAAAAGGGAAATTTCAAGTTCTCAAAACTAAGTTTGCAAAATGTCTTTCCTTACATAACGGATGTCGTTTCTTTTTAAGTTTAAGTTTAAGTAAAAATTGATTCACTCCGTAAATGACCTGTAGTAAGACGGAAAGTCTTCTTGGCTGCACGATCTTCAGTTTTTCCAGATGAATGCACCATGCGCGTCGGCAATTGCTACATCGTGCGAATTAATCTACCTGATGGCCATATTCTCGTGCATTATGGGTAATTTGAGTGTTCTTTGTTGTGAAACGATCTTCTGCGGGTAATGATATGCTTCCGTAATTTGATCTGCGGGACTTAATGGAATATTCGACCGAAAATCAAAGGGTCGCTAATAGCATTCGTGATCATCCATCTCGGAAGTCGACTACTCTAAGATGGTATGGATGATGGAGGAGATTCAACGATATTGTAACGTCAGGGAATCTGTTCTCGAGTTTTAACTTCAACTAAAATTCAATGTTTCATCTCTATACAATGCATGGTTTTTGTATCAGTGTATGTTATTTCAAACATTTAAATAGTTATATTACTAACAAGTGCGGAAAGTGATACTTTCCCGCACGCTACTTCCGTTGACCAGAACGACGCGAAGAGACACTTTACGTATGAATTGGGAACATTATTTTTTCTACGACCGCATAAATATTCAAAAGCACATTGAATATATATATATATATATATATATATATATATATAAGAAAGGGAGCAGAAGTATTCGCTGACTTGTTAGAAACAAAGCTCGGAAACTATTTGGGATAGCAGCAAAACGCAAGTGTACTCTTATAACATTATATTTCCAATATTTCGACAATGAATATTGTCATCATCAGGGAGAATGTCATTGAGATTGGTCGTTTTTAGATGTTGTGAGAAATGAACAAGACAACATTACAAGCATGTAACACATGGAGCAACAATAAAAGTTAATATTAATATGTTTAAAAGAAAACTACACCGGTTATGGTGGATTAAATTTATCCACCATTTTCTTTTCAACGCCGTTGCTACTACCTGTTGCCATGCTTTTTCGGTAAACCGGTGTAGTTTTCTTTTAAACATATTAATATTAACTTTTATTGTTGCTCCATGTGTTACATGCTTGTAATGTTGTCTTGTTCATTTCTCACAACATCTAAAAACGACCAATCTCAATGACATTCTCCCTGATGATGACAATATTCATTGTCGAAATATTGGAAATATAATGTTATAAGAGTACACTTGCGTTTTGCTACTATCCCAAATAGTTTCCGAGCTTTATATATATATATATATATATATATATATATATATATATATATATATATATATATATATATATATATATATAAATAAGGGGAAGCTATTAGAAAATGTGAAAACTCAATAAAATTCAAGTACATGAAAAATGAAAATGTATGATATAGAGATATTTGTAAATAGTTTAATTAATTATAAGATATAAATAATAACAGTGACTGACAACTAAAAAGTGATCGGTAGTGTGTTGTAAAATTGAAAAAGCTACTTGGTAACAGGAAGAAAAAAGAAGGAGAGAATCAACAAGAAGAAAGCGGAAGGTTCGTTTTTGAAAGCAGAGAATTATCAAAATTCCATTAAAAACACCATTTATATAGAAAACCTTTTTGGAAACGGAAGCAGAAAAACGTATACATTACAGAAATACAAAACTGACTTACCTGTATTAACCTATTGGTGAGATATCCAATTTGCCAGAGGTAGAAGAGAGAAGATGAATTGTGCCAACATCAAAGGTGTTTAACCCTTGAACAGACAAATCAAACGCTATTATTTCAACATACAAAACATTCAATGAAAATCCACTAATTGATATTAAAAACACAATTTATTGCATTCTGAAAATGAGTCAGAATGAGTCCATAGTAGTGAGTTGGTGGTAACTGGCTGTAAGAGTAACACTCGTAGATTGCAAGGTGCATGAAGATGACGGAGACGGCATCGGTTGCAAGGACATGAAATAATTTCACTCGAAATGGTGTTCTTCTCTTCTACGGAGTCGTCCAAATAACCCTCAGCAACAGCAGTTTACTTCCAGCCTCCAAGACGTTTTATGTTGGTTGTTCCTTCGCCTGAATCTGCTAGAAACGTTGTCGAGGACCGTCTAAAAGTGTGACCTGTATGCAGTGTTGCCAATGACAAATCAACAAAGTACCCGAAATTTTTACGTAAATACCCGATTTTACCCGCACGTGAATTCAAAATACCCGCATTTTACCCGCGTACAATTTTGAAGTGTTTCTCCTCTATATTAGTCTACATACGCCTCTGATGGGTAGGTTGGAACAAGAACGACCAGTCGGAAAACCGAGATCACCTGCATTTTGTTGGCTATTATTATATTCTGGAAAAACTAATTGGTGTAATTGCAGAGTTGTTTCCAGGCAAATTGGACTGGATCTTCAGTGTATAATAATAATTATAATACAAAATATAAATAGTTGCAAATGTCAACTGATATTGATTTGACATTTGACAAACAACGAACCAACACAAAACAAATTTCGACAGATATAATAATGAATGTCAGTTGTCAATTTCAGTCCACGGAGTCACGACTATAAAATAAGAAATAAGATGGCTCTAACATCAAAACAGTGAATAATTGAGATGAGATGAAGATGCAAAGAAATACCCGCTTTTACCCGCAAAACTGAAATACCCGCAACAATACCCGCAAAGCAGTAACGTGTGTAATGTTCTGGGTTAGGTAGGCCTAAGTAGGTATAGCGATCTCTGCCGGCATTTCACCAAATGTGTTCACGCCTACGCACTGAACAGAGCATTTGCCTTTTTTTATAATTGATAAAAAAACGACGGTGCCGTAAATTTGCATACTTTCTATAGAGCTTCAAAAAAGAAGGAACTTGAAGTATAGTTTTTCGAATCGGAAATTTTCACAATAATTAGGTTTCCTTTATCTTGAACATCGTTAAGCATGATTTTCATAAGCTCTGCCCTACTAAGAGCACCGGCTAAAGCAAAAATGGTTCATACAAAAAAAAATTGAAAACTTCAAAATAGAATATCTCCCAACATAATTTATTTTCGACAAAAAGTATTTTCTCATCTCGTTTTGTTTTGTAATCTTCTTTCTTTTTTTTATTGCCCCAATATCGCAAACACCCTGTACATGTGCTAATATCCATGTGTATCAATCCATATATTTTCATATCCTCTATTACCATTGTATTAATAATTGTAGTAACCAAAACTTGTAGGAGTATTTAAGCTGATGATGTTTTTTTTGTTACAGGATCCGTTCACGGTAAGAAGGGCTGACTACAATGTTAAATCGTCATAGGCAGGTAATGTTATGATTCACCATAGGCACCATTGTGAAAAATTTTTTAAATGACATAAGGGGTCAAATGATACCTCATTCGAATCGTCTTTTAATTCTCTAAACAACTGCGAACCTTCAGACAAAAATATTCATCCCTACAGAATGGTGGCACATCATGTTAGAACTTACTGTATTAAAATTAAGAAATATTTTTTGATATCTGTAAATATTCTCTGTCCCTAAGAATTGCAGATGGGAGATGATTTTCTCAATTTTGCTGAGATTCAATAAAACAAAGTATCATCACATTACTCATTCGATTTTTTTCCAATTTGGCATTCATCTGCCATTTTGAGTAACAGAAAACTTTTTTAGAAACCCAAAAATATTTTATTGTGGCACTAAAGCTCTTCAATAGCCATTTATTCGAAAGGATTTTCTTTTGAGAGTATTAAAATTATGTACCTCCATTTAAATCGAAAAATACATTCACCTATGTATTAAGAAGCATTGCAGAGTTGTTCTTGTTGAAAACTTTGTCGAGAATCACATCAGATATAATTCAAAGGTCGTAGGGGACAGTATTTGTTTTCTGTTTGATACTTGCTACTTGCTGAGGAATTACCTACTGTATAGGGTTTTTCGCGGAAGATTGGATTAGATAAGGATAATCCATTTTTTATTATTAATCAGACCTGAATACTCAACTCACCTATTTGAATTTGCTTGGAAGGTATACTAGATGAATGTTATTATTCAATAACTGAAAAACAATAGTTTTTATCTATGGCGTAATTGGAGGGCACGCACAAAACTGCCCCTTAATTATTTACCGTTTGAGAATATTTTAAAATAACAGTATAATTGCAAATCATATTTCTGCTTGAAGAAGCCATTGTGTGGCGAAACAAAAATTGTGATAGTCAACATTAAAGTTTCATTAAAAACGTTGATGGTTATTTAACGAACAAATGTATTAATGAGGGCGATCAACAATCGAGAGCGAGCGCGTTAATGTTCGAGATTGTTAATCGCCATTTTAATTCACGAGTTTGTTACTTTTTTTTCAAATTGCTCCCACTTGGGTTTGAACCTTCGACCTCGCGGCTAATTTATTTAATTACCAGTCGGCCACGTCGCAGAAAAATTCTGCGTACGTTATCGTGTAGTCCTTAAAAAGTGGACATGGCAAAGTGCTATTTGTTTTACATTTCCTTTGAAAATAAAGCTAGGAGAAAATAAAAACGAAATTCTCAAATCTCTCAAATTCTCCGAAACTACTCGGAATATTGAAACTTTCTAAATGGCATATTATTAGGCACATAAATGCGCTACTTTTCTCTAATTTAATCGACCCCGTATCACTTACCATTTCCGATATACTTATGCCGTTCATTCTTATCTTGGACACACTGTATTTGGTTGGGTATGAAGAAATTGAGACCAGAAGGTAAAATACGGACCTAATAAATAGGTATCATGTAGTGTGACACTTGATTTTGCTAAGCCGAGTCGAACATTTTCTCAGTATCTCCTTCGAATTGAGTGTTTTCGTTAACCGCTTCCGATCACCTTTCAAAAAATAATGATGTGATAATAATACACGAATATAAAACGAATGAGCGTGAGAACAATCGACAATCGGAAATATAAATTATATATCTACCTCATTAACCGGCCTTCTTGATGTTTTACCACGAAATACCTTATGCAAATAAACGGTTGCCTTACGCAAAACGTTTCTTTCCGAACCGTTCGCGGCCATTTTGAAACAACAATGAGGATTCGTTGGCGCGTGAAGACACACTCGTCGATTAGCAAATCAAATAACGGCAATTAAGGATCTCATACCATCACGAAAACACGATTCCTGTTTTCGAAATAGGAAATGATACTTCCACCGCCTACTTGGTCGGATATAACATGGGCGTCGTACGACAAGGCATAGAGTAAATTTAAAATGGAATAATTTTTTATTTGCAGGAATTTTGAAAATATTCAAAAAATAAAGGAAACAGCACCTATTGCTCTTGTACAGGGTGTTTCCTAACTACGGTTCCTAACTGCAGGTCGTGATTCGTTAGGTCATTTTAGGAAGAAAAGTTCCTATTAACATAATATGTCCGGAGTTGCTTCGTTTCTGAGATACAGGGCGTTGAAATTAAAGAAAAAAAACGGTAATTATAATATATCATGAATATCCTGGAACCGATTTGGTTGAAATTTGGTACTTTTATTTGAACTAATAAGGCGCTCATTTGGCCATATTCAGATTGAAATTATTGGGGCCAGTGGCGTCTCAGTGGGCACCACAGCCAACAATATTGTAAAAAAAAAGTACGCCACTGACTTTTTTTGGTACATTTTTATTATTTTTAGATTAAGCAACTGAAAATACAACTTTTTGGTCTCCTGTATTTTCTTCATATCCAGCTTCCTTTTCGAGAAAAAAAATTAAAGCCACTCTATTGCATATCATGAACACCTGCTTTGGAGACCAGCTGACATTGATAGTAGGGTTTTTCCTACACATATTCCATTTCAAATTGAAAAAGTTAATTTTTGTTTTGGATTATTTGTTGTTATTTGTTCACCATCCGTAATAATTTAATAGCGATAATAGGCGTACCTGCATACGATAATGAATAATGGTCCTTAAATGCGGGTAAGGTCGCTTTGACAACATTATTGTCATAGCAGTAAAATTCAGTTGTCAGTAAGCAGCGATTCCATCATGAATAATTATACTAACACTGAAATGGCTGACATGCACCTTATTTATGGATTAGCAAAAGGAAATTCGGGAGAAGCACGAAGAATTTACCAGGACAGATATCCTAACAGAGTCATTCCTTGCGCTAAAACATTTAGAACGCTACATGCAAGATTATGTAAAACTGGGAGTTTCAATAAAAATGCAGGTAGTGACCAGAAACGGTAACAACGCCTGAACTAGAAGAAGCTATACTTGATGCGATAGAAGAAGATCCTTCAAATAGTACCAGGAACATTGCACTGCAGCTTGAAGTCAGCCCAAAAACCGTTTGGAAAGTTCTAAAAAGAAACCTCCTATACCCATACCACATACAGCGGGTCCAAGCTCTACTGCCTCGGGATTTTCATCCAAGATTAATGTTTTGCAGGTGGTTAATCCATATCATGGAACACAATAATAATTTTTTACCAAATATTTTATTTACGGACGAGGCAAATTTTTCACGAAATGCTATTATGAACTTTCACAATAATCATTTTTGGGCCGACGAAAATCCCAACGCTATTAAAGAAAATCATTTTCAGCATTAATTTTCGCTGAACGTTTAGGTAGGAATGATTGGTGACTACCTAATTGGCCCATTTTTTTAACAGAAAGATTAACAGGTGAATCCTACACGGACTTTTTGCGAGATCATTTACCCATTTTGTTAGGAAGGAAGTTTTTTCCTCCCTAGGATTTCCTTTGAGGGAGAAAAGTGTGTACTTCCTATAGGATTAGGAGGAAAAATAGATTTTCGATATGTTATCCCCAGGAACCACACGTTAATTTCTTTTCTTTTAACTCCACATCGAAATATACTTTTCAACCCTATCCGAGGTTTGTATGCCAAAATGGGGTACCTAAATCTACCACTATCTGACGGTCTATATCAATGAAGTTGGTTCATAAAATATGTTGTGTTTATTATTTTCTGATTGACGTCTATAGTTTGATAAACTCTGGTGAACGACCACACCTGTTTCAAATGAAACAATAAGAACATCAATTAAGTATACAAAATGCCTCTTTAATTGTTATTGTGGATAGGATAATGAAGAGGTGAATTTTTCATTCTATCGTTTGAAGGTATGCGGACAGTTGTGTTATTATAGGAGCGGAATGAAAAAAAAAACGGAAATGAATAAATAAGTGGTGCAAAAGATGTTGTTTATTATATCATTAATAACAAAGAGATTGTCGTATTTTAATTATTATCGTTTTTTTATTCATATCGGTGATTGTTTTAATGTTTAAATTGTCCGTAATAAATATCTGCTTGTAATATATCATGAGGTGTAAGTAATGTAAATTAGATCTGTTCCATCTAGCAATACACCTGTGCAAATACTTTCACTGGAGTGTAACTATGATAATTACAAACTTCCTAAATATGCGGCTAGCGCATTTCTGTTGTTTTTTATGTAAACCTCATTAGTTTCCTTAACGGAATAAGGGTTCGTCTTCTCATTCTATTTTATTGGTGTCAAATCAACACTGTATAGATATTATTAATAATAATAATCCTTTCCAAGAAGCACACCCAGATTGGGACAATATTGGTACAATATTGTGAAAATATTGGCAAAATATTCAAATAATAATATTGGCGAGAAAAAAAATTTGAATATTCAGCGATATTGGTCCAATATTTAAAAAATAATATTGGTCTAATATTCTCGAAGCAATATTGGCCTCAAAATGTTAGGCGATATTAGTACAATATCGCTGTAGCACACTTACATTGAAAAAATTTTGTTAAAATTTGGCAAAATATTAAAAGTAATATTGACGATATAAAATTATAATTATTTCGAGATATTGGAACAATATTACTTGGACATTAAACAAATAATATTGGTGAAATATTGAAGGAAGCAATATTGACCCCAAAATATTTAGGGATATTGGTACAATATCATTTGGTAAAATATTCAAAATGAATATGTTGCCTTGGAAACATAAACATGTTCATGCCCCTTGATCAAACTGAAGCTGGTTATTTGAAATGAACTTTTATTAGCATGACTCCCAACAAGAGGTTCCAAAATAAATGATTATTGAAGGAGATGACATGAGAAAAGAAGTGAATAATATTTGTGTCGAACGAACTTTACGTATAAGCGAACATTTTTTTTAATCACACCAACTTTTATGTTTCTACTGTAATTGAACTTGATTTTCTTCTAGTGCGTAACTAGTACGATTATGAGCGCTGATTGGTCCATACAATGATGAAAATAAACCCATCTTCATCAAATATTTGTGGCATTTTGTATGAAGCTCCTACTTCTAGTATTCAAAATGAAAAACAAAAGAAAATTCTCCATCCCATTCCATTTTAGTGAACACTGCAAATGTGACCAAATAAAATCTCAGACTGAAAAGTATCCAAGAAAGGAGATCAACTTGAATGCCAAAGATCTGACTTTTGCGCATGCTTTCTTTTTCCTTCCTAATTGTTAATTTGGGTGCTTGAATATTATATTTTGTATACTTGTAACTGATAATTCTAACAAGATAATTGATAATTGATGTTCCATGAATCCACAGTGAATCGTGTGTCGATATTTGTGTCGTCCTCATGTATCGAATAAGTGAAAATGTATCTTAAAATGCGATAAAATACGGTGCAGTTATCATCTCCAATCTTGAAGGATGTCCCTTTTACTTCTTCAAAATTAAATCGTTGCCAATTTCAAGGCGAACGAAAGGTGGGCTCGAAAAGAAACCCATCCATCATCGTGTCTTGTTAGCGCGTCACATGGACGTTAAAAATAACATTTTATTTCTGAATGGATTGTATGTGGTCCCTCCTAATGACATTCATCATTAATAGAACTGTTTTTGTGACTCGGACCATTAGAAAAATGGATATTATTTATGTCAGATGACACTGGTTGATAGTGTTCTATCGTTTGTTTGTTTTTCGAAAGGGACCGTTTCGAGGATAATTTTCCGTTATGATAGCTATTTGATGCGGATTAAGGATATACAGGTGGTGAAATGTTAGCAGATGAAGTTTCGCCAAGGCCTACAGGTACTAATTGGGTTGTTAAGTTTTTTGCTGTCTTATTAACGTCATATTAAATTTTTATTTACAGATTTGGAGCTAAAATTTTTTTGTGCGATTTTCATCCAATCAGAACATTTAATGCAGGGAAAGCTGCAATTTGTGACTTTAAAAATATAGTGTGAAGTGTTTTTATATTCATAATATAGTCAAAAATAAGGGAGCAAGTAAAGGAAATGAGAAACCATTTTTACCTATTGATCAGAGTTGAGAAGATTTTTTCAGTAAAATTTGTAATTAGGGAAAGATGGGATTCTTAATTTTGTGAGTATGTTGGATGAGATTTCCATTTCTTGAATAATATGTTGCGGCAAAACACATTTGATTGGATTATTTCTGTCGCAGTACTTGGCAAGTCTGTCAAGGTCACTGAATTTTTGAGCAGTCGTCGATCAAGTCATCGGTGTAAACTAGTATTCAACTATTTTCAAAACAGTCCCTCATGTTATTTCTGTAGATGATAAAAAATTATGTACACCAGGTACACTGCCGGACACCAAAAACCACAGCCGACTCAATCTCCCACGGAAAAACCAAACTTGACAAATTTCCCATATGTAAGAAATTGAATTAATTGCGATTCCAGTTGGTGATGAAAAAAAATTAAATAACCACATTAATCGTCGTTCTTTTCTCTAAAAATTCAATCTCATATGTTTTTTTTCTAGTTTTCCCAATAAGCCTAGAAATTCGCATTAAAGAATTGATGAGTAGGACGTCAAATTGCTTTCCATGCGGTGTTGCCCATTTTATCACCACGGCTCGGTAGATTAAGACGGCTGTGGTCTTATAGAATGCTTTGCTAGTCGGTGTATACATTATCTACCTGAATATTTTCATCCAGAACATCGGAAATGAAATTAGAAAAACATAATAAATCAGTCTCGATAGTTATTATTATTTTTTTTTAATAGACCATGCTACTGCTCCACAATTACATCACGGATGCAAATATCTCCCAATAAAAATATTTTTTCGAATACTTAGTCTATAGTTGTGTATCAAATGTTTGTGTCCACTTTTGTATAAAGGTTTGAGACTGAAAAGTTCATGTTGTGAGTGATTTGATGAAAATTTTTATTAGCTGATAACATAGTGTTTTTACATATTGCTTGTCGATAGTCTGGAACAATACCTCTTATTGAATGTGTTTTGGGGTTGAAAAACAGAGTGGACAGGAATTTTCATTCTACAGGAAATATTGATACGACGTTTCATTTTTTGTTTTTGGGCTTCAACAAGAATTCATATACAGAAATGTCTATTACATATTTATGAAAATATTGAATATTTCGCGAAGTGTCCAGATGTTCATACTTAATTACGGAAAGGCATTTCTCCACGATATGGCAGCATTAATTTCATTTTGGACTGTAATCAATAGGATGGCTATTCAGAGTTGAATAACAAAAATTATAATTTTAAATCATAAAGTTTTGTGCCTACTGGACTCGAAATACTGATCAAATGTTTCGATTTCAACGAAATTCATAAAAGTGCCAATATCTGCAAATCTATCATAACTATCAGCCCTCCAAAGGATGACGTTGAGTTTTGGGACACCCTGTATATGCATGACCAGCATTAAAAAAAAATTGCAACTGTTATAGCTATTAATGTTACGAGGTTATTATGCGATTTATAATAATCGAGGATTTATCTAAATTGCATAATAATCAAGTGACATTCAAAGCTGTATCGTATCATCATTGGCAACGATGATGTGAAAATAAAATCAACAACTTCGGTTATGTCACGTTATTGTCTTTTAATGAAAATTAAACCTAAAGAAAGCTTAATATTCAATGATAAATATACAAATAAATATACAAATAAATAAATGATGTTTTGGTTGGTTTCCAGGTTTTGCCGTGGTCTTCTTTGGTTAAAATATCCAAACGTTTCAGCTGCAACTGCATCAGTCATCTTCAGTGGCGTGGTTGAATTACTCTTCTTGACGTACCAACTGAAACTGAAGCTCCCGTTTCTGGTACGTCATTTATATTGCTGATTTTGCACCTACTTTCTGTGATGGTGGGTTCACGCGTATTTTCTGCGCGATTTGGGTGACATGGCTTTGTGTTGGCGCCTTTCAATGCTGTGTGCCAGATCTCTGGTAGATGAGTTCTTTCTTCCTTTCAAAAAATATTGACCACTTGATTTAAGATGAATAATAATGACTTTACTGAAATTACCGGTGTGAACTTGGCAGGTAATTTTCAGCAGTAACTTTCGATTCAGCAGTGAATCCACCAGTGGCGTCGGTAAAAATATGATTTTCAATGGTTCGGATGAAATTTGGATTACTGTGAAGATATTCATTCACAATGAGTAGTTTTCAGAGAATGCGCGTCCTGCATAAATTTCATCCATTTGCAAGGGGTATGCAAGGTTAAAATCAACCCTCCGAAAAAATTAAAATTTACAAAAGCTTTCAGAAAAACCCTGCCAACATAAAATTAACAGAACACGTTTATAATCAGGAAGTGAACGTGCCGAATGAATTTCATCAATTTGCAGAGGAGATGAATGTCTAAAATCAACCCCCGAATGACATTAAAGAGAAAAAATGGAAATATGTATTGTTTTTTTGTTGTTATTATTCACAAAGAGCTTGTCAGGAGAGAAACAAGATGTCTTGCCCCACCAGAACGACGCTCATTGCAGATTTCTTCATTTGTATTAGTGTTTGAATTAGTCACGCAAGTTTTGGGTATTGCTTTGGTTGTGGGGCTGGAGTTGAGATGGCGCCAGTGGTTTAGTGGACGCTAGGCTGCGGGCGGTGTCTCAGCTTCTGCCTTGATATGGAGATTTTGTTGAACCATTTGTTGCAGACATTAGTTATTGTCTGCATATACTGATGGGGGCAATAATCCAGAAATCCCTATATATTCTTGAGAAATTATTTTAATGCATCATAAGTCGTCATGCACCTAGGTCTCAAATTTAACATTCATTTATTTTCTACTGATCCATTTTACTCCTTATGTTTGTATCGATACCTATTGATTATGCAAACATTTTAAGGATGTTTTTTTCTTTCGAAAAATTGACTCGAAGTTGATTTCCAATAGAGTCACAAAAAATTGTGTTCTGCTTCAATAAATCTGAAACTGTATCTAGTTCGAACCCACGAAATTCCTAATTCTCTGTCACCCTGTATAATCATTTTATCACACGGTACTATGTTAATAATTTTTCATTTAATATGTTTCTTCTTTTTTTTTTCATGTTCCTCATTCAACATGCGGAATCGTATTTGGCAACATATTTGGAAAACTAAGGCCGTAAGTACTTCTTTATTCAATTGGTATCAATCAGAACTGAATGAGGTTTGAGAATTATTACATATACATTTCTGAAATATTTTTGATTTCAACGATTTCAAATATAAACATAACCTTACCTAACTATTGCTCATTGTAAGTACTAGGTTTATTATTATTTTTCGGTCATTCTGGAAGTTACAACGATTTCTTTTGGAAATTTTGTTTTTACATGAATTCGTAATAGCACTGAAAGTCTCTTTTTTTTTTCACGAATCTCCTAGGCTGTCAGAGAAAACCCCCCCAAAAGCAGAGCTTTGGTAAATACCAAAGCAAGGAATATCAGGGACCTACGGCTCAAAAAGTGGATTCCGAACCACTTTAGCTCCGTTTCGGCGGTGGAGATTGAACCCCAGTCGCCTGCAGAAATTTTTTCCCCGCCCTAGTGTGAGAAAATGCTTCTCGCGCTAGTGCGGTAAACACTCACTTGAAAAACTTTAACGTGCGGTAATTTTTCTTCTCTTCTCAAACAAAATTGCGTACGGGTATAGGGTGAATTAGACACGCTTATAGAAAAATTGTTTAACTTCGTTCTGTTCTGGACGTCGCTTTTTGGCACATCATGGCTTTCATTGAAAACAACGTGTATTCAAATTAACTCAATAATGTTTTCATAAAATAAATAAATATGAAACTATCCCCATAACCACTCTTAACATAAAACTTGTCACCGCTAATACTCAGTCCGACGCAAACTGAATGCATATTCATTGAACGACCGAGAATGGAAAAAAAATCCGAATAAAGTAAGTGCCCAGTAGGAAATCCTTTACCGAGAGTCATAACGGTGGGACACGCTGTTTGTTTTAGGACCCCCCGCCGGCGGCAGCAGCCCCCCGTCGTGGCTCAGCCCCCCTAAAAGCTACTCCTCATGATGACAATTCCTATTCGGACGGACGGACGAAAACTAACCCACATTCGGCCGAGAAATTTCGTGGCCGCGATCGGTCGTTTCATTCTGACACTCGAAAAACGAGAGAGATGGAGAAATACGTGCGTGAGATGGATGTATTCGGAAAGCAGGGACGGAGTTGGGGATTTGTAGGCCAAGTTAGTGAATTTCGGTATTATCACTGCCCTTGAAAGAATCGTCGATGATTTTCCTGCACCAAGTCAGCAACCAAACCAACAACTTTCACGAAGGATCCATACTAATTTGAATTATATAGATCTTATTTCTTCAGAAGAAGGAATAGATGCAATTTATTCAAAATTAAAAAACAAAAACTTTCGTTTTAATTTTTAGACAATGATCGGATCGATCTTCTGAATTAGTTATATCATCAAAACAGAATTCAACACATGTGATTGTTTTTTTTCTTGTGTGTCTGATATTTTTCCTGAGTTAAAAACTCTTGCCAAATGGTGGTGGATGCTGGGGCACCAATAGTTGTTTAACCCATCAGGGCCTGGAACAGCGAAGTTCTTTGAGCCTTTGAGGGCCCGTCGAACTTCTTCCGGGGTTATCAGATTGCGCAAATCATTGAGCTCAGACTGTTGAAGCCTGCTGCAGAAAACTTCAAACTGCGCTAGGGCTGGAGAGAATGAAATACTTTATCAGAATTTCTGTAGATGGCGTCCAAATGACAACTATTGTCTATTTCACTCGCTGCCATAAATTGAATTTCTAGGAATATCTTAGGGTTCATTCACCATCAATCGTACCACGGCCTTTGCCTCCGCATTGTTTATGTAAGGTTCAGGTAAAAAACCCATTGAAAAGGGAATATAACCTTATAATTCATGTTTGATTTTTATAGTGTTTTATGTAACATGAACCAATTATTTCAAACAGTACTGTAACAATAACGATATCAATAATAGTAATTGAGTGCTTATTTATGAAATCCTTATTTTCAATTTGTTTTTCAGTTTCAGTGTATTGTTGCGATCAATCTTTTTGAGTATAGTTTGTCCTATTCGTAGTATCAACAATTGAGTTCGAAAGGTAATATAATGAAATTTAATTCATCAAAAGAATTTTTCATCAAAATTCTGAATACACCATTGGATTCAGGAAGTCTCAAAAGAATTCCACCCAAATATGTTCATCAATAAGGAAATTATATGTTGATAATATTTGAAAAATGTATTATTTAATGGAATTTCGGGAAAATTGTATTTTAAATTTTCCTTTTCAAAATAAACAGTATTTGTGAAAGTTAATCTCTGACGAATGTAAATTGAAAATATCAATTTGCATTGAAAAGTCAACAACTGAAGGCCAATTCAGATTAATGGGTGCCCACCCAGGGTTTTAGACCCCGCATGATAAATTTCTCCAGTATCAACAAAATGAATACTTCTAAACCAAAAAAAATATGACTTTTGTAAAGTGTCTTGCAGTTTCCAGGCTTAAGGGTCAAAAATATATGCTTGTGAATCCCACATGCTTCAAAAACCCTGCATGGGCAATTCACAAGCATATATTTTGTGTCTGGAAACTGCAAGATGGTTCACATACTTCATTTTGCTTGCGTTTCTATCAAAAAGTCATATTTTCTTTGGTTCAGAAGTATTAACTTTGTCAATACTGAAAAAATGTATCATGCGGGGTCAAAAACCCTGGGTGGGCACCCATGTATCTGAATCGACCTTAAGGTTTTTGAGTGCCATACCCCAGACTTTTGAGTGCAACATAATTTGAAATCAATGAGAAATAGGCACCAAACCAAAAACATTGGTTTTATTTTGTTAATGAAATATTCACGACAAACCTTAAAAACAAATCACATACAAATAAAAATAGCATTCCAAGAGACCAGTTCTTTTTCACATGGCAGTCCGACTCTGTTTCACACCACATAATTTAATTTCCAGAACGCTAATGTGGAGTCCGATGTTTGGCGCCTTTGTAATAATTTTACTACAAGCTATAATACGTTTTTCGTATCGTAGTTGTCATGACAATGTCCGGGACGCAAGTATGCGCGATAAAGAATAAAAATGAAATATTTAAACGTTTTACTTTGTGGAGACGACGGCATTTTTATGCAGGCTCCGACATTAAAAAGGACTAATGTCAAAATGGTTTATTGTTTCGACTTTTTTCGTTCTCGGTAGACATTTATTATGTTGTCCTGAGTTAAAGGGCGCGCAGTAACAGGGTTGTAACTGAAGCAGAATTTTAATATTATGAAAGGATCACACGGATCACGTACATTTTCAATGCAGAAAGTGCCTAATACATCTGAAAGAAAAAGAGAGATAGTCCAGTAACAACAGACTCTCCACCAGAGTACAATGTTCTTCAAACAGTTAGGGTCATGGAAGAAACTTGCAATAAATAATGATTTGTATTGAAATTCGACTTGGGCGTTCAGTCGTTCTTTGAAAAAGTCGAAAACTGGTCTATCAAAAGTTATTATTTTTTTTTTTTAAATCCCTGGAAATAGTCTTATATTTGTTCGAATTCCAAGACATATTTGAGAAAAAAGTTGTTTCTTTTGCGATTTTACCATCTGTGCCAGATTTGAACGTTCTGTTGAAACTCTCAGTTTTTACCAATTCTTTAGTATTTACGAAACTTCTGGTAGATTAAAGAAATTGCAACTTCTACAAATATGTTTTAAACCACTAGTTTTATCATGCATTCAAGTTGTTTTTTTCTACGTTCATGCAAAAAACAAAACTTTATTGAACTATATTCGGTGGAAAAACTGTCTCTTTATTGCACTGAGTGCAATAAAGACTTCATTGCACTCATCTGTTATTCTACTATAGCGTTCTGTCATCATGACAGGCATTTTCTGTGAGATTGTATTACGTTTTAAATAGTTGCATGTTTCATCATATTCATTACATAATGGACTATGAAATTAATAGAAAATGCAATTTGTTAAAAATAAAATTATTTCCTTCGAATATCATTTAAATTACACAAAATGTTTTTGAATTACTGTTAGCAGATAGATTTAAACAAACAATGTCTTCCTTACAGTTTAGTGCCACCTAAATGGAAAATTTTCTGGTTTTTGCATGAACGTAGAAAAAATATTGTTTGAAACTCGTGCAAAAAGAGTTAAGTGCACTCGACGTGTAATTGTCCAACGAGGCTATCAGACCTACTGTTTGCACTTGTTGCATAAATAACTATAATAGGAGCATATAGAGTGTCATTATTTTTATTACAAAATGGAAAAACCAAAACGTGAAATGCACTTCAAGAAGTATCCAATGAGATACATTTTAGAGCTGCAGCTAAAATGTATGGTATTCTCAGGGTCATTCTTATGCGAAAATTCAAATCACATACTTATATGAAAAAGAAACCGGTACCATCAACGAAATTCAGTTCTCAACAGGAGAGTATTCTTGTAAAGTGGACAGAAAAATTATTCAACACCCCTTCATCACCAACTTCATCTGAAGATAGCCATTGCAACCTGCAAGAGTCTAAATATTCTGATTGGCAGGAGAAAGAAACTAGGTGTCGACAATGAGGTCGCTGATGAGGTTGCCACTTTTGATGTTATCGAAAAAGGAGATTTTGTACTCATCAGCTTTCTAGGTGGAAAATGAAAACAACCAAATTTGTGTATCTTTGTTGCATTCAAGAAAAAAATAAGTAGGAAAGTGAAATAAAAGTAATGTGTTGAGAAGGGGAACATTCTCCATGAAAATTGAAAAATGAAAAATGTGATTTATTTGTAATAGCTAACAGAAAACAAGTACTTTCCCGGCAGAAGCCACACCGGACATTAAATGTTCCCCTTTTCAACAAGAGGTTATCTTGAACGATGGAAAATAGCGACTAAAGTTTGTCTTTCAGCCGCAGATGATTCCACAACAGATTTTATGAATATCCTATTCATATTTTCGAACAAAAATCAAAAAGTAATGTGGTTTTAAAGCATATGACTCTGGTGTTTACAAAAGTTTTGCAGCACACCAAGATGATGCTTTCATTGTTAATCTTCATCAAATAATCAGTTCCAGGTCCTGATGTGGCATTGAAGGATAGAGAGCTCAAAAGTTTTTAATAAAAAAATCGGGGTGGAGAAAAAGTGACATTTTGACATCATTTCAATATACTTACTCAGCTACCTCGTAAAAATTGCATTTTTATTTTTATTTTTCTGTGAAATCTTGTTCTTTCATACAAAATTTGTATTTCGAATAAAACTCTCCGGCTGGGTAAACAACCATTCAAAGCAAATCACCTGCTAAGACTCGAATTTCAGGGTATTTTTTGCGCGCCTTCCACAAATACCTCTACGATTTCAAGGATGAATTATAATTCCTTCGGTCCTTCACACCTCGTTAATCTCGTACATCATCTTTTCGAGACGTTTCCACTGGAGTTCTTCTCATTACGTATTCGGTAATTTCGTATCGATACCTTCGTGTCCGAGGGGCAGGTGCCCCGCGTCGCGGCCGGTGTTGCGTTTCGTCGAGGTCCAGGTGATCGTGAGTGACAGAGGTCCGGTCGCGATTCATAATACGGACGAACCACTAATTGAACAAAACGGGCCAAAGTATCGTCGCGATCGTTCGCCGAGTCGGTGTTAGTCAAGTCAAACTAATGCTATCAATCTACTTGTTACTGGTTCATTTTTCATTTTGTGCTATGACACCCTCTCTTGTTTTAAAATGACAATGTCTGTAATTCTGTGTCAGTGAGACAAACCCTACACTTTTTTCTCCGTATATTATCGTATGATTCCTTTCTCATTGTCATTTATTCAACATTAGTTCAAAGACTAGCATGTCTTTGTATAACAGGAGCAATGAGGTCGACTCTAACAGCAGCAATAGAGGTCATTCTGGATCTCACTCCTCTCCGTATCATGGTGAGGAGAACTGCTTGGGAAGCAAACCTCAGGTTGGCTAAAGTCAGACTCAAAGAGACAGCACACGGTGTAAAGGGCACAACCCCCACCGACTGTGCGCACCTTGCCTATCTCCCAACTGCCGAAATTACCAAGAAATTTAGTTTCGAGAAATGTTTTCGAACTAAACACCAAGCGAGAATGAAACATAGAATCAATTCGAGCACTGGGGAAGAATACCATAACATGGTACACGGACGGGTTTAAAACTCCCGAGGGAACTGGAGCAGGAGTCTTTGGGCCTCGCAACAAATACTCCGAACCTATGGGCCAGTTCCCCAGTATTTTTCAATCGGAAATCCACGCTATGGAAAGGTGCATTCAGTTCAACCTCAACAGAAACTACCGGAACAAGGAAATTGTGATCCTCTCCGATAGTCAAGCAGCCATCAACGCGTTGAGCTCTTCTACCATCAACTCGAAGATGGTTTGGGAATGCCCAGACAAACTTAATGATCTATGCAGGAACAACAAAGTGACCCTCTTCGGGGTGCCGGGGCACGTCGGAGTGGAGGGCAATGAACAAGTAGACATCCTGGCATGGAAAAACAAAGCAACGCCACTGATCGGGCCAAAACCATTCTGCGGACTTGGAAAATCTTACTTCCGAGAAGAACTCAATAAAGCTGAAGAAGCAATGAGAGCAACATACTAACTTCCAGGGCAAGATCGAAGACACAGATTAACCTCAGCACAACTAGTCTAAAGACAATCACGGGATTTCTAACGGGGCATTACTGATTCAAAGAACACCTGAGGAAGGGCTTAGAGGAGGACAGCACCTGCAGATTCTGTGTGCAACATCCAGAAACACCCCACCATATATTAATGGAGTGTTACGCTGTACATCGTAAAAGATTGAAATACTGCTGACTGTGGGAGAAATACCACAAGTAGACCCCCTCAAAGTTCAAAAATTCCTGAAAGAATTGAGGCTTGAAGGGCTGCTCTAAACATGAACACCTTGTGATAGCAGAAGAAGATGGGGCACAATAGATCTAGTCAGGTTGCAGCGCATCAGTCACCATCCATACTTACCAATACCTTAGCTCTACTAACTCGAGCAAGTATTAGTCTAAGAGCCAAAGAAAGATCAACCTTCACCGTTCTAAAAGAACTCTGAGCTTTTTGTTCAGATATCTGACTGAATCTCTTAACGCGGAGAATTGGAGTGCTTCTTGATCTACTCGCCACCAGGTGGAGCGGCTTACATCCGTTTCATCAGCGTGAGACCAGATAGGCCAAATAGACGGAGTGGTGGTGTGATTCGGATGAGAAACAGATGACTTCAAAGCTGTCTGTAGTGACCAACCCTGTACTGATGACGAGGCAAGAACCTCGAAATCAGTCCGCAGGTGGTCCCCCTGTCCGAATCAAAATTCTGCCATTTGGTTACAGGGAGCACTTGCAATCGTTTTTTCTGCATTGCACATATTTTGGATATGATTCAATATCTGTCGTGGTGTATATGGGAGTAAAGTGGGTAAAAACATCGGTCGGCGACTACTATAGTTACCTTCTTGAAAATTTCTGCAGTCAGGTCTCAGGTCACTGCACGGTACAGATTCAAGTCGGCTTCATAGACTAAAATTGGGTATTTTGAAAATATTTCATTAGGTGAATTATGAAGAATAACGATTCAAGGTGACTTTCCTGAGGAACTCAGACGGTGATTCAACAGAATATAAAATATATCCAATAAGTGCTACCATCTGAGTTCTGCCATGCAAATAGAACCAAACAAATATACTGTTTTTTGCTGTCAAAGATTGATCATAGAGTCAATAAATATTGGAATATTGAAACTCAATATAAAGATTGTTAGATATTCTCCTGCCACTCTCGTCGACCTTCTTTGACCGCACTGTTCGTCATTCTGGAATTCCTTCCTCGGTCTCGTCATCCGCTATCTGATGACGATCAGTCGGTCGAGACGCGCGATACTAATTGCCGGTGGCGGCGCAGCTGAGAGCTGAGACACTCGAAACGTTATCATCGTTATCATCATCATCGTCGTCATTATGCAAACGACACCTGGAGCACCCGTCCGCGGCGCGGTGTGCGCGGTAGCGGCCTTCAGGCACCCTCGGCTTAGATACGCTCCGGAATCGGCCGCCCCGCCGATGATAATTCGAGCGGCGTAATTATGGTCGTTTTCGAGGGTTTTGTGATCATCGCCGGTCCGGGTCGGTGTTTAATTTTTCATTTGCATTATTTGGCGAAGCTGCTTTGTATCGTGTATTCATAAGATGTTTAGCATATTCCAAGTATTTTCGAATAGAAATGAATGGACCAGGATCCCGCGCCTATTTTCAAAAATGATTAATAACAGACTGAATCTTCCTGAGTAGCTTCATCTTGCCGAGACGCTCAACTTTTTCCTCTACGAAATATCTCGATAGTGGTAGCTAATAAACTGTGCAGGCGTCAATCATGTCGATTTGGAGAGTGCAAAAATGTCATTAATAACAGTTTTTTTAGTTGAACCCCAATATAATTCGCCAAAGTACTCGAAATAGTAATTTACGTAACAAGTCCGGAAAACACTGGTTTTTTGAACGAGTGGACAAGATACGTACTTCCCGGACTAGTCCGGGAAGTACGTACTTTCCGGACTAGTCCGGGAAGTAATACTTTCTCGAAGAAAAATCGTCCGGAAAGTAGGTACTTCCCGGACGGATGCCGAAAAAAACTTTTGTCCTACTAAATGGATGGTAGGGCTGAAGAGTCCCCTACTCCCAACGTGTAATCATTATCAACCAGCGGATTTTGTTACCGTTTCTTGGTTAATATTTGTATAATTGAATGGTCATATTGTCCTACAAATTGAATGGTAGGTTCCCAGTCCTACACTCCATGGTAAAAAAAATCAGCTGCTCTTCAAAAAGTACAGGATTATACCACTGCCAAGTTTTAGTCTGAATATTTTCTCCACAACCTTCACAGAATTTGCCAATTCTGAAATCATATTTGATAACAGAATAGTAACATTCACGCTGTTGATATTGAATGAATATTCTAAAACACTTGCTGTCTTATGCATTTTGCGTGTATTTCATTCAATCACTTATGTAAGAATGAATATTCTGACACTTTTGTTACGTTAGCCTTGACTGGCATCATGTGAAATGAAATGTCAAAATAATTTTTCGTTTGTCTTCCATTTTATTATATGTAAAAATTGTGGTTGTGGAGAAAGTACAGTCTGTTACTCGTTTAGAATGAAAATTCGTTATGCTCGCATCGAATTTTTCATTCTAACCTTGTTACAGAATATACTATTCCACCTCTAGACATACCTTGGCATTGTATTTGTATTTACTTACATTTCCGTTCTGTCTATTTGGTGGCTGAATTATATCAATGTTTCATTTAGTTTGTCGTGCATTTTAATTGTATTTTTGAAATTTTAAAACCCTACCCTAATTCTTTGTTCTAATATATTTATTTTGTTTTATGGCTTCCCTCGATGACTTCATTTGGATGGAAAAATCAGTATGTAAGTAATACATTTTTCTATCACTCTTAAATTTATAAAATGCATAACTGAATAGAGAAGATATTCATATATTAAGTTGGATAATACAACAAAATGTTATCGAAAGGTATCTCCAAGTTTTCCACTAATTTTGTAACTTTTCTATTCTCAGACTGTCCTTCATTGGGGTGCCAAATATGGTAACGCGGATATCATTAAGATCTTCGCTGGAAAATACAAAGTTGATGTAAATGGAAAAACGGTAAGTTGTAGGTATTGATAGTAGAAATATTAAAAATGGTCATAATATGAAAATCTGCCAATTTATACTTTCAAAAATGCTAACATTGTTGGCGAAACGCGCGTCGAGTGAGAGTGACGTAGTTTTGGTGTTTTCGGTAGCTTATATTTCTTGAATTGTATTCACTCATTTACATGATGTCGGATGTAACGTAAAAAAAAATTGTTTATGTTTATGTTCATACCATTATCAAACAAATACTTTGAAACTTCTTTGTTATGAAGAGAGAACAAGAATTGCTTGGCTGTTTTGATCCATAAGTATTCCATATTGGGAGTTTTTATCAGATAATAACTCCAGGTTCTGAATTTTCTCATATGAAATGTCGAATAAGCCTCCATGTCAACAATACGTGACATCAGATGCCCATTAACTACTTGATTAGATTTAATAAAATGTAAGGGAAATTATCCTCATTTAAAATTAATTTCCAAAAATAATTTTGAAGACAAAATAAAAAATAGCATATGATACACCTCTGAAGCCCTTTCAACGGTACTTGTGCATCTTTTCAATGTTCACTTGTACACTTTTATCATATCTTTTTTGCATAAATTTAATTTCTGTTATTATTTTTATTTTTTGTAAATTGATTACTTATGTTCCTTTTTTTTCATGTCCATCCACGGATCTTCTAGAATGGGGTGAGTATATCATTGGCATTTCTCTAATTAACCGCTTGTATTTGTCACAAATGAGAAAAAAATGGTGGGGTCGCATTAGTATCCATAAGATTTTATTTTATTTTTTTCCAAAAAGATGTTAGTAAATAATTTCTCATAGAATCCAACTCCAGGAATTTAGTCATCTGCTACATTCAAACAGGTCAGAAATTTTTATTATGCAACCAAAAAGAGTCACCTGTTGGGTACCCATCATCACAAAGACCGTAGCGCCGGTATTTTTCTGGGAAAACGCCGAATTCATTTCTTTTAGTTTTTTCTAACGAAAAGAATGCCAACTGGCTGCCGGCGCACAAAAATTAGATATAAAATTTGTCTTCATCCTTCACGACCGCAGATAGGACAAGCGCGATAAGGGTCGAGCTGATAAATCAAATGACCCGAAAACGTTATTCAAAAAAGATGTTCTTGAATTGTTGCTGGTTCTCAGACAGGTCAGTGGCAGTGTGCTCTTAGAGGGGTACGTACTAAAACAATTCATGATTTCATCGAACTGGGTTTCTTATTCCTCTTCTTCTCATTTTTCTTTGTCGTCCACCTGTTTTAGATTCACGAAAAATTCAACTGTAACTGAACGATTCTTATGGTTCAATGGTTCGTACTAACTTGATCAACGATTCATTTATTTTATGGAAATTTATGTTTTCAAAATCGGATGCTAACATGTATTATTATATGTTTAAGAGTGGACTTCTATACAAATCGAGTTGGTCGTTAAGTACATGAGAATCAGGAATTTTCTTTGTTTATTTCCAAACAGGTTTATCATCGTACCTTTGTTATAGGTATGGAGAATTTTTAAATAATCTCTATCGATTTTATGTTTTCTACTGGATATCAAAACTTCAACATGAATTTTTATTTTTGTTCGAAAATATGGATAGGATATTCATAAAATCTGTTGTGGAATCACCTGCGGTTAAAAGACAAACTTTAGTCGCTATTTTCCATCATTCAAGATAACCTCTTGGAAGGTATTCATGTTAAAAAGGGGAACATTCCGTATGGAAATTGAAAAATGAAAAATGTGATTTATTTGTAATATCTAACAGAAAACAACTACTTTACCGGCTAAAGCCACGCTGGACATTGAACTACATCTGATAGATATTGTGAAAAGACTGATTGAAGCAAGGTTCGCTTCTCTCGCATTTAATCCCCAATATATTTTGGTCGGCGAAAATCTATTTCGCTTTGCCAAGCTCATCAGGGAGATTGATAAAATTGGATAGCAGATTTCATGGAGAATGTTCCCCTTTTCAACATCAATGTAATCACATCTCACAAATGGTAATTCAAAATATGATTTTATCGTATCATTGAATATTAAGCTTCCTTTAAGTTAAACCTTCATCATAAAATATTAAGTTCATAACAATACATAATACAATAGTTACAATAAAATACGTTAGTTACTTTATAATACCCTAGATACCAAATGGCACGCTAAAATGACAATAACTGTCAATAATCCAATTCCTTGATTTTATTTTCACATCATCGTTGTCAATGATACGATGAAGCTTTGAATGTAACTTGATTATTAGGCAATTTAAATAAATCTCGGAAGTTACACGGGTTACTCGGCGCAGAGCGCCTAATCGTCTGGCAACATCCTTTATTATAATAATAATAATAATCTCGATGTTTCGAATTTTTGGAGTGTTAATGGTTATTTAACGAACAAGTGCATTAATAAAGGCGATTAACAATCGAGATATTTTAACGCGTGAGCGGAGCGAGCGCGTTAATGTTTGAGATTGTTAATCGCCATTTTAATTCACGAGTTTGTTACAAAACTTTTCCGTCGACCGCAGATTTCAAAAATAGATATGTCTTACTTTCAATGTTTATTTATTTAACGATACGATAAAAAAAACAATCCCTATTTCCTATTTATATTAACTCAAAGACAGTTTAATTTTCCTTCGTGGTAATTTTATTTTTTCAAATTGAAATTGAAAAAAAAAACAAAAAAAACTGCCTGATGTGGGTTTGAACTTTCGACCTCTGTAAGCTGTCTGCCCAACTTTACCATTACGCCACGAGACTCATGTAATTTTAAGTGACAACTACTGGTGTATTGAAGGTTCTCTGAAATTTTATTTGGGAAATGACAAATAAATAATGACAGATAGTACTAACCAATCTAAAATGTATCAGAACAATGTTTATTGGGTTGCATATAAGCAAATCGTTGATTAATAGAAAATCATTCATTAACAGGGGTCATTAATCAACGATTTTGAGTGCGTTAAAAAACATCATAAATGAACGGTCGACGGAAATGGTTATTTAACGAACAAGTGTATTAATAAGGGCGATTAACAATCGAGATAATTTAATGCGTGAGCGGAGCGAGCGCGTTAATGTTTGAGATTGTTAATCGCCATTTTAATTCACGAGTTTGTTACAAAACTTTTCCGTCGACAGTAGTTTTCGAAAATAGAATCTCACTTTCAATGTTTATTTATTTAACGTTACGATAAAAAACAATGACTATTTCCTATTTATATTAATTCTACTTAAAGATAGTTTAATTTTTCTCAGTGGTAGTTTTATTTTATTTTTTATTATTTATTTTCAAATTGAAATAAAAAAAAATATCCTCGGTGGGTTTTGAACTCTCAACCATAGTGTTGCAAGCCAGGTGAACTTTACCGTTACGCCACGGGACCTTATATGGTTTTGAGTGACAACTGGTGTAATGAACATTTTCTGAAATTTTATTTGAAAATTGACAAATAAATAATGACAGATAGTACTAACCAATATAAAATGTATAAGAGCAAAGTATGTTGGGTTGCATATAATCAAATCGTTGATTAATAGAAAATCATTCATTAACAGGGGTCATTAATCAACGATTTTGAGTGCGTTAAAATACATCATAAATGAACGGTCGGCGGAAAAAGTTATTTAATCTTCATACACTAAATATAATTTTTTACTCTTCAGTATATGAATGAAAGTTTGTTTTTGAAAGGTTCCTTCGAGTTTATTCTTCATTTTTTGGGAACGCCTCTGATCCTAAAGCGGACTTTAATAAGTCGGCCGCACGGCCATCTACAAATGTAAAATGTCATAAACAACCCGTTATCTATTGTATTAAACCATAATCTTCAATGTGACATCTCCGGACATGAAGAATGCTCGGCATGCGTCCTCGCAATGTCTCCAGACGGCCCTTATGACAGACACTCTCACGGGCTACCGGACTTACCGGACGAGATCTGAATTTAGAAATGACCGAAAATGACGTCGTGAATGCCAGCTATTTTTGGGGATATCAGATTTATCGGGATTGTGATTAGCTCCATTTTCGTTATGGGCTTTGAGAGTTCGAAGCATTGTTTGAGTGGCGGCTGATCCGTAGATGTCTGAGTAAATACATGATCTTTGTATCAGATAACTGCAGTCTTTCGTTTCAGCTCTCCTTTCCATTCACTACTCTTACCAGAAGTCATGGCATCTAGTGAGAGCAAAATGTCAAAGAAGCCGTGTTATTTTTTTTTCTCAAATTCACACGCACAAGATAATCCTGTAATTTTCAATTAACATTGTAGGAACTAAGGAAAATTAAGTGGAAATTGATATTGCTCTTGAACAGTCAAGAGTTTAAAAGCATTGCCTTTCGTTGATTGGATGAGCCCTACAAGGAATTCCGTAGTAGGAATTGGGGCAAATTAAAAAAAATATATCCAAAACAGCCAGAAATATATTGAAATAATAAATTGCTAACACTAGTTTACAAATTTTAAATTTTGTATCTACGCCGAAGAAAATGCATATAAATATGCTAACTTAACTGCCTCAAATTCAAACATATTCTATCACGTCACATCTTTCTTTCTACCGTCAATTTTTTTTTTCAATCGCCTCATGTGGTGTCTTCAGTTTAATATGCATAATATATTCGCTTCAAACAACAAACATGTTATTTCAAATTGAATAAACAAAGTTATGATCGTTTTTACTACGTTTGTGGACTGTATATTTTCAAAGGAGAGAAAAGCGATTAAAGATTCTTTAAAACTGCACATCTTCAGTATTTCTGAATTCCTGTTGTGAACCAAGATAAAACTGGCGCCTCATGTGTTTTGTAAAAGCTGTATATTCTACTCCCGTGGCCATCAGATATAACGTCTACCTTCCAGTTGGTTCACCTATACAATGGAGAATACCTCGTAATCATGAATAAGACTGTTACTTTTGTGATATATATTATAATACAAAAATTAAGGCGAGTATTCCATATCAAATTTGTCGCATTAATTCAAGTCAAAATATACTACAAAATTACAATAAAAGTTATGTTGAACTTGAATCGATATCTAGTGATTCTCTCTCTCTTCGAAGAAACACTCTAATGATCTTATAAGAGATTTAAAACTATCAACATCTAGTAGAGCTTCTTGATGATCAAATATCAGACCCGAAAGTTACGTTGTGCAGAGACAGGAGCAAAGTTTACTCATAATTTTTCAAAAGAAAAGGGGAATATTGTTATCAACCGATATCCCGGGACTTTTGGAACAATAATTCAAAATTATAATAAAACATAGTAACGCTCATTCGTAGACTTTTCAAAGTATACTCTGAAAGCTGTTCAATTACACTACGTGAATAAGAAAACGTTTTCACCAATATGACACGGAACGAGTAATTGTAAAGAGAGATATGAAACGATTTGTACTTCGATGAATTTAATGAAGTATGAAGAACACCAATGGAAAGTGTGCAGCGACCTCAAAGCCATCGGTTTGTTATTGGGATTGCAGTAGGTTGCACAAAATACTCTTGCATCCCCTGTCTGTGGGACAATAGGGTCAGAGAACATCATTATGTGAGTAAAGAATGGCGTATTCGAAACAAGTATGTGGAAAAAATCCAAACTATAGAAGTGAACATGTCATTGAAGATTCATTTCCTGCACTCGCGTTTCAGGTAGGCCTCCTGGTTTCTTCTTGAATCCTGTTTGTTTATTTTTCATCCTCTTTCAGCTCTCTGAAAGCGGTTCGACCTCCTGAAAAAGACTAGCACCTCCTGTGCTTCTTGAACGGCTCGTATATCGGAAACGGTTGGTGATATCGATAAACGATCGCTGAAAACCGCTTATTCACCTCCGAAAACCTATTGAACGGTGTGTCGCACGGTTTTACTGTCAAAATTATAGGTTGGCGGCTTTTGACGTATTTCGACGTAAAACCACTTCTAGAATCGTTTTTAATTGGTTTCAGCACTCTGATGAAAGAAGGTCCCTGCTCGGGCGCCAATTTGTAACGCTTGTAACTTAGGAATCATTACTGACAAATAGGAAAAACGTTTCCACCAAGATTTGGAGATTTTTCGAAGAACGACATCAAGGATTTTAGGATGAAAACATGTTAAGGGATTATGTTGGTTTATCATAAGGAAAACCTTATTTCTTATATTTTTAGGTGAATAAATATTTCTAAAACCAGAGTTGACAGATTTTTCATTATTCTTCTGGATAATTCTTCCCTACATAAAAAATAATTAACAACTTTCATTTGGGGTATAAAACCGTGTAAAATAGTATTATTCTCTAGAGGTTCCATCTCGTTCTGAGATTTTTATCCTCCATAATATTCTGCACAGTTGCCAATTATTTTTGTAAATACTCTTCTTCTTTTTCTTCTTCTTTCGATTATTTTGCCACTTCTAGGCCATCTCTACATCGACAAAGGACCATTTTATATAACTTCAAAATCACTCCCTCGAAGGCCTCTATTCGATTTTTTCCTCATATTCACGCTGTCACTTAATGAAGTTTTTTTTTTACAACCGCTTAATTGACTTCTACCAACTAAACGTCTGGAAATAAATTAACAAAGTTCAACTAACAGGAACGATATATTAAAAAACCCATATCAATTTCCATGTAATTTATAATAAGACACGTAAGACAATTTCCGGGATGTGAAATGAAGAGCACCCTATAAATCTTATCGCAGATTTTGACATGAGGAAACCACAACAGAATAAGGTGTAATTTTTTAAAGTTGGCCACGATCTGATATGCGAGTTTATAATTGGCATTGATGCACCTGCTCGAGTTTCACTGATCTCTAGAAATTTATTTCGCCAACCAAGTTTTATTATGATAAATTTAATTATACCAATTTGTTCTTGTCGAATTAAGATGTTATTTTATCAAGGTGTGTTCGTTTTGGACGAGAGTACCTAGTACTACCGTGCGATTTTTATTCTTCACTTCCGTTACATCCAATATGATATGTGAATTTTTTATTGATTATGCGATGAACTGAAATTTCAGTATTTATTTATTTTATCGTATCATTGGATATTAAGCTTCCTTTAAGTTAAATCTTTATTACAAATCATTACCATAATAATATCATAACAACACATAATACATTAGTTAAAATATAATACTTCATTTACTTTATAATAGATACCAAATGGCACGCTCAAATGACAATAACATGACATAACCAAATTGTTGATTTCATTTTGACATCATCGTTGTCAATGTAATGATACGATAAAGCTTTGAATGTAACTAGATTATTATGCAATTTAAATAAATCTCGGAGGTTACACAGGCGTGGCAACATCCTCGATTATTATAAATCGCGTAATACTCTCTTTACATCAATAGATAATCCATCAAAACCGCCATAAACCTAAACAAAGTTAATATGCTCGAATTGGTCTTTGAAACAGCTTTCTACGAAAGCGTCTAAGGCCACAAAATTTTTCTTTTATTTTTCCGACTTTGAAGTATTATGGTGAATAGATGTCAAAAAACAACCAGAAAATATTTCCAATGTCCAAATATTTCTACTGTTTAATTACAATAAGCATTTGCAATTAGGTCTTCTTGAAAGAATGTTTTACAAATAGCTGTCAGATGTAGTTCAGTATCCGTTCTGGTATTAGCCAGGGAAGTAGTTGTTTTTGCCTTATATTTTCCACATGGTAAAAATATTTGGAGAGAAGGGTACTTCGACATTATCGATTTTACTATTTCATTCATTTGATACTCTCCGGCAAGAATTCTTGAATTTGGTTACATGTTGGTTACATGGAGCACTTTTAACTGTGCAAATATTGTAATTGTCAGATAAAATGCAATACCTGTTGTGGTATTAGCCAGGGGAGTAGTTGTTTTCTGACAGGTATTTGCCATAATAAGCCTACGTCGTAGGTGTATATGGGAGTAAAAAGGGGAACCATCGGTCGAAAACGACTATCGTTTAATTAGATTTTTTATACTCAATAAACAAAAATAGCTTTCGTCACACTGAAGAAGATTAACAATGTGTGATTTGTATGAATCAAAAGAAGTGAAATATCTAGTTAAAACTCTAAATTTCCTACTTTCAAGTCGAAAAAATAAATTCCGACTTCAAATTTCCGACTTCAAATTTGATAATACAATATTGTTATATTTTCTAGGGATACACACCATTGCACATATCCGCCCAATTTGGCCACAAGGACTTGTTCAAGCTGCTTATAGAAGTGTATAGTAAGTATTTCCATTATGAGACAAGCATTTGAGTTTTAGTTTTCCCTCTCTACTCTAGAATGGTCGAAAAAAACTCCTGTTTTTTTTTTAAGAGTGATCCATAATATTCCGTTCAAGCTTTTGTTGAGGCCTTTTAAAATTCACAAAAATTATTCCTACAGTCCCTTCCGACATCATTCCATTTCAAACCATTCCTTTTTAGTTTACTTCCTGTATGCTTTCATAACTTACAGGCTGACACCGAAAATCAGGATAGAAAATGTTACTGATTTTTTTTTTCATTATTAACAACAATCAGTGCAAGAAGTGGTCACAAAGGTAGCGTTACGTGTAATAGCCCAATGGGCACACGTACGTTTTTCAAACGTGTTATAAACGTGGCATTAATTAAATAAACGTTCCTGGTTGAAAATTTAAACTTCAATAATTTTGTGTAATCTTCAACGTTGAAAAAATACGTTATAAAGATGTATTTTCAACTTTACTTCCTCAACAACTCGTTAAATATACGTTTAACAATCGTTGTTAATTCAAAAAGAATTGTTAATCAAACTCGCCTTATGCCATTCATTTATCAATGTTTATGATACGTTTCTTAACCTTTTATTTGGTAAAAACAATGTTGTTTTATCGAGTATCTTCGACGTTCAAAAAACCTGATTGAAAACGGCAATAAAGGGATAATTAGTAAGCAATTGGTTTGATATAACGTTGTTATACACGACATTTTTTCGTTGAAAAAACGTTCGGTTTTCAGCCATTTCACAACGTTATTGCAACGTCCTTGTATCCATTGGGAGGTATCTCAAAAATTGGTCTTTCGCAACACCTTACATTTTAGGAAATACTGGTTGCGGAAGTTTGGTCTATGAGGAGTAACACTTGATACTGAAGCATATTTTGACGTTCTCTTATTCCGAGATATAAAAAGTTTCATTACAAATTTTAGCTCATTTTTCATATATAATTACATATTGACTAGACTCATAGACATCACCGTTTTTCTATGAGAAGTTATTAGACAAAAATGTTTAATAGTTCAGTAACCGAAAATGACGTGCCGAACTGAAGGACACGACAAACGCAGTGTAGTCGCTTCAAATGGGATTTTTAATATACGACGGAAATATTCATACTTATCTTTTGCAGAAGCCGACCCGAACATAAGGGACTACAGCGGCCGGACGGCAGAATACTATCTCCTGGTGAAGGAGCAGAAAGAAGGATCCGGCATCACACTGCGCAGTGAGTATGGCAGAGACAAGCTACGGCATGGCAAATCAAGGAGCAAAAGCTTTCGCAACAGAATCATATCATCACCCACCACGGTTGCTGTTAATTCTAGTTTTTTATTCGATACTAACAAAAAGATCAGCGGTCAGTATTCTGTCGCCAAGTAGATTCGCATCGTGCACCATCACTTGTTAACCACTAAGTAGTATATTTATTCAGCGTAGGTTGTTTTCGTTGAGGAAACAGAAGGATGTTCTATCGAAGGTGTCTGGATGAGTTCGGAAGAATGTCCCGATCGTTTCTTTTTTGCAGTTTCAGCAGCAATTTCAGAACCCCAGAATGAACCAGAATTAAGTAGAATGGGCTTTCAAATGGTCAACTATAACCCATCGTTATCATTGTTAAACAATGTGCATCACTTATCATAGAAACATCCCCATAACTTCGATAATTTTGATTTGTCTTATGATTAAGGATTTTGGAGAATCGATAATTGACGAAAATGCTCGCAAATGACACACAAACCCAACCTAAGCAAGCTAACCTAGCTTGCAAGTTGAAAATGCAAAGTATTATTTCTGCGAATGGCCAAATTCTGCAATTGATTCCAACACACACAAACAAACATCATAGTTGGAGGCAAAATATGCCGAGAATGTCTTCTGATCCGGAATCAGAACAAAAATTTTATTCCTAATCTACTTTGTTCGTGAAAAAAAGTTTCTTCATGAAAAAAAGTTCTTTCATGAAAAAAAAATCAAATTTGTCCCATTTCACATGGAAACAACCCTGCAACTTCCGTAATTTCAGACGTTGAACTGTGAAACTTGTAGATTCGATAGATAGAGCAAAGATGTAGAGTTCTACCTAAAAAATTGTGGACTTCGTCCACTCGTGAGATTTCTATAGCAACATTCGCGCACCTAGTAAAAATTATCAAAAAATGACAACCACTTGTGTAATCATTGTTGGAAACTTCACTATGTGGTTTACAGTTTATATCACTTGAAATGATCCCTTCGATATCACTCTGTATTTTTTTAATATATCTACAAAAGTCAGAAAAAGCAAAAATCATGGAAGTTACCGAGGTGTTTCCAAGGTAAGTGAGACACACCGTGTGTTACCGCAGGTTTTCATCCAAAAAAATTAGAAGCATCACACGTTTAGCTGTATTGTACTGTCATTACAGCAATATCATCAACAATTTGTTTGTCGATGATAGAAACGTGTATAGTAAGTTATTAAAAGAACATCAGTGTCATTCATTTACCTTTCAAATAATCAAAACATAACTAGGTACTGTGAATTTTTGTTATAGGCAGTCAAAGAGAACAAAGGAACATTTATTTATATGACCAGCGTTGAGTTTTGAGAAGATACTATTGGTACCATGTTCAAACAATGATTCCAATAACAAAATGAACAGGGTTCAAAGCGCTTACCCAAAAGTAGAGCTACAAATCCAAGGGTTTCACTAGGCAATCACACTCACTATGAAATTTCAACTATGTTATAACAACATTTAATATCAGCCACCTGAACTCAGCAGTATACCCTGTAGTTTTAGTGGTCCTTCGTGTCGAAAAGAGGTTCAACGTCCAATAATTTATTGAAGTAGGTCTCATTAATTTTTTTATGTTCAATTCTTCGACAATTTTTAACACGAAAATATTGGTACTTTTTTCTTGGCGTGCTGGCATCGACTCCAGACGCCATCTTGTGAGCAGCACCGTTTGGGAACCGAGCCAGAGACTAATTTGATCACCAGTCGGGCGCCCAACCACTGCGATTATCCCCTCCCAATTTGGGTACTTTTTCTGGTTCTGAAATATGCTTCATTTTTGCAATTATCCAGTATTAGAGCATAGGAATCCTGAAAGTCGATGACTTCATTCAATCATTAATTCTGTTAACATCATTACTTTATACAGGGTGAATTACGACCACTTACCGGCAACTATACAGTGTGCTCTACCCACCAGAAGAAGTGAAAAACTAAGTGAAATTTGGAAAGTTGGACCATAAATATTAACTTTCATCAGTGTAGGAACGCACCGCCCCTCGATGAAAATAATAAGTGGACAGCCAGTTTCTCTTTCCGTGGTTTGAAATTGAGTTAAATATTCGTCTGTTGGTGTCGTATGATCAATAATCCTTTCACACATCACTGGCATGATATTGAAGGGTATAGATTTACGATAGAGGTGAAAATGAAATCACTGTACACCTTATCACAAAATCATACTCCATTCAATTAACACTTCTGACTAGTGACAAGTACGTGCACGATTACCGGACTTGCCAAATGTTTGTGCTTAAATTATAACTGATAGCTCCAAAATATCACAGGTCTCTTGACACTTGCTAGACCAGTACATCATTCAATTTTTGTTGGCAAGTAGTGGTAGTTCACCCTATATATGGTTCAGTATGTTGTATCATTCTAAATTACTAAAGTTTTGGATAAAACGAAGAATCCTCATTTGGCCATATAGGAACGAGTAGTTGTACATGCTATAGATATTACTGTGACGTCATAGACGTGTCTGTATCTAAACAGAGCCGAATAAAACAATTTCAGTACCTAATTTTCTATTTAGTTGAATACTGATTTCTCATAATTGTGAATTATAATCAAATCCGAAATTTAAGGTAATCTAGAATGTTCAATTGAATGTAAAATAATAAAAATGAAAGTGTGTCAAAATGGAGATTAATTCTCAAATTGCAGAATGGTTTGTTTGATACACAGTTCTCTGACCAAGCATAACATATGCCATCAGCACAAATGAATGAGGATGATTTCTCTTTTTACTTTTCCTGAATTTCACACATTTCATACATATATTGACAAAACATTTTCATTGATTCCACCAGGAGTTACATCGAATTCAGGATTCAAAGTATTATCTATATATAGTATTTATTCAATCAGTTGCTAGTCAAAAGCTCGTCATTCCATGATGTATTTATTCTGTTATCAGTTTATCAGTTATCCACGAATATTTTACGTTATTTTTTTCAATTGCTGCACTTCGAATTCCTATATACTGGTTTCATTATCACAAATAATGGAAATAAGAACTTATCATGTAAAATAGTTCAATTCGTGATGTGACATCAGTATACCTTTCGTTAATGTTTGAATAAAAGTTTTACATTTGTTTGTAATATTTTATTAAAAAAAAAAATTCATTAATAATCCTCAACAGTTTGAGAAAAAATAATGGAACGTTTCAATTCTATCACAACTACTGATAACAGTATGTTAATCAAATGAAATACAATTTGTTGATTTTTAATCAAATTCAAGATGTCAAAACTTATAGAAATGTATCGAAAAGAACAAGAATGAATGTCTAGTGCTTGTGATGAAACCATTCTCTTTGCAGTAGAAGAAATATGCCCCCGGAAGGTCACGTACAGTTTGAAAATATCCAAACACCCTATATATGAAAATACTCAATTTCAGTCATCGCATGTAACTGAGCTCTTTTAACAGTTTCCATGTTATGCATTTTATGTTAGTCTTAATTCACATGGTGTTGGTACTTTTATTGTAATTAATTTGGTATATTTTGAGGTTGTTGGTTGCGTACTTTTATGCTTTATCGTAGATTAGCACAAATCACATTTTTTTGTATTTTTAGTTGCTTTCACAGTACCTTACATGTTTAATCTGTATTGCTGGAAGAAAGAGAGCAGATATGTTACAATATTGACGGAACAGAGATGAATTGAAATTATTACTGAAAAATATTCAATTCAAGCGAAATCAAATTATTAATAACGTTCGAAATCTGTTGAGGGTAAATTGGTATCTGCATTTTTTTTCCTTTTTTTTAAATTTAGATCAAGCTTTTATTCCACAATTGAAATAAATTCTACATTATTCATATTATATTTTGCATGTTATCAATTTTGTTTGAAATAAAATTTTTATTAAAACACGTGCATTTCATTTGTTCCAGAGATTAAGGGAAGAAAGAAACAATCGGGTGAGTTACTTTTGAAAGGTATTGTATTTCTTTTCATTTTTGTCATATGTTGCAATGGTGCAAGGCCCTGAGACCAGATCAGACTGTGTGTAAAATAGAAACTTGTGCAAGGAAACAATTAAAACTTGAATTTTCTAACGGGTTCCCCTCGCTTTGGTCTTTAGTCAAAACCGAAGAAGATGGAACACCCTTTACGAACGCCCTGGGAAAAGTATATATTTTGATCAACATGCTTGCTGCAAAGCCTACGCTGAAATCATTGAGAAAACAAGCTCAGAACATCATTCCCATCGACAGTCATATACCTTTCGCCAACGAACTATCAAACCCATTTTCTCGACAACAAAGTAGATCTGACGGATTTCCGCCAATCGGTCTCAAGGAATGTGCTCCCGAATTAACACTAGTTCTTAGTAAGTTATTCAACCTCTTTCATTATTTACGAATATTGCCGTCCAACTGGAAAATTGCAAGAGTACAAGTCTTCTCCCCCTACCCCCAAAAAAGGGAAAAAGATCCTACCTAGTAACTGCAGACAACCATCAACATCGAGCTAATGATATATCCAGAACGACAATATGGTTATCGGCATCAGAAATCAACTGGAAACCTGCTTGCTTATGTCCCACATATATGAGAGCAATCCATCGAAAAATATGGTAAAATTCTCTATAGATTTCTCCAAGCCGTTTGATCGTTTGGCACCAGTGACTCCGCGCCAATGTTCCATCTCATCTTGCTCCCACCTCCTAGTTATGTTCCTTGCTATCTAGCTCTCTCTCAGACCGATCTTTCCCCGTGTGGTGGTTGTTGGTAGCTACCTATGTCCACTGCACAGCTTTGCGAATCGTAGTCCTCTTCATACCGTTTTCTCTTTTACAGCTACCATATAAGCCTGTATGTAAACCCAGAAGATAAAGGGGAGGGACATGAACTATTTAAATATGGACTAGGCGGCGGGATCAATTATTAATGTTTTGGTGTTAAGGTATTTTATTAGGTACGACTTTAATATTTATGCCATTTCAAAAGTTCATAAATTCTATGTCTGGTTGAAATTTTTTTGTTCTCGTTCATCACTTTTGGTGGCCAAATATTATTTTAGACACAGGGTATAAAAATTGGCACGTAATGTAGCACAATAATTATATTGGTTTTCGTTTAAAATATACCAAAAAAAATATATCAGCGTTCCAGGAAAGCTTATCAGGTCATACTGGCGCATTTTCTTTCAAGCTGCAGAAAACCCAGAAAAATCTGCAGCTTCACATGTTATGAAGAACTGGAATCAACAGAATAGGAACTGATTAATCCGTAGTTCGATCTGTAAAATTCTTGTGTTTAATGGAAAAATGTGTTGGGTGTCTCGAAGATTCAATTTATCCAAGACATCTGATCATCAAATTTCAACCAGTGTGTTCTGCCTCCGGCCAAGGTATGAATATCAAGTAAAGCTTCTTAACCACTCGGAATATCCAGTTTCATTCAGTTTGGGAACAATAGACGTTTTTCATTTAGGAGTGTTAAGCCCCGGGGCTCCGTATTCTACACTTACTATTGGTAGATTTTGGCACATGTCATTTTTCAGCCAATGATTAAACTAGAATGAGAAGCCCTGGTGCATCAAACCCTTGAATGGAAAGCATCCAGTATGTATGTTTTCTCATACACTGGCAATAGTTCGGATGTATCTACTTCTGGGCAGTCAAGTATATTATTGGACTTGTTCTCCTGGTCAAGAATTGTATTCAGTAGAAATCCTGGATAGTCGGAACAGTCTTGTTGTTTGTTCCTGAAGCCATATCTATAGCACTTAGCTACGATCATTATACACTATAGTGTTATTGAATCTCGCGCGAGCTCTAAGGTGTCAAACCTTGCGCGCTGTCAAACCCTGTGCCGCTGAAGTGAGCGCCAAATTTTCGCATTCCTCATTAGAGGGTCATGGCAGACAGTTCCCTGAACAGACTCATAGATGTTTATTTCATTGTAGACCATATTTTTTATGTATTTTAACATTTTACCCAGTATTCGTGTATCCAGTTTGAGTGCATTCAAAAGTATACAGTCCAAATCATCATTCAAAGCAGAGAGAAAATGCCAGTGGAAATACCCACAAAACTATACACTCTTTACCCGGATAAAAAGCTACATGCCCTCAAACACTCAAAGGAATCAGGAAACTGCTCAGACAAGATGCAAGAAAAGTTTTTGCAGTTCAGAAAATAAGCTTTTTTATGAAATTTTATCCATGAAAGCTTGTAAAATACTATTCATCTTACAAATATTCCCTAATTTATTCATTCCAATTTTGTTTACAAAATCTGACTCGAATAACTGCACAAAGGCTCATGATGCAGAATCAGTATCTTCAACCAAAATATTCTGAAGGTGTGATCAATGAGAAACATTCATCTGCAGCTACTATACCACGTATGTTTGCAAACCGATTTCGGCTATACAATATAAAATCTCATCCAGTAAGAGTTCCAGAAACCGAAGAAGCACCACGACGTTGGATAGGTAGGTATACTTATTCGCTCTTTCAAAAAAGTGGTTGAACGATGATAACTTGTTGCTTGGCCCAATCTCCCTTCGAGTGGGCAAATAAATACTAGACATTCTATACCTCAGACACTGAAGTTTCGAAAATAACCATAAAGAATGGATAACAATAATACCTTGCCTCACCACCTTGCGTTATCATGAACTAAGGTGACATGGAAGCTTTGCAAGAAGAATCGGGTACTGAACGCATCCGAATGTATTGGAAGTAACTTTTGATAGGTCTGTGTTCGTATGTTTCGACACATAATATGTTTATTTGCGAAAGATCTGCGGCTAGATGATTTGAAAGTTTCTTCTCAAATACCGTTCAGTTCCTAAGAAATGAATCGTTTCAAAACTATCAATAAACGACCACTAAAGCATACTAGGTCTGTATTATGGGCTTTAAGTCTACTTCACCAGCTGCTGCTTTCATGAAAAAAATAATACTGCTTTTTACCCAGACTTATTTTTCATCCAATCAGGGAATAGCAATAATACTCTCATTCATAAAATATCCTGTATTTTTTTTATATGTTCCCAGATAAAGATTTGGGCTTTCTAAGGATAGGATCACTCAACGTTCGCGTGAAGAAGACCACTGAAGCTTTCAGTAATTTCCTTGGAGTCGGAGGCGGAACTATAAGTCCCCTGGATACGATGCATGAGAAAGTTCATAAAGGATGGGGATCCGCAGACAACGTCAACAAGGTGAGTTGGTAGGAATCATATTCAATGGTTCACACGAAATTATTTGAAAAACATTGTTCGTCTTGTGGAACGAATAAACAGGGTTTCAATTCAAAAATCTGTAACTCAGGATAAGTGCAATAACCAACTGATCTAATTGAGATGATCTCCACAGAAAAGGTATCAGGAATTTTCAAAATCCAGTGCTTCGTAGGTACCTTATGGATGTGACTCTTTCAACTTCAGTAATGTTCTTGTCAACTTATTACTTTTGACATGGATTGTAAGCAGTTCCACTTCATGATCTCGAGGGAAATCGAAATGCAGAGATAAATCTGGATACGAGGCAGTTTAGATAATAACGACCTCTTTGGACTCTCCAGAGAAGCTACAGTAATTTATGATACTGGCAGTGGCACATATGATCTAATCTCCGACAGTCAGAGTCGAGGAAGAATAGCTAAGCTGCCAGAAATAAGGAACTATGGGATTTAGACTCTCAACGGGATTCATATGTACTGCTTTTTTATTCAGTTTCTTTTCTTTTCGTTACTCAATCACAAGAGGAATCATAATGAAGTCATCTTGAGTGAAATAATTTTAAAGAAAAATACTTCTTCCTATCAGAATTCAGGGCGGGAGGTACCCGAGAAAGCACATCATTGAACAATTCGAAGATCCACCTACGCAATATACGTGAACTGTACCAGAACATGGATGACGCCCACCATCACCTATAACCTATACTGGCAAAAACCAGATACTCTGGAAACACAAGTCAACTCCTCCACACACAAAGACTACATGCTCTGTCGTGGTTGGGAACTCACATTCTATATATCGTGCTCTCATAGTTCATATTTTAAGTCAGAACCTGTTGAGAATCCTGATCCAAATCACCCCGTACACCTATCTAGAGTAACGAAACATATATAGTTTGATCAAACAACTTTGAAGTGACGTCATTTCTAGTGGTTTATTTCAAGTTTTGTGAAACAAAACAATATAAATTACGTCACTTCAAAGAAATTTGATCTAACTATTTGACCGTGAGACACGGGCTTTAGATATTCTATCTTAACCCAAAAGCGACAATATCAAATTATTACAATCAACTACAATTTATGGAATTCATGGATGTAATATCTAACAGTGAACCATTCTTAATCCGTTCATATATCGTCAACAAATTGTCACTATTGATGGAAGTATTCAAATTCACGTTATGGAGTACCTCAAGGTTCAATTTTGGGACCATTGCTTTTCGTCATTTATACTTCGCAGCTTGTGAAATAATGTCTTCAGTTTCGTAATATTGATCAGTATGCAGACGATACAAACTACTTATATTACAGTTTTTCGACGGTCATGCGTTATTGTTTTTGTTCCCAAGTATACAAGAATTACTGTTCGTTTCCAGACTAATATAAAGATAAATGATAAACAACTGGAGGTAGTGAATGAAGCAAATCGCTTAGAGTAATTTCAGAAGATTTTAAATTTTAAAATTATTGTCACTTGTCAGTCCTGAATATTATTCATTTAAAGTTGGCAACAAGAGATTTTAACCATCATCATCTTATTGCCTTGAGGACAGAAAGAAGCCCTTTTTGGCAAAAAAGTCAATAAAGGTAATCTCAAATAGGTCAAGCAAATATATAAAATAAAATGATGTTAATGTCTAAATACTCTCTGTTTGTTAGTGAGGAATCACACTGATCGACCAGGACAGACCGTCCGCGACCGTTCACCTACGGCCAAAAGTAGAAGTGGATCAATGAAAACTTTCAAAGTCACACTGATCGACCATCCACGACCGACCACTAGAATAATTTTGTGAATCTGACATAGACTTGACATTCGACAGGTTATGTGAATTTATTGATGTTCATTTATTGAAAATAAGTTAAATTCATAATATTAATAGTTTTGCAATTCCTAACAGACATTTTATTTTTCCGGCAGGAAATATACTTATTTACATGAGTTTTGTTGAAGTCAAAAGTTTATCATAAATGTGTGTCAAAATGACATTACGTCAGGATGGTGTGACACCGACCAAAATTTCCAGCAGACTATAATTTCGAACATTGTCTTTGAAAAACGGTCGAGGACGGTCAATGACGATTATACAGTGTGAGTTGTGCGATAAGAATATACGTGTTGGAAATTTTGGTCGTAGGTGGACGGTCGCGGACGGTCGGTCCTAGTCGATCAGTGTGATTCCTGGCTTAGGCATTCGATCTTTCAAAAAATATGAGCATTTGAAACGCTGAGGGTACGCTCAGATTTCATAATCATGCAACTTTCTCACTGCTCTTGATACTCAATGTACTGTTATGTTTTTAGGAAAACACCAACGGGGTCCAGAAAGGTTACGCTTCCAAGAAAAAGAATAGGAGGACCTATGAATCCGGAAGAAGCAGTACTCCCGGTACACCTCAGACTCCCACCAGGAACTTCAATTCGTTACCCTGCAATGATTCCGATTCAGACACAGCAGCGGGGTTTGACTCCAACTGGAAGAACTGAGCATGGGAAACTATTCGTCGCCATTCCAGTTATCTTTTTTTGGGAAAACGAATTTTCCTTCACTTCCTCATAAAATTATGTGAAAATGTTATTTCTGAATGATTCGATTTTGAGTTGTATAATTTTGATAATTATCAGGTTTCGAGACCAAGTCAAAATATTGGACCTGTTTTTATTTGTATTATTCGTCCATTTTACTTTTTTCATGTGATTTTCGGTTTCGAATATTATCAAATTATGATTTCACTCCTTTCGATACATTTTAGAAAAGTTTGCTTAATATTGAACAAAGAAAAAATAAAAAAATATTTAATCCTCTGTCACAGCTGAAATTGTTAAATAAGTACTAGTTCATTGTTATGAATTTTTTGTCTATTTTTGCTATTTTAGAACTGTTACCTATTCATACGAATGTTCTATAGGAAATTTTTAAACAATAGTTTCAAATTCACATCTGGTACATCATTATTTATTATGTACTATGGTAGTTTGGAAATATTGCAATGAAATATTGATTGCCATATACAGGGGTGTTTCAGAAATTTGAGCAATAAAAAAAATGGGTTGTTGTATGGAACATAACGTTTGAATAAATGGCAAGAATTCTCGTTAGACCTGATGGTCTAATTACTATGGTTATAATGTGTTCTGAGTCACCTTAGGAGCAGCACTGTTAATTATTAACGCAACAGTGAATCGTGAAGGATTATCATCCCCAGCCAACAACAAGATTCAATCCCTCAGATTCACATCTGAAACTGAAAAAAATCTTGCCCTGCCTGGGGATCGAGCCCGCGACCTTTCGATCACGAAGCCCCGGCGTTACCACTGCGCCAATCCCCACTTCATCTTATTAGTGATTACCAAAAAAAGTCTTTAAAACATCAAAAGTCAATATTTCCCGAAATTAATTTTCTTTCTACAAAAAAGGATTCTTTCATTTGAACCCAATTCTCCCATATTGAGATTCCTCCAATTGTAGGGATTTCGTACTTTTTTTTCAATTTCATTGTGGTCCACCAATAGATATTTATTTAATAGGAATTTACTGAAAATAGCAAAAAGTTAACTTTGTATGAATGTAAGCGAATCAATTCAATTGAATATCGGCAAGAAGCGACTAATTCGAATCACTCAACTTGGAGGTTGTAATCATCACATTCTTTTAAGCTAATTTATTTGTAATTTAGTGTAATTATGATGTTATTGGTTTGGTATTTTGTTATTTTAATAAAGATTTTGAAGTACTTATGTTTGTTTTCAGTGCAGATTTCCCAAGAAGGTATTCCTTCATGAATCACCCTCTGTAGTGTCGTACCATAGTTAGGACGATGGGCACTAACTAATATATTTTTATCCGGAGAACGCCGGGTAATGTGGCTATCTTTATATATAAATCAGGCCCGGATTGGGACCATTTGGGGCCCTCAGCTAAAACTTGTGAAGGGGCCCCATACCGGGGGGTCTGTCTGGGAATTATGTAATACAATTTTTGGAAATTAGGCGCTTGGAAACACGATTTTTTACGTTATTTTGGTACTTATAAGGAAGTAATTCAGCTGGGATTGTATACAAATTTTATGATTTTTGACTTTTATTGGCTTTATTATTCATTAATGGGCATGTTCTACTTTTGGAAAATGTGAACAAAAAATTACCAAGGACAGAAAATAACTTTTAACAAGACAAAAACATTTTTTTGTACGTCATGTGGAGGCCCTCTCGGGCCGGAGGCCCTCCGCGATCGCGGACCTGCGGACCTGGCCAGTCCGGGCCTGATATAAATATTTTGTGTCGGAATGTTCATCCGCGCTAATCTCCAGAACCACTCAACCGATTTCATTGATATTTTGTGTCCATCATACCCTCAATATTTTTAATTGCAAATTCAATGATTTTTTATAAGACAGGTAGCTTCTGCCCGCGATTTCTCCATAAAATGAGTCCGACAATAATTTTAAGAAAAATATATTGGAATGGTTAGTCGGCGAATAAAAATATAAATACATCATTTTATATGAATGAAAATTTCAACGAAATAGTAAAAAGGCTTGATTATTTTTTCATACATATTGGATTTCTTGCTAGACTCACGCCTAGTGTAAAAAATACTCTCATTTTGCAGCTTGAATATATAAATTGCTATTTTATCATCCATAGAGTATTGGAAGCCCCTTTTTAATCAAGAAATGAACCGTTTTCAACTTCACACTTGGTTTACACTGTTACCAGACAATAATTGTGATGAAATAACAAAAAGCACAGAAGGCCAGTCGTGTATGTAGAATTGCCGGCTTGTAGGCGTAATAACATACTCCAACCTCTATCCACAACTGACTGAAGCTTAGCAAGTCCCATTGTCAGATTTCTTCGGCCCAAGCGGTTTCAGTTCGGTAAGTAATTCATAGATGGCGCAATGATGGTCTCTCCGTGTTATTTATTGTTTCAAGAATCTTCTTGGCAATATCAAAACATCTATTTATTGTAGTAATATAAAAGCGTGGAGATTTGTATTTTGGTAATTATTTATTGTGAGAGGGGCAGAGGGGGCAAATGTCCCGGGGCCCGAGAAGGCAGAGGACCCGGAGTAATCTTGAAACATAATGATTATTATTGAATACTAACACCTGAAATTTTGCTCATATACAGTCAGGAGACCATGTTTACAGGAGGATAGAAGAGAATAAACGGTAGCGTATCATCATTTTAGTCAAAAATATGACGCCTCAGCTATCAATATGCGTTTACATTTAGATGACAAATGACTAACTTTGTTTACCTGACGGCCCCAACGGCAGTGACGGTGAATATTTTTTCTTTTTAAAGGAAATAAAATAATCCTTCCGAGTTTTCTCATGGATAGTTAACTTGAATTTACATGGAGAAGAAAATTCACCATCAGAAAAATTCGTGTAGGTACATTATTTTGTCTAAGAATGAAAGGTTTTTGGTGGTATAAAGTAGGTTAAAATTACTTAACTACCTATATAGTTATTTATTATACAAGGGAAAGAAGTATTAGGTTTTAGCGCGAAGAGGAGGGAGACAACACAACCTCGAGCTAAAATCTAATATTTTTCCCGTGTATAATACACAATTTTTTTCTGTGACAGGAAAAACGACGATTTATTCAAATATCTACCTTTACCTATATATATATATATATATATAATCCGGGAAAAAATCACTCACTTTTCTCCCGGTTCTCGGGAAAAAAGTAATTTCATGAAAAGTTATATTTTAGTACCTGTCAACAGACATAAAATGTCAAGTTTTTTTCCCGTTACAGAAAAGAAGTATTTTTTCCATGTGTAGATTCAACTACACTAAGAATGACACTGAGAACGAGAATGTTTAATACAAAAGAACGCATATGAAGGTTTATACATTTATTTTAGATCTGTCATTTGAACTGAAAATTAATAATTAAGAAACGCCAAACGCGCTACTTTTGAGATTTGCTGGAATTTCAGGTCAGTTTTTTGTGGACCTTTGAATGTTTTGAATAAATATTTGATATAGGTAGATTGTGAAGATCAGGACGTTCCGAAAATGATGGGTGCTTTTTGATTCTGCTGACAACAGTCCTCACAGTTGGCATATTAAAGAAACCTAGACATCGTCGCTATAAAATCAATGAACATAAATCTAAATAGATATTGTTTATGGTAAAAAATAAAGTTCGTAGCTTCAAAAATAATAAACAACAGTTTTTGAAATATAGGTACCCAAATGAGTCCAGTTTTTACTGTATTCTGGGTAATGAATCCATATTGAAAGTTTCTCAGGATACAGTGTATATTTGCGAATCCTCCTCTGTTGTGGCATTTTTCATTTTATATTTTTTTATTTAGTTATGGGGTAGTAGCATTAAGCCATCAATGGGGATCCTATGGTTGGAAATAACAAAAATTAAGTGTCCAAAGGTCAATGCTACTTTCCTTACTTTATAAAATTATAATAACTGCAAGATAGACACTGTGAACCCATTCCATGTAGGTATTCTTTCGACTACTGAATTTATTTTCAAAGTAAACTAAAAGTTATCTGTGAAAGGTTCGAGTATGTTTTTTCCCTTTTCTTCCCCACAAACACAGCATTTCCATACCATTGTAGCTTTCACACAACACAGTAAAGTCGAGAGTCGAGGTAATAAATTGAGTCACTTTTTTCGAATTACACTATAATTATTATCACAAACGCACAAAAATAAAAATAAACTACAACTATCAGTAACAAATAACGAGAACGAACGCCAATGGATCATTTTGTTGGGGCCAAAGCACATTGTTGTTGTCATGAAATTATTAAAATTAAGGTTGACAGACCGCGAATTTTGAACTGAGCCAATCTCAAATTATTGCTTCAAAATGTAACCAATGGCTATTCACTTTCCCAATATCCAATCAGAGTTTGGGGCTCAAAACGAGCGCATGCGCCTTAACAACTCATCTAAATGAAAAGGCCTATTTGGAGGCTCGACTATAATAGGCAGTTTTTCGTCCTTGGCACATAAATAACTATTCTCAATCTCTTTCTCATTGTGACAATATCTAAAACTTCGTTCGGCAAGTCTGGAATAAGGATTGGGAAAGCCTAGAAAGAATCGAAAATAACTGAACAAAACTTCAGGAATTTGCATATATCAGTAAATATCGATTCCGATACATAGGTGCCCACCCAAGGTTTTTGACCCCGCATGATGAATGTATGCATTATTTAAATGAAATTAATACTTCTGAACCAAAGAAAATATGACTTTGTGATAGAAACGTAAGTAAAAGGAACGCATGTGAACTGTATTGCAGTTTATAGGCACAATAATTAAAAATATTTGCTTATAAATTGCACGTGCTTGAAAAACCCCGCTTTTTCAAGCACGTCTTACAGTTTATAGGTACGAGAGTAAAAAATATTTGCTTAAAAATTGCACGTGCTTGAAAAACCCGTTTTTTCAAGAACCTCTCGCAGCTTATTGGCACAAGGGTCAAAAATATTTGTTATAAATTGCATGTACAATTTATTAGCAAACATTTCTGACTCTCGTGCGTATAAAAACTGCAACACAGTTCACAAAGTCATATTTTCTTTGGTTCAGAAGTATTACTTTTTATTAAAATAATGGAGGAATTTATCATGCGGGGTCAAAAACTCTAGGTAGGACCCATGTATCTGAATCGGCCTTTAGACATGAGTTAACCTGCAAAAGTATGTGAAATTTTAAAAAAATCAGTAGTAGACGGATGTAAAACTTTATGTTTGTCGTTCAAGGGAACAAGTTCTTTCGACTTTTAGAGGTGGATGATTATTATTAACTGCTACCCTGTTGTGGCGTTATCACCAAAAGAATGAGTAAAATTTCCAAATGAAGGACAAAATGTAGTATCCACCATTTTCTCATGTTGTCATACTGATAGACAATTAGTTAAAAAAAATCTTTGCTGAATAAATAGGTAGTCTCTATCTACATCTTCGCTCGTTGAGACTGAATCAACTGAAGTAGTTATTTGTTTTTTTTTCCACAGTAACTCTAATGTGTTTAACGGAACGTGGAACACTTGCCTTTCGAAATTATGACCGACATGAAGTAATTGAAATCGTCGCAATTCGCCATAAGAGAGGCACCTGGGCCCATTTGTTGTTGTTTGAGTTGTAAAAATATGAAACCCCGGTAGGTACAAGGGCATTTTATTTTAATGTCGCTGTAGACAGAACCAGACACGGCAATATGGACACGCGCCTGAAATGCTATATACCTACCTACCTCTGCGTATGTAGACTGTAAAAATTACATGTTCGTGGTTTAGATATGCTGCTGTTTGAAACGAGTGTAAAAATGCCGCCTGCTAAAATAAAACTGGTACGAACCGTGCCGTCGATACAGTCTCTAATAAAAAAAATTATAGGTTATTTAAAAAACTAAACAATGTTATTACTCAAATGTAAAAAAGCGTGGGTGCTCTTGAGCTATATTCTTCTATTACTAGGTAATTTTAATTTTACGACACTTTCAGTTGTTCAGGAACTCAAGAAAACTCATGTCGAGCACTCCATGCTTTTCATATTTGAGTAATTACATTGATTATTTTTTATACGATCCTATTATCCAATCATGAGAACACATTTTAAATCGACCAATGGTATCAAAATTACACTGATGATGATTTGTTAGTAGCAAATACTGCGATAATTTTTTCAAGTTTTTTGACTGGTTCTTTGTTTAAATGAATGCATAAGAAAGTTGGCATTGACCTGGTTGCACTGATAAAAAGGATATTTTCCACCAATGCATAATTGCATTGATTCAAGTCGATTGTATTCTTGAATAGGTCCAACCAAATATTAGTTTGATTTTTTGACGGAATCCTCTTGACCACTTGAAAGGAAACTGTTTTGAGACATATGAACACTTTCTTCACTGAATAATGAGAGTTGTTTGGTGCAAGAATATTTCAACTTTGATAATGAACACTATTGTGAATACTTTCTTTGTTCGATGGTGTGTGTTGGTTGGGGCAAGAATATTTCAACTTCAATAACGAACAATATTCTTCTTCATAATGCAATACATTTTTGATTCAAGATTATCTGCAATTGGAGTCTCAGTACAAATGTGCACTTGGTTATAAAAATATGCCATGGAAGCCATGTTCATATGGTACAGTTCAACAAACAGAGAACAACTGCGAACAATTGAGGTATAATGGTTATATATGAGAATAATTTTGTAATATTTTAATTTCAGAAACTATATAATCAACGTAGGTACCTATTCGGTGACGCATACTTACAAATGCGATCGAATATAGAAACGACAGCGTCATTCGCCATTATCACACACCTGTTGAAAACCAAAATATCTTCAACCTACCTCCACAACTGGTCCATAAATGACCTAAATTCAAATGGTGCAGAAATAATTGGACCTCCATATTGCACTTCTGTAGCAGCATTTGCACATAACCACTGTGACAAATACAAAACTAACAACTTAAATTATGATTCAAACACAACCCCCAAACCAAACGCGGGTAACAGCAAACAGGATAGAGGTCCCATTCGGCAGTCGCAGTGCGCGCTTTCGCGTAGGTTCGCGCCGTTCCGGTAGCGGGGTTTCGCGTGCACCCGCTAAAGTAAAGCTCATTGGTTGACTGTGCCACGTGCTGCTTCCTCCTGACCTCGCCAAGAAATTTTGTTCTTGAGTCAAAAGGAGCATTTTTCACAAGTAGGAGTTCTCTAGGGTAAAGAGTTGGAATGTATTAATGCAAACAAATTCATTTCAAGATAATTTATGTAAAGAAGCAAACAGTTCAATAAGTTTTTAATAAGAGTATATTCATCAATTAGAAATAATTATTCTTTTCAGAAGATGATTCTGTTCAAGAGGATATATATTTGATTGAAGACATCCTTTTTATCAGTGTGTCAAGATGACATTGACAATTTCAGTTATTTTACTCAAAAAACTGACATTAGACAAAATTGCTCGATTACGGCCTCGCAATTTTTTCATGTCAGTTTTTCTCGTGAAATTACTGATTGGCAAAATTATTTCGTCGTAGAAAGAAATTTATTCGATGAAAAAAGCTCCTTTTGTGTTGAAAATTTTGTTCGGAGTGAATCGTGTTCTATAGTTTTTTAAACAATTATTATATTTTATTGAAAGAATTTCTCAAAGTTAACCCTGACTACAACAATATGTTATTAGTATTCATAATGAACAGGCAATAAAATCGTATTATAAATACACTGATAAAAAGGATTTTTTGCATCAATGTATAATTGCATTGATTCAAGTCGACTATATTTTTGAATAGGTCCAACCAAATATTAGTTTGATTTTTTGACGGTATCCTCTTGACCACTTTGAGACATATGAACACTTTCTTCACTGAATAATGAGAGTTGTTTGGTGCAAGAATATTTCAACTTTGATAATGAACACTATTGTGAATACTTTCTTTGTTCGATGGTGTGAGTTGGTTCAGTTGGTTGAGGCAATAATATTTCAACTTCAATAACGAACAATATTCTACTTTATAATGCAATACATTGATTCAAGATTATCTGCATTTGGAGGCTCAGTACAAATGTGCATTTGGTTATAAAAATAAGCCATGGAAGCCATGTTCATATGGTACAGTTCAACAAACAGAGAACAACTGCGAACAATTGAGGTATAATGGTTATATATGAGAATAGTTTTGTAATATTTTAATTTCAGAAACTATATTATCAACGTAGGTACCTCTTCGGTGACGCATAGAAATGCGATCGAATATAGAAACGACAGCGTCATTCGCCATTATCACACACCTGTTGAAAACAAAAATATCTTCAACCTACCTCTACAACTGGTCCATAAATGACCTAAATTCAAATCGTGCAGATATAATTGAACTTCCATATTGCACTTCTGTAGCAGCACATTTGCACATAACCACTGTGTCAAATACCAAACTAACATTGTCAAACTTGCGCAGTCCTGTGCAAAAACGAACACAGTATATTATATAAGTATTTTGTATCAGTTGTATAAGTTTTTTTGTATGTTTCGGGCCCGCTTAAATATTGACCGTTTAACGAAATATGTTCATAATAATTTTAGTTCGAAAATATGAATAGGAAATTCATAAAATCTATGTGGAATCAACTGCGACTGAAAGACAAACTTTAGTCGCTATTTTCCATCGTTCAAGATAACCTCTTGGGAGGTATTCATGTTGAAAAGGGGAACATTCTCCATGAAAATTGAAAAATGTGATTTATTTGTACTATCTAACAGAAAACAACTACTTCCCCGGCACAATACTTGTTTACGTTTTATATGAATAAGTTTTTTATAAATTTTTGATAACGAATTTATCATACGAAATGACTTGCGTGTTTCTGTCCTAATCTTATTCTAATCTTATAAAGTGTTGCAAAGCTGAATGGAAAATGTTTAATTATATTAAAAACTGACTATCAATTTCGGAAAAGAAGTATGTTGATTGGTTCGTAGTCAAGTATCCTTAAAGCTTAAAATATAAAATAAAACCATACAAAATGTCACGAAAAGAACTGTCACTTTTTGACTCAAAGTTGTCCCAAAAACAATCCAACCAACTCCGAAAGTATTGTGATTTGTGATCACTCCATCGAAGCGTTTCCGTTTTATTTTTATAAAACACCTTAATGATGATTCGTCGTGAATCTATGTGGATGGTCCATTACGCAGATTCAAGTGTGCAGCATGTGTTGCTGTTTCACTTGCCATCGCAGTGGTATTCACCACTGCGACTCGTGCAGCTGTTACGGGAAAAGAAAAAATAGAAGCACCGGGTAGGTTGATATTGTCACTGATCACCACAGTGGCGTGGCCGTAGTGAAATTATACTTCTGTCCCTGCACTACGCCACTGGTTTAAGACCAGTCGCCTCGGACTTTTACCCTTATAGACTATCAGATAATGACATATTTTGCTGACTCATTTTCTCGTTTCAGGGATTTTATCCACTGAAAATTATGTCAGTGTTGAGCTCAAAAAATTAAAATTTAGCGATCGGACGTGTGCCAGGCATATGGAAAATTGATTTTTTTTGTGTAAAAAATTGTTATTTATGCAATAAGTGCAAAAAATAAGTGTTTATTGCACTCGACGTGAAATTGTCCGACAAGGCAGTTAGGCCGAGTTGGACAATTTCAACATTTTTTCTACGTTCATGCAATAAGCAAAAATGATCAATTAAGATACGGCACTAGGCACTGTTGGAAAATGAAAGGCGCAACTTGAATAATTGATTATTACTATCGATTTGCATTGAAACAGATCACTATCATCTATTTTTCATTAATAATACTCATTTTAAAACTTTCAATTCTGTAATTGTCAGAAATAATTTTTTACTGACGTTTCTATAACCACAGTTGCATTATAAAAATCAAAATCGTAGTAGCCGTGAGCGCGTATGTTAGTGCGAGGTGTGGTCATAGTACAGACAGTTTGTTCTATACAGGTAGACGGTTTAGAACAAAGTGGATCAGTTTTGATTATGGATTTTTTCTCGGGCATTGGTTTAGCTCTGGCTGCTAACATTAATACAAAATAATATAAAATATGTAACTGTTTAAAACGCATTGCCAATCTCACAGAATATCTGCTAAATATGTAGTGGGTTTGAACATTTATGTATGTCATGATGACAGCACGTTGAAGTTGAATGACAGATGAGTGCAATAAAAACTTTATTGCACTAGTGCAATAAAGAACTTCTTTTTCCACTAAATATAGTTCAATAACGTTTTGCTTTTTGCATGAATGTAGAAAAAATATATATATTTTTTCAATCTCTCATTTATGTCATTTTAACACATTAACAGGTAGGAACAATCTAATAGTGAAAAACCAAAGCCATAAGGTTTGAATGGCCTTAAAGGGAGCCATCTTGTAAAAGAATACTCGATCGCTGACGCATTTTCTCGCTTATGGCAATCGACAGAATGAAATCTGATATCGTTAGGAACTCGACAGAAAATTCCCATAAGCCAATCAGCTGTTTAAGTAAATTTTCCGACCTGAAAATTTTGGGATTTTTTATCATATGCCTAGCACACGTCCGATCGCTAAATTTTCATTTTTTTGAGCTCTACACTGACATAATTTTCAGTGGTTAAAATCCCTGAAACGAGAAAATGAGTCAGCAAAATATGTCATTATCTGATGGTCGGTTCGCTGTGGTATACAAAATTTCTTTATGGAATAAGGTGAGGTGGGTGATTTTTTACACCTTTTTTAGTTTTTCCTGTATGAATATTTTCCCTTGTATCCTACCTAAGATAATGTTATTCACTTTTATAAACCGATAAATTTACTATAATTTGCACTAAAAAGCTATCATCAAGGAGCAAAATTTCGAAATTGGCTGAAAATTGCAAAAAAGCCGGTGAGTTTTAATTTAATGAGAAAGTTGTATTTCGTGTAATTTTGTTTCATTATATTCGCAAAGTGCTTTCGGCTAACAAGTCATCATCAGTAGGTAAGGTTGTTTGAAATATACAAAGGAATTTTTAAGAAATTTTGAATCACTTACTCCTCAAGTATACAGTATATCTACAGAGTGACCCATTTGAAAGCGGGCCACCTCTCTTAAACTGTTATTTATTATCCGATTCAGAAGTTTTTTTTTTCAATAGATAGAGCATTAATAGTTCTAACTGAGTGCCATAAATTCGAAATAAAAATCAAAATTTCAAGGCCTACTTCGAATTTTTTTCGAGGTCAAAAATAAAAAAACATACCAGCGATTTTTTTAAATAGAATTTGATGACGTCACTGGATTCACGATATTTTCGAATAGTTATACCTATAAATGTAATCAGTTTTGAATAAAAATGGTCAAACTTTATTTGAACAATATATTTATTAAAAGTTTTCAGCAATCTTCTTTTGCTACGCATTCTCCATCTTTTTCAAAGAAACCAAGTTCACAGTAACATCCTTGAGGAGGAAGACACCACTCTAGACAATACTCCGGAATTTCGACGCCACATGGTACTGAAGTACAGGGTTTGCAATAGTAATATCGCTTGTTTTTGCCACATTCTGAAAAATAAAGAAACCGATTTCTAAAATAACTTGATAGAAATTTCTTGCCATTGTTGATATCATTTTTATACTGGGTAGGTTACGGTCGATGGTACCTTAAACGTTTTGGAGAACGGGATAATTCTGAAAATTTGGTTAATTTTGTCATTGATCTTGATCCAGCGATCTAAAATATTTTCAGTAATGCATCGTTGCCGCTTATACCAGAAAGTAGCAGCATCTTTGTTATTTCAAATGGGACACCCTGTATATTTTCGCATTTTTGAACTTGTAATTTTTTTCTGATAATTTTTTATTCTTTCTCCCCTATACCTATCTCTAACGGTTTTTGAGATATTGATTATTGTCAATATTTTTTATCCAAAACAGCTCGAATTGAATGTTTATTTTTCTGTGGTAATTGGATTCTTAGGTAGCTGCTATTTCGTGTTTAGTCCATCAAGATCATGTATATCGATTCTGTATAGAGAAGTTTGTTCTGCGTTATAAAGGGTCGTTCAAAATTCATAATCTTACGGCTAGATGGGTTGAAAACGCGTTTTTTTTAATGGAACACCCTATATATTATAATATATCCTTAAATTATGACTAAATTCCTTTCGAATTGATATATCATGTTCGTATACCTAAATAGCCATCATTCTGAGATGAGAGCAATTTTCTAAAAAAATAGAATTCTTTATCTCATATTCACCTAAGGTGGCTATTGAATGTCACGATAGTACATGGCATTATGAAAATTTGACAACTAAAGCATTATTAAAAATACCTTTGTGTGTTTTTCAACAGAAGTAAGTGACCCAAAAAGAATTGAAATGGAGGGAAATAACTATTCAAACGAAGTTCTAATGACATGTTTTATTCTTCATGGCAAATGTGAGGAAATTATAGCAAGAACGTGCCCTGATTAACAACCAATCAACAAAAGGAAGTTTGTATGATTACAACATGATTTCATTAATAAGACCTCTTATCAGGGAAAAAAATGATTGAAAACTTTAAAATTCAAAATCTCCCAAAATAACTGTTTTTCGATAAAAATGTATTTTTTCATTTCGTTTTGTTTTGTCATTTTCTACTCCCCATGTCATTTATTGCTCCAATTTCGGAAACACCCTGTATATTGCAACATAAACTGAAGCGTGGTTTAACTCGTCTCAATGTTATCGAATTAGAAGCGGATAGAGACTGTCCAGATAAACATAGTCATATAGAACGTAAATCTCAAATTCCTTGTTGTAGCCGATCAGCATGTACACCTTATCAATCTTAGTCTTTATTCAATTAAAATCATGATCAAATAGAATAATATGTTAATGAGATAAGACAATTTTCAATGATACGACTCTCAGTCGATAAAGAATTCCTTTCTTTTCTGTTCAAAATTATTTGAACAATTTCAATTATGAAAAAATACCCTTTTGGGAAGCTTATTGGTATGATTTCGCCTGGTTAATTTTCTGTTTCAGATACTTGGTGGCAAAAATCTGACAAACGTAACTTCATTTATTTTCGAGTGACGGTTGGGAGGCAAAGACAGAACTCAGCGGATCAGATTCATGAAAAAAAATTTGTTCCAATATGGCAACTTTTTGTATAAATTTTGAACGTCAAAATGAGGTTATATTTGCACAAGGGTTGAATATGAGAGTTCATATTGATACTAGTGTGAATAAGAAAATCGTTGGTTCTGATTTATTCGGAATACACTCAAAATTACCTTGTCTGCGGCTGCTTCAGTATAATTAGAAACATTTTCGGTACCTATCAGAATCACTCCTTTTGTATTTGCTGCAGATTTTCGAGGAATAAATAACCAAAAACTATTCAGGTGTCAAGTTTTTAAAAAGAAACTCTATAAATGTAATCAATTTCGAATAAACTTCATCCAAAAAAAGATTTATTTGAAGTTTTCAGCAATCTTCTTTTGCTACACATTCTCCATCTTTTTCAAAGAATCCAAGTTTACAGTAACATCCTTCAGGAGGAAGACACCAGTCAAGACAAATCTCTGGAATTTCGTCGCCACATGGTACTGAAGTACAGGGTTTACAATAGTAATATCGTTTGTTTTTGCCACATTCTGAAAAATGAAAGAAAACAAAAACTTCATAGAAATTGCCTGACATTGTTGACGTCATTTTCATGTACAAGGATGTCCAAAAAAAGTGAAACCCGACCTTCCTCTTCCTTCCGACATTATATCAAGAACCGATAAATATATAATAAGTTGAAAATTACGACCAAAAATACGTCGGTTGGGGGCATGATGGACCCCCTCCTTCTCGAAAAAGAAAGATTCGAAAACTCACGAAAATAAAATCAGAAAAATAGTGATTAACATCGGACAGTCAAATGATTTACACAGCTCGACCTTCATACAGTGTGTACTTAGACTAGTGGGACAGTTAAATACTTGGACCAATAAGAATTTTTTTTTATTTTAATTTCATATCATACGGCGCAAGAAAGTCTTACGAATTCGTACATTAGTGTTTTTAAACGGAAACACCGTATATATTTCAACATATACCGGGTGGCCACGGGTCAGATACGCCCCCGTTTTCTTCGTTGTTTCTCTAGCTACATTTCTAAAATTTGAAACATTGAATATGTTCATTAAACGGCACTTGGCCCTTGGTATTTCCATCACAAAGTGGAAAATATGGACCATATATCTGATACATATTA